>CAWUFW010000098.1:3600000-4200000 GCA_963921515.1 Calotriton arnoldi | reverse complement strand
ATTGTCCTTTGTTTACGCTATAGTCTGTATTTTCCATTTGTGTATGTCTTGTGTATTCCTGTGAGCACCAGTTGATTATTGTAATTTTCTTTTGTGTTTTATGAGTATTTTTCAATAACAAACGTCTTTCAGATAACTGTTGTGGGTACTTTATTTCATCCTTTGTAATTTGTCTTTGATTAATTGTCCTTTATCAGTTGTATGTTTTGTGCTAAAAGTTTTTCTTTTAAAATTATTCCCGAACCATTGTTGCTTAAACACCACTCTAGGTATCAGCACATAAGCAAGGGACTCATTGGTAAATTTGCTAGCTGTGCCAATCAAACTCAGAGCCAGCGTCTGTAGACTTGTCACTCTACTATTGGGCACATGTGAATGAAGCATCCGGTCTTGATGTGGACGCCGAGTCCATGGGCACAAGAACAGACATCCGAACCAATAAAGCACACAGACCCTGGCTGCAGACCTGCCTCCTCTACCAATCAGACAGCCCCAGGGTAAGACTTTGCTCATCATGTCTCACCACTCATGAGGTGATGGTGGAAACAAAGAGGGATGAATTTCAGTGTATGTGTGGAGCTCTTCATAAGAACCTGAGGCCAGCGGCTAGAAGCAAGTCATTGAGACTGGGTGTTATAAAGATCCCTACAGCACCTACCTAGAAACGCGGAACTAAAAGAGGGATGCCAGCGGTTTATTTATGATGGAAAGTTCGAAAGGCAAAGAAGGCATCCACATTAACCTAAGGACCATTGTATACAGAGATATACCATGAGATCTTTGGTGAGCTATAAGCGTCCTTTCTTCTGTAGATAGAAGCATCTTTAGTAGCTATGGTGGACCAATGTTCATTTAGTGATAGGCATATATGGTTGATGGATTGGGCTCTGAAGGCTGCAGTAGGCGCAGTGCCAATGCAGAGCGGCTGGTCTATCTCCTCTCAAGTTTCTCTGTTGTCAGGTGCCCTCCACGCGCCCCAGGTTCAGGGCAGGCAAGGGGATCACTGCCCATTGAACAGTGGACAAGGTATATGAGTGGCGCCAGGGGCACAGAGGGCACCCGCTTTCGACTCTCCAGGCCTCTCAGCTTAAATTTCACTCCTAATCCTGCAGCTTCACTATCAAAGACAGGTTATTTCCACAACAAAATTGATCATTGTGAGCAACACAATGATGGAGGTCAAATTCCCACCCACGACTGGTCCGGTTACACTCGCATGGACGGACAAAGGGCGAGCGAGTCATCGGAGCTGGCAGCTTGAAAAGACGCTGAACTTCTGGCCAGGGCAGACGTGTGGGGGGAGAGAGTCAGAGGGGGGCATGGGAGGAGGGATGGAAAAATACCTGCAGTTACAGGTGCGTGTTCTCTGGTCCAAAGCAGAGGCCCACAAAAGACCAACAGAGCCCAGTGAATATGGCTCAGGGTATGCGTCACTACCAGCCTGTTGCACCCGTAGAAGCAGAACTGGCACAGTATGTGGCATACAGACAGTCTACTGCAAAAGCAGAAACAATGCTAGCTTCTTACCCGCTCTCTTACCACAGCAGAAGCAGATGTATTACAAGCTTGCTTCATTCTCTTACTACAGCAAAAGTAGATATATTACAAGCTTGCCTCACACTCTTACTACAGCCAAAGTAGATGTATTACAAGCTTGCTTCATTCTCTTACTACAGCAAAAGTAGATATATTACGAGCTTGCTTCATTCTCTTACTACAGCAAAAGTAGATATATTACGAGCTTGCCTCACACTCTTACTACAGCAAAAGTAGATATATTACGAGCTTGCCTCACACTCTTACCACAGCAAAAGTAGATATATTACGAGCTTGCCTCACACTCTTACCACTGCAAAAGTAGATATATTACAAGCTTGCCTCACACTCTTACTACAGCAAAAGTAGATATATTACGAGCTTGCTTCATTCTCTTACTACAGCAAAAGTAGATATATTACCAGCTTGCCTCACACTCTTACCACAGCAAAAGTAGATATATTACAAGCTTGCCTCACACTCTTACCACAGCAAAAGTAGATATATTACAAGCTTGCTTCATTCTCTTACTACAGCAAAAGTAGATATATTACGAGCTTGCCTCACACTCTTACCACAGCAAAAGTAGATGTATTACAAGCTTGCCTCACACTCTTACTACAGCAAAAGTAGATGTATTACAAGCTTGCTTCATTCTCTTACTACAGCAAAGTAGATATATTACAAGCTTGCTTCATTCTCTTACTACAGCAAAAGTAGATATATTACGAGCTTGCCTCACACTCTTACTACAGCCAAAGTAGATATATTACAAGCTTGCTTCATTCTATTACAACAGCAAAAGTAGATGTATTACAGGCTTGCTTCATACTCTTAGTACAGCAAAAGTAGATGTATTACAAGCTTAATTCACACTCTTAGTACAGCAAAAGTAGATGTATTACAAGCGTGCCTCACACTCTTAGTACAGGCTGGCAGCTATTAGCAGATGTGTGTGTGTTATGTGTGTACGTTTTATATTGTGTCTCCCATTGTTTATATCACTACATCTCTTTGCTTTTATGTCCATCTGTTATTTTTTTAACAAAGTTTTATAAGTGATTACATCGTAGTGCCCAAGTCTTTTATAACTTAGTTCATTATTTCTGTGTCTTTGACTGAACATATGGTTTGCTCTTTGAGGTTGTATTTATGCCAAGTAAAAATATATATTTTAAAAGAAATATTTTAAAAAAAGAGAACACAACATTTACGTTGTGTCATTTAGTGAGGCAAGCAGTGTTTCTCTGCGCACCGACTAAAGGTAAGTATGGAGTCTCTTGGAAGCCATGTGGCCTAAAGTACTGGACATTTTCTTGCGCCACGCTATATTGTAAGAATCTACTTCAAAATCTGATTCGCTTCCGTCTGATACCATTCTTAATATCCCTTACTTCCCAATTACATGCCCACGGTCCACTGTTTCTAAGCGGAATAATACCTGTTTGGGGGGTGAGTCAGTTCATATCTTGTTTGAAACTCTGCAGGCGCTCACTGATTTTACCCAGTCCCATTTATCCATGAAAAATGTTTGTATTGCGTATTCCAGACCATTGCAATTGTGCCCTTAAAGTCCCCTGTCCACAATTTCGCATGCTGCCGCGTAATCTATAAAATAAGGCTACATGGATTTTTACATGTGGCCAACCTGTGAAAATCTAGCACGACAGTTCCATAATATCTGTTGTATCGCAGGTGCTCGAACCCAGTCAGATAACTTGGTAAAATATTTGCATTCACTTCTCATTCATGCCTCCAGTTCTTCTCAGAGAGAACTCATGCATTTTATTTTATTTCAACCTCCAAAAGGTCAATTATTCATTTGTGCAGATAGTTGGCACAGCACTCATTTTTGTGGACTGGAAAGTGAAGACAGACTGGGGCTGCACAACGAAGGAGCAAATGGGGGAACCCCTTAGTCACTGAAAGCCAACAGCAGAGACTTTTCTCACATGGTTTCTTTGATAATGACATCACTACCCTCAATACGGAAAACCAATGAGGACGCTTGTTGAGAAGAACTCGCTTGCGTATTGGGACGGTTTAAAATTACCGTGAGAAAGCAGAAATCATTGGCGCTTCATTAATCTGCCTGAGGGAGCGCGTGAGACCACAGGACCTTCCACTGAGGCAGGCTCCAGGTTAATTAGCTGGGGCTCGGTGTGGACTATACAGGTGTCTGGAATATTACCTATGGAGCCTTTAGCAAGAAGAAAGTAGTTCGTAGAAGAAAGGGACTAATAAAAAAGAACGACTATTTTTTAATAATATTGCCCATTATTTTTCCACCTACTCATGAGTACGGCTGCCACCTTTCCCAGAAAAAAATACCGGCCATCTGTTCACGTTTTAAGATTCTGCAAAAGCCTGGACATGATTCTTATGTAGAACTTTATATGAAATTGTCTATATTCATTTTTAACATGGCATTTTATTTTCTGTCTTTGTCTAATTATCAGTCACGGGTTGTTAGCGCAGCTGTAGAACACATTTTAAAGTGTTTTCTCTTATTACGTTTACTGTTTAGAGTATGTACTTATAAGGGGAAAAATACCGGCCTTATGTGATTTTTCAAATTTTTGTACCAGCCGGGACATTAAACTGCAGGTCATGCCGGTATAAAACCCCCAACCATCTAAATGGCATGACGCCGGCGAGCAAGACCAACACACCACCCTGTGTGCAACCTATTTAATGCAAACAGGCCACCAATGGGATCGCGGTGCCCTCTCAGAGCTCCTGCTTCCTCTGCTGAGTGTTCAACGCCTTCATGGGTGTTGTTGTGTCGTCACGCGACACAGTGTGTATCCGTGCCGTCACCGCTACTGGGGGTGCTACACCAATAAAGACCAGGAGCCAGGTTTTGTATTGCTGGTCGATACTTCGCTAGCTGGCTAATAATCGCCACTCTCGCGATATCGCCCCTTTTATTTACGGCTCCGTTACGTGGCGTGCTCGTTACGTCACGAGCACGACATTACATTCCTCCCCAAAAATAACAAACACAAACCATGACCCTGGGGCCTTCCATAATCTCTAAAAACTCTCCCAACCCCTTACTGCATCAATGTCAAAACTTAAATCTGAAAAGGAACATTCTTACATGAAGTAGTCCTTCAATCGGCTGCTGGGCTCTGGATTGCAGCGGAGCTGGTACTGTGAGCGTCCACGCCCCTCCGATTGGCCAACGTCCGAGCCAACTGACCTCTCCTCAAGACTCTCCGTGTGGCAGTCACGGCTCTCATCCGGATGACTGCTGGAAGGAGAAAGTCCCAAAGATGGATCCGGACTGGAGACTGGGGTGGATCCAGTAGAGACGTCACCTCCCGGGCTAGTGCTTGCTCCGGCACCTAGAGAGCCCTCTAGGGTGCCACCGGGGGTAACCGCCACCCGAACAGGGGGATCCTGGTGAAATCTCTTGAAGAACGCGGCATTTCTAGTCACCATCTCTCGGCCTCTGCGAGGCGACTATGCGAGTCCCATTCACCCTGGTCACGGTCCACGGCATCTTCTCATAAGGTAACCTGAACTTCCCACTCGCTACTCGATTCCGGAGTAACACTACATCTCCTGGAGTGAAAGTTACAGGCTGGGCTTGTCTCTTCTTGCTAACCTGGGTGTGAGCCCTTCGACGTCTGGCATCCACTTGGTCCTCATCCGGGAGAGTCGGCTTCCATTGAGGATGATGCGGAATTGAATCGGTGATCACACGCCCCATCAACAGGTGGGCCGGGGCAACTCCAGTGGTGGTGTGAGGTGTCTGACGGTAGCTGCGCAGAAACGTGAAGATGGCCATCTCCACAGATTGCTGCTTCTCATGCGCAATCCGCACCACCTTGTTTAAGGTGCGCATAAATCTCTCGGCTTCTCCATTGGCCTGAGGCCACCTTGGGGTGATTCGCCGATGCCGTACCCCCAGCGCCTTGAGGTATGTCGCCAGTTCCTGACTCTGGAATGGAGGACCATTGTCCGTTCTCAACTCGTTCATCAGGCCATGGGCTGCCATAATTTTCTCCAGCCGAGGAATTACGTCCGTGGCACTTAGGGAAGGTATGATCTCCACCTCTGGGTATTTAGAATGGTCATCAATGGCCACGAAGAGGTGTCGTCCGTCTGGCAAACTGCCAAAGTCGAGGCTTACACAATACCAAGGCTGCTGCGGCCGTTCCTCAGTGATGACGGGAGCGGGACGCGGTGATTCTCCCGTGACTTGACACCACCGGCAGGAGCGTACAGTGGCCTCCACAAGTTCGGTCCATGAGGGGAAACCAGACTTTGGATCGAAGCCGTGATTTTGTTTTGACCATTCCCTGGTGACCCAGGTGTGCTAGCTGAACCACCCGGTCCGTCAGGGTGGATGGAATCACTAGACGGTGGCCCCGTAACAGACACCCGGAGGAGTCTTCAGTGAGTTCCTCTCGTATGCGATATAAGCTGTCCATTATCCGCTGGGCTTCTCCGGTGAGGGACTTCCACTCCTCTTTGGCCTGGCGCCAGGTACCATCTCTCAGTGCTGTCAAAGCGCGTTGTAGACAGTTGTCTCGAGCTGTTTCTGCCTGCAGATCTTTCATTGAAAGCGGAATAGGACATGATCGGGCTGTGACACACCTGACATATTCCTCCGTGTCGGCGGCATCCTCCATCTCTTGTTCAGTGGCAGGTCTCGGGTGTCGCGACAGATAGTCCGCCGGATTCTTAGACCCTGGCTGATACTCCACCCGACAGTTATAATTCTGAAGCTGCAACATCCACTTTTCGATCCTGGGTGGAGGCTTTGTGGAGGTGCCTGCGAAGAGGGCCACCAGGGGCTTGTGGTCCGTGGCTACAACGAAGGGCTTCCCATAGACGTAGAGATGAAAGTGACGGCAGCCCCAGTGTATGGCTATAGCTTCCTTCTCTATCTGGGAATAGCGTTGTTCCGTGTCCGTAAGGGAGCGGCTGGCGAAAGCCACCGGCGCCCAATCCTCTTCTTTGTGCCTCCGCTGAAGCAGTACCGCCCCCAGGCCTGCCGGTCCAGCGTCCACCGCGATCATGGTCATTTTCCTTGGATCAAAAAATGCCAGCGTGGTTGCTTCGGATAGGGCATCCTGAATGTCCTTGAAGGCGTTGGCTTGTTCCGTCTCCCATTTCCACGGCACGGTGTCCTTCGTGAGTTCTCTCAGCGGTTGGGTTAGGGTTGTGAGATCTCTGATGAACCGCCCACAGTAATTCACCATGCCGAGGAAGCTGCGAACCTCGGTGACGTTGGTGGGGGCGGCCGCCTGTTTGATGTCCCGGACCTTGTCCGGATCAGGATTTACCCCTTCCTCCGAGAAAGTGTATCCGAAGAATTGTATTTTCCTTTTGAGAAACTCACATTTCTCGCGATGGAGGGTGAGTCCGGCATCACGGAGTCGGCGTAGTACCATGACCAGTCTGGAGTTGTGCTCCGGGATGGTTCGGGCGTGAACCATGATGTCATCACTAACGTTGATGACTCCTGGTATGTCTGCAATGAGCTCCTGTATAACGTTCTGAAAGACCTCCGCCGCACTGGACACGCCGAAACTCAGACGGGTGTATCGTCGGAGCCCCACGTGAGTGGAGAAGGTGGTAATGTTGCGGGACGCTTCATCAAGCACTAGCTGGTGGTAACCCGATCTCAAGTCCAGTTTCGAGAACCAGCATGCCCCCGCCATCTCCCCAATGAGGTCGTCAATCGTTGGCGTGATGTGGCGCTCCCTTTTGATGGCCACGTTTGGGAGTCGCATATCAACGCAAATTCTGACAGCACCAGGTTGCTTTGGCTTCCGCGTGACAACAATCGGGAGACCCATGGGGTGGGCCCGGACACTTTCTCGATAATTCCGGCAGCCTCCAACTTTCTGAGCTCTTCCTCCACCAGGGGGCGCAGGTGGAATGCCACTCGCCGGTGGCGTAGGGCGATGGGCCGGACTGTCGGGTCAACATGGAGGTGTATCTCCTTGCCCTTGAATCTTCCAATCCCTTCAAAGGTCGTGGCGAATTCTTCAAGGAGTTGTTGAACGGACTCCTGGTGTACCCGAAAGCAAAAGTCACTACTCCCAGATCTTCTGCAGCGCGACATCCCAGTAGCATACCTTGCCCATCCTCCGTGACGTACACGTTGGTGGTGATCGAGTGACCACCATGTGATATGGATGCTTTGAACCGGCCTCGCATCTTCAGTGGGGTGTCCTGCCCATAGGCGAATACTGTGACCGACGTGGGCTGGATGGTGGGGAGTGGGTCCATGGTGTGATACAGGGTGGCGGCCATGAGATTAATCGTAGCTCCGGTGTCCACTACTGCTGATACCTCCTGGGAGCCGACTCGGATGAGGCACTGCGGAAGCCGCTGGGTCTTGCGGGTGGCGGTACCCACCATGTGGACTCTATGTACTACTCTTTCCTCTTCATCGTCATCGTCCATGTCGCTGGGCCCCTCACATCCCTCCGGGATAGCATTCACCGCTTGCTTGGGCTTCCGATATCTCTTGGATCTGCAGACTTTCTCGTAGTGGTTGTATTTACCACAACCTGAGCACCGTTTTCCTTTTGCCGGGCATTCCGCCAACGTGTGGGGCGATCCCCCGCAGTATCCGCAGGTCTTTCCTTGCCCCATGGAGTTCGTGCCCGTTCCTTTCTTGCTCCACCGTGGTGTTGTTCTCGCCACGACGGCATTCACGGGCTCAATCTTGACTGGAGATTGGAGGGCGGCCTCCATGTGGGCTGCTCGGGCCTTCGACAGCTCCTTGGTGCGACCCAACGTTAGTATGTCCGTCAGGGACTTCCCGGACTCTTCCAGAATCCTTTCTCGGAGTTTCGCAGACACGCAGCCTTGTATTATCTGCCCCCTTATTTCCTCAGTGTCGTCTCTGAAGCCACACGTGGCTGCAAGGTTCTTGAGCCGCGCGTGGAATGTGTCCAGGGACTCCTCTTGGAGCTGGCGCGCCTGCCGAAAGATAAATCTTTCGTAGTCCTGGTTGGCCATTGGTTCGAAGTGACCATTGAGAGCATTGATCAGCGTGTGATGGGTCCGCGGCGTGGCTTCCGGGAGGGTCTTGGTAATGTTGTAAATGTCCTTGCCCCCAGGTGCAGGAGCATGGCCCTCTTCTGGTCCTTGTGGACTTTCGTGGCTTCGAAAAATTGACTAGCCGGTCGACCCAGTCCTTCCATTTTGGCGCCAGCGCCGACGGTGATCCCTCCACGACGAACTGTTCAATAGGTGGTATGTTGGCCATTCCTCCTCTCTGCGGGCGTCAGAAGCCGGACTGCAGCAGCGTGGAGCGCCCCTGTCGCTCTTTTGTGCGCCGTTGGGCGTGACTTCACCCACCGGGGTTGTCGGCCTGCTGCCTCCCCCCAGTCCTGAATGCAAGGTGGGGCGGGCACTGTAAGCGCAGGTGAGTGTCAGTGGGAGGAGCTGATCCAGTCCCTTACGGTGTAGAGGGCCCCACTAGCCAACAGTGCAGTGTGGTCCTAGGGCGCTTGACTAACTTCTCACCCCCTTCTGTGTCTCTTCAGAGGTGCCTCACAGCGTGCAGTTAGGGAGGGGGCACTGCTCATGTGGCTGCCACTAGATTGTTCACCCGATAGGCTGGCCGCCTCCTGGCAGGGTGTGCTCCACGTGTTCTTGGCACTATCAGGGAAGCGTGCGCTGTGGGAGCGGGGCGCCGTCACTCACCGGTACCTCCCTGCAGTGCGGGACTGCGTGCAAGCAGCGTAGCTCGCGGATGCGGGACTCAGGCAGCGCCTTCAATTTCGGCCGGGCCGCGTCCGTGTTGATGCGCCGTAGCACGCGCACCCTCGCTGATGCGGGACACAGGCAGCGCCTTCACTTGCGGCCGGGCCGCCTCCGTGCTGATACGCCGTGGCACGCGCACCGCGAGGCAATGCTACAGCCTCCGCGGCCGCCACTCAAGCGTCTTTTCGGCACACGGGGTTCGCCCACCCTCGTCGCCAAATGTTGTGTCGTCACGCGACACAGTGTGTATCCGTGCCGTCACCGCTACTGGGGGTGCTACACCAATAAAGACCAGGAGCCAGGTTTTGTATTGCTGGTCGATACTTCGCTAGCTGGCTAATAATCGCCACTCTCGCGATATCGCCCCTTTTATTTACGGCTCCGTTACGTGGCGTGCTCGTTACGTCACGAGCACGACATTACAGGTGTAGCTTGGTCAGTTAGATTGGGGGAGTGTGAGCTTCAGATTTCACAACAATCCCGCTGACATTTCTTGTTAACATACATTATCGATAAGCAGGACATGAGGGGGAGGCTTACGGGGCAGTGGAAAGGGAGCGCTGTGAGGACCCTTAGCAAGACTTAAAACTAAATTGTTTGTAAAATAACCAACATTTTTTAAGAACTTCAAAACAGAGAGGAATGAAGGTGTGTGTGTGTGGGTGTGTGTGTTTTAGTCTCTGTGTGTGCATGTAAAAATCCTAGGTGAAATCTGACGGACACCTCACCATACCTGCCTGAAAGCACCTGTTTCCAACTATTTACTGCAGAATACATTTATTAGGGGGATGTAACACCCCCCGAAGCTATGCTCCTGAACGCCTTGTGTCACACTCTCAGACCAAGGACGGACTTAGAGCGAGGTGTTGAGCGTGGTGCTCAGTCACACTGTCGAGACGTTTCTGGTTTAGCTGTACTTTTGGGATAACATGGAATTTTATCTATGCACTTTGGTAATAGTACACTTGCTTTATATCAATAACAGGTTTTAATGGACCAAGTGTATTTTTTCGGAATGGCATAAATACAAACACAGTATTTAGCACAAGCGCACTTCGCCATTGCTGTTAAATGGCTGCTTGCACCACCAGCGACCACAGTCAAATATAAAATCTCTGGGCCAAAGCAATAGGGGACACAGTGCTTCTGTGATGCAAATAATCGCTAGGTGTAGACACAGAGTATGCAAAGACCTCGAATGTATATACATACTGGTTGTATTGCTCACCTGCTCGCTGCCACCACAAGACCCGGTTGGCTTTTAGTGCTGTTTTAAATTTTAAATGTCTTCTTGAGCTGTGAAGCTACAATACATAGGGGCTTATTTACAAGCCCCTTGCGCCACTTTAGCGTCACTTTTAATATGGGAAAAGTGAGGCAAAAGTGGCGCAAGGGGCTTGTAAATCTGCCCCATAGTGTTTAAAGGAACTGGCGTATGAGAGCAGGTATTGGTTAATTGGCATTGGTCACGCTTGCGCTATAATTGACAAGGAGCTTCTCGCTCTGCAGTGGATAACATAACCAGTACCATACATGCCAACAGACCCGATTCAGGTGGGAGACTCCCGATTTTTTAAGCCAATAATAGGTTTCTTTTGTCTGTCTCCAGCCTGAAATCGCATCTCTTTCAATAGAAGTCAACGAGGAAAATACATTCTCCCAATTTATATTTTTTTTAATTCGCCCACTTTTCCCTTCTAAAATGTTGGAATGTATGCAGTACATATACAGGGTAAGCGGGACAGATCCCCTTCCTTGAGTTGAAAGTAGTGCACATTTTCGTCATTTCTTTCTGCTATACATAACACAAATTGTACAGGTACCGACTATACCCAATGCAGCTCTTCAAGCGAGATGGTGCAACGCACTACAGAACCTCTGAGAAAAGTGTAAGAAGCTGATTTATAATGACAGGTCCATAGGCTAATAACTAATACAAAGCATCCTAACAGCCCATATTCCTCCAAGCTCCTCACGTCAGTGTCTGGGCCTCCAACTTCCAGCCACAGGAATGCAGGCAATACACTTCCACTGTCTGGGAAGCTAACCCCACCCCCTTGTGTGCAATGCTAAATCAGGGGTACATAAAGGAATACTGCTTTACTCTTCTAATTAATACTGGGAGTCAGATTGTAAGGATGAACATCAGAAGACATGAGCTCCAGCATTTACAGAATCTCCTTTTCGGTGGTTACATTATTTACCCTGAATGTTTTCTCAAGTTGCTTTAATCATGAGGTTACTGCTTGCTTCGAGCACAGCCTAGAACTCTTGATATTTCCCTATATATGTGTAGCCATTAGTTAACTCTTCCAGCCCCTGAACTAATTAGCTCTCCTTGCTGAAGTGGTTGACTAGCGGTAGCCTAGCAGAGGCTAGACTATTCGTTTGATTCTAGTGCCTATCAAAGTATCTAATATAGCAGTTTCTCACTTACAAATCATGTTGTTTCTTTCTGCAGTTTTTCATCCGTATATTGCATGCTATCCCAAAAAGCCTTCTCCATATTCCAAAAACCTGCATGAAAAACTCACCTTGACTTACAACTTCCAAGTGCCCCCTCTCTATTTCGAATCACCCTCTCCATACTTTTCATCTCCTGCCTGCCTCCTCTCTGAGCCCAGCCTATTCTAAGCCACATGCCCATTTGCCCTAATCTTTATTATTGTATTTCTGCAAACTGCCCTCATTTCATTCCAAAATTAAAAAAAATCACATCCCGTCCTCCTTTAAACGTCATACCTGCAGCCTAACAATAACCAATAAATACTGAATTAACCACTAACCTTAGGTTTCGATTTAAATCGCTTCAATACCTCATCAAAAGTTAAAGCTCAATATAAATGTAATTACAATACAATCCAATCCACCCAACATTCCCAAGAAACAAACTACCATCAACATTCAAACACCACAACTCATCCAAAATGCTCCACATACTCTCACATTTTTCCTGTCTTGCTCCCCGTTGCAATGCCCTTCACCTTGGCCAACTTCCCTCAAGTTACTGCAAACCAAAACCTATTTCTCCTCTTCTCTCCCCACCCCCAAGCTGGATACGCCTGCCTGGCACACTCCAACCCTCTTACAACTAGTGCATCATCATCATCTCCTCCACCTGCCATAGCCTGTACTAAAGTACCAACGACAAAGAACAGCCCACTAACCTGAAAACCGCAACTAAGTGGCCAGAGCTCAAAACAACAAAGCGCTAAAAGGAATGGACCCTATCATGAAGCTAGCAACGCAAAACTAAAAGGAAAAAAACATTACTCATTGTCCACTCTAGCAAAATAAGCCCCACCCAGAACTAAACCGCAAATCCATACAGGTCCAGTGGGCAGGTGGGTGACTGTAACTGACTAAACATCTCACAGGTCAAAGGGTCTGTCGGAAAGAGGCGGACGCTGACATAGCCCCATCCCCCAACCCCTGGGAACTATCCCTTGCTGGGTCTGCTCAGGCCACGCCACTCACCCGAAAACCCCAGGTCCAAGGTCATTCTGGCCCCACCCCAACTACTCATTCTCACCTGGGTACCCCGTTGCTTTACTCAGTTGAAGTCATACAGGAGGATGTATCTCTTAGAGCTTGAAGTAACTCACAGCTCGGGTCACGCACATACACGATGTGAGAGAGAAGGGTCTGCTCTGCAGAGCGGATCTCTCAGCAGCTCGAGTCACAGACCCCAGAGTAGCGCACTTTGCGTCTGTGAAGCACTTCAACACCTCCTCAGGGGTAGTAGGCACTATTTTAATACTATACCAATACTATTCCATAGGATCATACCCATTCTCATTCTGTCACACTTGCTGCCTTCTGTGCCATACTAGATTGTAATTACACTGCCTTGTCACAAGGGGCGGGGGGCTCGGATGCGTCCTGT
The DNA here is from genome assembly GCA_963921515.1 of Calotriton arnoldi. NCBI lineage: Eukaryota > Metazoa > Chordata > Amphibia > Caudata > Salamandridae > Calotriton > Calotriton arnoldi. The sequence goes on along the minus strand of CAWUFW010000098.1, from coordinate 4,186,838 downwards.
CTCAAGGACATGTTAACTTAAGATGAGACATGTACTGTTTGTGAAGCTGTTCTTAAGCGCTAATGATTCGTGAATGACTCCCCAAATGTTGCCATTTAAAAACATACATATTCATTCATGCCTAAAAACATATGTGGTCCTAATTTTGAAAGCAGTGAGCAGAGCACTCCTCTGTCCTAGATTCAGCCGAGCCACTGAATGTTTTATTAGGAAGTACTGCATGATCTGTTTACGCACCAGTAGTTAAATAGCACAACATTGTCATCGAGGTGGCCTCTTGGTGCTCAGACTCACGTGGTCATGCATGAGCATTGCTGAGATCTAGGTCTAGAGCAGGGGTCTCCAACCTTTTCTGTTACAAGAGTTACTTATGTTCAATGAAAATCATTCCGAGCTACTGATATTATTAGTGTTGTAGTAGTGATCACGTCAGACAAGATTAGTGGCTTCCACATGCAAGATTGGCAGCAGTGATCACCTCAGTCCATCACATGCGCATATGACAAGGACAACCCTATGTGCCCACGGGACAGGGGTCAATATACACCTATAAGAGGAAAGCGTCACGTGGGGCTCCTTCAGAAGGAGAGAACTCGTCTCTTAGTTAGGGAACCCTACCACCTATTTAAAGACATTATTTACATACAATTACATTTAGCAGCAAAAACGATTCCAAAGCAACAGCACAGGACAAAGAAACATCTCCGTCATATATGTATTGAATCCATACATATCCACTGTAATGTGATAAAGGTGAATATAGTGCAGACGACGCAGTGCTCAAATGGTGATTACATTTACAACATCTGACACAAAGGACACTGTACAATCCCCAATGGTTGTATTCGTACATTCAAAACAAAGAAATAAAGGGAAGTATGAACAAATTCACGATCCCTTCTTGTTAACTGTAAATGCCAATCAATTGGGAGGGGTTAGATGACGTTTCGACCCTGAATTAGTTAAGGGCTCTAATCAGGGCATAGTTATCCGACTACCAAACAAACCACCATCGTGTGGGTGTAGGCTACATCACATGTACATCTCAAAATAATTGCTCCTAATGGTCTTTAAATGTAAACTAGATATGGTAAGCGTTCTCTCCAAATCGTAGTCTCAATTTATCACGGCCCATGAAATACTAAATATTTCAATACCAGTACAGAACAATACTGCACTCCTCACTAGGACGTCATTCGCCTTCTGCCGACAAGGAGGCCTCAGTGCATCAGGCCCAATGGGCAGCATCAATGTAAAAAAAGAAACGTCTTTGTCAATGCGGAGTGCCTCTAATTGTGCAATACATAACAGCCATAGCTTTAATGTCCCTGGTACCAAGGTAATAATATTAGTAATAAGTCACCCCCAACGCCCCATGATTTATCACCCAAGTATCAGCTATAAATATATTTTGGAAATCCAACCATATTTCTCCAAACATCAATTTATGGGTTCTGGAAATATAAATGGCGAGCTACTACAGGCAACTGGAGAGCAGCTCACGAGCTACTGGTTGGAGACGCCTGGTCTAGGGGATGACAAAATCTGCCACACAGACATTTCTGCAGAAACCACTGAGTTTCTTCAACATGTCTGAACTCTGCTGCAGATTTTTTAAACCTCCCACAATTGTTTGGGCAATTTCTCACAAATGTTCTGTCACTGCCGTAATTTACTAGGCAGATCAAGATGCAAAATCGGGTGCTGAGGTCAGAGTGCTTTTGGTTGACATTTAGTCTGTTTCCTAATCACTTGGTAAAGTTCAAAATAAATCAATATAGTGAATAAAGTTTAAGGTAGTTTGTTAGTCATTTATGGCATGAACTTTGGAAATAGTGTTTCAAAAATTTCACAGTTGTTTCTACAAATTTCTTAGATGTTCTTGTAGATATTACCTGTTTTCCTTCAGAAATGTGATTCTATTTATGAATTTTAATTTTTACCCTTAATTTGTACTTCCTTTATGTCTGGACTTCCCTGTGGAATTGCAGGTATGCGCTTAGCTCTCCGACTGACCAAAAGAGGAGGTTCAGGCTGCGATCCTAGATTGGAAAGGCCCCTACGCTTCCAGCCAAAGCGCCTTGAAGTCACAGATAGACTTTATCTTTGAATATTCTCACTTTTGTCTTAGCAGGATTATCTTTCCACCCAAATTGTAGTATCTGAGATGGATGGCCAGATATTGTTTGAGGCTGTGGGTATTCAACCCTAGGAACATCTGAGTGTCATCTGCATTGAGGTAAAACAGGAATCTATAGTAGTCAATCAGGGACGTTAAGGTCCTTAGAGGTGAGTACAGGGTCTTCAACGAAATCAATAAATAGGAGGCGGGGCTGTGAGAAGAGGGTGGGGCTAAAAAGAGCTGGCTTCTGGTGGTGAGAAATGATGCTACTTAGTTAGAGGCCTGTTCCTCAGGCACTTTACACAGCGCCTGCCGCAACCCAATTAGTTTCCTAACCCTTATTTATTCATTTTTAAATGTATATATTTATTAGAGAGGCTGTTCTCATCCAACTCAGTAATGCTCAATGTATCCACCATGAAAAAGTGAATGCTTGAGTAGGCCGTGGCAGGAATAAAATCTATGATCTGCAGTTTATAGAAAGGCTTCTGAAGGGTTCAGTAAAAATAAGTTGCATTCCACAGTTTTTTGGGAACTTGGCCGTGATATTGCAGGGCACATGCTAAATGCGAGGTTCATGCTGTTCGAAGTTTGTGATCAAGGGACTAGCCCTAAAAATATTGGTATTCGCATGTTTAAAAAACAAAGTATATGCATTTGGTTATTCGAAGTTTCTCCGTCCCATGGCTTGGAAAAACACCCTATCAAAATGCTCAATTTTCGCCAATTTACAGAACCTACCGCTGTCTGCTAAGTGTGGTGAAATGGTTCCAAAGTTCTCCCCTGTTGTGAGCCAGAGAGTGGGCTCCTCATGTGAGTTTTGCACACCTCATCCTGGGATAGGATGCAAATATCACTAGCATTAAGAGATCTGCCATCCTCGCATCTCGCCTGGAGGTACAATGAGGCAGCGTCCTTTCTCCCACATTGCATGCTGGGTTCATGGTGTCAGTTAGGGCTAGCAGGGGTAGTGCCTGCTGCCTCTGCTGTCTCCTGCTTTCCAACAGGCACCTCTGGCAGTGCTCTTGCTACCCCTGGTCTCAGAGGTCCTAAAGGCAGCAGGAGGAACACAAGATACACAGGTTCTCAGAAAGCCCTGTTTACTTTTTATAGTTCCATTCCTTGCCCTTCCCATGGTCCATCATCAGCAAGTCGAAGGCTGTAGAGGGGCTAAAGGTGGAAGAAGGGTCAGCCTGTCATGTCTTTGGTGGTCCAATGGTGCATAATGCCACTCTGCTGCTCATGGCATCTGGGTGAACCGATGTCCGTGGCAGGACTGGGCATAAGACCTTACAATCAATCCTGCTTGTCACCAGCAGCCAGTGCAGTCTCCCTAGGAGTCAAGGCTGCCTATTTTTGATTCCACCTCATACTTCTTTCACCAATCTGCACTTCTTGTTTCTTTATCTCACTCATGGAGGTCCTTGTTTCACCCTGTGCTTTCCCATCAATTTCCTATCTTTCTCTTCCTCTTTCTTTCTCGCTTTCTTGCTTTGGGTCAAAATCTGGTGATGAAACTTAACATCTGATCCCCAATACTGAGAGAGAGTGCCCACCACCTGCGACCACAGTGCAAATTAAGCACTGTCCAGACTGTAATCTTCATTGGAGAACAGGCAAAATCCAGGTATTTTCATGTCCTGTTGACTTGGAGCCATCTGGGTGACCAGATAGCTCCATGTCAAATGGCTCCACATTACCGGAAAACCACTTTTCCATTCCTGGACTTTGCTTTTACATATCAGTGCATTTTGGGAGTTGTAGTTTTGTTCATTTTAATTCCAATTAGACCAATACACCCGATAACAATGATATACAAAAGCAAGGTCCAGAAATGGAAAAGTAGTGTCCTGCTGACATGGAGCCATTTGGTCATCCTACCCGTCCACGTCTCCGAAATATCTAGCAAAACATGACTCAATTTTGCTTCCCCCTTCTCATCAGCAGCCTCCTTTTTATTAAAATGAAAGGGGAAATGGTAGAAAACATACTCTAGCCGAGGGATGGTGTGGCCCCTTTTACAAGATGGGAAGGGGAACAGATTACCTAGATATTTGGTGGCAGACTGGCAGTGTAGGGGAAGGGTTTTCGTGACAGAAAAACATTTTTCACCTTGGAGGAAAAAAGTCAAATAAATCTGTATTTGTACAACAGGTTCAATTCCTAATGACCTTAAATCTATGCTATGTAGATTTACACACAGAGGGAATAGCATCCCAGGGGACAAGGCACGTCCCATTATCAGTAAAGTAAGTAATTCTTTATTGCTCGATTATCAAAAATCATTGCAATTAAAAAACAATAAAATCCTGAGTAAAAAACAAATCCATTATATCAGTAATACTCCTAGAAACCGGTACGTCGCGCATCTTTTCAGGCGTTCTATTGGGAATGCTTGTAAACTGGAAAAACAATGTAAAAATATGTTCAGGCGGAGCTGTAAATCTCTGCTTACACTTTTCCCTTTTTTTCGTGAAGCAGGTACAGAATAACTAAGACAAAAGTGGTTTTATGTTTTCTCAAAAATGGTAACATTTTGTAATTAATACAGGAGCAACTTTATTATCACAAATATGGAAAGTCACGAGGCCTTCTGTTAAAGAAATATAAATAGGGCCCCACAGGATTCTCCGAGGTGCGGAGGAGTGCAGTATGCATGCACAGGTGCGGTGCGGGGCGCAGCCTGCATGCTTTAACCCCCTCAGCTCTCACTGAGACAAGGGACCATATGGCCGAGTGTTATGAAAGGCACATTATCATATTCACACTTTGCAGAAATGCCAGCCGTTGTTTTTTCTAACCGTGGGCTTCCAACTAGCTCTTCGAGTAATATGATGGAGTTCTCCAAGGGTACCAGGGTGTGGGAAACACCAAGCCTTCAAAACTGCCCTCTTCCAGTCCCATGTTCTCCAGATGTGGCAAATTCCAAATCTCCCGGGGGGGGGGGTTATTTGCTGGAAGTGAAGTCCAATGAAGTAGCATCGCGGGGAGCGTTCACAGGAAGTGACATCAAAGGAAGTGGAATTACATCATTTGTGACACTGTCAGGAAGGCACTGGGTAGACATAATTTAGAGTGAGGGTACATGCTTAGTGCAGTACAAAAATATGTACAAAGGCCAGCAACATCCTTCCAGCCACACACCCTACACGTGCAGAGACGTTTTAAGGCATGGACAAAGTGGGCTCTGGCCCAGGGCCCCAGCTTTTCAAGGGGCCCCCTGATAGAGTCAGCTCTGTTCTGCACAGTCTTAAACAAATTGTTTTAAATACCGTTTTTCTTTAATTTATTTTTTAATGTGGGCGATGTGTGAGAGTCTATTACAGACATTGCAGAGAAATGTTGTGTTTATGCTTCATGCAACATCCATAAAAAGTTTATTTTAAATCGAAACAGGACCTCACCTATGAGAAACGGGTGGGGGTCACAGAGATTATTTGCCGTAATATTAGCGAGCTGAGGATGTGCTACAATATTGAAAACACACCGCACTATCCCTGAATATTAGATGCAAACACATTTAGAATTTGGATGAGGGTGTCTGTGCACTGTCAGTGAACTGGCCAAAGAGTGCATGAAAGAGATTAAATTGGATCATAAATTCAAAGTTGTTCTGAACAGGGACCCCCAAATACCATTGGCCCAGGGCCCAAAAAATCCTTAAGATGTCCCTGTACACGTGTAGTGTGCTGCTCGTGTAGACAAACGCTTTTGCGCCCCACGTAGAGGTAGTAAGCGCTATATAAATGCTGCATTATCAGGCTAGAGCTGGGGCAGGTGGGATAGGCATAGGTTGGTAATGGAGCGGACACAGGCGAGACTGGTAATGCCCCGGTTACTTACCGGTAATCTTCATTACTCCGAGTCCTAGTCTTCCTCGCCACAGTAATAACCAATGAGCATTCTGCTCCCACAAACTCCAAGCAAAAGTTAACATGCTAGTCTCCCTATCCCTCCAATATGGCCCCCAGTGGCTACAACCAATCAGATAAAAGGATACATCAGCCAGAGCACGACCTGTAAACAAAGCCGCAGACATGAAGCCACAACAGAGGGCCTGGAGGGAAGGGAAACTATACTGTGGCAAGGAAGACTAGGACTCGGAGTAATGAATATTACTGGTAAGTAACTGGGGCATTACCTCCTCGTCCGTCTTCCTCGCCACAGTAATAACCAATGAGCAGATACCAAAGCAAAATCAGCTTCATGGTTATGAAACACAGCCCACACATGGAAGGCAGTACAAAAAAAAACGTTATTGACAACAATGGAGAGAGACACACATCTCAAGAAACCAGAGTCCAGGAACGAAGAGGCAAAGGCAACAGAAGCACCACCCCCAACCTCAAGCCGGTAATGAGACATGAAGGTATGAGGAGAAGACCAAGTGGCCGCCCTGCAAATATCCTCCATGGAAACACCTTTAAAGGCGGCCCAAGAAACAGCAACAGATCGAGTAGAACGCCCCAGAATAGGATGAGAGGGAACCACAGACTGGACATCATATGACAAAAGAACAGCCTCCTTAATCCACCTACTGAGAGTGGAAAGAGACGGCTTCAGGCCCTGCTGAGCCAGACCAAAAGTGACAAACAAATTGTCCACCTCACAAAAAGAAGACGTGCGAGACAAATAAATCACCAAAGCACGCTTAATATCCAAAAGGTGCAACTGAGACACCTCCTCCGACGAAGGAACAGGAAAGAAAACAGGGAGTACCACCTCCGCAGAACGATGAAAGAAAGAGTCCACCTTATGCACAAAAGTAGGATGAGCCCGCAAGACCCCTCTATCCTCCAAAATCCGCAAAAAAAGGAGCAGACCGCAGGAAAGCCCCCAACTCCCCAAAACGTCTGGCAGAGGCAATAGCCACCAAAAACACCACCATAAGTGTAAAAAATGTTAAGTCCACCGACTCCAAGGTTTCAAAGGGAACCCCTTGTAAGGCCCGCAACACCAATGGAAGGTCCCACGGGGGAGGAGACAACACAGGATGAGGGCGTTGAAAGGCCAGAGACTTGAAAAGACGAGCCACCAAGGGCACCACAGACACAAAAGGGAGACCATGTAAAGCTCAAAGGCTGCCCACCGAGCACGGAGGGTAGAAAGGGCAAGCCCAAATCAAAACCTTCCCTCAAAAAATCCAGGACCCGAGCAGGATCCAAACGCTCAACAGACCAACCATGGCGTAGACACCAACTAGCAAAGTTGTCCCAATGCGTAGCGTAAGACATCAAAGTCGAGGGTCGTCTGGACTGCTGGATAAGACCCGCAACCCCCACAGAACAACCACTCTGGATCAAGGAACACCGGTCAAGAGCCACGCCTGCAGACCCATGGACCGGAACACCAGAAGAGGAACCAGAGGGCCCATCAAGGGATATGGATGGAACGGCAACGTCCAACCCAGATGCACCGCCAACTCCAACAACAGAGGAAACCACGGGCGGCAGCTCCAACCCGGGACCACCAGAAGCACCAATGCCCCCTCCCTCCTGATATTCTGCAACACTGCCGGAATCAGGGGAACCACGGAAAGGCATACAACAGGCCCCTCGGCCACAGAAGGACATCGTATTCGCCCTCCAAGCTTCTGGACTAGGCATAATTGTGCAGAAACAACGGATCTTGGCTTTGTCCAGAGACGCAAACAAGTCCACCACCAGACACCCAAACTTCCTCTGCAACGTCAGAACATCACCCGGGTCAGAGACAAAGACCCCATGGAGGGAAAGACCCTGCTCAGACAGTCTGCCACCACATGCTCCCGGCCCGGGAGGTAAACTGCCGACAGGGATGCCAATTTCGATTCCGCCCAGGAACAAAGGAGGCGACTGAGGCAACTGAGGGAACGAACCCTGCAACCCCCCTGAGGATTGATGTAAGACATGACCACCTGGTTGTCCGTCCGGACCTGAACATGGTGACCGTCCAGCAAGGCAGCTAACGCCAAGAGACCCAATTGAACCGCCTTCAGTTCCCTGCAAGTGGAGGAACCAGACATCAGAGCCTCCGACCTCTTGCCCTGCACTGAAGAATTGTTCAGAGTAGCTCCCCAGCCCAACAGACTGGCATCCGTAGTGACCACTGGAGAGGGAACAATCAGAAACGGACGACCCCTGGACAGATGATCGACGTTCAACCACCAACCAAGATCCTCCCCCACCTGGGTTGACACAGGAACCCCATGATTGAAATCCTGACCACAGGGGCGCCAATGAGACAAAACATGGTTCACCACAGGATACAAATGGAGAAGAGCCCACGGAACCACTAACAACGAGGTGGACATCAGACCCTGGACCCTCAATCACATTCCCACAGGAGGGAAGTCCCCGACAACAGGGACCGAATCTCCGACATTAGAGACAAGTGTCGTGCAGGAGGCAGGAACACCAACCCCAACTGAGTCCAGAAGTGAGCCCCAATGTACGTCAGATCCTGAGAAGGAACCAGGCAGGACTTTCTCCGAATCACCAGAAATCCGTAACCCTCCAGGACCTGGCAAACCTCCCGAACATGGAGCTCCGCCTTAGAGAAAGAAGAAGCAGAACCAACAAACCATCCAGGTAAGGAAAGATCTTAATTCCCCTCCCATGCAAATGCCCCATCAGAGGGGCCAGAACTGTAGTAAAGACCCGGGGGGAGGAACACAGGCCAAAGGGTAATATCTTGAACTGAAAATGTTGGCCCATAACGCAGAATCCGAGAAACTTCTGAGAGTTCAGATGGACCAATACATGGAGATAAGCATCCCGCAGGTCGACGGAAGCCAGAAAATCCCCCTGAGTGATCAGAGGGAGGATCACCTGTAAGGACACCACCATGAACTTTATGGGAGGAATGAACCAATTTAACCACTACAGATCCAAAACTGGACTGAGGTCCCCGGTGTGTTTCTCTACCAGGAAGAGAACAGAGTACACTCCCAGCCCCCGCTGATCCACGGGCACCGGAACGACAGCGCCCTTTTCCACAAGACAACGGACACCTTCCAACAAAGCCACCTTCATCAGAGTGTCCCTGGGGCAAGGAGTGACCCGAAAACCATCTGGGGGAGTCTGGACGAACCCAAGGCAAAAACCTACCGACACCACCCGAAGAACCCATTGATCCGACACAGTCCGCCTCCAGCTGTCCACAAAGAGAGACAGTCGACCCCCCACAGGACCCACTCCTGGAGCAACCCAGTCATGACTTGGAGGGAGCAGAAGAGGAGGAAGAATTGGCAGGGAACTGGGACTTGTCAGAGGAAGGAGCACCCCGGGCATGCCCCCTTCCATGAAAGGGCTGAGGAGCACGTCCTCAACGAGCAGGACCAAAGGCCCTACGAGCCCCAAAAAAGTTTGAAAGCCCAGCACTCCCTGGAGCCAACAGTGTACGATCCTCTGCAGAATTCCTGACCATATCCTCCAAGGGAGCACCAAAAAGCCTAACTCCAAAAAAAGGGATTTACATGAGTAAACCCTACTGCGCAGCACCGGCCTTCCAAGAACGTAACCACAATTGGCGACGAGCCGCCACAGAAGACCCAGCCGTAGAAGCCGCTGCACCCAAGGAACCAAAGGAAATGTCAGAAAGGAGCCACACCTGTTGCTCCATCAGGGCGAGAGTGGGAGAAACGTCCTCGCCCTGGTGCAATAACTCCGCCAACGACCGGAAGATTTTCAACACAGACTGGATGGCATTGGGGGAAAGGTAGCGGCCCTTGCGGAAAAATTGGCAGCGGCAAAAGTGCGTTTTACCGCCGCATCCACCTTCATATCAACAGGATCTTTGAAAAGAAATCTGTGTCTTCCACAGTAACATCAGACTCCGTAAACAACAGGTTGGAGCGAATGTGCTGAAGAACATCCTTAAGATCCGACCCCTGTACAAAACGACCCTTAAGTGCCACATCCTCCTCCCCATCAGAGTCCTGGGAGGGACCAGGGTCACATTTAGCCGTCTTAGAGGGAGGAACAGACTCCCTGTCACGCAAAGCGGCAGCCACAGCAGTATTAATCAACCGTTGGATTATATGCAGGGAAGGGACCGTGTCCGCAGACCCAGAAGACTCTCCAGCGTGAGTAGAATGCAAAGCAGCACCTACCTCCATCCTTGCCACAACAAAAATGCCAGAATAATCCACTACGGCAAGCTAGGATGCTCAAAAAGCGTACTATTACCATGGTAACCATGAAAAAAACACTCCAGGCCGGCCATCGGCACGCCCCAAGCGTGTACGCCACGTTAATTAGCCCCTGCAGAAGGCACCGTTCCAACGCGCCGACCCGCAAGGAGCCGGCATGAAGCCACGCCCCCACAGGCCGACGACCAGCTCAGAATAATCAAGCCGCCATCCTGCGGAAGCCGGTAAGAGACGGAGGAGGAGGGAGCCATGCGGAGACTCAGGCGTCCCTCCAAACCCCACAGGGAGCCAAGCAGCAATGTCCTAAGACACACGCAAGACCTGCTGAGTCCGCTAGAGCAGGACTCGGCAGATCCAAATGCATTGAATGCATAGCCCAACACCACGGCACCTCAGAGAGTCTGCTATCGCAGGACTGAGGAGGAAGTGCCCAATAAGTGCCAAAAGAAGGGGGGAGACGTGCAACACAACCCCCCCCCCTTACACGGGGCCCAAGAGTCCGCTAGAAGAGGACCGCCGCCCCCACCTACAGGATCATCCGGAACAAGAATAGCACTCGGAGTAGTGCAGAATCAAAAAAACAGGTCGTGCTCTGGCTGATATATCCTTTTATCTGATTGGTTGTAGCCACTGGGGGCCATATTGGAGGGATAGGGAGACTAGTATGTTAACTTTTGCTTGGAGTTTCTGTGGGAGCAGAATGCTCATTGGTTATTACTGTGGCGAGGAAGACGGACGAAGAGGTAATGCTGGATAAGTAATGGGGCGGCAGACATTATGGCGACCAGTAAAGAGGAACCAGTACCTGGGGCAGGGAACGGACATATTTTGTAAGCGCACAGGCACTTTGGAGGTGGAGATGTACAGTCTAGTAACGGAAGACCTGTATGAGGGGCCTGAGGCTGCTAGCGGGCTCTAAGCGTTGGGGATTACGCTGGTAACCGAACACTGGTCCTAGGGGTGGTTGTGATTTTGGGATACTCGAGAAGGTGCGGTCTATATGAAGGTAGGAATTGAGTCTTTTAGTTCTTTGTAAGTTAAAGGAATGAAGGCACAGCCTCTTTTGTCTGCAACTCATCTCTCCTTTCTCTTTGAGTCTCTATGCCCTTCCCTCTTCCTCCCTCCTTCTCCTCTCTACCTCCCTTTCCTGTTATTCCTCTCCCTCTAATCCTGAATCCATATCCCTTCCTTCCCTGCCCCTCTCTCACCTACCCCCTGCATCTATTTTCACCCATTCCATTCCCTTACCTCTCCTTCCTGTTTCTCCCGTTCCCTCCTGGTCTCCCAATTACCTCAGAAACGTCAACACGACAGGAAATGCAAAATGAAAAAAGCGAGAATGCAAAGATCAAAGCTGGACTAGAGAAGCTCCTCAGACGTCACTTGGCACAACTTCAGATCAGTGCTCCCGCCTCTTTCTCTCTACTTCACCCCCTCTCGATACCTTTCAGCGCTTCCCCAGGACCTCATTCTATTCATTCCGACCCACACCCCTCCCACCTCCTTTCTGCTTCGTCTCTATGCTTCCCTTTCCCTCTCTCACTTCACTTTATTTCTCTTCGTGTCATTCAGTCCTCCCGCCTCCTCTCTGCTTCTTCTCTATGCTTCCCTTTCCCTCCCTCTCTCACTCACTTCACTTCTGTGTCATTCAGTCCTCCCACCTCCTTTCTGCTTCTTCTCTATGCTTCCCTTTCCTTTCCCTCTCTCACTTCACTTTATTTCTCTTCGTGTCATTCAGTCTTCCCACCTCCTTCCTGCTTCTTCTCTATGCTTCCCTTTCCTTTCCTTCTCTCACTTCAATTTATTTCTCTTTGTGTCATTCAGTCCTCCAGCCTCCTCTCTGCTTCTTCTCTATGCTTCCCTTTCCTTTCCCTCCCTCCCTCTCTCACTTCACTTTATTTCTCTTTGTGTCATTCAGTCCTCCCACCTCCTTTCTGCTTCTTCTCTGCTTCCCTTTCCTTTCCCTCTCTCACTTCACTTTATTTCTATTCGTGTCATTCAGTCCTCCCACCTCCTTTCTGCTTCTTCTCTATGCTTCCCTTTCCTTTCCCTCCCTCCCTCCCTCTCTCACTTCACTTTATTTCTCTTCGTGTCATTCAGTCCTCCCACCTCCTTTCTGCTTCTTCTCTATGCTTCCCTTTCCTTTCCCTCTCTCACTTCACTTTATTTCTATTCGTGTCATTCAGTCCTCCCACCTCCTTTCTGCTTCTTCTCTATGCTTCCCTTTCCTTTCCCTCTCTCACTTCACTTCACTTCTATTCGTGTCATTCAGTCCTCCCACCTCCTTTCTGCTTCTTCTCTATGCTTCCCTTTCCTTTCTCTCTCTCACTGCACTTTATTTTCTCTTCGTGTCACTCAATCCTCCCACTTCCTTTCCACCCCTCTAGTTTCCCAATTCCTTCTTTCTAAGTTTTCCCCTTCGTCTCATCCCCACCCTCCGTTTATTTCCTCACTTTATTTCCTCCCTCTGGTGCTCGTTGAAATCGCCCCTCTTCCTGCAGAGATTTCAAGTTGGCTCATGTCAGCTGTTAGATTATCTGCTCCATGTGTTTGTCAATTCAAAACTACAACTTAAAGAATGCAGTGGAGCTAGGGTTAGGGGATCTAATCACACTTGCCTTGGGAGAGACTCAAAGCTCTTCACCGCCCCACCTGCCATCCGCATCCTCACCCTTCATCTTTCTTCCCCCTCTGTTTTTTCCCTGGACCCCTCCAGCCCTTTTCTTTTTTCTCTCCGTTGACTCTACCTCCAAACCCCTCTCTTTTCCAATCCCCTCCCTTCTCATTTCTCCTACTTTCTATTTTTCTGATCATCCTCCCTCTGCTCCTCCTTCCTTTTCCTCTTTATTTCTTTTACCTCTGAACCGCTTAATTCCTCTCACTTCTTCCCTTCCTTCTCTCACTTCTCACATCCCCCATTCCCTGAGCAGCCCTCAGATTCTAGAGAGTGAGGGCCTGCTGCTGACAGTGTAAGTGACGCTTCACAGCGCACTCATGTTGCACAGTTGGGTGCTCCTGGCTTTGAGATGCCCTGGCTTTCCTACCCGAGTGCCCTTGTCCAGGCTGTCCCTGGCAGGAGCCCCCACTCCCTTCACAGCAGGTGTTGTACCCTCACATGTATGCCCTGTGCCACTTAATTAGGCCTTTACTTGTAACCCAGAGGTGCAGGGGAAGTGACAGGGGAGGACTGTGGGGTGGACAGAGACATGGGTGTATATCAATCAAATAGGTTTTATAAAGCGTGGCTAATCACCGATAGGGTATCCAGACGCTTACAGGTCCCAGAGGCTAATTCGGAATTCCGTAAGTGAGGTGATGGTCCGGAGATACGTGGGGAGGCTGTTCCAGGTCTTTGCTGCGATGTGCGAGAAGGAGCGTCATCCACTTTAGCTTCGGTAGTTGCGGGGAGTATGGGCAAGTGAAAGGGAGGCGGAGCGTAGACTTCTCGATGGTTAGTGGAAGTTCAGGCGGTGGTTAATGTAGGCGTGTCCTTAGTTGTGTAGAGTCTTGTGTGCGTGGGTCAGTAGCTTGAATTGGCATCTCTTCTGTATGGGGAGCCAGTGGAGTTCCCTGAGGTGGGGTGTGATGTGGGTTCGTCGGGGCAGGTCGAGGATGAGTCTAGATGTGGCTTTCTGTATGGTTTGAAGTCTCTGTAGAAGGTGTGCAGCGATTCCTACTTAGAGGGCATTGCCCTAGTCCAGTCGGCTGGTGATGAGGGCTTGTGTCACGGTGCGTCTCGTGTGTAGGGGTAGCCATATAGTATGTGTATATAAGGGAGAGTTTATGGAAGTTGGGTTGGTAATGTCCCCTGCATGGCTCTGGAGAGTGTGCACCCATGCCCTCTCTTCACCTCCTTGTAAGGGCATGCTTTGGTCTGCAGGGTTTTGATTTTTGATTCCGTGAACATGACAATCACACATTTCTACTGAGGTCCTGCTATGTAAATGAACTGAGGGTCCAGGCCATGGCTCTGAGTCAGAAGGGGCACCGATAGTGTAGCCCTCATTTGGAGAGTGACTACTGTCCTCTTTGCCGGGCTAAGAGAGATTTGAACTGGTGGCAGCATTATTTTCAAGCAGAAGGAACAAGCTCTTTTTACCGGTCACCTTCAGGGGAGACATGCCTACTGGACTTTCATATTAAAAAGTCTGCTATATTGACTCAACCTGATCCTTCACTCCATCCGTATGTGACAAGGACAGAGAATGCATGTGTGAGGTAAGGAAAGTGGAGCTTGTGTGTGTTTGAGCCTTACTAACTTGGCTCAGGAATCCATCTTTAAGTTCCTTTGTGTGGCTGGATACACAAATTGGATGGCAGCTTAGGCGAGGCATAGGAGCAGGCTTAGAACTTTCATAAAACATTCCACAGTGGTGTTGCTGTAGCTGGGCCCTGGGTGCTGGTGGGTAGAGGTGAAAAATTATTTGTGCTGCCTCAGTTGGGAGTGAGCTCTAAAATCTTCCTGCTCTTTCCCACAAGATTATCACTGTGGTCTGGTGTCAGCAGCTAGTGGATGTGGATGTCTTTTCCTTCCTTTTAAAGCACAGCCTTCTGTTCCCTGTCAGAGCATGAAGCAAACACAAGGAGATGATGGACGGAGCGCTGAAACTTTTCACATTCACCCCCCAGTCACAGATCTGGGGTGAATCCATCATCGTTCTTTAGCTCACTTCGCCACTCCAGTTCAGACCCAGCTATATGCAAATCAGTCTTGACCCTGTGCCTCATGGGAACAGTCCAGCCCGAAATGCCAAGCCAGGTCATCCCTGGACTGGAAACGAGCATCCTGGGACCGGTTTCCACCCACTCTTTGATGCATCACCTGAGCAAAGGTTGTGGCTTGATAAGTCTGAGTCTAATACACAAAGTACAGGATCTACCTGAAACCAGACTTTCAAGTGTGCATGTGGCGGGCCCCACTGGCATGGCTTGATCATGTAGGTGTCCTGATGGCTCTGATTGGTGGAGTCTCCTAAAATCTTAACGGTGCACGCTGCTGATTTTTCAGCATGGGAATATATACTGTCCAGATGCTCTTCTGAGTCTATGGATTCTCTTGACCAGGGATAGGGTTACATAGCAGAGTGACTGAGAAGACAGGATGCTAGGGCCAGAATCTTTGATTGCTGGCTTCCCTCCAGGTTGAAGTCAAATCCAGACAATACCCCTGCAAGGAGAGCTGTAGACTGCATTGAGAATATTAACCGCACACTGAGGACAGGATAGTGTTGGACTGCATACCCGAGAAGGAGAGCCCATCTGTATGGGAACTAGGAGCAAGGGACTTGAGTTCTGACTCTGCTGGTAATGCTACTTAGATCTGGCCTTGAGGAAAAATCCAACTTGCTGTGACGGGGGATGCTGAAATTGTGCTTCTGCAGAAGGACGCTTTCTAGAAGAGACAACCCCAGCTATGCAGAAAGGACAAAGACTTAAACACCAATGATGGCCCTGAGGTTGGGGGGAATCAGCTGTGCAAAGGGACTCTGTGTTGAGCCCTCCCTCAGTCCCTGACCCCCAGTGTGTGCGCCTGGTAATCCCCAACATGATCCTGAGCTTGCTCAGTTCTCACTCGTGGCCGGAAGGTGGTCAGAAGGGTTGCCAGGTGGGGCAGGCAGAAAAAGAAACTCATAGCTGCCCTGAGGGAAGTTCATTAGTTAAATGTAGCAAGGGTGTTTGAAGCAGCTGCTCCATCTTTCACAGTGCAGGCGGAACCCGACCTGCACTTCAAAGGAGCGTCAGAGATCTCCTTGCAGGGGGGTGCAATGAGTGACTGCGTTTGCCTGCAGGGGATATCTGGCTGGATCCTTGGGGCCCCCTTTCTCCACTTTCACAGGGAGCACTTGGGAGGAGAACTGACTCTGCACCACCTCTTTGTGGTGCACAGTCAGTGCGTCTCCTGAAGGCCTCTTCGCCGCTGTGCCTGCATCCCTATTACCGAAGTAGACAATTCCATACTACAAGGTAGGCGCAGGATCATAGTGCTTCCCTCATTTCAATGGGGCCATGTCCCCTGACAAATGATGAAACTCCAATCGTAAAGTAAGAAAGTGGCTGTGGCCCCTTCTGTAATACCAAAGTGCCCTTGGGGCACAGAAAGCAGGCACAATGCGCATTGAGTCCTGGTGGCACTTTGAGTAATACAGCCCTAGGTGTGCTTCTGAATGTTCATCAGCCAGACACAGCTAAGATGTGCCAGGTGACTCACTAGATGCCAGTCAGTGCCCATCTGTGAGACAGAAAGATAATGTTCAGGCGAGTTTGGCTAGATGACTCTTTGAGACAAACACTCTGTTGTAGTGATCTGCAGGTCATGAGTTGAAATCTGAGCATGGCAGACAGATGTTTCAATTTCTTTTTTTAGTTCTGTAAATTGAATGCTATTATTTTTGGTCATAGTAACACCTGTTCCCTGTAAATGTTCTTACAAGTGCTGGTGGTAAGCAGCTATCCTGCTAATCGTGGATTACGGTACCGGGTAACTGCTGAAAGTATCTGACAGTTCTATGCTAGGTGTGGAGCAACAGAGAAGATGAAGTATGTGTCCAGCAAGGTGGCCTTCCAAGCAGTGGTATGGGTGGTGTCAATGTGTGTGTTGCGCAAAGCTGGTGCGATGACACCAGATATACTCCCTACAGATAACTACCCGAGGATAATTAAACTATGCAAATATTCTTGTTATGGCTGCAGACTTACAGACACGGTTGCTGTGGGAACAAGGCCTCTCTTTCTATCCATTGAATCTGCTTACAATTATTTCAGTTTGCTTCTTGGACTCGCTTACCCATGCCCACCCCATTTCCATCATCTCCCTCCCCTGTAGGAGTGGCTCTTCAGCAATTTCATCCTGAGGAGCATAATACAGTCAGTTAAGGAATGACAGCAAATCTACCTAGGGACACACTCATTGCAATAGAGTCTCACTCATTCTCTAGCATAAACCCAGCAGCAGTGGATGGGACCTGACAGCAGCATTCACCTCCCATCCAAACATCTATTTTTTGTTGCAGTTTTTATATATCGCATACTCGACCCGAAGGTATTAGAGCACTTTACATGAGCACCAGTTACATTACAGACGGACACATTCATTTTTGATAGGCACAGGGCGATTAAGTGATTTGCCCAGAATCACAGGATTGACCGTCCCTGCCGAGACTCGAACCCGGTTCCCCAATTTCCAGGTCGAATGCTCTAGCCGTTAGGCCACATCCTTGTATCTGTAGAACCCACCTTCTAGTCCAGCTTCCATCTACTGTACCATCCCTCCCATATGCAGTTACTAATGTGCGGTAACCATCTCCTACCCCCAGATCTATGTCCTCTACAACAAGCACTCAACCCATGTCAGTTCCCCTCTGTGACACCCATCAGCCCCACCACCTGCCAAAGCACCAGCAGCCTGTTGTACTGTCATCACCCATATTCTGTTCCAACACCCTTCTACTGTACCATCAACACCCATCACGTATGCCAAAACTTTTACGTGGCACCTATTTATTGTATCAACAACACCCGTTACATATTCCTACCCTTGTCTGTGGCATTCGCCTGCACTTACCTCCTATCCGGACACTCTACTTCTTTATTAGGAGCAGCCATCCCAATGTCAAATCCTTTCTATCGTACTTGTCAGCAATCACCTTTTAGTCCAACACCCACGTAATTTACCATCAGCCCCCATATGCTACCAATGCAGTCTTCTGCACCTAGAGCACCCATCTCCAGAAGCTACTCATTGTCTAATCTGAACCCATTGCCTTTCCCAGCACCCATGTTATTGCTGTTATTTGGCACTTATGTAGCAAACTATCCGCTGTTTGTATGATATTGCAACACATTTATAGTCATGAACTTGTCAATCAGAACCTTTCTAATAACCAAACACTCACTTGTGACTTTCGCACCTTGCATCTGGAACAGCACCCACCTTCTTTTCCAGAATTCTTCTACTGTGCCCTCAGCATCAATGTCCTACCCTGTTTATCTATTGCACCATCGGCACCAGTCACCTATACCACACTTATCCGCTGTTTCATCTTCACTAATCATATTTATTCCACCATCAGCACCCATCTCATATCACAGCATCATCTCCTGTACCAAAAGCACCCTATGCCATCCCAGATCCATCCGCTGTACCATCAGTACCCATCCTTATCACAGCACACATGAAATGTGCCATCAACACTCTTAACTTTCATTAATACCTATATACTGACTCAACTCAGAAATCCATGTGTTGAGTCTGCGAAGAGCATCCAATTCAAATGAACTATCAGCTTTCTGTTGTAAACCATCCTCTGTCATCTCCACCTCCACCTCCACCCATTACTTGACTCTTCTCATAGTGAACCAGAAAACACTGAGATGGTACCCATCCTTGGCTGTACATTTCTATTCTGAATCAGTTCACACAACTCTTGAACAAACGGTTCACGAGAACTTTATATAATCTCCCCATTGCGCGCAACCAGGCAAAAACAAAAGCACAGTGATCAAAATGTACTAATACATCGTTCTCCTTGCCTAGTAGTTATGTAGTTCCACTTTTGCTTAGTTATTGCTTTGTCAATTTTGCTACAAAGTCTGGCTTGTTCGTTGTGCTTGACCACTTATTCCAGATTCCATATCCGTCCATCAGCTGTGCTTGCAGCATGAGTTGCTAATTCAACAACTCTAATCAGTTCAGACAATCCAGGCACTAATTTCCTCACCGTCTCAGGCAATTTAAATGTTACCTGTTGCTGTACTTTAAAGTTTCACATCTCTGAAAACATTTATCCTATCAGAATCTGCACTGGGTATTGGTGTATATGTGTGTGTGCACACAAGTGTGCGCGCACACACTTTCTTTTAACTCTACTGCAGACTGGATGCATATGGTAGGTTTCTTTTTCCTCAATAACATAAACGCAACTCATTTAATGCTAGAGTATAGCAAGTGCCTGCCTACGTGCCTTGATCATCCTTAGAAATTATTTTTTCCAGTCTTTATCCAAATCTCACCACACTTGTATAATATCACCAAATTAACCCTCTGGAATATCCCATTACCTCCCGTCCCTCCCTCGCCTTCCTTCATCACAAATGAGGCCCCGCCTCCCACCCAGATCCTCGAAGGAAGGCGAGGGAGTAGGACTAGGAATAATGCCATTATCGTTAGAAATGGAAGCATTACCTCCCGTCCCTCCCTCGCCTTCCTTCGAGGATCTGGGTGGGAGGCGGGGCCTCATTTGTGATGAAGGAAGGCGAGGAGTAGGACTAGGAGTAATGCCATTATCGTTAGAAATGGAAGCATTACCTCCCGTCCCTCCCTCGCCTTCCTTCGAGGATCTGGGTGGGAGGCGGGGCCTCATTTGTGATGAAGGAAGGCGAGGGAGTAGGACTAGGAGTAATGCCATTATCGTTAGAAATGGAAGCATTACCTCCCGTCCCTCCCTCGCCTTCCTTCGAGGATCTGGGTGGGAGGCGGGGCCTCATTTGTGATGAAGGAAGGCGAGGGAGTAGGACTAGGAGTAATGCCATTATCGTTAGAAATGGAAGCATTACCTCCCGTCCCTCCCTCGCCTTCCTTCGAGGATCTGGGTGGGAGGCGGGGCCTCATTTGTGATGAAGGAAGGCGAGGGAGTAGGACTAGGAGTAATGCCATTATCGTTAGAAATGGAAGCATTACCTCCCGTCCCTCCCTCGCCTTCCTTCGAGGATCTGGGTGGGAGGCGGGGCCTCATTTGTGATGAAGGAAGGCGAGGGAGTAGGACTAGGAGTAATGCCATTATCGTTAGAAATGGAAGCATTACCTCACGGATGGCATAGGGGTGATGTTCTGTGCCTAACACCATTAGATGCATATACTACTTCATGCTGGACCATGGTAACTGGACATGTTAGCTTTCATCATTTACACAGGAACCCACCCTTTGTGAAACATTTCTGCCATAAATTTTCATACCCGTTGCATTGAAACTTTTTTCTGAAAACATACCGAGAAACAATGCCAAAACTGACCAACCATCTTCAGCATTCCCAAATGGCCTTCGTTTGCAAATTCCTCAGGTTTCACTATGAGCTGGTGGAACCAACTTCCCATTCCTATGTGAACTTTCCAGAGAAAGTGTGTCATTTATCTATTATTTTTTTAACCTTCTACTAACATTTCTTACTGGACCACCCTTCAAACAAAATATGTAATTGTGAACAATAAATGATCTCACTCTATATTGGCTCCTGCACCTAATCTGTAAATATAATTCCAATAAGGGATTGAAACTGCTGCTTCTTCATCCACTTTCAATCACTTCATCATCTCCATTGATAAACTGGACATACCAGCAGCCCCTTTTCATCTCTGGAGATCCAACTTAAGCTACACTCTTGACTTCGTTGAGGATCCTTCAACACCATAGTGATCGCAAGCAATGACAAAGCCAATAGGTCTGACACTGGCTGACAGCCTTTTGGCTTTGTCCATGGTTGTTTTGTAATGTTTTATGTAATGTATTACTGTGAAGGAGCTGCCTGTCCCTCACCAATATAAAAAAAAAAAGCATTGCTTAAAGCAAAAAAATGATTTTGGTCTCAAACAGCACACGTTGCCCTAGTTGTCTTTGGCACTGAAGGAAACTACTTTCGGTGCATATGTATGCTCCTTGAGAAAGAGTAGAATGCCGCCACTCACAGTTAAGTTTGCTAATGAATGAAGTGTGCTGACCCATTGCTCCGTCTTGTGTGCTGGAATGTCAGTGGTTACTTTGTGGGTGTTTGCATCGGGAGTCATTACATCATGGTCATTGCCATCCCTGAATCCTAAAAAACCCTCATTATTAATTATTAAATTCAAACTCTACACAATATTAAAATTAAGGGACTTAAAGCAATAAAAATGAACTTACCTGCAAAGTAAAGGCCTGCAATGTAAAGTACTGACAATTTCCAAGTGTGGTAAGGACTTCTCATATAAGGACCGCAAAGTAATAACTTATAATGTAATTTCCTCAACGTAACGGTAGCACACTGTGTGCTGTTTTGGGTGGAAGAAAAATGGGAATGACCCAAGAACCGTCCAATGGAGGAAGAGAGCTGGCTGAAAGCTCCAAGCCCCTATTATATGTAATATACGTGTAATTTCAGGAAAATCAAAAGGTCTTGGCTAACGCCAGACCTAAAAAATAATGATGAAATGCTCTATGTGTATACTGAAACCGTGTCGGCTTCGCATTATGCTGGTGGCTGCGTATAAAAGCAATTAAAAAGAAGTTAAAAAAGATTGCTCCAAGTCAAGCCACCAACCACCAAGTGATGTGTCGCTTTGCCATTCTTCAGAATTTTGCTGTTGACCATTTATTTAACTTTGTAGTATATTTACCTCAGGGGGGGCAATTTCTTATATAGTGGAGCAGAGTGTGTCATTGTAATAGCTTTTAATTTCTTTAGGGTTGGCTGGTAGGAAATATGAAGCTGCGGAGTAACCAAGAAAGAAGGACAGCATGTGAAAACAGACTAAAAAAAGTGGGCCTGATTCAGAGTTTAGTGGACAGAGATCTCCGTCGCACACGTGACGGAGTACCCTGTCTGCCAAACTCTCGGACCGTCTGCTTCAAGTAGGGATGGGCAGACTGTGAGAAGTTGGCCTGGTATATGCTGTCCACTAATTAAAGTGGGCACCTTGCACCAGTCCAAACGACCCTTATTGATGATTAGGTCAAAGATAACCTTTATGAAAGCTATCCTAGTGGTAGCTATGTAGAGCAGCCTTCAGGCTTAATCTTGAAGGAATGTAAAGCAGCATGTTTTACCAGAATATCACCTCCTGAATGACTAAATGAAAGGAGAGCCACACAAGTGTTATATAAAAATATGTATTTATTACTAAAACACTCTACTAATCTCTACCCGAGATTAGAATGTACAGTACACAATGTTAAATCAATAGAACAACAGTAAATAGCACAATACACAGCGGGCTCCAGGGGGAGACTGAACCATATACTAAGAAAGTGGTATAACAATCACGACTTCAATAGACACAGTGCCTAGAGCACGTAGAATCGCTGGGACCCCAAGAAACCACCCACAGGAGTAACACAGGGAGCCCACGGAGGATGTGTGTAGTGTGGGAACACAGACGCGTGCTCCGTACAACTCTATGGGAAAGTCGCGGTTGGAAAATTACAGTTTGACACTTCGGAGAGGACTTCAAGCAAACCCTTTGGAACATAGAAGGTTCTAAGGCCAGCACCCTTGTGAGTACCGAGGTACCCGTGTTACCTATCCCAGAGGAGCCGGGTGCATAGGGGTCAAGTGGTGTCGGAAACCCTTGTCGTTTTCAATGGCGTGATGCGAAGAAGTACTGCTGCCGGGAAGATGAAAAGTGTCCGGTGGAATCCAAGCCGGGATTCGGAGTAAGAAGAACCTGAAAGCAGAGAGGACAGAGTGTGGGTCACTTCAAGTGACCAGGGGCTCGAGAGACGAATGCCCACCGATGTCGGGTGCTTCAGGTGCGAAGATCAGATGCTTGACTCTGCAGCCACGGGGACCAGGAGATGTCGATGACAACCAAAGTCCAGAGGTGAGCTGTCCCACGAAGGATGTCGAGTGCTGAGGGGTCAGTGTCCGGATTGAACGCCAACAAGCCTTGGCAAAGGCAACCCATGCGGGCAGAGGAAACAAGTGATAGTATGGACCAGCAAGGTCCAGGAGACTCTCCAAACTATGGAGGGTCAGGGCACGTCTGGAGCAACCAGGGAAGCCCAAGGAAAGAAAGTGACCCTCGCTAGGACCCACAGGCCAACGGACCAGGGATCGCAAAGGGACCACGAGCGGAATCACAAAGTACCAGCCCACGGAGCACTCGTGGAGTGGAGGCCGGAGATCTTTGGTGGAAATGCTGCTCGGGGTCAGGACTACACGGAGTCCAAAGCACAGCCTCAGGGATCGCCGCAAAGCATATGCTGGTGCAAAAGTACACCGTGCTCAGGGGTTCGGGTTGCACGGTCCCCACGAGGGATACTGGTCTCAGAATTGCTGAGAGCAGATCGACCTCAGGGACGCTCGGGAACCCACCTCCTGTGTTGCAGAAATCTTCGGAGTCCTCAGGAGCTCAGGAGATGCAAACTGGCCAGATGCGTTTAGGTGCCTGCTGCTGCAGGGGAGTAACTCCTTTACTCCAAGGGAGATTCTTCTGTCGTCCAGCGAAGTGTAGACTGTCGAAGTACTTGGTTTCTGCTTGCAGAGTTTAGTCCAGGTAAAATCTAAAGTACTGTAGTCAGGTTTCCTACTTTATACCCAAGGAAGGGGTTGGACTAACTCTGGGGACCCACCTAGGGGAGGTTCAGGACAGAGGGGTGGCTACACCCATGTCCTTTGTCCAGTTTCGCGCCAGAGCAGGAGCCAATGGCTCCTGCAACCGGTTTGAGCTGGACTATGCACAGGGACACCAAATGTGCCCCCAGTGCAGACTTTCTGGCATTCTAAGAGTGCACCCACCCAGCCCCAATACACTAAAGCCTGTCTGGGAGGTGGTCACACCTCCCTGTGACAGGAAACCTATTGTCAGGCCTTCCTCTGGTCGAGCTTGGCTCAGCAGCAGGAGGGCAGACTCGTGTCTGTGGCTGGCAGCATCCATTTTGTGCTGCCCAGGTCGAGAAAGCTGGTACTGGGTAGACTGGTGCCCCATAGTAGTGGTACTACAAGGGAGGAATCATACCTCCCACACCAGTTACGGGTGTGGAGGTATGATTCCAAGGTGTTTGACACCAAACACGACATGTTTCTAAGCAGCCGTTTTAAAGTTAGCATTTACCGCAAGGTTATAATGCACTTAAGTATATATGGTTGGCTGCATCACAGACAACCCCGGGGAATAGATTCCGAAGGCTGCAGAGGGGCTCTGCTCATGCAGGGGCACCCTCTCACGTAAAACCCAGCACCCTGCCTTCAGGATTGATAAGGCCTGCCATAGGTGTGACTGATAGGTTTATATGTGCAGTGATTTAGAGTAGATATAGGTAACCTATATCTAAGTAAGGGGTGCATGCACCTGTGGTGTCATTTTGAATGGCCTCTCAGGGGTGGCACAATACATGCTTCAGCCCCTGGGAGGCCTCTGGGGTACCTATGCCCTGGGTACATGGTGTACCATATACTAGGGACTGATAAGGGTACCCCAGAATCCAATCTGGAGTGTACCTAAAGTACATGCAATCAATTTACAGGAGAAAGCAGATAGGCTGGGGTCCTGAATAGCAGGATCCCAGTCAGACTAGGCCAAAAACAGTGAGACATCAGCAAAAAGTGGGGGTAACTATAAGAAGCAGATCCTACTCTCCTACACAGACCATAAGCTTTCCGTCGATGGAGCCCCGTTTGGCGCTGTTGATGCAAAACTCCTTTTGTGGAAAAACTTTGTTTTTTAAAAACATTAAATTTTAAAAGTTTGGTGGACACTCATCTAAAATTATGGCAACCACCCGCCAAACTTTTGATACTTTGAAGGGAACCGTTGTCACGTTGGTTCCTTTCAACGTACAGCGATGACTGCTGGGCAGTCAGTCATCTGTAAATATGGCAGACAGTGGTCCGCCAGGGTGGCACAGGTAATGTCCTTCGCCATCCGGACTTACAGTACTCCATCTGCCAAACTATCAAGCTCATAGGCTCAAAAATGCTGACTAACAAATGTAAATAAATACCTACCTACGTAACATTTTCACTTGCATCTACACCACACTAAACTCTACATAGGCAAATATTTGAAATAGAATACTAAATCTGCCCAATTCTCAAGAATTCAAAATAACACTGGAAAGTCAATTTGTAGATTGAGAGACGAGGATAATTATTCCCTATCTTAAATGTTTATAACATATACCATTCGTATACCCCCCCACCAGTGGAGGCTCCTCTGCTAAGGCGGAGGAGCGTCGCCCCACTGCTCAGCGAGCAGTGCAAAAAATAAAAGGACTTGGAGCCAGGTCAAGTCGGGCGGGGAGGGGCTGGGCTCGCCGCCATCAGAGCAGAGTGAGGAGTGGTTTGCACTCCCTAAGTGTGCTTGATGGTTTGGCCGCCCTTTTGGCCCGGCCAACCGTCATGCGCACTTGGCATGTTTTCCACTGGGCTGTGTTGCACAGCCCAGTGGAGAACATTCCGAGGCTCCCAGGCAATGCCTGAGCAGCCTGTTTGGCCGCTCAGACCAATCACGACGCTGCTCATGCAGCGTCGTGATTGGCTGGGATAGGCAAGAAGCCTGGGTGCTTCCATTTCTGCAGACGGAGGAGAGGCGGCAGTGGCGGCTGCTTCGACGGCGACAGGTAAGTTTATTTTTTATTATTTTTTCATCCCTGCCCCACCACTCCCGTTCCGAGGCAGCAGCCACTGCCCCCCACCTAACCTAGAAAATGGATACTTAATGCCGGTCTGGTCATCTAGCCAGTTATGGCTTTAGTTAAACGTTTTAACATCTCTATTCTCAACCACCTATCACAATTAACAGATATTATAACTGTTATTATGTCTAAACTAAATTAATCATCCCACCCACGTTGATCTATGTACCATCATTGATGCCACATGTTTTTGATGGAAATGTTGCTGCTGTGAAATAAATAAACAAACAAACAAATAAATATGTAGGTGAGAAGTGAGCTTGCCTTCATTTAGGAGTTAAAATTAGATTTCGTTTTTTGTAAGCAGATGTCATTGGTTGATAGTTTGCCACTCTATACTTTTGAAGCTATGTTTTGCAGTCTGTGTTTTTTCAGCCTATGCTCCAAGCTGGAACCAAAGAAGGCAGAATATGAATAGAAGACAGAAGAGAGGGAATCATACTAGAGAAAAAGTATTAAGGGCACAAGATGAAGAAAAGGAAATGAGGGAGTTAGACAAAAAAATGTGATGAGACTGGGGAAATTGAAAGATTAAGAAAGCGAAAGTCAATGAGAAACAGAACACTAGGAAAAAATGGCTGATTCCTGGCGAAAAAGGACTGAGATGGAAGAGATAAAGAGGAGGTAGAAGCGGTGGTGCTGGAACAATTTTCGGGGGAGAGAGTGCTGTGAACATCTCTGAAGTCAAATGGTTAACGAAAAAATCCAAGCATCTCACAAAGAATAAGTATAGAAAATGAGCCACGTCCATTCAGCAGGAGAGTGGTCCGGGTGCGATATGTAGTCAGTGGTGCCATGTGGAGCACACTGTTGCTAATGTATTACATTTACAAACAGCACATTTTCCATTGAAATGGGCACAAAATGTGTACGGCCCTGCAGTTCTACTGATAAAACCATAGATTACAAACAATACTGTATGAAAATCGGGTTTCAGCAAAATATTTGTTTGCACACCGCCAAGTAAAATGCCTTGATTTGTTAATACAATCTTTGTTTTCCTCACTCTTCAGAATTACAAACAAAAAAAAATTAGTTTTTTCCTAACTGCTGATACTTTTTTAAATATTTGTACAGTTCATTTAGAGGTATTTAACATTTTATGTGTTTGAGAAAAACTGACATCATTCTGCCTTTTCTTTCACACTCCTGGTATCCCCATGTTAAAAGAATAAGCAGCAATTTGTCAGAAGGCATGGCCTGATATTTGACCTCTGTATTTGATCGCACCACGAATGTATCAAGTTACAAATAAAATGTAAAGGTGGCATTACTGCTCATTTCCCTTCTAAACGCCAGCATGGTTATGTTGGGGGTGCTGCACCACCCAGGCTCCCCTATTTTAACCACCTAAGGGCATCATTTATACGGAGATGGAAAGGAAAATGCCTGGACGCCTGTCAGGGTTCTGGAGCGCAGATCAGGGCAGCCTGCCTGATCTATTCTCCTCCTGTCGCAAGTGCCATGGGAGGTGAAGTCAGACCTGTTGGTACCAGCGCCCTCTGGGGCAGCTCTTAGAAGCCCTCGCCTGGGGCTGCACATTAGGCAGCGGTAAACATGCCTTCCCGGCACCTGGGTCCCAGCTGCTACTCTCCCAGCCAACAAGATATGTCTGGGTCTGTTTATTAACACCCCCCCCCTCCCTCTGCACGAGCACAAACACCACCTCTAGTGCGGTGACACTTCTGTGCATCGCAGACAACAAGTAAACAGGGTGTGCAGCCTAACATCACCCCGGCGAGGGATGACGTACAGTGGGCGTGCGGGTCAAGAGATGGGGCGCGCGGGCTACATACGCGCCAGTTAACATTTCACTGAAAAACACAGCGAGCCGCTGCAGAGCGGCTTGAAGGCAATTTAATTGTGTGTATCCGAAGAAACCCTAGGACTGGACAACGTAGTTTCTTCGGCAGCACACAATTAAATTGCCTTCAAGCAGCTCCGGAGCGGCTGGCTGTTTTTTTCTTTTTTTTTTTGTGGCGGGAAGGCGGGCGCTCGAGACGCGTTCCGTTAGTTGGGAGTCCTACGTCTCCGTCTTTTTTAGGGCTGCGAGTTAACACTAATAACGGAGTCCAGTGGGGAAATATAATTTCAGTCTAAATGCCCCATTTTTGCTGTTTCCGCAATGTTGGCTGTACCCGAAATGTTGGCATGTGTGCCCGGCAGAAACAGATATTGGCAATAGCCAATCGGTTTTGGTTTTAGCTGCTAGTATGGATGTATGGGATTTGCCAATGCTTTTTGTCGATGCTGTGAAAAAGAAAAAAAGGGGCGATGACTCGTATGCGTCACGACACTGCTATCGTTTTTATTTTACCATTGCAATAGCGCGGGCATCAATCTTGAAGTGGTAAATAAAATAATAGGTTAAAAGGGCAAGAAAGCACTTTCTGAGAAAGGAGCCCCCCTTCAGCCTCTCCCCCCAAGGTAAAACGTTGCAGGTGGCAGACCCTCCTACTAATAAAAAAAAAAAAAAGTAAAAAATATACAAACGCGGAGGGGTGGGAGAGCAGCGGAGGATGGGTGAGGGAGCAACATTAGAACGGGGTGGGCAGGCTTCAATGTTGGGCGGTGACAGCTGGGGTCAGGGGACAGAGAACAGATGCAGTCGCACAGGGAACTACTGTGAGCAGAAGTGCAACAAGAAGCTTGGGGGTGATGAGTTTGAAAAAATAAAGCTCAGATTGGGAGGAGCAGGAGAAGCAGCAGATAAGCTGGGGGCGGAAGTACTATGGAAAGCAGTGATGAGGGAAGCAGCACTGGAGGGCGAGAGCAAGAACCACATGCACCTGTACGGAGAACTGAAAGGAAAAACAAACAAGTAGTGCCCTCAGGGCTTTAAGTGGGACGAAAAAACTGGGGGCTCTCTCAAAGGGGCGTGGCCAATGTAATTAAGGGCGTGGCTTAAAACACGTAAGCTAAAAATCTGTGCTTAGCATAGTGTGCCGCCCGACTTGTATTTTGCTGTTTGTCATTGCATCCAGATATATGATACAACAAGTAACATCATACCTACAACAAGTCAGGACTATTGACTTTGTCAATGGTTGTTAGTTGCATAAGATAAATAAGCAGCAACTATGGCTCGTATATAATATTGAAAAAGCCCTGGTGACACGACAACAATGTTGCTGCTCCAGAGTTTCAAAAAGAGAAGGGAAAACCAGAGAGAAAATGACTCTCTTTAAAGGATTTCCCTTCCCCTACAACGCTCACCTGGCATGACGTCATGCCGTAACTTCTCCACTAGTGAGAAGTGAGCAGTGTGAGCACGAGCACATCGATGTGCCTGCTGTCACTGCAGTCAGGAAAAAAACGGACCGCCTGTGCCAGGGCACAAAACAGAGCCCGATAGAGACCCGTTTCGAGGCCCCTTTAAAAAACTGCCGGTGCTCAGCACCGGTGAGACCCGGCTCACTTAAAGCCCTGAGTGCCCTAAATGTTAGCATCGGAAGGATAAAAGTCAACCAGATAAAAAGCTGTTAAAGAAGCTTATGTTCCAGGGGAGGGACAAACACAGAAGAGGAAGGAATGCCATTGAATGAGAAGCAATCGGCTGACCCAAAGCTCACTGTAAGTTTTTGGTATAGTCTACAAGAGGCCTTTTAATAACAGACAGCTGTCTGTAGGCAAGACCTAAAAATATGGGGGTTGATGCACAGCTCTGGGCTGAGGTGTGTCAGCTCCCAGTACATGAAGGGCGTGGTCTGCAAGTCATGTCTCCTTGAAGACAAGCCTCTAGGAAGATTCCATTAGGAACATGCCTCAGAGAGGCTGAAAGGAAAGGCTGGAAATGCTGGGGTAGAGTCAGTCACACACTATGCTGGTATGACTGAAGGGCAAGTAGGGCTAAAACAGAAATAGTTACCTGTCAGCTCCGCCGCTTGAAGGCCTTTAGGGCTGGAACTTGGTTAGCCACGCATTGGACATGTCTAGTTGTATTAGTCCTCTAAAAGTGTACCAGAATTGGCCTAAAGCCAGCCACATGGTAGGCATCTAAAATGGCAGAAGCTGGGGCAAAGGTCTATTGCATGTCAGGATGGGGCAACTTGATGACTGGTCGACCTGTGGCAAAGCCAGTCACATGTGAGGTCTCCTAAAGGGGGTAGTTCCTGGGACAGATAATCAGACATCAGGACACTTGAAATTTGGGAAGGCCGAAAGAGCCAGTCTGTTGTCAGGCTTCATAAAGGCTACTAGGATCAACGAGGAGGCAGCCGTATTTCCGGTCCAGGTTCCTCCCACTGCTTGGCAGTTACTGGCTTTCGCTCGAGTTATGGAGTGACATTGTGGTGAAGAACACGTCGTGGAAGCAAAAGTGGCGACGCGCTTACTCGCCGCTAGAAATATTACTATGCAATTGCGGTCCAGCTCTGCTTGTGTTACAGAAAACCATTAAAAGAAATCAATACAGCCCTGCCTCTCTCTCTCGAGGGCATCATTTAGAGGTCGCCGGGAGTTGCAATTGGGTACAGTTATTGCAGGTCGCAGACCTTGCAAGCTGCTTTGCACCTTTGGTTTAAACAATCTGACACAGAGGCATATTCACAAGGAAGTGGCGAAGTGAGGCATTAGCCGTCATGGCTTAACGCCTTACTTTGCCACTTCAGAAACGCAAGGCTGCACCATATTCACAAGGATATGGTGCAGCCTTGAGTATCCCCATGCGCTGGCACTAAGTGTAGCAGCTTAGCGCCAACGCAGGCACCCTTGCACCATGGTGCAAGGGTGTCTGCGTGCAAGGGAAGATTGTGTATGTACAGGAAGGTCCCCCTTCCTGCACATAAACAATCTTGAAATGCCGTTTTGTGACTTCTATGTGTGCTGCTTAATGCAGCACACACAGAAGTTGCAAAATGGCATTTTCAAAAAATGATTGTTTATGTGCAGGAAGGGGGACCTTCCTGTACATACATAATCATTGGCCTTTTGCGGTTTTCATGTGTGCTGCACAACGCAGCACACATGAAAACTGCAAAAAGGAGGAGAAATTAAACATTTCTCCTCGCTTCGCCAGGTTAAGACCAGGTTTTCTCTGATCTTAATTCTGGCGCTGCCTCCTATTTACGCTGCTCTTGTGAATAGGAGGCAGCGTCAGAAGCAATGGGTGTTGCGGTGGAACGCCCACAGCAACACCCATTGCCCTCCCCTTTCACGCTAAGTATAGCGTGAAAGGGTGCCTTATTCACAAGGCAGCGTTAAGCGGCTTAACGCTGCCTTGTGAATAAGGTGAAGCCCCTATTGCCACAGGTACGTCGAAAAAGTGATTTTCCTGTGGCGATAGGGGCTTGTGAATATGCCCCATGGTCTTTTAGCATTAGGTGTGCCTTAGGGGCCTCTTAACAGAATTATAGGCCTCTGCGGAAAGCAGCGCACTGGGCCCTGCCTACACAACCCACTCACAGGAATAAAAATGTTTAACTGAAAATTTGTGTTACATTCTGATCTGCATGGGGCCCCTATGCTCGTGGGGGCCGCGGGCAACTGCCCAGCGTGCCCATGCGTTAAGACAGCACTGTGTGCCTTTAACTTTTGGTTGCTTTAGTAGTAGCTGTTGGTTTGTTTCATGCTGCAGCTTCGAGTGTCAATAACCTTTTTTTATAAGTACACTTTTTTTCAGTGGGGCAGGTCCTTTGTGATGTCCCTTCCCCTGGTGTCAATAAGGCTATAGGGAGTGTGTTCCCATTTCTACTACCATTATAATTTTGGTGAAATACATCCAATGGTGTCCCTTGTGAGGATGGGCTTGCGGCTAGGGCTGCCACCTGGCCAGTATTATACAGGCACGACAGGCATTTTAAGGTCCTGCCCGATACAAAATTTAGGAAAATCACCTAAAGCCGGCATGTTTTGCCCCCTTATCTTTACATGCTTTAAACAGTAACACTAAAAAGAAAGCACTTCAAATTATTTTAGCTAACAAGTGAAGTAAACAAAGATAGGCAAGGCATGTCAAAAATAAATACCAACGATTTCATATATAGCTCTACTTTATATATTGTGTCCGGGCCTTCTGCAGAATCTTAAAATGTGAGCAAAAGGGCGGGCATTTTTCTGTGGGAAAGTGGCAAACCTAGTTACGGCTTAACTCACGAATGACAGCGGTTTAGCTGTTCGAGGTTTTCTATAGTGCGGATCACGTCAAGCCGATGTCAGAACGCTGTACGTGGACACGTCACTTGCATCTACATTCTCGCGCTGGCTCGGTGCTCGAAATCCTCATTCTCAGTTGAGATTGAGAAACGGCCAGCGGAGGAAACGCTCCCAAAATCAGATTGAGGGTCAGCAGGGGCAGGGACTAAGCCAATTGTGGAGAGACTACATGTGGGGGAGGGGGGAAATGCAGCCAGGCATGGCCTGAAAAATATCCTGCTTCCTCCTGGCTGAGCACATCCCAGACCTTCTGAATTACATATCTCCCGATAAAACCATGCTTGTGTTGGGATTAAGAGCACCGAATCCCCCCCGGATTATCCTGCCCGTTGCAGAGGGCACTCTACGCGATTGAAGGCCATTTAAGGTTTAAACAGACCTCAAACATCTGGACACATCAGGATGTGAGGGTGGGCGAAGCAGCTGATGGCCCTGGGCTTTAGAAGGCCAAAGAAGCAGGGGGAGGGGTGGGCGTGGTTAGGGGGGTGGGTGGATTTATGGCTGCCATGTCGGGTTTGTGGCAGTCACACTGAAGGCCTACACTTCCCTCGTAGTCCAGCGCCTGGTAGGTTAGCCTGTCTCCTCGTTTGCTACATTGTCTGGGTCCAGATGCCGGGTCCAGTGCCCTACTTTTGAGCTCAGCCTTTCATCCCAGGGAAATGAATGCGATGGATACCAACCCTGAGCTCGCCTATGAACATGTCCTAGTTCATTAGCATAAAACAAGCACTGACAAAACCAATAGTCTGACATGTAGTTTAACTTCTGACATGAGTATAAGAAATCTGGCTACAATGAAAAAAACAAAAAACAGTAATGATAGCCTTCTGTATAAAATGCAACTATCAGATAAATAATTTAATGTGGGATTATTCGGCGTACTTTTAAGAAATAGAATGCAATTCAAGCACTCCATAGCAGGCGTAACAATACACCCAACAACCAATAGCATGTGGTGAGAGAGCGCTACGCCTCTGGGCGGAGTCAAGGCCCATTTCATGTGTGCGGTAAAAAAACTGGTAACAATAGGTGCTGCAGACATCTGCACTGTCAAACGGGACCTAAAAAACAGTAAGTGCTGGAGCCCCAAGCCTTTCTTAGGTGGGAACCACTGGTACAGAATACACACAGACATATGGGATCCTTAAACAAGTCACATTATCGCAATCAATGGACCTCTACCTATGTGCTTGAACGGTCATCACAATAAACGAACCTCTGCATACAGACTTGGATAACTGGTTATGATAAAAAGTAAACCTCTGCCTACAGCCTTAGTTAGAGATTTGCCTGATTCTTGATGGGGGGAGGCCACATGGATGTGAGGCAGTCCCCGATGGGGCACTAAAATTGCTCAGTGGTGCCCAAACACCACGAAACCAAGGAACAACGTTGAACATGGGATTTACTTAAAACACTGATGCTTCTGAACCCGCCAAATGCAGTTAATATCTTCAAAAGCTGCCCCATTCTAAAGCCAGCATCTACTAAACTGCTTAACACAGTTGAGATTTCTTTGAATGCAGCACCCTTTTGGGGGCCTTATTCCAAAAGCTGCAGAAGGCCACAACCTTTCCTTCGCTGGGGCTAGAGCTGCAGGGAGCAGGGCTGGGCATGCAAGGGGACCCACGAAGCATGTCCATTGACTTAGCTTAGCAGTGTCTAGTAAACCCAGCTGGTCTTGTCAGGCCAAAAAAAGCAGTGGTCAATTTGTAAAAAAATTAGTGCTGGGGCACTCCTCAGGAGGCAGCTTGCACCAGCCCATTTCTCCTTTTAGCGCCGCCAAAAACCGAGCCTACTACTAACCATGAAAGTGGGGAGAGGATGTGTCAGAGCCGCAGACTTCGGAGCTGGGGAACCAGGTTTTGAGTCTCGGCGTCGGCTCAACATCCTGTGATTCTGGGCAAATCACTTAATCTCCCGGTAAATGAGTGTGTCCTCAACTGGTGCTCATGAAAAGCACCCGTGTTGATGATTAAGTGCCAGTGCTGAGCACGAGAAACCCCTGGCTCAAATTAAGCTGTGCAACTAAGCAAGCTACAGATTCTTCTGGGAGATTCAAAAGGCTTGAGAGTCAGTGACTGTGTAGAGCTGATTCTCACCCTGGGCCACATGCAGCATTGATCACAGTCCTTTGTCAATCTCGCTCAGCCGTGATTGCTCTTCTAGACAGCCTCCTACCACAGAGGCCACTTCCAGCCCCTGCCATTTGGCTCATTTCTTCAAAAGATGTAGCACTTCCAGCAGGACCAGGACCCAAGACCCTGACACAGCTCCTGTTTACCAGCAGCTGGGCTGATGGCTCCGCAAGGCAGGCTCTTCTCCGGAGACCCCCCTGAATGTAGATAACGGTTCCAAAGGCAGGGAAAGGACAACTATGCAAAAAAAAAAAAAAAACAACCCCATGGCAACCTATTCAAAATTAACCATACAATATAGAGAAGGAGGCCAGAAGACCATGTGAAAAAATATACATGCTTTATTAAATTTTAAGAATGAATTAAAAGATTGAATACAATCTTATTCTAATCAGTGGGGCATAGAACTTTCCTAAGCAAAAATAACATCATAACATCAGTCCCCTTGCTTCAGCAGCCAGCACTCCTGCACCGGGCAGTCTACAGCCTCCCTTGGTTGAGTCTTATCTCAAGTACTTTTTCAGTCTGAAAAGGAAGCCAGCAATCAAGGACTTGGCTCTGGCACGCAGTTGTCTTCTCAGTTACAGTGCTGTGTAACGCCTATCATGGGTCCTGTGAATCACGCTAGCACCCAGAGCAGAGCAACAGCTCAGTATTTGTTCTCCATTTGGCCAATTGGTTCTTTATAATGTTCAAATGTAGAGGAGCTTGTTCAGTTACATCTGGCAGATGTGGAAATGTTTTAAAGGAAACCCTGCCTAGAGCTAGTTTCAGTTAGTTCCTACATTTTTAGGTCTCAGCTAGACAGTGCATGCGCTGTCTCGAAGAGACGGGTTGTGTTCCATCTGTGGGCTTCCAGGCCGCCCATCTCCTACCATTGGTAAACTTCAGAGACGCTCTCATTTTCTTTGATGCCATTCATAATGGCATGGGGGCGTCATGCCCTCTTCTTGTATCTGGAACTCCCACAGCGCATGGACCAAGTACAAGTCTCCTTACACTGCTCCTGGTTTGTGGAGCTATTTTTATCTTTGTTTTTAAGCACGCCATAGGAGTACTCGTGTTTTCAGGCTATCTTCATTGTTCACATAGACACATACCACTAAAATGCATGCTTGTGTACATAAACAAATGCCTTTCTTAAAAAGTTGTTAAAATATGAACAGCGCTTGATTTTTTTTTTTTGCACAATCTGATGGTATTGGAGCGCTTGCTCCGTCCTCCATCTTGCCATAGCCCAAACACAAGCCAATGGTATTGGTGAGCTTCCTCCCACCCTTTCCCATTGTTTCTTGATCATCTCCCCATCCCCTCCTGCTTATCTGCTTGACCTGTCCCCCCACTTCTTCCCTCGTCACTGCTGCTTTTATTTTGTTGTTTTTCATGATCCAATGGTATTGAAGCGCTTGTTCTGTCCTTCATCTTGCCATAGTGCTAACACCAGCCAATGGTATTGGAGCGCTTTCAGTGCTCAACAGTTACATTACGCAATGACACATTTATTGTCGTAGGCAGGGGAAAGCGTAATTGATTTTGCCAGACTCACAAATTGTTCAGCTGACCCGGAGATTCGAACCTGGTTCCCCAGTTCCTCTGTCGGCAGCTCTGGCCATTATGCCACAACCTCACTTCACCTCAAAGCTCCTCAACTCTTTCTCACTATCACTTCCACATTTGTTCAGAAAGACCCCATGAACACTGAAAAAAGCGCTATGATTTGGCCAGCGCAGGCCACGTCATAGTGCTTTTTTGTGTTAGGAGGGGCAGGACTATACACTCAACATGGGGGCGAAGAGACTCGGCGTCGGCTCAACATTCCTGTGATTCTGGGCTTTCAGTAACTTTCAGCCATGCTGAACAGTAGATGTGCTGCTAAACAACATTGCTAAAAGGCATTCACATTGACAAGGCCAATAGATCGGGCATTGCCGGGGGGAAACAACCTTTACTACGCATGCATTACATCGCATGCCATTAGATCGCGGTCTTTACAACGCAAGTCGTTACAACGACTTGCGCTGGAGGGCGCTATAGGACAAGGAATAGTTTAATTTACTATCCAACACCTTCCCTACTGTACGTAGGCTGGAGTTGGAATAGTAAATTTAACTACTCCTAAGTCCAGCGCCCTCAACGAAAGTCGTTGTAACGACTTGCGTGGTAAAAACCGCGATCTAATAGCATGCGATGTGAATGCATGCGTTGTATAATCATACATTCATTGCCGGGACCTATCAGCTTTGCCACTGCTTGTTGTTTATTGAGCCCAGACTGGTCCAGCCAAAGGCTTTGTTATGGTGATGCAGTGGGAAGTATGGGTGGAGCTGGAAGTGCCCTGATAGGGAACAGGAGGTTATATGTCAAAGGGAAGGGGAAAGGACACTCCCACCACCAAGCTACTGAAACCTGCCTGCAGTGAGAATCCTAGCGATAGAGCAGAAAGATTCCAGGACTCGCTCAGTGGGAGGAAGACAAAGGAAAGGATATGTCAGTCCTGCCCACCAGCCACCAGAGCCCAGCCACAGTAATACATATGGGGTAAGTATAAGGAAAGTTCCATTCCTGCTCTCAGGTTGATCAAAAGGACACAGGCGTCTCACCTAAGCATAAATTTTCTGTAGCGATCAACATAAAGGAATCTCAAGATGGATTCCATTGCCCAGGATGTAAAGCACGGATTCCATGCTCACCTATGACACTTGTATGAAAGTGAACACACACTTGCCACCCTCACCCCACACGGATGAAGCGCAGAACCTGATTGATGGAGACTGGCAGACCCTTTAACCAGAAAGACTAATAGGCATCTCTGCCCTGAAAATGGCACGTATAAAGGGCCTGTCTTTTACACTAAAAATGTATGGTAGATATTACTGTTTTCTCTGACATTAATACTGGTAGCGTAACCCCTCCCCCCAAGATTTTCTGGGAGGCTTTAAAAGCGGTGCTTATGGGCAAAGTCATGATTCACATCAAGAGTAAACGTCTCAAATGCGAGGCCTGTATAGTAGCGCTGAATACTCAGGTTCTGGAGTAACCGGTCTTAACATCCAAGGAGATCCCACTCCTAAGGTAACTAGATAATGCACAATCACAGCTGAGGGAACTAGAGCTGGACATGGCCCGATAACTCTGGATGGCCTCCCAGAGCTGAGTATACATCTCTGGGGGCAAATCAGATAAAATCCTTTATTGGTTGGCTACCCAAGAAATGTTGACCCGAATAATCCCCAGTATACACATGATAAATTGAGACTTAGTGACCACAGCGAAGTACATAGCCAACACCTTTGTTAATTATTATAGCACATTGTATGCCTCAAACCCACCACCAGAGGTTGAATGGCTTCAAACGTTGATCACTGATGTTCCAATCAGGCTACTACACTCGACTGATCGCACCGTAGACAAAATGACTGGAGTGATCAAGGGGATGCAATCAGACAAAACGCCTGGCCCCAACAGCTTCTTGATGGAATTCTATAAAAAATGTGCTTCTCCCACCGCTCATCAACCCTTGGCCTTGTTTAATGATGCAATACACCGACGCGCTTTCGGAACATATATGTGGGGCAACAACAGTAGTAATCCCGAAGCAAAACGGCCATCCTGAACTCCTGTCCTCCTGTAGAGCCATATCACTCAGAAACCAAAATCCTAGCTAAAATTCTAGCCAATCGATTGGCTACAGTGATCTCACAATTGGTACATCATTATCAAAACGTCTTTAAGCAGGGTTGGGGGACTAGGCATAACCTTAGGCGCTTACCCCTAGCACTCGTTCGATACAGGGAACTTGACCAGCCGTGTGCACTGGGTCATATCGACTTTGAGAAAGCCTTCGGCGTGGTTAGGTGGGATTTCTTATTCCAAGTATTTCACAAAATAGGCTCCAGCCCTACTTCATCAAATGTATTAAAACATTACACATGGCCATGGGCTGGTGTTAAACTAGGTGTAGCCTATTTGGATCGCTTTGCAGACCAAAGCGGGACGAGACAACGACAACTGCTCTAACCACTACTCTTTGCCTTATTGATAGGGGTACTAGAGGAATAGACACAGAGACATGGGCTCCTAAAGGGCTTCCAATGGGCTGGGCTGGGCAGGCAGAGGACCGCATATTGTTGTATGCAGACGATGTACTTATGTTCATGCAAGACAGTCCCATAACTTGCAACCAGCTGATTAAGATCCTGAGACTGTACTGTGAAGTGTCAGGCTTGTCAATTGATCAATAGGAATCTGCAGTGGTGGCGCTAAGAATATAAGCGAATGAAGTGAATTGGACAACTGAAATGCAAAGGAGGGACATTTTAAATACATGAAAATTTCAGTGTCCCCATTCTTTGTAAGAGAGATGGCAACTAAACCTTCACTCCTTGATTGATAAATCCACAGGAGATTTGTGCCGCTGGTCCAACCTTCTATTGTCAATAATGGGTAATAATGCTCGTTTCAAAATGGCAGTTCTACTTCGACTTGTACGTACCGTCAAACTACCCATACACTCTACACCCAAACTTCTTTAAGAGCCTCATGTCCGACCTTAGGAATTTACCATGGGCCAGGAAACAACCCAATGTCTTGTTTCGTAAAAGCACCCAATTGGTGTAAGATGGGAGACCAGAACTCCTGATATGCCGTTGAAGTACTGGGCAACCCTAATGGTTAACATCAGTGAACGGGAGCACAGCTATCAAGATGATCCTGCACTCAGATTGAAGCTGTCTTTTTACCATCCGCAGGGGGGTGGAGGTGGGTTATACAATTACCTTTATGAAACAAGGTCACCAAACTCAATACCCAATCTAACAATGACCGTTCTAAAGGTCAGGCGAGACTCTCTCAGGTACAAGGGGTGGTATGGAAGGCCGACACAGCTGACGCCCTTGGGCTTGGCACCCAACTACCAGAAGTGCTGAAGCTGAAGGGGTTTGACAAGTGGGATTCATTCTGGATTTGACGCCTAGGAGATATATGGCATACAGCACACATGAAATCCTTCGAAGTCCTCAAAAAAGAATTAGATCTATACAACTGACAGTTCTTTCCATTTCTCCAACTGCGACATGCACTTGAGCAATACAGTACCAAGATGGGTTAAATGGTCTCCTCGAATTCAACCCCCTGGAGAGCAAACTGATATCAGAAGCACTGGCTCCGAAAGGCATAAAAGAACATTACGGACCATTGTTAATCAATAGTTCAGGTGCCTTTGTACCCAATGGGAGAAAGACATTGACCCCACGGTGGAACACGAATGGGTGGAAGCCAAAGTGGCCACTCACATGCTGGTTATATCCACAAGACTGAGATTAATCCACCTTCAATTCTTACACAGAATTAACCACACCCCAGAAAGCCTATGGAAGAAGGGAACCGGAACACTACGCACATTCATCAGGTGCCCAGCCACAGGTACATCCCTCCATGTGACGTGGGACTGTCCACATATTCAGCCATTCTAGCGATATGTATGGGGATCCCTGTCAGCAGCAACAAAACAACAGGTCACCCGGCACCCAAGATAGCGCTGCTAGGAATACTGAAGGAGGTACTGGGCTCGTACGTTGGTGGGCATTGGGTGCCTCACCCCCGCCTCAGCATGAATATGTCCAGGGGGTACATCACTTCGCGCTTCCAGAGAAAGAGGTTTATAAATCCGGCCAAAGAGATTTATAAATGCAGCCCTTAAAAACACTCTAAAATATGGGGTGGCTAGAGTAATCACATGGAATACAACAACAGGCAGGACATACACCACTGAAGGAGCCAGCGACATTGACACCATACGCAGAATGCCCGATCAAGGGAATCGGGCGTAAGAATTAATCCCAGCTGGATGGCTGTACCCTACACATTAAAAAGGGAATCTATGTTTTATGCTTCAAATGTATCCTGTGCATCTTTGTTCACTTCTCAATAGCGCAGAAATAACAATTTGCAAAGTTGTGTGCAACTGTTTGCCTTCCACCATTAACGTTCAGTTTTTCCTTTGTATAAAGTTGATTTTTTTAAAAAGAAATCGTGTATTAAATTTTCCATTAGCAGCGTAAAAATGGAAAAACATGCTTTGCACAAAAGTTCCGACACTTTCCAAGCACACAATACAATTTGTCTATCGCACCGTTGGCAGATAAGATAGCTATAGGTGTATCACAAGGTGACGAGAGCGAAAACCGCGTTGGGTAGTGTCCCTCAAGACCCCTCCCCTAAGTTTGTTCCATCTGGTTGAGACATCACTTTTATCAGTGCCTGTTTGGGCCACTTCCTTCTAATATATCCTGAATGTCCCTCCATGGACATGCACGTGCTTCATACAGTCTATTACGCCTGCACACACACCAGTCCATGCTGGTCATCCAGAGCTCCAGCCACGGGACAGTGGTGCTTCTCCACAGTCGGACAATATCTCTCCTGGCGACCAACAGAGCCACCTTGTATTCTTGGATCACGTCTGATCCCCACAAATCCCGAATGTCGCTAAGGGAAGATGGAGGACTAGGCTTTCCCCTGTAATCACCGAGCTCTGTTGGCCCACCTACGGCCTACCTGTGGACAGCTCACAAGGTGCGGAGCTGCGTCCCAGACTGACCACATCCTCTCTGGCAGCTATCACTGTCCATTTCCCCCAAAGATAAAAACCTGGACCTAGTAAAATATGCACAGTGCAATATCTGAAGTGCACTAGGCGGACGCTGCCCCAATGATGATCTCCGTTGGACACTGGCACGCTTCACCCCAGTCTTCATCCTCCTGGGCCCCAGGTCCAGCTCCCAATCCCACTGATCCTCAGTATGCCTACGGAGGTCTGACCATTGCTTCGAAGTCTGCTGTATGTTTGTGAGATTGCATGTTTGTGCAGGGAGGCATAAGTTGGAAAATTTGATAACATTTGCTGTTAAAAAAAAAAGAATGCTGCCGTCTTTGTCAGTTTAGCTCAGCCCAGGCAGAGGAAAGTAGTCATGCTCCCAAGTAGGGGTGAACTTTGTATGTGACCCATGCTCAGGGGTCTCAATCCATTTACACACGAGGCCTTCGGTGAACATGCTCTATCGTCTTGTTCTCCGAGGGAACAAACAAAGACCTGCTAAGACATACCATAGCCTCATCAGTAGTTGAACATTGAGCAGGGCGCACAGTTTGCAGAGCCTTGGAGGGGACATTCCCATCCCAAGACCAGGCCCTCTATTTAAAGGGACAGTGTCAGAAGTTGAACTTCTCAGGAGTAATGCTATATTTTATCACACTAGGACTAGCACTTGTCAGCTGCTATACTTTGTTGTGATGGTACTCTTAAAGCGACAGTAGCAGTGCTTTCAAATAAGGGTCCTGTGCTTCTACGGGACAATAGTGGCATGTCTCAGCAGGACTGCAAAACTCTACTGGGATAGTAGTGCTGGTTCGCATCAGGAATACTTTGCTGTAAATGGGCAGTGCAAACAATTTTTTTTTAAATGTAGGCAGTTTCATATATCGCAAACTCGACCCAAAGTTATTGCAGCACGTTACCTGAGCACCAGTTACAAAGAGTAAGTGATTTGCCCAGAGTCACAGGATGTTGAGCCGACGCCAAGACTCGGCCTGGTTCCCTATTTCCAAAGTCGGAAGCGCTGGCCACATTCTCTCCCGTGGCTGGTATACTTTTCCTGGGTGTGTACCAGCAGTCCAAGTATGGCAGCAGTACATTGGCTGGCACAGTACTATCACTCCTCAGTACATCTGAGTGGTTTCCTACATCAGGCCCTGGTCCCCTTTCCAGTGTTTTGAGAGGCCCCGGATGCTAGTGCTCACACGTGCTGTACATTACTTTTGCAGCCACTATGTTGGACAGTTGCCTCTGATCTCACATTGGGAGTCCCACCATGGGAATGGCATCAATAGTGCACTGTGGGTCACTTGATATCGGTTCTCTTCACATGTTCTCCAAATGAAAAGCCAGTCACACACAGTGAAAGTCAAAGTGACTTAGAGATTCCAGCAGAGAGTGGGTTCCCAGTTCGTGTGTGGCGCTAAGCAGGGTTGAGGTACATCAGCAGTGTTGCACCTCTCCAGGATTGGGGTTCAGCATCAGACGCTTTGTTTTTGGAAGCAGGTAGGGGTGTCTAGTAACACCTAATAGGAAGACCCGCCCCTTCTGCTGTCCCTCTCCTCCGAGGCCCCTTCTCTCACACAGCAAACATATTTTAAAGGTTGACAGGTCTGAGGAGGGGCCCTGCACCCAGGGGTGGACTGGGGCAAAAAATTGGCCAGGGCCAGAAAGTAACAAGCATTTGCAATGCAATAGGTCTCGCATTTGCGAGAGTTTAAGCTACTGGCATTGTAAATGCCAATGCCTTTTATTTATCTGTTTTAATGATTAACACATCAATAAAAGGCATTGTCATGTACAATGCCAATATCTCAAACTCTTGTAAATGCGAGACCTGTACAAAGAAGCGGCCGCCATTGTCCCGGCTGCTTGGAAAGTGAAAGCGCGCATGGCGCGCTGAATCTTGCAGGAAAGCATGTTGTGCCTACAGTAGGAGAAAC
Organism: Calotriton arnoldi; assembly: GCA_963921515.1. Classification (NCBI taxonomy): domain Eukaryota; kingdom Metazoa; phylum Chordata; class Amphibia; order Caudata; family Salamandridae; genus Calotriton; species Calotriton arnoldi. The sequence continues at coordinate 4,144,376 of CAWUFW010000098.1, read as the reverse complement.
TATTTAGAGAAATAGTGCTTACAGACTAAAAAAAGACTCACCGTGTAACAACTGAAGTAAAAGGGCCAGTCCTCATGGGAGGTTACGTCTGAAGACACGGTACTAATGAGGGAGTAACAAGCCTATTAACGAATCAGAAGTCAGCATTTACGAAGGACAATGACACAAGCAAATGACAAATATGGGCGGAGAGTGGGCGGGGCTTCTATTTCATACTCCAATACAGCATGGCTCGCAGAGCAACGCATGTGCTGCCCAGGCTCGAGCTAAAAATGGCCCCCATAATCGAACCAGATAGCTAAAAAAGCGGCCCGCATTTGCAAATCAGGACAGTTTTGAATTTCTAAAGACACGCTGTGTGGCTATTTTGCAAGGTATGCATTTGTCTTTGCTGCAGGCAATGTTTGTGGTAATATGAGGGGAAACAACAGCAAAAACCGGACCACCTGCCCATAAAACCGGCCCACAAGCTGCTAACAAATCGGCCCCCTCACTGATCTGTCAGACCAGCCATCAGTCCGCCACTGCCTGCATCCCAATTCTGGCTTCTTTCACCACCTCACCGGAGGCAAGGGGATCTATGCTTGCTGGCATTAGGGCCCGTGCCACCCTTGCCCACGCGCTGAACTCCGCTCGACGCTCCACGGGGCACTCAAGGGCGCTCAGCGCTGTCCCGAGATGGGGAGCGGAGAAGCAGACAGTGATTTCCATGATTGGCTTCGTCTTTTATGACTTCGGGACACGAATCCCCATTCCGAGGCCGAGGCCGGGGCTTTGTTTAACGTCTCCGTCCTTCTGCCCGTTTCTGTTAGCCTCACTCAGCCAGTGATGGACGAGCGATGACGCAGACAGCCGGAAACCCCGCAGCCGCCTAGAACTCAGCTGCTGAGCACTTATTAGTGATGTATTTATTGCACTAGTGCTTCACATGGAATAAAACCAGAACTTACCACGAGAGAACATTTTTCAGCATCAGTTGTTGGATAATGTGTTTACTAGCAGTGTCGAGTCTGAAGCACAGCGCCTCAGGCCGTCGGTACAAATGCCCTCCCTTAGCCCCATACACATGACATGACATGACATGACGTGCGTCTGTAAAGCGCGCGTCCACCCGGAGAGGCTTCTTGGCTCCACATATCGGATGTTTATGGTTCCGTGTTCAACAGGACTCGTTTCACCGGCCTCGGGGGTGTGAGCCAGAGTGGATTCACTGGGATACGGACTGTGACCAGGAGTCACACCCAGGTCACTGCTGTGGGTTCATTAGTCCACTGACCAATCAGAGCACGCGCAAGAGATGCGCATTTAGTGGCATGTATAAGTCTCTTGTGCCCCACGGGTGCATGCACTGGGTCATTATTAAAATTACACACTTCATAAAGGGCTCATTTAACCCAAGAGTGCCCGATTTAGGCCTTTGAGGAGTGGATCCAGCCACATTTTCAGGACGGCCATTATGCAAATTATTGCCATCTACAGCATTACTATGTATTTTATATACATAACCTGGAAAATCTGACATGAATCCGTCTCTCCTGGGCCAACTTTGTACACCACTGATACGCCCTGTTCTTAGCCGCTTTTCAAAAGCACTTATGCTGTTCCCTGTCCCCGCACTGGGCTGAAATGTACTGCGCACAGTCTCACGTGGAGGAGAGTGGACATAGGTCATGCATGTCCGCTAGTGCGCCTTGTCCAGTCACCTGGCCTGGTCAGTCTCACACAGGGTGCTGCAGGGCCTTGTTCACTGCCCCACAGAGGGTTCGGGCCCTTGCCTCCTTCTAGGGGAGGTGGGGGGGGGGTGCTGATGGGTCCTGTCCACACACAGGGCGGTCGCCTCTCCCACCGGGGGCTGCTAGGCCGTGCCGTCTCACGCTGACTGATGTTTACCTGAAATCCAGTATTTGTAAAGCGCGAACAATTACCCGAGGGTGTCAAGGCGCTGGGGGCCGTCAGAAGATTAAGCGAGCTATTGCCCAGAGTCACATGGTGCTGGGCTACCCTGCCGCCCGCGCCGGGGATCGAACCGTGAGCCCCTGTGTTCTGGAGTCAGGCGCCCTGGCCGCTGTTCCACACCTCTACCTGTCTGCACTGAGGGTTACTGCACGTTGTCAGTCTCCCAAAGAAGGCTGCTGTACTCTGTCCAGTCTCACACTTAAGGTTATTGCACCTCGTCCAGCCTCACACAGAGGGCCGCTGGGCCTTGTCGAGTCTCAGACAGGTTGCTGTTCGGCAGCGTCGGTTTTCCGAGACAGGGCTCCAGACAGGGCCGGGCCCCGGACTTGTGGGGCCCCGGGCAGAATGGGAACACGCGAGGCCCCTCTAAGATGTGACATCGCAGTGACATCAATTGAACAGCCGCCTGTGCCTTATTTTATTAGTGCCCGGACCCTCACCGAATCTGGCGGTAGTTGCTCCCTCCATGACCTGTCCTCAAGCCCCCCTAAATCTCCTTGCCCACCTCCGTGAATCTGGCAATCCCGAGGGCTTTGCCCTCCGCTCTGCAGGCCGCCTGCAGCTCATGCGCTGCGCGCTCAAACCCTGGACGAAATGAGATGGCGCATCGCGCACACAGAACTGTATGAAAAGGCCACTTTAAGGAGACAGGTGCGCAGGGCTTTAAGTGGGCCGGGTCTCACCGGTGCTGAGCACCGGTAGTTTTTTAAAGGGGGTCTCGAAACGGGTCTCTAACAGGCTCTGTTTTGTGCCCTGGCACAGGCGGTCCAATTTTTTCCGGACTGCAGTGACAGCAGGCACATCGATGTGCGCGTGCTCACACTGCTCACTTCTCACTAGTGGAGGAGTTACGCCATGACGTCATGCCAGGTGAGCGTTGTAGGGGAGAGTCATTTTCTCTCTGGTTTTCCCTTCTCTTTTTGAAACTCAGGAGCAGCAACATTGTGGTGGAGTCACTAGGGCTTTAAGTGGAAGCTTTTTAAATATTATATACAAGCCATAGTTGCTGCTTATTTATCTAATGAAACTAAAAACCATTGACAAAGCCAATAGTCATGACTTGTTGTAGGTATGATGTTACTTGTATCATATATCTGGATGCAATGACAAACAGCAAAATACAAGTCGGGCTGCACACTATGCTAAGAACAGATTTCTAGCTTACATGGTTTTAAGCCACGCCCTTAATTACATTGGCCACGCCCCTTTGAGAGACACCCCAGTTTTTTCATCCCACTTAAAGCCCTGCAGGTGCGCATCTCCCAATGATGTCCTGTAAAACGACAGGCATTCTTAAATTCAAAGCCTTGCTAATACATAGTTTTGCCTGTCCATCAGCCTGTCCCTATCCCCTCCCCTAAACCAAATCCTCTTTTTGATTTCAACAGCCCCACTCAACCAAACCTTTTTCCCTTCTGCCCATCCCTTAACTGTTAACCTGTAAACAACTCTGACCTGTATGATTCACCCTGCCGCCCCCATCTCTTCTGACCATACCGCAGCGTAACCAACCTATGTTATCTGTCCTTACCTAGTGTCAAACCTGCCTCGCGCCTGCTCAATAGCCGACAGTAACCCTCCTATGAATATTACTCTTACAACAAAACACACCTGTGCCACTCCAGCCAGTCCCCACCCCCACAGGGAATACGTAATATCCACTCAGGGTCCTTATTACAGGATGGGTGGGTATATGTAATATCCACTCAGAGGCCTTATTACAGGATGGTTGGTTATATGTAATATCCAGAGTCCTTATTACAGGATGGGTGGGTATATGTAATATCCACTCAGAGTCCTTATTACAGGGTGGGCCAAAGTATCTCACCCTCGCTCCCTCCACTCCCCGTGGCCGGCATGCACCTTCCCCAAAGAGACCTAAAAATGGCTTCCCTATCTACTTACCCACTCGTAACCCTGCCCCTCGTTCAACTGACCAATCCTGTGCCCAGCAAGCCCTGGCCTGCTCCACTCTCTCTAAAACCCTGAGGGGTGGGTGGGGGGGCAAGGTTCCTGAGTCACCTGTCATCCCAGACCCCAACGTCATGGAGTGTCATATTCCCCAAGAAAATGGGGGAGTAACTAATCTATTAATGGGCTTCTGTTGGGCTGAACATCTCTATAGATCTTGAACTGTGCCATCATGCCTCCATCTTGTGCACTCTGTCTGACCTGGTGTGTTTCCTGCCAAGCGGAATCGAATCTTGATCCACCTGAGGGGCTCCACATACTTTCTGTTGTTGCTTTCACTGGCGGAGTTATAAAGCCTACTAGAATAGGACCACGCTTAGTAGAAGGAGGCTAATGCCCCTCACCAGTCTTCCCTAAGAGAAAAAAGGAGGCTGAACTAGCCTGTGCAGAGAGTATCTGCCCCTCCCCCCCAATGGACAAGAGGAGAGCCTCACCTGCCAGAGAACTACTTTGTGCTTAACCTGGACAAGAAAGGCCTGTCCCAGACCCGAGAATGATTTCTCTACCTGTGAAGTGCAAAAAATAAGAAACAGTGACATCCTGGGCATAACCAGCAGGGGAATTCAAGTTGGTGAAGCTTGCTTGATGAGCCAGCTGGCATGCTTCATCCACTTACATGCCCACATGCCATTTGGCAAGCTGGGCTTGTGTCTAAGGGGTCTGTAACAGTGGGCCCAGAGGATGCCAGATCCTCTCCTAAGCCACCACTCTTCTGGAGGAGCAGAAGCATTTAGACTTCCCTGGACCGCTGCCACTCTGGTCTATGAGCCCAAGAGTAACACCAGGGCAAACCCCTTGGCATATGAGCCTCTCGCTGTCTTGTACACTGTGTGCGCCACATCGTGCAGTTTTTAGGATCGCCTCTTTCTAGCCTCAATGGCGCCCCAGATATTGTGGTTAAACCTTTTGAGGGGTCACACTTCTAAATCCCAGTGCAGAGCAGTAGGCCCAGTGGCTGAAAGAGGACCCATTGGTAGAGCCGGGATTCATAAAATCTTGGCCACAAAAAGGCCCATTTTGGAATAAGGACGGCTAAAGTTTGCGGATTCTGAAATAGACTATTTTATCAGGAATGGTTTTTTTGCGCCTATATTCATGTAGCTCATACTAACACAACTGAACTCGGCCCCCTTGATTCCCTTTGTGATGGTGAATTTGTTGGGTGGATTTAGGTGCCTACAAACACCAGACCCTTGTCAGCACTGAGCAAACACAAGGAGATGATGGACGGAGCGCTGAAACTTTTCAGACACTCACTCCCAGTCACTGATTTGTGTTGAATCCCTCATCGTTCTTTAGCTCACTTCGCCTTAGTTGCTGAGCAGAGTATTGTGACCACCATAGTCACTAAGAGGCTTCATTCTTGCTGCATCAGTGGAATGGAATACTGTTGAAGTTTATATATTGTGACATACATGTGATCGTAAACTTATTTCTGAGACTTCTTTGCCCCCAACTGAACTGAGACTGTCTATAAGCCGCGAGCAAGTTCCCTTACGCTAAGGAAATCAGAGAACAGTGACAGCAATTACCGTAAACTTAGTCACTATGCCAAAGTGACCCCAGGCAAATGAAACATGGAGAAAGAGTCCTCAAAGTCCTGGGTCCAGGCCTTTGGAACAAATTGGAAAGACAATGAACAAGTCAAACAAGCTATCACAAGTTTAGGAAAGACTTGTCGGCCTCGATTCGAGCATCTCTTTAGCCAAGGCTCTTGGCTCGGCTCCTGCATTAGCAGTTGATGGGGCTAGCCTCAAATATTGAGGGTTAGATGGCTTGCTTCCTGTACATCCAATGGACACAGCTCGCCTTAAGTGTGACCAGGTGATGTGACTCCCCTCCAGTTTGATTCGTGGGTGGGAGTAGCCTCAAGTAAGATATCTGTCGCGCCTCCTCTCTAACCAATGGATTTGGCATTCTTCTGATATGACTGGTGGTTGGGCTGCCTCTGGGGTAGCCAGATGTGGGCTCGCCAACGCCTCCCTGTCCAGTTAACAACTACTCGAGCTCCGCATTCATTGGCAATGGGTGATGTTTCCATTAGGGGGGCACTGCTGCAGAGGCTTGGAGGAGGTTTTCACCGACACCAGCATGGGCACCTACAAGAAATTATGCTCCACTGCCCCTGCACACCTCTTTAAAATACATCTGCAGGATTTATGTGACTTTTTTAAAGTAGGAATATATTTAGTTTGAAATTATAAGAATGAACTGCAAAAAGGCAGACGTCTTTTAGACGAAACTTACCCTACTGTGGAAATAATTGTAACTTTTCGACTAGTTATGTTATCTGATGTTATAGATATTTGCATAGCGCTTACTGTCACCCGAACGAGTATCCAGGCGCTGAGGGATTTTGGTAAGCTTCTAGATGTAGAGATCTGAAAATGTGAGAAGACAGATTTAAAGAAATGGTCAGAAGTTTTTGCCTCCGGTTCAGAACGCGTATCCAGCAGTGTGTGAAGTTGACAGCGTACTCGCTTCAGATCTCTTGTGGCTCACATCGGCCTTCGTTCTAATATTTCTCCACACAAATCGGCACGAAATTTATGTATTAAAGGAACACACGTCGGATTATATAATTTTAAGTTGTTACTCCTCTAGATTTACCTTGTGGAATTACATTTTGATTTTGTGGTACTGGAAGGATTATTGACCAGCCGGGTCGGAATTATAACCGGCAATAAGGTGTGTTGAAATCCTTATCCAGAATATTACAGCCCTGAAGAAGTCAAGGGCAAATCCCTAACAACAAAACACGTGTTGGCTGGACTATGTGTTGATTTTCTTGAATAAAGACAAAGCAAAGACCATAAGAGACATCACTTGCCTCCCTCTACTTACCTACTTTTGATGAACTTTCATTGAACACGGAAGCGTGTGCATAGGACTTGATATTAAGAAGTTCTAGTGATAATGCCAAGATTGTGAGAATAAGAGAGTTTTGCGGGATTTTCTAAAAGACAGGCGATTTACGATCAAGTGGGAGATAATTTTGAGCCAAGAATGAAGATTTTCTAACAGCTCTAGATCACTTAAAAAGACGGAAGCCTGAGAAGGATGTTTCCTGAGGATCGCAATTGTCAAATGGATTAGCGTGCTTTAAATGCTTTATGCACGAAAAGAGGAGCAATCCTGTGGAAAGCAAATGAACCATATGTATAGCTTTGAAAGTGATCTGCGCAGGTAACCAGTGTAATGACTTAATGTATGGCGAAATCTGCACGTTTCGGAAGACTGAAAATTGCCGGTAAGTCCATCACGTGCTCTAGAAACACGAGGTTAGTACACATGCGTGCAATAAAATGAGTACTATAGGTGAAGTTATAAAGAAACACCTATCATTCTAAGGGTAACATAGTTTTTTCATCTGTATAAAACAATTTGACCTTTAATTTTTTACAAAAAATCTCAGAAATCAAACAAAATTAGGTGTGAAATGAAACTGCTCACTAATTTACTGTCATTGAAAATTAACATGTTTACAAATGCTGTGTACTACTTTATACACATGAAATTCCTGATTTGAAACAAATGTAAGAAAAACGTGTTGGTGCTTTAAAAGTGGTTGGAGCTTTAAAATGGGTGCAGTGTTTTCGCGTGTTTTTTGGCCTTGCCCAGAGGAAGCTTTAGCTGTTTGTCGCAAACGATCTTTTGAGTGCAAAACCAATACTTTGAGTGGGTTTTGGCTGGCCCATTGCTTGTCAGTAGTTAGTTTTCTTGTCAATATCGTTTGTTTGCTTCTAACTTTTTGTCTCCTTGTGTTTTTCCCTCACGTGGAGCCACTCCAGTATACTCAACCACAAATGTGTCTCCTGGCCCCAATGTTTCTATGATCTTCAAAAGAGCAACAGGTCTCACTCCGATTGCAGGCCTTGCACCTACCATGGAATCTAGGCCCAAGCACAGTGCTTACTTTGTAAAGTAAAAAATAAAAAAAAAAGTGCCAGGGCTCTCGTCAGGATGCCACTGCAGCTTGCACCACCGATTGCTCCTGCCATGCTGCCAATGATAGTAACAACACAACCACTAACCACTACTCTCCTTCAAGTATGAGAATTTGGACTATTCCAGGCCCCCAAAGCTATAAGAATGGCTTGGGTGGCAGGTAATCGTCATTTTTAATTTATAATGAATGAATAATTAAATGTTATTGTAATCATCTCTGAATTAGCCAGACAGTGCCACCTGGTGGCAGACTGTCACAAGCGCAGGTGTTGACAATTAAGTGTCCGGACCGAGCACCAGAAACCACGGGCTCAAATTAAGCACTGCCTAAGCATCTATCAACGGAAGCGTAACATGAGAGTGCCACGTCTAAGCACTGTCACCGCTGGAGAGTCTGTCTTCTGAAAGTGAGACCATGGCCCCTTGGAGTGCAGCATTGCAGATATTTGGTATCATTCTTAGTTCATAACCTGAGAACTGGATCCGACAACAGGATCCCTTTGTACTTTGCGTACCCTCAAACAGTATCTCTCTATCCCTGACTTGCCTGAGTTATGACTATGAGTGTTTTGGGGACAGAAGAAAAGGGTGTGTGAGGTGGGGGGTTCTGACAGGCTTACTTAGTGTGTCTGCCTCTGTTTCTGCTCTGTCTGATCTGTGCAGACTTGTATTATGAATGTGCATTTCTTAAGGTGCAGTGGTATCTCTCCCCGGTCTGGTGTTACTGCTACGAGTTCTTCTCCTCATCCTGCAAATACCTTGCTACAAGTTTTTCTTCATTTCTCCCTTTTGCCCTTTCTGTGTCTTTCTTTGTGTCGTCTTACAAAAAGGGGGGTGAGAGAGGAATATCTTAGTAGCAGCTGCGGCATGTGCAGGTAAGAGCGGTGGGGCCGGGTTTAGGGGGGGGATTCGACAGACGACCACGAGGAAACATTAAATAAATAATAAATGTTCCCTCATAGTCGTCTGTCGAAATCCCCCGTAACGCCCACTGCTCTTACCTGTACGGGCCGTGGCTGCTTAGAAGGGCTTGTCCTCCTGATATCATATACCTTCAAAAACAACAAACGACCATCTGTTCGGTACAAGCTAACCCTCCATCGAATGGATAGAAAACTTTAGTTTTTTTTATTAAACCCTCCCCACCAGGGTTGCCCCTTGGTGGCATGCTTCATCATAGGGTCCATCTTGTTCTGCTATGGAGAGTGTGTGCAGTCAATTCACGACAATACGAACTTAGGAGTGGACAGGGATTTAGATCCTTGGTCCTGAAGAAAAACCATGGGGATTGGCTTGAAACATGTACCTATAGAAAGGCGGGCACCAGTGGCGGCTCCTCCGCTAAGGCGGAGGACTGTCGCCCCACTATTTTTTTCCAGCAGTATAAGAAAAAAATAAAATGATAACTCAATTATTATCAATTTATGTTTTCCTTTTTGGTGCACATCAGCTTAGCAAGGCGAGGCGGGGCTGACAGAGCAGCCGAGGAGTGGTTTGCTCCCACTCCCAAGTGCGCAATGACCGTTTGGCCGGCCCTCTCTGGCCGCTCAAACCAGTCATGCGCACTTTCCCTCTTCACCACCCAGGCTGCATTACAGCCTGGGTGGAGAACATGCCCAGGCCCCCATGCCCTGTCTGAGCGCCGAGCCACGGTGCTCAGACCAATCACAACGCTGCATTGCATCATTGTGATTGGCTCAGGGGAGCCTGGGTGCTTCCAGGCTGCTTCCTGTTCCTGCCGGTGGGAGGAGGAGAGACACAACCAGGAGGAGCGGTAAAGAGGACGCGGCAAGCAGATAAGTTAAATTATTTTTTAAATTTACCTTTCCTTAAACCCCACCCCCACGCCGCACCCCCCTTCACCCTCGATCGATGCCGGCCGCCGCTGGCAGGTACATTGCAGCCGATACCTTTCTATCTCACCCCAATTTTTTAACTATGCCGCCAGGGGGACGAATTAAAACGTATTTACCCACTAGGCAGGTATTTTTAACCTTACACTACAAACCCCTCCAACTCCTATTCCATATCATATAGGTGAATACACCACTTAAGTGCTACTGTGTCTTTCGTAGGTCGCAGCACACCCTGTTCCTCAGTGGAACGGGATGGACCCTATGATGAAGCATGCCAACAAGGGGCAACCCAGGTGGGTGAGGGTTTTATAAAGTAAACCTAAAGTTTTCGATCCATTCGGTGGAGGGTAAGGATAGCTTGTACAGAACAGATGTTTTTTCTTTGTCTCCATAATCACGCCTCACTCGCATTTCTGCAAACCTGCCTTTACATTTTCCTCCTCTGTATCCCCAATTACTCTCCCCAAAAATCAATATATTGCATCAGTTCCTCCTGCCCATGTATTTCCAGGGTACTTCTTCTCAGCACTTCCTGTTCTTCATACTTTCCGCCCACTTACATCTCAACAGGCTGCTAGGAGACATAGAAACTGGTGGAAATGGGGCACAGTGTGGTGAAGGGTAGAGAGTGTGGCAGCCAAGAGAGATAAGCCTACATCCAAGAAAAGGGCTGACGAGGTGCAAAAGGGCATGGAAGCAGAACATGAGCCATATGGAAAGTGATAATCTTGGTTGAAGCAAAGTAACTGAGGGTTTGAAGTCAGTGTGTGGGTAGCAGGTAAGGAAGATGGGTAAGGAATTGATGGGGCAGTGTGTGTGGGTACCGTCAATACCATACCATAAGGTAGCATAAAGAGGCTATAGTTCCTCCTGGTGGGTCTCACAGACCCCCTTGGTAGGTGCAGCATTGGGACATCAGTCCGTCAATCCCAGTATTGGTGACTAGAGATGGCACGCAGGTGCCAGGTGACCAAAAAGAAAGTGTGGAAGGGGAGTTTATAGATGTGTTTACGTTCCTACACAGGTAGGTTAAGGCTAGAGTAAGGTCTAAGGAAGAGGAGCGGGAGTTGGCCATGAGTGGCTACTAACTGATATATGGTCTTCGACATTGCCGATTGATGACAACGTATACTGCAAGACACACCATAAAGATATGTGGCCCTGTTTAAATATCTGGACGTTATTCAAAAAGCGCAGTTGGAGTTCACAGGCCAAACATGGTTAAAGAATGGTGAGGCGTTTAGAGGATGTATGGATGGGGGTGTATCGGATAAACTTAGGTAAGAGATAGATAGTGAGCTGTGGCTATAGTGGCTCGACTAGGCCTGCTCCAGGACCACATATGGCAAGCAGGATGCCAATGCCTTATTGGCTTTTACCAGAGTGTCCCATCTAAGGCGGGGTGGGTATCCGGGGTAGAGAACAGGGAGTTAGCGCCAGGCCATGTTGGAATTTTGGCAGGATAGCCTAGAATGAAGAACTTGAACAGGTTACCTAGCAGATATTGGGCCAGTAAGGAGGAAATATGTGTGCCAGGCTTTGAATTTTTATTTTTTTTTATTTTATTTTACGGAGTTTTATATAGCGCGAACTTGACCCGAAGATGTCGGGTATCAGTGCGCTTTACATAGCACCAGTTGCGTTGCATGAGGACACATTCATTTTTGTTAGGCACGGGGAGATTAAGTGATTTGCCCAGAATCACAGGATGTTCAGAGTCATTGCCGTGACTCAAACCCAGTTCCCCAGATTTGCGGTCGACCGCCCTAGCCGTTAGGCAAACTCCTCTCCCTGTTTCTGTTCAAGTTGTGCTTGGTTTGGTTGTTCCGGGGAGAGTTTAGGGTTTCAGCATTGTACCAGAACAAGACATGGCATGCGGTACAAAGAACTTTTGCTGAGGAACACAGAATTGTGGTTGTAGTTGAGACAGTCAAACATAGAGCAGAAAGGTAAGGTAAGGAAAGGTGCATGAATCGTGTAGGGAGGGCTGCAGGAAGCCCGCTAGGTCCGTTAGCTGTGTGGCGGTGATAAGGTGATTTCCAGGTTTGCCATGAAGGAATGAGGCATAAGGATGGGTCGAGATTGACAGCTTTTCAGTTATTAGGTGGTGTGATGTGAAAGTTTCTGCGTGCATTGGGTTAGGAGGCCGAGCAGGCTGGCAGACATTGTATTGTGTTTGCGGCAGTCACAGAATTGGAGAGTTTGCTTTCCTAGGGCAGCCATTAAGAGGTCTGGTTGTTGGGGTTAGAATTGTGACGAGAGACGGGTTAGGCTTAATGGTCTTGTCTAGGTATTCTGGTTGATGTATTGCTATGTTGATTTTAGTTTGGAGTTGTGTTATGCAGTGCTTGAAATGGAAAAATAGAAGTGCAGGTACTCTGTACCAGAGTACCTGCTTGTTTCCGAGAAGTGCTGGTACTCTCCAATTAAAAGTATAGCATTTCTCTCGAGAAGTGCCAGTACTCTCCCTCGCAAAATAAAAAAGTGCTGGTACTCCTTACCGGACAGTACCGCCCATTTAAAGCACTGGTGTTATGGGACCTTTAGCTGCCATTGTCACCATTTGAATTATTGGTCACTGTTTAGTGCCATGGGCAGCTATACAGGTGGAGTAATGGCCTTACGGCAAATGCTTACGCCTCACATCTAAGGTCTATGCTGTGCAACTTTGGGGTAAGATGGCATGTGCTGCGGGTAGCTGTTACTGGGGTTGGCTGAGTGGTCATGGGTAGCCCTTGCCCAGTTTTGTTGGCAGTACATCTAGGCGAGAATGATTTAGTGCAGTTGTTTGGTTTGGCTGTGTTACAGAAATGAAGGCAGATTTTCAACAGATGAAAAGTTTATGGGCAAGGACACCTATAGAGTGGACAGAGATTGAGCACTGTAGGTTTGGGCCTGGGGCTTTCAAGCGCAATGCTGTTGAGAGAGCGCGCAAGAAGGTAAACCGAAATGTGGGTGTGAATAGCAAGTTGCGAGGTTTTGGTAGAATTTCTCATGGGAATGTTGTACAGGATGACTTTAATTTGTTTTGGTAATGAATACTTTATATTGGAACTTAGGGAGTTTATGGCAAGGACTTTGGGGTGTAAAAATGTGGCCGATTGCTAGAATGGCAGTTTGCCTGGCACTGAACACATAAGTGCTACATCTTAAAGATCATTAAGAAGTTTTTTGGGGAAAAAAACGTTGAGGGTTCGAGTTTGATGGTGAAAATCACACTGTTGGCAGAGTGTACCATCTTGTCTGATGAAGCAGGGAGAGCGCCACCTGCTGAGGCGAGAGAGGTGCAGGCGGGAGCTGTGGCGGACACATTTACACATGGGTGTAAAACATGACTGCCAGGAACCACCGAAAAGTGTGTAGGGCGTCTACTCTTTGGATGTCCACCAAATCCGCCCTCCTTAGGAAAAGTCATCTGTTTACAGTACACAGGGCTTACTGGACACCGAAAACACTTTCGAAGCTGGGAGGTCGCGACCTGAAGAGGTGCCTTAAGTGCGGCGTGGAAAAAGCAGGTGATGGTCACATGTTCTGCTCGTGCCCCTTCATCCAGGTCTTTTGGCAAGAAGATGGTAAGGTGCTCTCTGCGGTAATGGGACAGGAAGTTAAGGTAAGCCTGGCACTGGTGATTTTTGGGGTCACAGATGGGGTGGGGTCGCTTCTAAACCTGCGCAAGAAGCAGCCATCCTTACTTTGTGTGCTAATATTGTTGGCACAAAGGGAGATCTGTTTGAAATGGGTGCACCCTAACTCTCCGGTTCTTTGGGATTGGCTAGCATCTACTCAACGGGTGAATAGTCTAGACCGTAGCAGCTGCTTAACTCCGAGAATGAAAATTTGGGAGGCATGGGAACACTAGAAGTCTTGGTATATATAACATGTCTGCTCATTTGACTTGCGGAATGAAAATGTCCAATGATTATGCATCTAAGCAATAACCTTTTAAGGGGAGGTGGTACTAGGGCCATCCAAGAATTCCCCAATCTAATAAGGGTGCTTTTTGAGGCTCCCGAGCCCGACGGAGGCGAGTCATGTCTTTTGTTCCCTTCTCCCTTCGCAGTGAGAGGTGGGTAACTTCTTCCGTTGTTTTCTCTTGTCTGAGCTCTTTCCCCTTTTTATGGTTGAGAAAAGTGTGGGGAGCAGGGCTGCTGAGGAGAGAATGTGCTTAATTTGAAATAAATAAATACATAAATAAACAAATTTTGATTCCACCTCATGCCTCATTTTCCCCCTTCGTTTTCATCACAAGTGTGATGATTCTTTTAGGTGTGGCTTGACAGCACAGCCGTCTGTCTGCAAGACCAATAGCTACCAATTATTTATCAGATATCTAAAGTGGGCTATGGTGTGTCCCACAACATTATTCCCTTCTCACCGCATGCCATTGGCTGTCTGGTCTTTCACGCCATGGAGAGTCAGGCCTCAAAATGAAGGCAGACTTATTGGCTTTGGCAAACAATGCTCATCTCTGCTTTCTCTCTTTGCCACAGTTCAGTTTTCATAGCCTTCTATTCCTCCCTATTTTCCCCTTTTCTACGTTGTTTTCTGTTGCTTTGGGTAAAGGTCTAAACATGAAGAGTAAGTTAGGGTCGCCCAAAATGAGCTACCCTGCCGACCACCTGCATGTGGAGGAGATGAGGCCTGGCCCACACCTACAGACTTTGGAGCCGGGTTCGAGTCCTGGCTTCCCCTCAACATCCGGTGATTCTAGGCAAATCGTGTGATCTCCCTATGCCTAAGAAACAAGTGTAATGTAATCTGGTGCTCATGGAAAGCGCTCTGATGCCCCTGGGTCAAGTTTGTGCAATTTAAAACTGCACAAAAAAAAAAGGGTGCAACAACAGGAGCAAATGAAGCAATCTCGCGCTGAGGGGCAAGGGGCGTCCGCGCGCCTGAGAAAGCGATGCCGACTGGGAATGCGGGGAGGGCGGGAACTTCTGAGGAGAGAGGGGCGGGGAAGAGCAGGAAAAGCCGAGGGAAGCAGACGTCAGAAAAGTTAATAATAATAATAATAAAGCACGATGTGGTGGAAGCTGCTGCTGCTGCTCTGGAGGGGAGGAAAGGGAGGGAAAGCAGGCTCTACTGGGGGAGGCGCCGTAGGAGGTTTGAGGGAAAAGCAAATTGGAACTACTCGCTATGAGGAAAGATGCGTAAAGCTAGGACAGCAACGAGTGCCTTTTATTTCACTTTGCACTGAATTCAGCCCTGAGACCCGCGAAGCCTGCTGCCACCCGCTGGGACACGGGACACACTCTGTCACAGACCCTCACTGCACGACAGGGTTCACTGCCGGGCCAAGAACAGGGCACAACATAAGAGCGGAGTCGAAAAAAGAAGAATCAAAACAACTGGTATTGAACGGGGAATGCCTCGAAAATGTGCATGTTTAGAACGAGCAAAAGATGTTGGAGCAGGGGCGTAGTTTCTATTGGGGCAGCAGGTGCTGTGGCACCGGGTCCCAAAGCCCCGGGGGAGGGGGGGGGGCACTGAACCTGATTATTGCTGTATTTTATAATTCAAAAACCAGCCAAGAGGAGCATTTCCTTCCGTGCATTGGGGTCACTGACACACTGGCTCGGCTACTGGGTGGAGGTCTCCCCTTTTACATTAGTGGACACGGACTCTTCGTTTTTTTAACAGGTGGAGTCTCCACACATTTTCACTTTTCACCAGACATCTGTACATGGTTAAAAAAACAGTGTTTTAAGTTTAGGTTTGCAACTTATTTGATCAGTATTCGTGTTCTTGTACATCAATTGCAAATGATTTTAATTAATTAAGCAATAAAGGATTTATGACTGACTATGACTGTCCATGGTTACCTTTTAAAAAAAATAGAGCTTGCTTCTTTATTCCACGTGCTGGAACATTCTTATGGCTCGGTGGCACTATGAGCAACGTGTATTACTACTGCCCAAATCACTGAGCCTACCCCTAATGAGGATGAGAGGTTGAGCCAAGCTCACCATATCTGTGACCTGCCACTCGGCAGCCGGCACGTCAACCCACCGCGCTGCCTCATGTCTCTAGTCGGTCAATACGGTGTTCTCCAAAGATCACAGGCCACTGCAGCGTCGTTTTTGTTCCGTTTGTCTAATATGGGGCATCCCTGGAGGAACAAATGGGCCGGACAACTTACAACTGGTTTCAGCTGCAGCATCTATGTGTACATTTGACCATATGCCCGTGCTGCTCGAATTAAAACCCAGACAGACACCACCATGTGCCACAAACAAATTCCAAGGTACAACTGGGACTCCTCCACAGTAGTTGAGCGCTTGCCCCAAGCTCCCTAAAGCCAGAAAGCAACTGGGTCCAATGGAATCCATATGGAACTGGTCGATTAGAATTTCTTTTTGCAGTTTTTATGTAGCGCAAACTCGACCCGAAGGTATTGGAGCGCTTTACACGAGCACCAGTCACGTTGCAAAAAGACACACATATATAGGAATAGGACGGTTAAGTGATTTGCCCAGGATCACAGGATGTTGAGCCGACGCCGAGACTCGAACTCGGTTCCCCAGGTCCAAAGTGGCAGCTCTGGCCGTTATGCCACATCCTCTCCTTTCCAACAGCAAAGGGCACCAGAGAGATCAACCATTTCCCGTGTTGGTCTGATTCTAGGGGGCTTGGAAGACAACGCCGGGTACCACTAGAGCAGAAGGCACCATTACGGACTGCCCCCTCGTCTGCCGAAAGCGCCTTGAGGCAGCCCAAGGCTAGTGGTTTATGAATCAATGAATTCCATGACTATGCGGTTCGACGTGCAGCGCATTAATCCACTGAGTTGTCGCTCTCTTGTAGCTGGTCGGGCGCAAGTTGGTCTCGAAATGCACTGTTCCAATTTTGAGTTTTTTCCACGATTTAAGGGACCTTGCAACACCCTACTAGTCTTAAAATATCTGCGTTTTGTGTTAAAATACAAACAGGTCCTGAAATGAATTGTCGGAGACCACCTTTATGCTGGTCAAACCCGCGATAAGCTTCCCCCCTCTCTCCTTTCCACCCAAACGCGTCAACGGCCGCACTGTGTGTGTCCTTGTCTATTTATAGCAGCGCTCGCCTCGGGCGCGCTCAAGCAGGTGCATTCACCCACCAAGCCGTCGAATTTGTTCTGTTGGTATGAAAGAAGTGGTTGGCCAGCTTTTGCACATTTCCACATAAAACGTATCGCTCCCTACACCCAGCGACTGCGTTGTCACCTACATTTATTTAGTATCCCAAAGCGCCCAAAAGGTGCAGTCACGCCGCATGTAGGCGCTTTACATAAAATACATACATCAACGAATAAACATGCGAATCTCTATAGTGACTGCGTTAACGCCTTGGGCCAAGTAGTTGCTTTATTGGTCCGACACAAGCTGTCTGGAAAGTTGATGCCGCATATAATCTTCTTCAGGTTTACTCAGTTTCAAAAGGCGGCTTCACGACGCTGTACGTAAAGGCACTAGGGGGCAGATTTACAAACCCCTTGCGCCACCCGTACGTCACTTTTCACATGTTAAAAATGACGCAAAAGTGGCGCAAGGCACTTGTAAATAAGCCCCTAGGTTTGTATCAAAATACGTGTGCATGTTTTTCTGTACCTTCAGCTATTGGCCCAAAGGGGATATTAGACGGTACTGGAATAAAAGGTACCCGCCAGCTGTGTACAGCAAAACTCATTTTTTACCCAAAACGTGCCTTTGAAAGCACCTCGTGACTTTGCTCTTGAATATACGCGCCTGCAATGTTTCAAGGCGCGCCCAAGCTGACGTACGAGACGTATTGGCACTGGATACAGAATGACATACATTTTTAAAACTTTGCAACAATCACAGTAAAGCACCGTGATGTACCGGAGTGCGACAAGTGCACTGCACTTCTAGTGAGTGTCTAGTGGCAGGTGCCCAGAATTCTTTCTGTAACGTACAAACTCCCTTCGCCGAGAGCCTGCGCGCGGGTGTGCCGCAGTATAGCGCTTACCGTCAGCATCATAGTGCTTCCAGATGTCTAGGAACTGGGAAGCTGTGAGCTCGGCCAGGTGCAGGTAGGGGGGCTGCGACTTCTGCTTCAGGGCCATGGCCAGGCAGGGGTCCTCGGGGGTCTCTGGTCCTCGGGGCTCTGGTACCCAAGGGGTAGTCCTCGGGGAGGTTCGAGTGATGCCCAGGTGATGCTCAGATAGTCCCGACTGCGCCCCCTCGCTCCACTCTTCTCCGCAGACTCCTGGCCCCGCTCCACGGCGCGCCCTTTATATACCGCCCCTGGGGGAGGCGGGCGATTCCTGCCGGAGCCACAAGAGGGCGCTGGCGCTCTGGAAACCCGAGGCTGGGAGGGAGCCCAGATGTGCGAGGGAGGGTCTGAGACCTGTGCATGGGGTCGTGGCGAGGAGAAGGGAGGGGCAGGGGCCGAGCCGGGGGCCAGGATGTGGGAGAGTCACTCAGTGAGGGGATAGGGGACCTATCAGGGTAGGTGATCATGATAGAGGGGGCGGAGGGCTACGGGAATGAACGGGCACCCAAGACACCTGCTGTGGAGAGAGCCACCCAATCAGGAAAGTGCAACAAAGCGGGTTTTAGGCGCAAGGTGAATAGGGGTGAGGGGGGCAGAGGACATTATATTACATTTATGAGAAGGGGAGAGGGCGCAGCCCTTCCCCTTGCAGCTGTGGCACCGGGGCCCAGGGGGTTGAGAGGGGCCCCCTTCACTCCACCTGGGGGAGGCGGGCCCCCTTCACTCCACCTGGGGGAGGCGGGCCCCTTTCAAGTCCGTGCACCTTTGCACTGGATGGGCAGGGAGAGAGGTGTAGGCAGCACCAGTGGCGTAACACAGGCCCCCGCAGTGCGGGGGGGGGGGCTGAGCTGCAGGGGGCCCCTCAGCACAGTACTCTCGTCCCAGAGCTCCTGATAAAATCTGGAGCGGGGCCCCTCCCTGCACCTTGCACGGGTGCCTCCTCAAATTTCGTTACGCCACTGGGCAGCACCAGCAGGCCCGACTGCAGGGTAGCCCGTGTCAGAAATGAATCTATACTGCGAGAGCGAAGGGCCGACGGGGAGAACCAAGGAAAGCAGCAACTTGTTGGGTGAAAGGGACGGGCTGTTCAAAGAGAGAGCACGGCCTAACGAGGGAAGAAGGTGCTGGTGACGGAAAAAAGGGGGAGCCGGACCTACGAGAAAAGGGTATAAACAGGCGAGCAGAGACTAGTGAGCGGGGAGAGCTGATATAGTGGAAGGAGGCCAGGGGGCAGACGTCTGAAAAGATAAGCAGATAATAGTGAGGGGGAGGAGGGAAGGCAGGCGAATGAAAATGAGAGAGAAGGGACGAGTGCGTGGAGAGAGGACAAGCTGTCGAAAGCAAAACGCGACCCAGTGAGAGGAGCAGGAAACAGATGGGCGAAAAAAGAGAGAGCGGGGACTAATGAGGGAGAGGGGACCAGCTGAGGAGAAAGAGACGAGGGACAGAGATTATGGACTGATGTAAAGGAGAGCAGTGTGCATGCACTGGTGAGCGCGAGGGACAGACGGGCAGATATTAACGAGGGAGAGAGAGGACAGACGGACAAAACGGCGTGGAGGGTCGAATTTGGGGGGGTGGGCGGCGAGAGCAGACTGGCGAATGGAGAACTACAACTAAAGACGGGAGAGAGGCCCAATGATGAAAAGAGGAGCCCGGACTAGTGGGGAGAGGCGGGTGAAAAGGTGAGCAGAGTACCAGCGAGTAGAGAGGGGGCGGCCTGCTGAAAGAAGCGCAGGAGGCAGTGTGGGAGCGGGGACAGACGGGTGAAATGCAGAGCGGATACCAACGAGGGAGAGGCTGGACAGACGGATGCGAGTGAAACCAGGGTGTCGGGGGCGTCGAATGGTGAATGGATAGCAAATACCAGCGAGGGGGATGGGTCACCGAAGCTAGTGAGCAGGAGAGGACGGGGTGACGAGGAGAACAGGGACTAGTGAGGGGAGAGTAGATAGGCGGATGAAAGGGGGAGCGAGCAGGGGCCACTCACTGGAGAGTAGACTGACTGGCATGAACCAGCGAGGGGTTGGGGGCAGACTGGTTACACGAGAGCAGGGGCTAACGAGGGAGAGGCGGGAGGCAGCGCGAGGATGTGTGAACGGAGAGTGGTCGACTGGTGAAAGGAGAGGACGAACTATTAGGGCAGTTGCGGGTAGATGAGTGAAAGAGACGACGGACTAAGAGAGAGGGAGAGGGCAGACGGATAAAAGTCGAGCAGAGACTAATGAGCAAGACATAGATTTTGGACTGATAAAAAGGACAGCAGGAAGAGATAAGGGAGTGAGAATACGGATGAAATGGGGAGCAGATACTAATGAGGGAGAGGGGACGGGTGAAGAGGAAAGAAGCGGCGAATCTGTGAGGCTGAGACAGATTGTTAATGAAGAAATAGAACCCAGAGAGGCAAAAGGATGAAGGGAAGAGCCGGAAGTAGTGCCCGGGAGGGGACCGGCTGATTAAAGGAGAGCACTGACCGAATGTGGTGAAAGGAGCGTGAACATGAGAGCAGGGACTATTGGGGGAGAGGTAACGGACAGGCGTAAAGGACAGCAGGGGCTGGTGAGGAAAAACTGAGGACAGGGAGAGGGTGAACTCATGAGAAAAGAAAGGCGAGATATGTCACTCTGGGAGTAGAAACTGTGGAGCACTACGAGAGAGAGAGAGACAGAGAGAGAGAGAGAGGAGGAGGAAGAGCGGAGAGGACCGCGCGACGCACTGTTCCGGACGTAGTGATGCGCAACTCAAGTTATGATAGAAACGGGGAGGGGGGGCGGGGGGCAGATTTACAAGCCCCTTGCGCCACTTTTGCGTCACTTTTCCCATGTTAAAAATGACGCAAAAGTGGCGCAAGGGCCTTGTAAATAAGCCCCGGGATGCGGGGTGTAATGCAGGCCCCGGCAGCCCCAGCGACGCGATGGAGGGGGGCGGGGGCAACCACTGAGAGGGGCCCTCCGCGTCAGAGGCCCGCCATTCAGTCCAATGCCAATGAATACGTGTGCGATATGGGAGACTCAGGGCCTTCATCACATTTTCTAAGGGGGGGGGGCATTATTTTGTATTACGCCACTAACGGAATTTCCTCATTAATGGTGCTCTTGCGACCCTCGTAGGCAGGGCTTTAAGTGGGATGAAAAAACTGGGGGGTCTCTCAAAGGGGCGTGGCTAATATAATTAAGGGCATGGCTTAAAAACATGTAAGCTAAAAATCTGTGCTTACGATAGTGTGCCGCCCGACTTGTATTTTGCGGTTTCTTTCATTGCATCCAGATATATGATACAGCAAGTAACATCATACCTACAACAAGTC
This sequence comes from Calotriton arnoldi, assembly GCA_963921515.1. Lineage (NCBI taxonomy): Eukaryota > Metazoa > Chordata > Amphibia > Caudata > Salamandridae > Calotriton > Calotriton arnoldi. Next base: position 4,123,346 of record CAWUFW010000098.1, on the reverse strand, counting down.
AGGACTATTGGCTTTGTAAATGGTTGTTAGTTGCATAAGATAAATAAGCAGCAACTATGGCTTGTATTGAAAAAGCTTCCACTTAAAGCCCTGGTGACACCACAATAATGTGGCTGCTCCTGAGTTTCAAAAAGAGAAGAGAAATCCAGAGAGAAAATTACTCTCTTTAAATGATTTCCCTTCCCCTACAACGCTCACCTGGCATGACGTCATGCCGTAACTTCTCCACTAGTGAGAAGTGAGCAGTGTGAGCACATCGATGTGCCTGCTGTCACTGCAGTCAGGAAAAAAACGGACCGCCAGGGCACAAAACAGAGCCCGATAGAGACCCAGTTAAAAAATTGCCAGTGCTCAGCACCGGTGAGACCCGGCCCACTTAAATCCCTGCTCCTAGGAAACATACATGGCCGAGTCGGCCCTTCACACACTTCAGGTTACACAGATCTCGGAGAAAAATGAATTGACCCATGAGCGATCTATCGTTCGTGATAGGGTGGTCTGAGAGATGCCGTTTTAGGAGTGGGGCTAGGAGAAGAGGTGAAGGCTGAGGAGAGGTCTTAGAGGCGGGGGCAGGGGGTGGTAAACCAAGCCCTTGCAGTCCCTGCGGCGCAAGGTGCGATGGGGCGGGTGGGGGGATTTCTGCAGGGGGTCTCCAAACCACACGGGGGCACGTTCAGCCCAATGCCAATGACATTTGTGAGCTACGGAGATGCGGGGGGCATCATTTTGCGTTACGCCACTGGAGGGGGCGGTGATATGCGGGGGGGCGGAAGGACTGGCAGTGTTAAAAGAGCGCAGGGAGAAGAGGTGATGGCATGGGGCGAAGGTGGGAGGGGCTGATAGGGCGGTGGTATTATAAGAAGCGTCTGTGAGGAGCGGTGGCGGCGTTATAGGAGGGGCCTCCAACAGGCGGTTGTTATAAGTGGGTCTTGTAAGGGCGGTGGCAGCGTTATAGGAGGGGCCACTAACAGGCGGGTGTAATAAGTGGGGCCTGTCAGGGCGGTGGCATTATAGGAGGGGCCTCTACCAGGCGGTCGTTTATGAGAGGGGCCTGTAAGGGCGGTGATGTTATAAGTGGGGCCTGTAAGGGCGGTGGTGTTATGGGAGGGGCCTCTAACAAGCGGTTGTTATAAGTGGGGCCTATAAGGGCGGGCATTATAGGAGTGGGCTCTAACAGGTGGTTGTTATAAGTGGGGCCTATAAGGGCGGTGGCGTTATAGGAGGGGCCTCTAACCAGGGTTTTGGATTTAAGAAAGGTCTAAGAAGGATGGTGTAGTTTTAGAGGGGGAATGGGAGGGATGGGGTCATTACAGGGGGGCAGTGAGAGGGGTGATGTTCTAATAGGGGGATGAAAGCGTTGGGGCGTGAGGCCAGAAAGAAGGGTGTGGTATAATAGAGGGGACTGAAAAGTGTGGTGGTTTTATGAGAGGGGCTAACAGGGGTAGGGTAGTTTTAGGACGGGAATGGTAGGGATGCCAAAGCTAAAGGTTGACAGTAAGTGGAGGGGATGTTATATTAGGGGCGGTACTAAGAGGGGTGATCTTGTAGGAAAGGAGTGAAAGCTGTGGTGTTATAAGAGCATTGTGTAGAGGGCAGAGGTGTTTTATGAGGGGTCTAAGAAGGGTAGTGATATTATTGGAGGGGACAGATAGGGACGATGGTGTTACAGAAGGGGAAAGAGAGGGGCGCCCAGGAGGGGTGGTGGGGATGGTCCTATAGAAGGGGACAGAGGAGGAAAATGTTATAAAGGGACTGTAAGCGGTGATGGTGCCATTAAGCGGGACTGTAAAGGATGGTGGTGGTCTAGGAGGGGCCTGGATTGTGTGGTTGTGTTTCAGGAGGGAGCAGAGGGAATGATGTAACAGGGAGGAGGGCCTGGGAGAGGGAGTCTAATTAGATGTGCCTGAGGAAGTGATATTATTATACAGTAGTCCGAGAGGTGGCGCCATAGAGGCGTGCTGAGTGGGTGGTGCCACAGGGGCAAGGAGAGAGAGATGGCTTTATGAAGGGGGGCTGCTATTAAAGGAGCTGCCGGGGGGGGGGGGGTGCTGTAGGAGGGGAGAGATTGAGGGAGCAGTATACAGGGGGACCATAGCCACACCCTACCAAACATAAGATTACATCCAGTTCATCGACCTGCTTTTGATACCGGCTAAACAATAAATCCCACTCAAATGGAGGTCATCGGTATGCCCAAGTGTGGATAAGTGGAAAGTGGGACTCGTCAGATGGGCCAAATATGAAAGTGCCACCTTCTACAGGAGGCAAAGAAAGGTAGAGGCCCTCTTGAAACTGTACAAGCATGGGAAGGACTACTGGAGGAGATGACAGCAGACGAGGACTTCTCATCGAGCGCCACCCCGCCCCACAAGTGTAGGCGGCTAACACACAGTGGCATGGCAACTACAGGGCTTTTGGGAAATATTACTGCCATACCAGCTGAGCTGTGAGAAATGAGCGAAATTCAGGGATTACCTCTCTATTCCTTACCCAGCTATAATGTAATTATTATGTAAAGCTCAGTACACAATAGCGGTATTGCATAACAAAAAGAGGTGCAGAAGGACGAGGGAAGGAGGTGGGGATATGTCAGAGAAGTCTGATTTACATGTTGTTCTACTAAACTAAATTGGAGGGGTAGCATCTGAGATTGAAGAGTAGTAACTATGGAGCATGCCGTGCTGGTTGAATTTACCTGTGTCACCAAACTGTTGTATGGGAACAGTCGACTCCTAAGGCCACAACCAATGTGCATGCAATCATTATAGTCATAGCAACAGAAAGGCTTGTATGTGTTCTGTGCAAATACAAATGAAATATGTTTAAAAGAGGTGAAGACATCGAGGGCTTCTACTTATTTGAAGATATCAGAACACATCCAGTTGAGTGCAGTGCCTCGATGAATGTCGAGTCAGGGTGGCGATATCCAGTGTGGCTATTTTCTCTTTTTTCTGCTTCCCCTTTCCACAGATCTACTGCCAATCAAGTTTTCAAGTTTTTTTTTATTTATGATTACGAACTCCGAAGAGGTCCACATAAAATCACAATACAAATGACTAATACATAGAAGATAAAAATCGCCACATAAAAAGAAAAAAACCTCTATTAGCCTCTACAACCTACATAGTAATACACCTTAAATTAGTTTAAAAAAACACTTAAAAATTCTATTATAAAATATTTCATTAGGAGAACCATAAAGTGATTGTAATACTGCTGAGAGAATAGATAACTGTAAAGATATTGGCCTCAGCCATTTCCGTCGACATAATAACAAAGCAGGACGAATGAATAATACATGGTTAATATCTTGAAGACCATTTTGGCACAGATTACAAACCGCTGATGAGCCATACCATTTAGCCAAGAGGGGATTTAATGGAAGCACTGCCAATCAACATATTATTCAGTGTATTGTATGGAGTGGAATCAGAGCAGTGTGGAAACATACACTGCTCCCACTGTATCCGGACTACAAGCTTCGTGGTTTCTGGCAGTAGGCACCACATGTCAGAGCGAGATGCCTAATGTTTATATTCTGTACTCTGAGGTCTCAAATGTATTTGAGTCACTGGGATACAAGTGCACACTATTAATCTGCAAAGAGACAAAAGTGAATTCCAAAGAGTGACACTTTAAAATTATCAATTTGTCTACTGTTGTAAGGGATAAAATATTACCTTGGCAAGAGATTTGTGTCAGCTTATCATCTGAAGTAAAACCCAACATCCCCTTAGCCATGTATGGGGCGCTGCATATAGCCAGCACATCACCTACCCCATCTGCTGCCCCCACACACACTCAAAAAAATGTTACCTGGCTGGAGCCATCCTCATCGCCTCTTTCATAAAGATCACAGTCAGTTGGTGCGAGAAATTGGCTAGTTGGTTAAGGGGGGTGAATCCTACTCAAGCAACAGCCACAATCCTTGTCATGGTGAACCACTAAAAGTCACTAAATTAACATGTGCTTAACCTGCTGGAAGTCTGGAACAAAAGCAGTCAGGCTTAACTGTAGTCACACGAGACCAGGGCAAAGTCGAAAGTTATTGCCGACTGGGATGTAGCGCAGGTTGGATACACAAAGTAGATTGGGTCCGGTCTCCATTTACCTTTGGACTCAGAAGGAATTTTGAAGGAAAATGTCTGAGAAGGTAAAGTTTTGAAGTTCTGAAGGTAAAGTTCAGAGAGGCAAGCCAGTGGGCGGTGTTCGAGGAGAAGGCATTGTCGTCATTGAGCCGCTGGAGGAAGTCAGGGTGAAGATTTCTACATTCAGACTTAGTCTCTTTCATGGAAGGCGAAAATCTCCAGAAGGATGAAGATGCAGGCTGTAGTAGACGAGGGCTCCATGAGGCTGGATACCCCTTATGTGAGGAGCTGCTGAACAGGATTTGATGTTGCGGAGAACATAGAGGGAGCTGCCGTGAAGTCAGGCTGACTGGCAATGCACCTTCGGTGGAGCGGCGAGCAAGTAGGTACCAGTCTCCTCTCAGTTCTCAGAGCACTTTTTGACAGAACATTTTCTAAGTCACAAGTTTTGGATTTGGGCTATCTGGGCACCTTTATCATCACTTCCGAGTGTCCAGGACTGGAGGGGCACCACTTGGAGGGCTAGGACTCTTTCAGGCTGGGCCAAGGTGCAGGTTCAAGATGGTTGGAGCCTTTTCTGTCCCTGAGGCTCTAATCAGGAGGCCAACCAACTAGCCCTTGGAGTAATTCTAGAAATCCTGCGTTTGAGCAGGAAAGCAGGCCTCAAGCAGCAGGACGTTGCTCTGAAGTATACAGCAGGCCACAACAGCAGGGAAGTCCTCTAAGAATCCTTCTCCAGGTCCAGAAGTGAACTGAAGAGTGGGTCTGAGAGCCCTATTTTTATACTTGATGCCCCTTTGAAGTGGAAGAAACTTCAGGAGTTTTTTCCTGCTCCCAAACAAAAGTCACCACTTATTAAATGTAATAAGAGGACCCAATGTTATCCTATGGGAGAGATTGGACTCACAGTAGTGGTTAATAAATTGGTGAGGTTTTCACTACCAGCACATGTAAAACTTAAAAGCACATGTCCAACCTTTTCATTACAATGCACCCTGTCCTATGGGCGGTCTGGGCCTATAATAGGAGTGACATTTGTAATAAAAGGGGCGTTTTAGTGTTGGCACTGGGATTATTTTGCCACATCAAATCAGCAGTTGTAAACTGCATACAGGCTGCAATGGCAGGCCTAAGACATGTTTTGAGGGACTTCTTAAGTGGGTTACATAATAGGTGCTGCAGGCCCACTAGTAGACAGCTACTAGATAGCAACCATCTATAAAAACTTCAATCCCCAGCCCTCCGATCTCCTCAGCATCCCATTGACCACCACCGCTGACCACCCGCTCACCGCATGGGAACAAGCCAGCACACCGAACACAACCACTCTTATGAACTCCATACACTCAGGAGAACCCACCGACTTTTCAACCTCGGAAGAGACGAGATCAGCCGCCAGTTCACCACCATCGTCAATGCCTCAATAACCACAACCACCTTTCCTGATGCCGGAAAACACACAGAGGTCAGACCCCTCCTCAAGAAACCCTCTGCAGACCTCAGCGAGCTCTAGAACTACCGTCCCATCTCACTACTTCCCTTCCCAGCAAAAGTCCCAGGGAACGCCATCAACTTCTAGCTCACCGAACACCTAGAAAGAAACAACCAACTGGACATTTCCCAGTCAGGCTTCAGAGCCAACCACAGCACCGAGACAACTCTGATTGCAGCAACAGAGGACACCTGCACCCTACTCGACAGAGGAGAATCAGCTACCCTGATCCTGCTTGACCGCTCCACAGCCTTCAACACCATCTCCCACCACACACTCATCGATCGACTACGCCAGACTGGAATCACAGACGATGCCCTCAGATGGATGGCATCCTTTCTCACAGGGCGCACCCAGAGAGTCCACCTTCCTCCCTTGACCTCGCAAGCCAAGCACACCATGTGCGGCATCCCCCAAGGCTTATCCCTCAGCCCAACCCTCTTCAACGTCTACATGACACCGCTTGAAGACATCGTATCCTACGCTGATGACACACAGTGGTGGTGCCTGCATAGTTGGTGTAGTTCAGTCGGCTGGTGGAGGGCCTGCGTCACCGTCTTCTTGGTGCTGATGTGGAGCCACTTGAAAACTTTGCGGAGCAAGTGGAAGCAGGCTGAGGAGACGGCGTTGACCTGATGTTTTATGACGTTTTATGAACACCATCCACTAGGGAGCACCCACTGAACCCTGACCCCACGGCTTTTCATCCTCGGAAAAGACAAGATCAGCCGCCAGCTCACCACCATCCTCAACACCTCGATAACCACAGCCACCTTTCCCGATGCCTGGAAACATGCGGAGGTCAGACGCCATCTCTAGAAACCCTCTACAGACCCCAGCGAGTTCCAGAACTACCGTCTGATCTAACTGCTTCCCTTCCCAGTCGCGCTCTACAAGTACGACTTGACTGATTGATTGAGTAGCATTTAATGTACCAGCCCTGGGTATATGGTATACCACTTTACTAGAGACATATAAGTAAATAAAATGTGCCACTCAGGTGTAAGCCAGTATTATCTTGTTTTAGGGAGTGAGAACAAGCACTTTAGCACTGGTTAGCAGCGCTAAAGTGCACAGAGTTCTAAGGCCAACAAAGCAAATTCAGCAAAACAGGAGGGGAGAAGGCAAAAAGTTTGGAACTGACCCTTTAGAGATGGCCAAGTCTAACAGTAGGTGACAAGACATCTCCTCACCTCTCCTTGTATACCACCGAAGGCCAAGCATTTGCCTGTTCATTCAGTGGCTTGTGTCTTACTGAAAGGACGTCTGAAAATGCAGGAGCAAAGGGGCTGGTTAACTGAATGAAAGAAATGTAGGGAGGAACTGGTTTGAGACATCGTGGGTCCGGAAATCAGCTCCAAGCTAGTGACTTTAGCTTCAAAGGGGGTTTTCAATGGCGTGATTAGCAGCTAGTTGTGAAGGTAGGGCCCTGGTCTGACTGTCATGAGACAGCACAGGTATATGCAGATTGCAGGTATAACAGAAAGAGAAATAACAATAAAATAAATAATATTAAAATAACACTACCATTAATATTAGTAGTAATAATAATTATTATAATGTAACACTAATAATTGTAACAGTGATTATGGTGACACTACTATCACTAATAATAATACAAAAAAATAGTATCACCAATAAAGGCAATGATAATAACTACTGTTAATCATAATAGCAATAATAATAATAGCAATAATTATGATGGGTGTCGATAATAGTGATGATAATAATGATACTACTGATAAAAACGTTGATGGTAGCTATAATAATAATGTTGATGACGATAATAGTAATGATAATGCTATTAACGGTCCAGTTCCGGGTCATTGTACTGTAAGTTGCCGAGGCGGAAGAAGGAATGTTCCCAAATATAGAATGCCTGTGTCAGTCTCTCTGCTCTTGTACAAGATAATTGAAGAATTGATTTTCAGAGAGTGGAAAGAGGTGGACTGCCCCTCAGTACCCAGATTTCTACAGAGAATGTATATTCTGGCCGGTGAGGACTACACGCTTCCAACTAGTATGGAATTGGACTTGATCTTAGTGCCTTTAACCCCTCAAGTGCAAGGATAAGATGGTCTCGTACTCAGCACCATTGGAGCTGGCTGAGCGGAGGACGAGACCATCTCGTCCATAGCATTTAAGTGGTTAATAGGTAGAACCTTTATGAATACTGATGACTTTGCTCCCTCAGATGGAGTAGACAGTAAAATTGACACAGCTTAAGGTAATCCTAAACCACAATAAATTTAACTCTAAGTAATTTGTAGTCCATATTAAGCATGGACAGGGGGTAGTATGCCCTAATATTGTGGGGGGAGGCCATGCTTCAATAGCGGGATTACCAGGGCTTCGCAAGTGGATTCTGGTAACTGTTCCACAGCTTGAGCTGCAGCATATAGCTCGACCAGTTTAGGTGCCCATTCCTCTGCATATGTTGCTAAAACTCTACTGGTAGGCCATGCGCGCCAGGGACTTTGCCTCGTGCCAAAGCCCTAATTGCAGCTCGTACCTCTTGGAGTGTGATGGTGTCACTTAGCCTCCTCATCCGTAAGCATTGGTAGGGCCACATGATGTCAAAATTCACCAAGAATATAGGGGTTGAAGAGAGGCGGGGGTATAGAGGAATGTGTAATACTCCCCGAAACGACCATTAATGCTGTCCTGAGTATAGAGGCGCTCACCAGTGTCAGATTCCACCTCCAGGATTAAAGAGCTCCTGGAAGTTGGACTGGCTAGCCATACCAGCAGCATCCTTGCCTTTTCGCGCTCTGCATGGGCGCAGACCATGAATTCTCGATAATCGAAGCAGCAGAGCTTCTCAATTTGAACTGCCAGCAGTTTGTTAGCATCTAGTAGTGGCTGCTTTTATCTTGGGTTCCCAGGTCTGGCTATTTCAAGGTCCTGCAGTACTCACTCTTGGCCTCAACTTCCCACACTAGTGTGCGACCCCCACACTTCAGCAATACAGAGCCCCCTAACGACAGCTTTAAAAGCATCCCACTCAATCAGGGGTGAAGCAGTAGTGGCCGTATTATCAATAAAGTAGTTTCGTATAGCTTCACCGATATTGTGTGGAAACACAGTGTCTTCCAATGCTTCAACATGCAGTCGCTAGTCAGGGACACGAGGCGCTCCCTGTTATAACCTAGGGAAAGCAACAATCGGCTGTGATCTGGGACCGACCGACAGAGGTATTCTACATTGCGTACTGCTTCATGGACCCCCGGAGAGTACAGAAAAGTATCAAGTCGGACATGGAGCTCATGCACACCAGAGTAGAATGAATAATCCCTTATCTGAGGATGCAGTAGCCTCCAAGAATCTACCTATCCCCATTGCTGTTGCCAGTCCAAGAATATATGAGATAAATGGAGAACTGGGGAATCGCCCAGTGGTGGATGGGACTAATCAAGGACCGGGTCGGCAACTCTGTAAAAATCTCCACCCAACAATATAGCCTTCATCATATATGTTGCCAGGATCTTGGACAACTCAGCAAAGAACCCTCCCTGAACCGTATTAAGAGCACAGATTCCAACAATGGCCAAATCTTGCCCTGCCAATCGCCCCACAACTACTACGTAATCAAGTCAAAGTCTATCAGTTCACATGTCTTTTGAAAGGGCACCCCCAGTCGTAAACACAGCAGCCCTCTGGCAAAGGCCGAATATGTTGTAGCGTATTAAAACACAAGAGATGAGAGGCAACATATAATCAAGACAGATCCGTTCAACAATAAATCAACTTTCAGTATAGTCGGCAAATGTATCCATAGACTCCAGTTTTGCTTGAATGTTCTTTTTTCTTTTTCTTTTCAAACTTGAAGTTTAATACACACAGACGCAACCAAAGCGTTTTGCCCCAGACAAGGGCTTCTTCAGGGCACAACAAATCTTGTGCAGGTGATGATAAAAGCCAAGGGCTGCCAAAGTCCTAACAGATTCCCAAGTTCTTCGCTGCCTGCTTCAATGCAACGTCCTGTCATGTGTTTTACGGTACAAACACGCGTACATATTACAGGTGGAATGCCTCAGTTCTACGCATCCGTTCATCATCTTTAGTGTAACCCGGCGCACAGGGCTCAAACCTCAGACACCACCCATGTACACCTCTTATTGGGACTATGGTTTCCCATATGTACGCTTGTTTGTACCGTAAAACACATGACTTGGTCAACGAATTAAGATTGCTCAAACTTTTCGAGTGGATCACCTACATTTGCTGGACGTTGCATTGAAGCAGGCAGCGAAGAACTTGGGACTCTGGTAGGACTTTGGCTGCCCTTTGCTTTTATCATTGCCTGCACAAGATTTGTTGTGCCCTGAAGAAGCCATTGTCTGGAGCGAATCCCGTTGGTTGAGTCTGTGTGTATTAAACTTCAAGTTTGAAAATAAAAATAAAAAAAGAACATTCAAGCAAATCTGGAGTCTATGGATAAATTTGCTGACTATACTGAAAGTTGATTTAATGTTGAAGGGATCTGTCTTGATTATATGTTGCCTCTCATCTCTTGTGTTCTATTATGTTTGATGAATGACCACTTGGCCGCTGGCCATTTGAAGTGGGCAATATTGGTGTAGAAGATTATATTTTTTGTGACTTTATTGGGTGGTGCAGTGATTAATTCCACCTAGCTGCCACTATTTCTTCAAGTTGTAGCGTAGTGCTTCACTCTCAGTCGTAGTGAGAGGGGTCTCCTGCAGGAGGGCAATATGTGCTCCTCTCCTCTTGAGATAAGTGTACACCTTAAATCTCTTGGTCATGTTGTTAAGACCCCGAACATTCCAGCTAATAAAAATTATACATCATGGCGGGCGCCATAATAGGGAACAATAGTAACACTCCGGCTCCCTAGGAAGGGGGTCTAATCCCTCCCTCAGATGAAAGGCCCAGGAGCCACAGTAGCAAAATCCAGGAAGAGCAGGCAGAGGCAACCAAAAAAAAACTTAAAACAATAACAACTGACCCAACTCCCCAGCACAAGAAGAAAGCAACTCCCCATCCAAACCAATGTAAGAACATCCAACCGATGTGCAATCTTCACACCCATAACTCAATACAGGGTGGTGTGCCAGCCAAGACGCCTCCTAGCTTTACATCACACCATCCTAAAGAGGCAAACAGGATATATAAAACCACATTTAACTCAGTAGCAAGATAATGGAAGATTTAGCACTGTCCCCATACACAGGTGTGCCCCAAACAGAGCACTGTTATACACAGCTTACACCGGCTCAGTCAAATAATCTCGTTTGAGATGCTGAGGTTAACTTAGGGTAGTGAGACATCTGAGTTGTGCGTGGAGACTGAAGCTTAGTCAGAGTCAGTGTCCCTTGCCTCATAATTGAAAATTACAGAAGGGGGAGTTAGAGTATGTTCCACTCATAGCCGTCACCACCTCCACCACTCAGTGAGGTTCATGTAGTGCCTGGGATCAAGACGGGACTGTGCCAGTCTCACCCCTCACTTTCTTCCGGGGAGGTCTCTGGGCTGCCCGCCGATCTCCAGCAGCAACATCATCCCTCGCTTGGGGGAGACGATCTAGCCAGCACACAGCATCTGAGGTGATGTAAAGAACTGCACATCATCTCCCGCAATCCATCACAACCTTGCAGGGAATAAAAAGGTATAAGAAAGCCCTAGTTGTCTGAGGTGCTTCCTGGCATCCCTACTAGAGGCTCTCTGTTTCTGGACATCTCTTGTAAAGTCTGGAAAGATCATTACCGTATGATTTTCAATCATTATGTCCCCTCTGAGTCGGGGGATCCTGATCTATGTAATGCAAGAGTTTGGCCATTACAGATCTAGGGGTCGCGCAGGGACACAGCGCGCTCATTCCAGTGCATAGAAGGGAGAGGGTCCTTCCGGGGCCACGTCTTCTCAAAGCCATTGTTCCAGAAAGCCAGTCATATTCGTGTTGGGGCCCTCTATGCGCTCCGGAAGTCCTATAATCCTAAGATTATTCCTCCTGGCCCTATTTTCAGCATCTTCAGCTCTAGTTTCGAAGGTCTTAACCCTGCCTTCCATGTGCAACATCCATTTGCGCATGGATGCCATTTCCTCTGTAATGTCTTCTGAGGAGTGTTCAGTAGTAGTGACTCTTTCTGCTAGCCTCTGCTGGTCATCGCATAAAAGCCCCATGTCTGTCACCATAGTCTCAATTTTCAATTCAAGTGCTTCTCGAGAGTCGGCGATGGCTTGCAGTATACTGTCTAACGTAGCTCCATGGTGCCCCTCCCCCCCCGACTGGAGGTCCAGTGTTCAGGGCCACCTCCTCCAATGTCAGTAGATCCAGATGCTTGAAATGGGCAAGGGTCAGTTGCCACCTTTTTCTTGGAATATTTACCCATAGTATCCCAATGGTCCTGATCCCAGGAAGGGGAGCGTCTAGGTGTAGCAGGTAAGTTCCCTTTCCCACTAAACAGAACCTCAAAGGCTCCAGTTCCGGTGCAGGGATGCAACTAGTGCTGCAGATATAAGCCACCTCCTGTAACACCAGGCCCTCAAGGAAGCCAGCAGGGGCAATACAGTCAGTAGCATCCGCAATAGCATCACCAGACAGACCACAAATCCAAGAGTTTGCTGGTAGCGGTAGGGCTCGATCAGGTGAACCGTTTCGGGTTCCTGAGTAATACGCCGCTTCACACTCCCTCAGCAGCGAGTAATCAGAACCGTCACTGGGGCCAGGTTCTACATCGCCTGAGGCCCTCACGGCCCACAGGATTCCAGCGAGGGAGGGGGGAGAAAGACCCTCTGCACCAATCCGCTTATGGAGGGGAATGTAAGAGGACCCCACAGAGTTTCCAGCCGTGCTATTCAGGGCAGGGACCGATCAGTCACTCAGGCCAGGGCAGTACTATTAGGCCAAGGAGCAGGTCATGTGTCCCAACTACTCTGTGCATTTGGTAACCGATCCACTGGGCCAGACTTGTTGCAGCACAGCTCACAAGTCAGTAGCAGGAGGGGGGGGGGGTAAGACAATCTCAACCCACAGGCAGTAGGAGCGGCAAGTGAAGGGGTACAGCAGATATCTCTAGTAAGTTCGGGGGCCCTCAGGGGAGGGGGCGCCAGTAGTCCCACTAGCTCATCTGTAGATTCAATGGACAGCAGGGTAATTCATGGTCCAGTCTACAGTAGTGCCGTAAAAGTCTATCGTCTGAACAGGGCTGCACTATTTATCACCCTGTAGGCCTCCGGCTGCCCGCCCCAGCAAGCCGCAAATGTGCATCTCCCTCGGGCGCACAGACAGCAGGGAGTTCAGTCACAACACTTCAGGTCAGATGGCTCAGGGCAGTCTGCCCCGTGTTGCACAGTGCTACAGCTGCACTGTGAGCTTCAGGTGCCTCCGCGAGTGTAGTGGTACAGCGCGTGTCGCTCAGCGATGTCTCAACAGCCCTCCCCTGCAGGCCGCAGACAAAACAGGCTCTGGCGGTGCCGCTCTCAGTGTAGTGTGCTACCCTGAAAGAAGCGCACATCGATCCAGGCGTAGGACACCGCGTCTTCTTTGGCCCCGAATGGGACCAGTCCTGAGCCAGGAACAGTAAGGAATGCTGCCAGAGGAGTACGCGGCCTCCTCACCACAGCCAGGCCGCCATCTTGGGATAACGACCACACGGTCTCCTCCAGTACCAAGATGGCAAAAAGGTACACTAGAGACCCCCCGAGGAACAGGAAAGGGCTGCAGCTGAGGAAAGGGCCCCAGTTTTGTTAAGTAGAGGATCAAATTGGGGGGTTGGAGTGCAGGATGCTCTTGAATGGTTGAGTTCGGCCGGAAGCTTTGCAGCTCACGTCCTACTCCATTGGCCCCTAGCCACGCTGCCCTTGCAGGCTGGATACTTGCATGTGCTGATACAATTATCCAATCAGAGATATCTGAGGGCTGTAGTGGGGCCTCAACCTTTCCAACTCAGAGTGCTACCATTCGGTCTCAAGTCATCACCTCGAGTGTTCACAAAAACGTTGGCTCATTTAATGGCGATTCTGCATCACCAAGGGATATAAGTTGTTCCGTGTCTAAACAACTGTTAGGTTACATCATTCTCATGTCAGACTACCAAAGAGCATACAGAGGTCTACTATCAACTCTTCAAAATCATGTCTTTCTAATAAACTGGTCAAAATCATATCTTGTGTCAGCACAGAATCAGGTTTACATAGGAGCCAGGTTCAAGACAGTCAACAGTATAGTCACCTTACCAGAAAATAGATTACTGAAAATTCAAAGTCACCTATCCAGTCTCATGGAACAGGACAGTCCTATAGTGGAGGAGTGGCTTCAGGTCAAAGGGGATCTAGCTGTGACTATATTCCTGGTTCCATGGGCAAGGTTCCAGTTGAACAAGCTAGTCTGACACATTCTTTAGTTTTGGTCCTCAACCTAAAATCACATCAAGTTCAATGGCTTTGGTCAGAGAAACAGATCCTCCAATTGGAAGGAGCTGGAGGCGATTAGCCTGGCCCTAACTTTCTTTGCTCACCTGCTCTCGAACAAAGCAGTCTTAGTCAGGACCGACAGCAATATTGCCAAAGCTTACATAAAGGAGGAAATAAATCTCGCTCCCTGTCCAGATCAGATCTTCGAGTGGACTTAAGTAAATGTCCTATTGTTGACAGCCGTATATATCCAGGGCAAGAAGAACCTTGTAGAGGACAGGTTGAGCAGAAAATTAACGTCCTCCGATGAATTCTACTTGAAACCTCAATTTTTCCCCCAGATTTGGGGCCGTCCAGTGTTGGATCTTTTTGTTAGCCAGGAGAAACATTATTACCTCATTTCTGTTTGAGGATGGCCGACAGGAAAGCTTGGGGTGTGGACGCTTTAAAATGCAGCTGACCAAGCGACCTGTTATACGCCTTTCCTCCATTCCATCTTCTTCTGAAGTTATGAGTCAGATGAAGACAGAGAGAGCTGCAATAACTCTGATTGCTCCAGCGTGGCCTGGCTCCAACTGGTATTCTCTAATTGTAGAAATGAAGAGAGACAGTGAATGGCCGCCGGCCAATTATCCCTCTCCCCTTGCATTTCCCAGGCTTCAACTAAAGGCCTCAGAAAGTTGAGATTGACTGCATGGAGGATGAGAGGAGGGGGCTGATTGAGCTTTTCATCTAGAGTAACAGTGTCAATTCGGGCCTCAAGGAAAAGATCTACATTCACCTCTTATTCTAGACACTGGGATACCTTTAGAAGATGGTGACTAGCTCAGTGGCAGCCCCTCCATTAGGGAGGAGCAGCGTCGCCCCACCCCGCTGCCAGCGCCCCAAAGGTGACAAATAACATAGTAATAAAATTAATTTATTACCATTCTATTTTTCTCTTTCCCAGCCCGAGCCGTGTTTTGCTGACTGGCAGCTGGGGAATGCTGCTCACTCAACCGGTTTAGAGTGCGCATGTCATTTTGGCTGGCTGTCTTGCGACGGCCAGCCTGACATGCGCCCTTTAAACCACTCCACCCAGCTGTGTTAGACAGCTGGGTGGAGCGCAGCCACAGGTCGTCCGGGCCTTCGGGAGCGTCAAGGCAGCCCACTCCACCCAATCCTGGCACTGCACTCATGCTGCTTATCATTATCAGCAGGATGAGAGCAGCATCTGGATTGGTGTGGAGAATACAATTGCTGCAGACCAGCGCCGAGGAACTCAAGCACGAGGACCCAAGTAGGCGAGCCAGTGAAGTGGGTAAGTATATTTTCTTTTTTTTAAATTATTTCCCACTGACAAGCACTGTAAGCGACTCGCACTGACTTCAGCCTCAACACCAGAGCTCTCAGTCGTGGTTCGTTATAAACACTGTTTATAACGAGCCATGACTGGAGGGGTGTGGTGCAGCGGCCAGGGCAGCTGACTTCGGAACACAGGGCTCACGGTTCGATCCCCGGCGGCAGCTCAGCACCATGTGACTCTGGGCAATAGCTCATTTAATTTCCACGACGGCCCCCAGCGCCTTGAGACCCGTAAGGGTGAGTAGTTCGCGCTTTACAAATACGGATTTACATGACTGACAGCTTTGGCGTTGACCTTAAAGGCATGCTGGTCAGTGTTTGGTTGCCCCACCAAATATTAGGGTACCAGACGCCACTGGTCTAGCTAAGAGTTTATCCCTCAATCAGCTCAGCTGTATGAAATTCTTGAATTCCTACAGGACGGTTTACGCTTGGCCTTAAAGTAGCATTGTCAACCTACAGTGGGTGGCTATTAAAGTCTCTAGCGTCTTTTGTGGGTGTTTTGATGAAGATCAGGATATAGTTAGTAGACTTTTTAGAGGGTTCACTACTATCAGGCTTCCTGTTGGGACATCTTCTCCACCCTGGGATCTGCCCCTAGTCCTTCAAGCCTTGAAATCTTCCCATTTTGAACCTTTAGACTCAGTAGATCTGAGGGTTTTGACACTTTCATTTTTTATCTAGTGGCGATCACCTCAGGTAGAAGGTTAGGGGAGTTAGGATCTTTATCCTTCAGACACCCTTTTTTGGGTATATGAAGATAGGATTAACTTATCGGTATGTCCCTCCTTTATCCCTAAACATAATTCAAGGTTTCACACAGAACAGGAAATCATTTTACCAACTCTTTGTCTGAATCCCCAATCAGCTAAGGAGCGCAAGCACAAACATTAGATGTTAAGCGGGTGGTTCTAATATATTTAGGGAGAGTCTTAGACTTCAGACCCATAGGTTCTCACAGTCTGGTTGTCAATTTCGGTCCTAGAAGAAAAGGCGGCAAACCATCGACTCAGACTCAGTAGATGAGTACAATGTATAATTGCTGTGACATATAGAAGGGCAGGAGTAGCTTTACCACATGGAGTGGAAGGAAGATCTACAAGAAGCATGTCCACCACATGTGCAGAATCTCAGGGGGTTTCTCTAGCGGAGTTATGTAGGGCAGCATCCTGGGCAACTCCTTCGACGTTTTTAAGAATGATGAAGGACATGGATTCAGGATGTTTTTGGTACGAAGATCCACTCCACTATGATGTAGTAGACGAAGATCTAAAAATGTATTAAATATTTTCTCTGGTCAGCAGCGAATTACCATTGTCCTGGTCTTCACTGCATGTTACATCTTATACGGTAGTTAATCATGGCAAAAGAAGTCACAAAAGGGTAATGTCTCAGTTACTTACCAGTAATTGCATTACTCCGAGTGCTTCTTTTGCTCAGATTAATTATACATGTCTGAACCAGGCCAACTTTAGAGAGAGTCAACAAAACAGGAAGGTGAGGAGGGTGGAAGGGCCCTTTATAGAATATTCAAAGTTGGGAGGGTGTGTCCTATGGAAGCACAACACTTCTCATACAGTGATTAATCTAGGCATACAAAGCACTCGGAGTAATGCGCTTACTGGTGAGTAATTGAGGCATAACTCAGTATGCCTGGAATGCCTTGCTTCAAAAGATCCGATCTGGATGCTTCAGTGACATCTGAGTAGCATGTTTAAATTTCTATTTAAATTATGTTTCAAATGCTTAGAATCAAATTTAAAGCTTATTTGTATTGCAAATAGAGTGTCCCAATGATTAAAGTCAACAATTACTCTTGCGACAAACTCTACTAAATCAGAAGGCAGTGGCTGTAACTGAAATATGAACTTCAGTGCGGTAAGTTTTAAAGGTACTTCACACTGTTATGGACTTTCCTCTTCTCTTTCTGGTACAGATAAAGCAATCTGTGCTACTTAGAGCACAAATGTAATATTCACTGAAGCTCCTTTGATAGAGGACTTTGGTGTGTTACTGAATCAGGATTGGATTTCAGCCTGGGCATGTGTAAAGTATTTGAAGGGGCGACTACTGGGCCGAACGTGTCCATTTATGTTGGTAATACATTGTCGCTATTTTTTAATTTTGCTGAACAGTTGTATTAATGCACATTATTATATACCTATGTCTGAAGAGTGACACACACATTAAGTCTGATCATGGTTAGTGTTTCTCATGTTATGAGTAAACCATAGTTTAAAAAGTGCTTTCACGCTAAGTTAGCCATAGTGGATGAAGGCTTCAGTTAAAATAATTCATGCAAAACTTTCAAATGTGCCATTGGCTGCTGTGCATTATCTTATTCTTTCTCTTGTTTCAGAAGCCGAGATTGCTGTATGGGGGATGGGGAGTGTTGCTGATATTGGCACTATGTGTAATGCCCGAGAGAGGGGTCAACAACACCTTATCAGCGGATTGCTGAAATTTGATTGGATCCCTCCTTGTGGGAACGGTGGGATGGGTTACAATTTGTTGAATCGTATGCTTTAATTGTGCATTTCTAAGGTAGTCAGATAGAGACTTCCCCATTCCACATGAATGCACGACCTCCCATCTACTCTTTCGAGAGCAGATGCCCCATTTCTCTCTCTTGAGACCCTATACTCACTTTGTCCTGCTCACAGAGTTAACTCTCGAGCAAATCTATTCCCCTTTGTCTGACTGAATCTTCATTTGGTTTTGCCATTAGAGGCTTTGCATACGAACATCTGCTTCTTAATTTTCCACAACCTCTCCTGAAACTTTAGTTTAGCTTTAGGGAATTTCCTTTCAGGGGAATTGAATCTTATTCAATTTGCATATGACTTGTCCTGCGTTTGCTTTGGACTATATTGAACCATGCTGTAACCAGGTGATTATTTGTTTATGACTGATCTGACTGAATTGAGTTTGTAACTTTGCTAATCTGCTAATATGGTTTGCAAAGCCACTGCTCTCTGTCGTCCTTGTGGGGCAAAAGGTGCTTCGCTGTCATTGGTATGGTGTTAACTTGTGGAAGTTAAGCCTCAATTCAAGACAAATGTCCATCGACTCGAGTGCAGCTTCTGTTTAAATTTGCACCAAGGTTTTCATGGTGTAGATCTCAACCACCGCTCCAACAATGTCAAGGGAAGATATGGTGGCGGGTAGGGCCTGACATGGGGCATCAAGTGGCAACATGTAGATAAAGCATGGAATAAGTCTCATAATCACTGTTTAATTTGTAAATAACATAAGACAAGGAGTGCGCACCCAGCTTTGCCAAATGCCAGCACTGCTGAATACTAAGATTGACTGGCCTTGATTCCAGCTCATACCTCTCTCTTCTTCCACCCTACTCTTGCTGCCTTTTCATCACATTCTTTCAGGTTCCCTTTTCATCACCGCTTTTCCCCTCTGTTCCTGTTTTCCTATCTTTCTTTTTTCCATTCTTTCTCTCTTTTGTACCTTTCTATCTCTTGCTCTGGGTGAAAGTCTTATAATGCAACAGAAGTCCCTCTCACCCACCACCGGCAACCACAAGCACAAATTTGGCACTGTTTGCATCTATGTGATAGTCCAAGTGGGAGTACCGCCATTGAGGGCTGCCCAAAGAGAATCCAGGGTGGAACTACGTACTAAATGTGTTGACTGGCTTACAAAACACAAAGGCTTTAACCCAATCCATAGCAATAACATATTGATGGAATGGAGAGTGGGGTGGGTTGGACGCTCAGAGAAAACTATTGAAGGCTACTGTATTGTGGTTAAGCTTCGAAGACCTTCCATCGCATGAAATTTATTAAGACAGCAGGAGGATAGCAGCGGTTCTAACACTAACATTTCCTGCCTCCCCTAGGCTACTTTTATAAACCCATGATAACGAGGCTTTTAACCCCCCCCCCCCCTTGCCATATCCCATACAAGAGAATAGGTTCGCCATCTTAGAGGGTTTAGATGGGTTGGATTGACTGAGACACACTTCTCCTGGCAGGTCCAGCTCGGCAATCATTGACCCAATCACAGAGGCAGCCCCAAAGAGCACGCTAGGCTTGGGTATAATTGGAAATCCTAAAGATTATACATTAAAAATACTGAGCTGGAATATAGCCGGGTTACAATCTAAACCAGAGGTCTTCAAAGTGTGGGGCGCGCCCCCCTGGGGGGGCGTGGATGGGTTCCCAGGGGGGCGCAAAGGCCTCTGTAAGCACATGTAAATGAAGACGCCTGGAAGTGCGCGATGTTTATTTGCTGCATTTCCAGGCTGTCTTCATTTACTCCGAAGCCCTCAGAGTGCCCTGGGGCCGGAGGTCAGTGAGTGTGCTGCTGGGGGCTCCGCTGGGCAGTGTCTGGAGTCTTATTAAGACTCCGGCAGGCCCGAGTTTTTCACAGGTCTTTAAGGACCATTTGCATACCTTTAGAAACTAGTTACCGAGGCTTAGTTTTTATTTTTGTTTCCAGTACCCCCTGGGCCCCCGACTCTGCCTATTCCTTACATATGTATTTTAAATTTACTGCTGTAGTGTGAAAATGCATTTCATGAAAAGGAATATAAAAAAGGGTTGCCAATAGAAAAATGCCCACCATGTATGTTTAAAGAGCCTGCAAAGACCTTGTTTTGACAATAAACCGGGTATTAAATAAAAAAGTATGTATTCATTTGTAATCTGACTTTGTCTGTTCCCTTTATTTTCATTCATTAATCATTCAGGCAGCCCTAGAACACATTTAAAAGTGCTTTCTATTTATATTTGCTTTTCGAAGTACGCACAGATAAGTGCTGAAAATAGGGCTTTAGGTGACTGTGTATTTTTGTACCGTCTGCGACATCAAAATAATGAGCTGGCAATCCTAATCATAAGACTGGAAGTTTGTTGCACGATCAGCACATTATTTATTTCCTCCACCCTCGATCCCAGATTAATACCATAATAGCAATAGTTTAACTTATATCTGAAACCCTACACCCCGTCAATAACATGCTGATTTACTTCAAATGTCTGGGAATGCACTCTGCATTCAGACAACTCACTCATTCTCACCCTTCACTTTCACGCTCACCCTGCACTCACAGCGCATAGTTATGGATTTACCGCATTTGCCATATAATCCATCTGCTGCATAATTTGCAGATAAAAAAAATGCAGCAACACATGTTACCTCACAGTGGAAGGCCCTTTCTAAAGGTTGAATGGTCACCTTTCTGTTGCTTATTGCTATATGTGGGTGTTAATGTGATACTTATGAGGGGCAATAAAGGCCAGGACAGTGTTAACAAGTGTAAAAATAGCAAAATAATGCAGCAATGCTATCACAAAATATGCAGCATAATTCACCTTTGCTTGCTGCTGAATTTAGTCAACCATGCTGCATAATCTGGCCTTCTCCGCCGCATAATTCCAATGGCACTGTTTATAGTGCTATGAGGTCCCAGCCTGTGGCAGAAAGCACTGTGAATATGTAAGTCATTATTTTAAAACAGTATTTACATACTCTAAGCTAGGCTGCTGCAAAATGATGCAGTGATTGAGATAAAACAAGTTCTTACAAAATATACTTTTAGTAATAATTAATCAAACTGTATCTAATGCAGACATTTTTGTAAGTGTCTCCACTATTCCAGATCTCAGCTGATAACACCCTTACATTACATCTCAAAAAGAATAGATCTTTGCCACCATGAAGCTTTAAGCAGAGCCACTGGAATTATTCAGCCGAAGAGGACAATATTATGCGGCAGGTTTGACTAAATTACGCAGCAAGAAAAGGTAAATTATGCGGCATAATGCGCCACATTTTGTGGTTAGCATTACTTCATTATTTTGTCATTTTAACGCAAGGTAACCGTGTCAGGGGAAATATTTCACCCCATTAGTACCAGTTTAACACCCAAATACAGCAGTAAGCAACTACAAGATTACCAGTCAATCTTTGCAAAGGGCCTTCCACTGCTCTGGAACACTTTGTCACGCGTTAAGTAACTTTTGTTCCGTTTGAGCTAGAATCTAGTTTTCTTTTGTTGAAAATCTGCAGATTATGTAGCAAATGCAGTAAACTGATAATTATGTGCAAAACGCTGCTGCTGCAGAAACTCATAATTCCAGTGGCCCTGGCTTTTAGTGACTCAATCAATTATTGGCTGGTAAGAAGGCTGGTTTCTTTTTAACTTTATGCACTACCACCACACCCTTCGATTTCAGGCAGAGGCATCTCAAAGTCAGTATTAACCATTCAGGGGCATTGTGAAAGCTGAGTCCATGGGGTGGCAGGTAGCAGGCCAGAAGGGTTGCATTCAGATCCAGCGCCCTAATCCTCTCGATCCCTGGGGCCTCACAGTAATGGTCCAAGAGACAGAGGAAAGGAGCGAGATTCATAGATATTGTCAAAGAGTAGGCCCAGAATAGGGAGCACTGTATGTGGACTCATTTTTGTGTTTACAAATGGCCAGAGGCAGCTTCTTCAGAGATACCCCAAAGAAGGGGACAATATAAGTTTTCTATTTTTTTAAAGGGTCATTCATTAGTGAAGCTGGTACTGCTGCCAAGTGTGTAAGTGGCCACTGCTGGTTATCATTAAGGAGCAGATGCAGCAGGACTGGGGCCCAGGGATTTGAGGGGCCCACTGCATCACAGTTATGACTGTCTACCTTTAAAAAGGGGCATCGAAGCTTATTTTCCTTTCAAGCATTAGGACAGAGTTGAAGATCCGTCATGGTGGGGAAGAGGTAAAAGATGCAGAGGAGATAGCCTGCTACTCAGGACTGCAGTTATCATTAGTGCAGCAGGTATAGTTGCATTGGGGTCAAAGAGTGTGAGGGCTCACAACACCCCAATTATGGGGAGCAGTTTGTTTGGGATATCTGTTTTTGTTTGATGCATTTTCTGTTTTATAAGTCTCATATTTAGTGCGGTTCATAAGCTATAGAAAACGTATTCCTGAAATCCTCTCATAAGCACCGCTCCCTGCACGCAGCCATGTCCCTCCCACTCCCCCAATCCTGCCATAAAGTTTTGGAGGGGGGCCCGACCTCAAAACATTTTGCTTAGGGGGGGCTCAGAGTAAAAAAGTTTGAAGACCTCTGATCTAAACTGTCATGCCAGAACTGACTTTCCTTTATCAGCCAGTATGACATATTAAAATTTCAGGAGAGCTGGCTGAGGAATGACGCACATATAGATGGCTTTGTATGCTGCTATAACACAGCATCTCCATCAAGGTGCGGGCGTGCGATAGGGGGGTTGGCAACCTGGGCGATTATCAAAGCAGGAGGCAGAGTGAATACCTTTGAGATAGCTGACAATAATTTCCTGACAGTGAGGTATAAAAGAGGCCGGACATTATATTTAACCAATTTTTATAATAATGACTTTAGCAGTGTGCCCAACATCAAAATCATAACCATATTTGAGCACATATCTTCCCTCCAGAAAATTGTAGGTGACAGTGGTCAAACCGTGGGTTTTTTATAGGAGGAGACCTTAGTTCAATAACTTCATCCCACCCACATAAAAGGAATCTATACCCTTATTCCACAGAGGGCATTCCTGAATCAAATAGCTCGAACGTAAGAGGACGTGAGCTGGTATCTCTATTAGCAGCCCACGATTTAGTAAATGTTATGGATATTGCTCACAGCGATATTGAACCACTACCTACATTTAGAGGCCAAGGCCAAACATCTATTATAGATTACATCTTCATATCTTCCAACCTTGAAGATTTTCTGTTATACAACAAAGTGATCCCTTCTAGCTATAATGATCACAACCCTATTGAAACGTCTTTTGCCCTGGCCCCATAACCGTTATACAACAGGGAAATTGGGGCTTGTCACCTTGACCCCTCCTCGGATGGATTTAGGTTAAAATAGAGAGCTGTAGCACCTGGGCAACTATTCCAGAAAGTGATTAGCGAAAACCTCCCCTTGGTGCAGGCATGCCTTACTGAGGCTGATACTGTTAACCCTGCAGTTGTTGACGTTGCCCATCTTTGTGATAAGATCAAAAAAGAGCTTATGGTTCCGATCAATTCATTAGCCGATAGGCCACAATGGTTTAATTGGGAGTGCTCCATTGATAACCGTCAGCTGCGACGGATTATTAAGGCTTTTCCGAAGAACCCCAAGATTGTGGCCGAAGCCCGTAAGCAGTACATGTGTGTCACCACTGCCAGAAAAGCGGAATTATTAAATTTGCAATTGGACTCCCTAGTTACAGCGGCAAATAATAAGAACAGTTAACTTTTCTGGACCGCTGTTAAAGAAATGAAACAATCAAGCCAAAACAGAGTCTAAGATTAGCTGTCACATAACGAGTCAGGACTGGGAGGCCCATTTTACTAGAGTATATGCCCTGGAACAACCTGATACCAACACTATGTCAGACTATAATCCTGTTTCAGTACAACTGTCCTTGGAATAGGTAGAGGAGGCACTGCATCAGAGTGTAGGGGGCAAGGCCCCCGGCCCCAATGGAGTCCGCATTGACCTCTTGAAATACAACCCCGGTTTCTGGGCACTGCTATTGCTGAATGTTTTTAACAGCCGTGCCTTCGCCCTTGTTCCTACGACTTGGTCAACTTCCATAATAGTACCTATTTTTAACAAGCATTTGCAATGCAATAGGTCTCGCATTTGTGAGAGTTAGAGCTATTGGCGTTGTAAATGGCAATGTGCTTTTTTTATGCAGTTTGGTGTGGAGTGGATGTATGTGGTGTGGAGTGGAATTATGTGGGTTGGATTGCAATTGTTAGTTGTGGAATTCTGTGTGGTGTAACAATCCGAATGAAAACAAAACAAGCAAGACCGGAGGGGTGGGGAGAAGGGGTCAGCAACATGGAAAGTGGTGGGTGGAGAGGAAAGCAGCAACCAATGTAAAAAAATTGCACTTCAATTAAATAGCACTTGAATGAAGGCGCAAGCGAATGGACACCAATTAAATGTAATGAATCTGTGCCTGGTCCCTGCGCCAGAGAAAGGGATGGAAGTGACACATGGGATCTGGTGGCCATTTAGGATGCAGTAAAGTAGAATGACAGAGATTCCAACAAAGGGCTAAGCAATGGCCAGGTTGCAGCCCTATATTATATACAATAGAGGTAAGCCCTCATGTTCTGATAAGTTACCAATTAATATAGGCCACACTCCCAGAGCTGCGAACTTTGGAACTGAGAATCAGATTGATTCACAGCATCAGCTGAATATCCTGTGATTGTGGGCAAATCACTTAATCTCCCAGGGCTCACTCAGATTATTATCCTCTTTACGGTGATAAAACCGGTACAGTTGAGAGTAGTAATAATAACATGTGCTATTAAATGTGAAGAGTACCGAAATAGCTTTTAGTGAGCCTCTACTTACAAGGAGATAAAATATCCCTGATCTTCAACAAGTATTTTGCTGTAAATGTGTGCTGTAAGCAAACACGTTTAAGCTAAAGCATCCCTGCTAATCTACCTTTCCGTATATAAAAGTGAAGGATTAGCGCATTATTTAGTCCAGCAGCAGGCCGCCCAGGGCCCGTATATTAAATGGGAACGGTGGCGCTCTGGTTTGGTATAGTGCCCTGTGTAATGTCAAAAAACACGAAAAGAAGGCGGGGTACAATTTCCATTGTGTAATGAAAAATACTTTACTGGCAGTGCTACAAAAAACAGATGAGACGTTAGCTTAACACCTTATGTTTCTGGGGGCAAATCACATAATCTCTCTGTTACCCAAAAATATAAAATCTGACACTATGCAGTGCAATCTGGTACTCGTGGAAAGTGCTCTAATACCTTTGGTGCAGTTTTGCGCTATATAAAACTGTGATGAAAAAAAAAGGTAAAGAATGGACCGGGAAACTCGAGTGCATTTAATTAAGATGCCTGCAATTTCTAGGTGGTTACGTAACATCTATAAAAATGTCTGAACTGCATCTATCTGTATCGAAAAAGTACATTAGGGATGTTATATTGTAACACACAAGTTATGCACTGTCATGGGGAGTGGCACACATAAAAGGTGAATCAAATACAAAAGGCACTGCAGGCACCTGTCTTTTCGCTGAACTCATTACCGCGGTACTGTTGTGTTTTGCAGGTAGATAAACTAACATTTTCACTTCAAGTCAGTGATCAAATTACACTACTTGAGTCAACAGCAGTCGATTCCTGTCGGCACTTTTTGATAAAACTCTTCTTTAAGTAATTTCAAACGTGGCGCCGCCATGGAGTGAAATTAAACAAAGCGAGCAAGGTCCGCTAAATGAGCGTTAGACCTTCCCCCTGTGTGCATAGCTCCACCATGATGGGTAAGTTGCATTCTGGGACTTGTAGTCCCGCTGTTTAAATGGGATAAACAGAGTGCAATATAGAAACCTGGTCTGGATGAACCACTATTTAATGGATCTAGGAAACGTGAGCACTACCTGAGCCTCATAGTCAGCGAGGATTAAATATTAGGTAGGCACAAAGACACAGGCGAGGGTCCGATAAAAAAAGAGCTATCCAATGAGGTTTTAACAAAAAGGGTGCAAATGCGCTTACTAGGCCATGCTAGCATATGCAACTACATGGACTAGGGTACGACAAAAGCTGTGTAAGCGTCTGAGTCACGAGCCGGCGGTTGAAAAATGCTGACTCAGCTTTTAATTAAAAAACACCCATTGCACCGTAACGTATTCAAGACATATTAAGGCATGTTTATAAAGTCCTTTGCGGCTCGACAACCCTATAGTCTTTTTAACAGGCGTTTAACAGCATGTGTACTTCGTGTACATAAACTTGCTGGTCTAGCCCCAACTAAAACGTGCAAACATGCTCGGAGCGCCTGCAACGTAAACTCTCCCCCTACATTTAACCAGTGGTGCGCGCGCACCACAGAGGAGCGGGGGTGGGGGAGGGAGCGGCAGCGAGGTGAACGCGCGCTGCTGCGCGTTCTGGCCACCGTCGGGAATGGGAGGAGCAAAGGCGGGACATGGGCCCGCCTTGCCCAATCGCGTGCCGTTTTTCTAAAAAACGCACGCTACAGCCAATGAGGGCTTCTGAAAACAAAACCACACGCACGAGCGTGTAGGTCGTTTTCAGAAGCCCTTTCTAGAGGTCTCGCGCTGCGCGAGCAGTGCTGCGCACTGCAACGCTAGGCGCGAGACCTAAAAAGGGGGACCGTTCCCAGCCTAGTTGTTATAGGCCCATCTCATTAATCGATACCACCTTAAACATTTTAGGTAGGGCCTTATATAACCGTATAAAGGAGTGAGCTAAAGAGAAGTCAATACTCTACCCCAATCAGTATGGATTTAGATCTAAGGTGGGCACGGTAGATCAGTGCCTTAACCTTAATTTAATCATTGGAAAATATACCATAGCCGAAAATTCCCCAATATATATAGCTTTCATGGACCTGAGCACAGCGTTTGATAGTGTAAATCGCTCAAAGCTGTGGTCCATTTTAATATCTTTTGCTCTGGATGAAGTACTAGTCCACTTTTTGGCATATTTGCACAGAGGCAGGAGGCAAGAATTAGAATACTCATGGGGAAATATCTGATGATTTATTTATTGAGTTTTATATAGCGCTGGCTAGACCCGGAGGTATCAGAGCGCTTTACATCAGGAACAACAGCGGGTTACATGAATAATAAATTAAAACATTTTTCACAGAAATTTCAAAGTAAGTGACAAATCATAAGAGGCAGAGAAGGAAAGGGGGACAGGAATATGAGTAAAAGAATAGGTGGGGGAGGGGGGAAGGGAATCTGAGGGGGGAGGGAGTAAAGGCAGTCGGGTGAAAAGAGAAAACGTTCGGTTACTAGAAAGCGGGAGAAAAACGATAGCGGATCGTCAGGGGGAGAACGGAGGCAAGGGGGAAAGGACAGAGGTCGAGACAAGATGGCGGGTCAGGGTCCTGGGAAGCGACGGTGGCCAGCAACAAAATGGCGGGCAGAGCAAAATTCAAAGAGTCAAACAGTCCATAGATGCGAAGCCAGGGAGCAGGATAAAAGTGCAAAAAAAGTCAAAGTCAAAGGGGGGGGGACGCAGATCCAAAAACAAAAGCGGGTGAAAGGGAGAAGAGGCGTGCAGGCTCGGGACCACTGGGGAATCGATAAAGGCAATCCGCCGGTCATGGCTCCCGCACCCCCATACCTGGAAAAGGATTCACCGGTCGCAAAGGTGGGTGGAAGGGAGAAGGGGTGTGCAGGTTTGGGACCACTGGGGCATCGGTAAAGGCAATCAGCCAGTCGTGGCTCCCGCACCCCCATATCTGGAAAAGGTCTCTCGTGCACATCCAGGCGGGCGGCCAGCTTGGGGAGGCAGCGAGGCAGCAGGGAGGACTGGCAGGCAGCCGATGAACACAGAGCTGCGCCATGGCTGGCCCCATCATCAGCCATCCGCGGCGACTCGCTCCGAGGAAGGGAGCAGAAGGAGAGAACAGCAATAGCGGTGGCGGGACGAGGAATGACATGCCCCGATGTCCAGCTGGGTAGGTGATGGCCGTGGGAGAATCGGGGCCGGTCTCCTCGATAGCCGAACCTAGCGGCTCCACTGGGCATCGGCCAAGTCGTCTCGATGTCCCGGACGATTGGAATCACGCCCCAGAGCAATCCGACGGCATCCAGAGCCATCCGAAGGATCCAGAACTGAGCCGAGGCTGGACAGTCATCAGGAGGACGATTAGTTCCGAGGGAGGCGGTATAGGCCGAAAGAGAAGCAGCATCAGCGGGATGAGGTAAGCCATGCCCCGATGTCCAGCTGGGTAGGTGACGCCCGCGGGAGAAACCCGGGCCAGACTCCTCTATAGCCGAACCACGCGGCTCCACCGGGCATCGGCCAAGTCATCTCAGTGTCCGCAGTCAGGATAGGGAGAAAATTGCGGGGAAAAAGGGGGTTTTAAGGCCAGGACGGCAATCACTGACCGGGAGCTCCCGGTAGGAGCTCCTCACCGGGCGGCCATCTTGGGACATTCTGTTGACATCCTGAGAGGTGTGAGACAAGGATGTGTTTTAGCCCCACTTTTATTTATTTTGTATATTAACGACCTTCACCCTTTTTTACTCACCACTACCCCCAATGTCCCCAAGATTAAAAGCTCTTTTATACCAGCACTGCTATATTCTGATGATGCTGTGTTGATGGCGCACACTCTAAAGGCGCTCTATCATTTAGTGAGTGGTTTCGTACATTTTATGGCATTATTAGATTTGCGAACTAATTTTAATAAATCTTTCATTATGTCTTGCAGCCCAAAAAATATAACATGGCATCTTTAAAAGTATGTAACTCAAGCTTGCAATGCACAAGCACTTTTTCTTATCTTGGCATGGTTCTCGCTGATAACGGTTCCTGGAAACCCAATATAGCAAATAGTGGGAGCAAATTCTCCAGAGTCATAGGCTCCCTACTCAATTTACCCCGTCCCAGGAAAGGTAGAGCCTTAGCCCCTTTATTGAAGATTTTTAAGACACAATGCCTCCCTATTGCTACCTATGGGGCTGGAGTCTGGGGAATTGAGAATTACCATCAAATCCAACTGGAGAAGCACAGATTCTGTAGGAAGATTCTGGGGACTCCGATTTCTAGCTCCAATTATGTATGTAATAGCGAGCTGAGCATCCCCTATGTCGAGGATTATATTAGTGCCCGCCCACTGATTCTATGGCATGCAATTCGGAATAATACATAGGGAGAACTCACAAAAGACATCATAAAAGACTGTCTCTCTTGTGATAAAGGCAGAAACATCCCATGGTTGGCGTACGTAGAATCCTGCATGCACAAGATAGGCTGTCAACAACTGTTTGAGAATCAGGTGGTCCTCACACAATCAATAAAAAACAGTTGCAGACCACCTGTTTTAAACTTTTGCATGTGGAGAGAAGGAAGGAGGAGTCTGGCACATCAAGAGTGATAGCCTACCTGGACATAAGTCCTGAAGGGCATGTCTCACCCCAAAGATACCCGACTAGCCCTATGGGACACTGGGAGCGCAGTTTACTGTTCCGTTTTAGGGAAGGTACAGTTAAGTACTTGCTAAGCTTCCCATTAGGTAACCAAGCAAATTTAGATACCCGCCATTGCCCATGTAATGGGTGGTCGGGTCAATCAATGTTACATTTTTTACTGTTCTGCGATTTTTATTCACTTTATGCCAAAAGTATTTTATTACCACTAATTAAGAGGCTACATATCACTGATTTTAGAGAAGCCTATAACGTTATGCTCCAGTTGAACAATGAGGACATTTTCTATTGAACAAGTTACTTACCTTCGGTAACGATATATCTGTAAGAAACATTAGTTAGTTATAGATTCCTTACATTAGAATTACCCCCAGGCGTCAGACTGGATCCTGAAAGTTTTTTTTGTCAGCAGTACCTCTGCGCATCGGAAGGTGGCGTCGGTCGGCTCCGCGTCCGTCGTTGGGGTCGTGGTCGCCGAGATGACATCGCAGCAGCTACTTAGATGCCGCCCTCGCGTGCTGACGTCAGTTCTGTACACGACTTTCCGCGCCAGAAACGCAGAGCCATGCAAGACACTGACCACTGGTGCACAAAACTAGGGCCCTGAAAGGATAACCTTAACCCTAGAAATCATTTCGAAGAACGGGGAGGATGGGTGGTGCGGTAAGGAATCTATAACTAACTAATGTTTCTTACAGATATATCGTTACCAAAGGTAAGTAACTTGTTCATCTGAAAGAAACACGTTAGTTATAGATTCCTTACCTTAGAATAGATACCCCAGCAATACCAACCCCGGTGGTGGGTCTGCGAACCAATATCACACCAGCAGGTCCTGGAGAACAGACCGGCCAAAGAAGCCGTCTCTCCGGACCTGGCTGTCCAGACAGTAGTGTTTCGTAAACGTGTGCAGTGATGCCCAGGTAGCTGCCTGACAGATGTCATTCAGAGGAACTCCTCGTCCCAAAGCAGTAGTGGCTGCCGTCGCCCTGGTGGAATGGGCGCGCAGCCCCATTGGAGGCTCCTTTTTAGCCAGAGAATAGCATGCCTTAATACACAAAACGACCCATCGGGAAATGGTTCGCTTGTGTACGGCCAGACCTTTTTTGGTGCCCACGTAGCCAACAAAGAGTTGTTCATCCACCCGGAACTGTTTTGTGCGATCCAGATAGAAAGAAAGCGCACGTTTTGGGTCCAGACGGTGGAGCCTCTCCTCCTCTTTCGAAGGATGTGGAGGCGGAAAGAAGGTGGGCAAAGTGATGGTCTGCCCGATGTGAAAGGCAGTGACAACCTTGTGAAGGAAGGAGGGACGAGTCCTGAGAACCACCTTGTCCGAATGGACCGACAGGAAAGGAGGTTTGGAGGAAAGGGCCTGGAGCTCTCTCACTCTCCTGGCAGAGGTGATGGCTACCAGGAAAGCAGTCTTTAGCGTCAGAAGCCTCAAAGGACAGTTGTGAAGCGGCTCAAACGGAGCACACATTAAAAAGGTCAATACTAGATTCAAATCCCACTGAGGCATATGTAGTGTCCTTGATGAAGAAAAGACCGACACTAAACAGGTAAGCTTAGGTCCAATTTATTCACCCCAGCCATCAACGTTTTCTCAGTAACTGACAAACAGAATGTCAGACAACGTTATGTTCTATGTGATTACATAGTGGTGTTCCACTTGGAACTTTGAGCATGAACCATGTTACACATCTTCCTTCTTTATAATAAAAAACAAATAAATAATGAAAAGAAAAAACAAAGAAAACTTAACAAACATAATCCCTCATATACAAAGGTTGTCTACGAATTCTCTGACTCCTGAGTCTTCCATTAACAGCTAAAGAACCAGAACTGGAAGAAACCGACTCATGTAGACCAGTCGATGAGTAAGAACGAGATGAACCCATATCATCCAACACAGGTTGCTGGGCAGACCTGACCACAACTATTCTACTCTTATTCCAGATTCTACCATCCACAGTCTTCACAGCATTTTTAAAGATTTTAACAACCTTTCTTACATTGGTGTACTTAGACCATGGTTGACATCCAACAGGTGCCTTAATTTTCACACAATCACCCACTTTTACATCATTGAATTGCACACCTTTCCTTTTGTCAAAATAAGTTTTCCTTGTCCACTGCTTATTAAGTTCCCTATGTCTCCAGATGTTTATTTTTCCCTGATTCTAGTAACTCAATAACAGATTTCATTTCCAGATCTTTGTCAACTTCAGCTTTCCATTCAGTCTCATCGATGGCACCCAAAGTGACCTCACAAACATTAACAACATCATCCAAAGGACCTTCCTCCTCACTGTCTACTTCTTTAACATCAACTAAACGAGAAAGACAATCAGCCGAGTTATTGATCACACCTGGAATGTAGTCTACTTCAAAATCAAATTCTTGAAGAGCTATAATCCACTTTCTTATTCTCGACGATATGGCATCTAACCCTTTTTCGAAAACACTTCCCTAAGTGGTTTATGGTCCGAGAGAACTTTAACTTTCGTACCCCATATCAAATTTTTAAACTTCCTCAGAGCCCAAAAAATCGCCAGAGACTCTTTTTCTATAACCGAATAATTGAGTTCTGAGCCCTCAAACACCTGGAAGCACAAGCAATCAAACGTTCCACATCACCATCCTTTTGAAGAAGAACCGCTCCTACACCTTTTGCACTAGCATCAGTGAAAATATAAGTCCGATGACCAGGCACAAAAGCCTGTAAAGAAGGAGCTTTCCTTAAATCTTCTTTGATGGAAAGAAATTCTTTCACACATCCATCACTCCACTCAAAAACTACATTTTTCCCTGTCAATTTCCTAAGATTACTTGTCTTATCAGCATAACCTTGGATAAACTTAGAGTAGAACTCCACCATCCCTAAAAAGGATAGCAACTCCTCCTTGTTACAAGGTTCGTTCATTTTCACTATTGTATCAACCAATTCTTTTTTGGAAAAACACCTTGACCAGTAATACGATGACCTAAATAGTTAACCTCTTCTACCTCAAATTTACACTTTTCTTTCCTAAGTGTCAAACCTGCTTTTCTTAATCTTTCCAACACCGCACACACTCTTGAGAAATGTTCAGCTTTAGTACTTCCATAAATTAACAGATCGTCCTGGTAACACTTAACCCCTGTGAGATCTTTTAGTACATTAAACATGATCCGTTGAAAAACAGATGCCGCCGAAACAAGTCCAAAAGGCATCCTAAGAAATCTAAAAGTGCCCATCGGAGTTACAAAGGCCGTTAAATCCTGGGAAGACTTGTCCAGCTCCACCTGATGATATGCAGACGCTAAATCAAGAGTTGTGAAATATCTGGCACCTGCTAAGGTGCTAACAATTTCATCAATATTGGGCAGTGGAAACCTGTCTACAACTACCTCCTTGTTGAGTGCACGCAAATCAATACATAGTCTAACTTCGCCACTGGCTTTCTTTGCAACGACTATGGGAGACAACCACTGAGTCGCCTCAACTGGTTCAATGACCCCCATGTCAGTCAAACGTTGAATCTCATTTTGCACACTGGACTGTTCATTCAAAGGAACTCTCCTTAGCTTGGCAACAACAGGCACAGCACCATTTTTAAGTTTAATGCAATGTTTATAGCCTCTCAGACAACCCAGCTTGTCCTCAAACACATCCGAGAAACGCTCAGCTAGAAGCACAGCTGGACTGTCAACAACCTGTACTTGAACCTGAGGCACAGCATTTGGATTAAGTGAGACTCCCAACAAACGTTGATGATGCCACCCTAAAAGTGCATCACCCTTCTTAGCCACATATATTTTTCCAGAGGCTATGCGTCCACTCAATTCAATTGAAGCCATAAAGTAACCTAAAATATTTATGGGCATCCCACCATAACCCATGGGTGAAACATCAGTTTTCATTAGAATAACCTTATCTCTAAAATTTCTTTCATAAACATCTTTGCTAAGCATAGTGAGATGTGAGCAAGAATCAAATTTCATCTCAAGCTCAACACCCTCAATGATAACAACATGTGATGGATGGTTGGCTTTAGAGTCATCTATTTGATAAGTGATTTCCTTAATATGAGTTTGGTCCTTGACCACCTGCTGATCTCTCCTTTTTATCTTACTCTTACAAAACTTAGCAAAATGGCCCTTCCTCCCACAGACATTGCATGAAAACTGCAAGGCAGGACAGAAAGAGTCATTGTCTCTATGTCCATATCTTCCACACCTAAAACAGGTAGACCTTTCATCTTGTACTACAGACTTTTCCAATGGCCGAGTAACCTTCCCACTGTCAGAATCATTGGATGACTTGTTCTTTACTACATATACAACCTCATTTACATTGCTAGTGGAAACATTAAACTTATTTTTGTCACTACTTAATTCATCTACGCATTTCATCATATGTTCAACCCGTTTGGCAATAACTAACACTTCATCTAAAGGAGGCTCATCCTTCAACCATAACTCCTCCCTGATTTTGTCATGAGCACATCTCAAGACAAATTGGTCTCTTATCCTTTCCTCCACAACCCCACCAAATTTACAAGATGATGCAAGTTTTCTTAATCTTGTAACAAATTTCTCCACAGACTCATCTTTTTTTGTTCACATAAACCAAAATGATATCTTTCCATAATGGTGCTTACACGGGGAAGATAATGTCTATCTAATTGCAGTATGCAAATTTCATATTCATTCAATGTTCTTTGTTCTGCAGCATTAAGTTCCGGTAAATGTTCCAGCACTTCCTGCCCTTCCCTCCAAGACAATGTAGAAGTAAAGAGTGTTTGCGTTCAGCACTTAAATTTGTGCCACAAACTCTCGCATAGTTTATAAAAATCTTCTTCCATTTCTGCCATTTTATTGTGGGTTCTCCGGGACTTGTTAAAAAAACGGTGGTTGTGTCACATTCTGCATGTTAATAAAAGAAATAACTAACTTTTAATTACCCCCAAAAAAAATTACTAGCGAGTGACATATAAATTGTTCCTCCCAAACAAGAGAATACAATTGAATCAGTAAAAGAAGGCTTCCATTTTCTTACATTAAAGTAGAAGAACAACCCAAAAGTAATTCTCAGATATCAGCCTGTTGTAACTGAAGACTGTAGCGTTGAATACTAATAATCAGTAAGAAAACAATACTAATACACGGTTAACACCCTGTGGTGACTGAAAAATACCAGCAGACTGTAGCATTGCTAAGCAACCAACCCATTTGATGCCGGCAAATATATTCGTAACATTGCGTGACAGCGCTAAACAATGCACACGCCTCCTCTGCTGCAAAGTTGCAATACCATCTCTTGCCGCTCTAATATGAAAAACAATGCCATACGTCACATCAGCTGGAACTCGGATGCGTTCCAAGTCTCTCTTCAAACAACGAGGAGACGTCAACAAAGAGAACCAAGTCTCTCTTCCAGCAAAGACAACACGTCACAATGAAGGCAGCAATGACGCTGATGTGTCTTACGCTGGACCGCAGATGCGTAGAACCAAGTCTCTCTTCCAGCAACTCCAACACGTCACAATGAAGATAGCAATGCCGCTGACGTGTCTTACGCTGGAACGCAGATGCGTTTCAAATCTCTCTTCCAGCTGCGCAACAAAAAGGCCCAAAAAATGTCAGAGAACCGCAACCGCGTCTCACGCAGCCCCTCCCGCGGATCTCCTCACCGGCGTTTCTTCCTTAAATTTACGCCTTACTGTACTCCCGGTCAGCCGCTGGAGAAGCGCCTGAACAGCTTCTCACCATCTCTCTACATCCGCCGCAGGAGAAGTTCGACCAACACTTCTCTAGAAGAAAGAAGGGTGCAGACAACAGACACCAGGAGACTTCTTCCGATGTTGAGGTGAAACCCGCTCGTCGCCAATTAATGTAGTGTCCTTGATGAAGAAAAGACCGACACTAAACAGGTAAGCTTAGGTCCAATTTATTCACCCCAGCCATCAACGTTTTCTCAGTAACTGACAAACAGAATGTCAGACAACGTTATGTTCTATGTGATTACATAGTGGTGTTCCACTTGGAACTTTGAGCATGAACCATGTTACAGCATAACAAAGGGAATAGGAGGAAAGAGATGAGTTATGCCTTTCAAGAAACGATTAACAACCAGGGACTTGAAAAGAGAGGGCTGATCTGGAAGCCGAAGGAAGGCAGAGATGGCCGAAAGATAGCCCTTGATAGTGCCCAGAGCAGAGCCCTGCTGGGCTAAATAAAGAAGAAACAAGAGAACCTCAGAAAGAGGAGCAGAAAGGGGATCCACAGCCTTTGCTGTGCACCATGCCACAAACTTGTTCCACCGGCAGGCGTATACCGTCTTAGTGGAGGGACGCCTGGCTGCCAAGATTACATCACAAACTTCAGGAGGCAGGTCAAAAGACATCAACTGCCGCCGCTCAATCTCCACGCAAGGAGGTGGAAGCTGGACAGGTTCGGGTGGAGGACCGTCCCCTGCTGCTGCGACAGAAGATCCTCCCGAAGAGGCAGTCTGGTCGGAGGATCGATGGCCATGTTGAGCAGCTCGGGATACCATACTCTCCGTGCCCAATACGGAGCCACAAGGATGACTTGGGCCCGGTCGCGCCTGATCTTCTTCAGCACTCTGGGCAGAAGTGATATAGGCAGAAAGGCGTACAACAGACCGCAACTCCACTCGCAACGAAAGGCGTCGCCTAGCGAGTGCCGTCTCGGAAATTCCAACGCGCAGAATTGCTGACATTGCGCATTCTTTTCTGTGGTGAATAGATCTAATCAAGGCTCTCCCCACTGTCGAAAGAGACCTTGCACCACCTCCGAGTGAAGACGCCATTTGTGATCCATCATGCACCTGAGTTCGTCCGCCCTGGCGTTCAGGGAACCTGGCAGGTGTTGAACCACCAGGGATATGCTCTGATGTTCCAGTCATGTCCAGAGGCGGAGGGCCTCCTGACATAGGGTCCACGACCCCACCCCGCCCTGTTTGTTGCAGTACCACATGGCGGTGGTGTTGTCCGTGAACATCTGCACTACTCTTCCCCGGACAGAGGGAAGGAATGCTTTGAGTGCAAGACGAATCGCCCGGAGCTCCAAAAGGTTGATATGGAGCCCGGACTCCGCCGGAGACCAGAGTCCTCTGATCTCCGCCTCTCCCATGTGGCCGCCCCATCCCAGAAGGGATGCGTCCGTCACCACTGTGTGGTCTGGTTGGGGAAGGGAGAGGGATCTGCCGTTGACCCAATCCAGGTTCCTGAGCCACCACTGCAATTGATGTGCAGCACCCTCCGAGATCTGGACGCAATCGGACAGATTCCCCTGATGCTGCGCCCACTGGAACTTCAGGTCCCACTGCAGAGCCCGCATATGCCACCTGGCATGATCGACCAGCAGGATGCAGGAGGCCATGCAGCCCAGCAGCCTTAGGGTCATCCTGACCGAAACCCGGGACAGAGGCTGAAAGATTGGAATCATAGCTCGAATATCCCTGACTCGCTGTTCGGGAGGATAAACCCGAAACCGCGCCGTGTCCAGAACCGCTCCGATGAAGAGGAGCTTCTGAGAGGGGATCAGGTGTGACTTCGGCACGTTGATGGAGAACCCCAGCGAATGCAGGAGGTCGGCTGTAGTCTGGAGGTGGGAGACGACAGCCTGGGGCGAGCCCGCCTTCAACAGCCAGTCGTCGAGATAGGGGAAGACTGGAACCCCTGATCTGCGCAGATGAGCTGCGACCACCGCCTTCACTTTCGTGAACACCCGAGGGGCGCTGGTAAGGCCAAAGGGGAGCACGGTAAACTGAAAGTGCTCGTGGCCTACCGTGAACCGCAGGTAATGCCGGTGGGCCGGCAGGACGGGGATGTGAAAGTAAGCATCCTGCAAGTCCAACGCTACCAACCAGTCTCCAGGGTCGAGGGCAGACAAGACCTGAGCGAGCGTCAACATCTTGAACTTCTCCTTCCGGAGGAAGCGGTTATTGTCCCTGAGATCCAAGATAGGACGCAGGCCCTTGTCCTTCTTGGGCACCAGAAAGTAGTGGGAGTAACAACCACAACCTACTTCTGGGGCAGGAACGCGCTCGATGGCTCCCTTGGCCAAGAGAGCCGTAACGTCCTGTTGGAGAAGGCCCAGGTGATTCTCCCACATGCGGTGGTATTGAGGTGGCATGGCTGGAGGGGTAGCCTCAAAGGGGAGGGAGTAGCCCCTTCGGACTATTTGCGAAACCCACCTGTCCGACGTGATGGTGCGCCAGTGGGGGAGGTGATGGCGTATCCTGCCGCCCACTGGCTTTTGATGGGCCTGAAAAGTCGGACTAGGAAGGTTTGGAGGCTGCTGAAGAAGGGGGGTTGGTGGACTGGCCCGCCCGCTGGCCCCCTGAACCACGGCGTTGGTTCCCACGTCCCCGGCCGTGCGAAGGTTGGGTAACTTGCTGCGGCCTGTGGCTCTGGGCAGGACGTAGTAGGGCACCCCTTCCGTAGCCACAAAAGGGGCGAAAAGCAGACTGCGCTGGGCGGCTGGAGAGGCCCAAGGACTTGGCCGTAGCCCGTGAGTCCTTGAAACGCTCTAGAGCGTTGTCCGCTTTGTCGACAAAAAGGCGACGGCCATCAAAAGGCATGTCCATCAAAGTGTTCTGGACATCCCCCGAAAAGCCAGTCGATCTCATCCAGGCGTAGCGACGAAGGGCTACTGACGTTGAAATAGTCCTGCCCAGAGAGTCGGCGGTATCCAGCTCACAACGGATGGTAAACTTTGCCGCATCCCTCCCGGCGGCAACAGCCTGGAAGAGCACTGTCCGGGCCTCCTCCGGACACTGAGGCAGCACGTGCGCAACCGAGTCCCACACAGAGTGGGAATAACGGCCCAAGAGACATGCAGTGTTTACCGACCGCAGTCCTAAGCTGGCGGAAGAGAAAATCTTCTTCCCAAGATGGTCCAGCTTCTTGGATTCCCTTTCCGGGGGAGCGGTAGGGAATGTGCTCTTGGAAGTGGAGGCTTGGACCACCAAGCTCTCTGGGGTGGGGTGTTGGGAGAGGAAAGAGGGGACGCCCGGAGCCGGGCGGTGGCGTCGGGCAATCATCCTATCCACGGGAGCCCCCGTGTTGGGCCTGGACCACGTGCCCAAAAGGACATCGGTAAGGGCCGCATTAAACGGCAGCAGGGGCTCCGAAGAGCTCGCAGCCGGTTAAGCGCCTCTGTCAGGAGGTTAGTCCTGACTGCCACCGTAGGAAGCTCGAGGTTGAGGGCCTCGGCCGCCCTACACAACACCACTGCGTATGACGCTCCCTCCTCCGTAGCCACGGTAGGAGGAGACAACATGCCAAGGTCAGGGGAAGTAGCAAGACCACTGGCATCCCCCAGTTCCTCTCTCCAGTCCTGTTCAGATCCTAGCTGATCAGTTAAAGGGTCACCTGACCCCTCCCAGTCCTCCTCCTCATCCTCAGGTTGCCAATGTGGGTGAAAAGGGACCCCAGGAGTGAACAGGGGCACAAAAACCCCACTCGGCGCCGGATACGGCGTCGGGTGACGCCGGTCCGGCTCCGGCTGCGGGTGCGGTGCCGGAGGAAGCGGTGCCGGTGTAATAAAGTCAACCGGCGCCGATCCGGATCCAGGCCTGGATCCACTGGGGGCCTCCAGAGCCGGCGGCAGAGAAGGCCTAGGCCCCCCAACCAAGTCCGCGGGGCCCGAAGGTGCGCCAGCGGGTTCGGGTCGCCCGAAGATGACATGCATCGCCTCGTAAAATTTACAAAGTTGGGCGGGAGTCGCTCCTGGTCCCGGGAAGGGGGGGAAGCCCGGAGCCGACTCTGCGGGCTCCGCGTGCAGAGCCACGGGAGGGGCACCACCTGCATCCCTCATTGCGTCAGCCGACCGACGGGGAGAAGTCGAAGAGCGACGCTGCTTCTTCGACTTCTTTTTGTGCTTCGACTTACCCGACCCAGAGTGCGAAGACTTCGATGACTTGGACGAGTGGTGATGGCTCCGCGACCGGTCCCTCGACCTCCCTCGCGATTGGGACCTCGAACAGCGCGGAGCGAACTGCCGGCGCTCAAGCAGCTTTTGGGACCGCTCCCGCAAAGCCTTCGGCGCCATCGACCGGCAGTCGGAGCACGACTTGGGGTCGTGGTCGCGCTCCAGGCAAAAGAGGTAACCCGCGATGCGGATCCGTAACCGACATCAGCCGGTTACAGGAACTGCAGGCCTTGAAGCCGGGCATCCCTCATGCACCAGGAGTCGTAGACTCAAAAAAGACGTCGACAAAAGTCGCTCAAAAAAGTCAGTCAAAAAGTGACTGGAGGTACCGCTCTCTCCGGATCTGCACTGGCTGGCGCGGAAAAAGAAAGAACTGATGTCAGTACGCGAGGGCAGCGTCTAAGTAGCTGCCGCGATGTCATCTCGGCGACCACGACGCCAACGACGGACGCTGAGCAGACTGACGCCACCTTCCGACGTGCAGAGGTACTGCTGACGAAAAAAACTTTCCGGATCCAGTATGACGCCTGGGGGTAATTCTAAGGTAAGGAATCTATAACTAACGTGTTTCTTTCAGATATATTGGATTGTTCTTGAAAATTGCTGTGCAGGCATGGCAATCAATGACTGCTTTAGAGTTTTAGTTGTATACTGATTTGGAGACCTATAGATTTGTCTATTTAGGAAGATAATGAATTAAAGTGTTTGTATGTTTTTAATCATCGACTCATTTTTTGCGTGTACTTTTATGGCTGCTTGTGTAGCCGAATAAAGATTTTGAATCTGAATCGCTGCTTAATTTGTAAATAAAATAAGAGCAGGAGTGCGCCCCTAGCATTGCCTAATGCCAGCACTGCTGAATACTAAGATTGACTGGCCTTGATTCCAGCTCATACCTCTCTCTTCTTCCACCCTACTCTTGCTGCCTTTTCATCACATTCTTTCAGGTTCCCTTTTCATCACCGCTTTTCCCCTCTGTTCCTGTTTTCCTATCTTTCTTTTTCCCATTCTTTCTCTCTTTTGTACCTTTCTATCTCTTGCTCTGGGTGAAAGTTTTATAGTGCAACCGAAGTCCCTCTCACCCGCCACCGGCAACCACGAGCACAAATTAAGCACTGTATGCGACTCTGGGGGAAACTGTTCTCCATGAAAACTGTTTAAGAAAGACTTTCTCCACAAATCTGTTTCTTTTAACTTTTGTAAATGAATGGCATTCCAAAGTTGCCGAATCCTCCGTGAGACTGCCCTTCTTGTCAAAAAATGATCTTTATTCTTTTTTAAGGATCACATACGTGCCTTGTTTTCTTTTATAGCTGAAACACCACGCCCCATCTCTGTCTAACCTCTGTATGTCTTGTTGTGATAGGATAAGTGGGTAAAGAACACCGCCAATGCACCCTCTACTCTTTAAATTCTTCCTCTCTTCATTCCTCTCTAAGGAGCAGAAGGAGGTGGGCTCTGTGAGAGCCAAGCACCTGTGGGAAGTGCTCAGAGAAAATACTGATAGGCACTGGGCAGAGTAAGAAGCAGACACAGAAGAGCAGTTGGAGAGCTGAACTAGTGTGATGAGCCCCTAATCAGTGGCGGCTCCTCTGCCATGGTGGAGGAGCCTCGCTCCCCCTGCCACCCTCAAAAGTCGAAAAATAAAACGATAATAAAACAAGTTTATTATCGTTTTATTTTTCAACTTCTACGTGCTGCGTCCTGGGGGTGGGGCCAACGCGGGGCAGTCAGGAGAGGGAGTGGTGGGCAGCACTGCTATCATTGCGCATGTGGGTTTGGCCGGCTGTCTCAGGCCGGCCAAACCGACATGCGCACTGAGCTGTCTCCAACCCAGCTGCGTTGCTGTGTTGGAGTCAGCAAAGCACAGGATCCCAGTCTCCCTGAGAGTGCAAATTCCCAGCACTCATGCCAATCCTGACGCTGCTTTCAAACATGAAAGCTGCGTCAGGATTGGCTGCAGGGGAGGCTGGGAGCCTGTGCTGCAGCGAGGACACAGAAAGAGCGTTGGGTGGCAGGCGGAAGGTAAGTTATTTTTTTAAAAATATTTGTTAACCGTTTCCCCTCCCCCCACCATCATCCCCACAGCCCCCACCCCGCCCGCCACTCCGCCCGCACACCATCTGCTACTGCTCCAAATTGTGGACAGTGTGAGACAGTAGAGAAAGAAGATATTCCCCTTGGATACCAGGTATCATACACAATCATTCACAGACTCACTTAAGGTTGCAATTCGCAATGCATAAAATCTACATATGGAATGAAACCCAACTCAGGTTCAGGTACCGGAGCAGATGCAGACGCCCTAATCAGAAGGGACGCAGCAGGAAGAGGATACATGATACGTTTCTACTGTTCGTCAGTTCTTATTCTGATACCGCTAACTGGAGGGAAGGGTAATTCTTATTATGTATCCTCTTCCTGCTGTGTTGCGGTTCCTCTTGGCCCGTAGATCCGTTCCCACACCAAGATAATATTGTTCAGGTTGTGAGGAACTAGTCCCTTCTGATTAAGGCGTCTGCATCTGCTCCAGTTCAGGTACCGGAGCAGATGCAGACGCCCTAATCAGAAGGGACGCAGCAGGAAGAGGATACATGATACGTTTCTACTGTTCGTCAGTTCTTATTCTGATACCGCTAACTGGAGGGAAGGGTAATTCTTATCATGTATCCTCTTCCTGCTGCGTCCCTTCTGATTAGGGCGTCTGCATCTGCTCCGGTACCTGAACGGGAGCAAATGCAGACACCCTAATCAGAAGGGACTAGTTCCTCACAACCTGAACAATATTATCTTGGTGTGGGAACGGATCTACGGACCAAGAGGAACCGCAACGCAGGAGGAAGAGGATACATAATAAGAACTACCCGTCCCTCCAGTTAGCGGTATCAGAATAAGAACTGAGGAACCGTAGAGATGTACTCCTTGTATGATGTAGGATAATTTGTCCACATAGGTATAAGGCCAGACCCGATTTTTTAAACAGAATAGCGAAAAGGAATCCTCCCGCTTTGCGGTGAGATTGTGGACCTATTTGAACAAGCCACAATTACATATTTATTATATACATATACTTCTTGCAGGCATTTGGATGCGTATCACCAACAGTGATTATACACACTGTTAGTACTCCAAGGAGGGAGGAAATAATCCCTTATCTTTTTGTCCTGAGGAAGGTGGGTTTTAATTAGCTACTTCCACCGAAACTCGTTGACGCTGAGCACTCCTGAATCCGACCACGAGGAATCACTGGAGTGAATGGAATCTCACATTCACCAGGATATGAACTTGATGTGAATAGTCAGATCAGTTTTGCAACAGCACTTTTTGAACTGTGCAAATAGGGTTTCCCCATTAGGATCTTCTTCTACCCCTTCTTATATACTTTGATGAACGGTTTTTAATATTGTACACATTGTTTTTATATTGTATATTGTATGCTATATATGAATTTCATATTTTTTTAATGTTCTATCCACAAGATGCAAACAATGGTGTTTTTTGATGTGATTTTCTCCTTTTTTTTTTTTAATTAAAAAGCCTTTGATATTATATCTCTAATTTGGTGGCATACTAGTTTGTGGGTTGGGTTTCATTCCATATGTAGATTTTATGCATTGCGAATTGCAACCTTAAGTGAGTCTGTGAATGATTGTGTATGATACCTGGTATCCAAGGGGAATATCTTCTTTCTCTACTGTTCAGTAGTGCCCTGTTCCCTTTGGTTGTGGGGCCACCTCTCTAGTATAACTAGTCTAAATACAGTGTGAGACAAAGCCACTGGTTGGCAACAAGAGAAGCTAACACTCTTATGTAGGAAAGCAACAGCAAAGGGGAACATGCCCCAGACAAACTAAGCCCCCATCCCATGTGCCCAACAGCGAGTACGCACCTATATCCCCAGACTAAAACAGATTGAGCTATAAAGGCTACACAAGAGTGAGCCAAGCAGGGAAAGCTCAAACAGTAAACTTTATTCTCCAATAAACAAACTTTATAAAAGCCAGGGCCAGAGAACCGCCAATGAACTACCAGAGGCCATCAGACCGAGGACAGTGAAGAGGACCAGAAGAATGAATTAGCAGTGGGAGCCATATTCATAGCATAACCAAGTAAGGATCACAGACCAGTAAGAGAAAGGTCATCACAGAGGGAACAAACTCCCCAACTCACAATATACTGCAGAAGCAGAACTAGAACAAACCCCTCCATGAAGGGCATAATGCACAAAAATTTGGTAAAAATAGAAGCCAAACCAGTATGCCCCTTGCCACCCATACACGAATACCCCGAAAGGGTAAGTAAAGGTGGCAGGGGAAACAGGGCTCAAACCCGAAGTCCACTCCAAGAAACACACTAAAATCCCACAGCGAGGGCAACCCCGACAACACCACATGCAAACAACAACAGAAAAAGAAGGTCCAATAATTAAGAACTACTCAGTAGTGAACAAAGAGCAAGCAACCCATAAACTCCAAGACTTACACAAG
Source organism: Calotriton arnoldi (assembly GCA_963921515.1). Lineage (NCBI taxonomy): Eukaryota > Metazoa > Chordata > Amphibia > Caudata > Salamandridae > Calotriton > Calotriton arnoldi. Next base: position 4,079,680 of record CAWUFW010000098.1, on the reverse strand, counting down.
CAATAGTATAAAGCAAACATAACAGAAAACATCCACCACATTAGCTACAACCGCTGCATCCTTGAAGCAGGCTCACCCTGCCTCACACCCACAGAGAAAAAGAAGGGAGAGAAGGCATGCACCACAAAGCGAAAGTCTGCGTGCATCAACAGTTCGCTGCAATCCACCCCTGAGGCGCAAGACTCCAGTCAGCCCTCAAAGCCCCTCACCTGATCAGAGGGGCATAAATAAGGGGGGATCAACCAAAGATGAAGATGGAGAATAGTATAGTGCCAGCAACCCAGAGGCCCAAGTTTGCTCAAGAGATAACCTCAGAAGAAGGCAACATCCACTTGCAGAGATGAGTGGGATACATTGCAGACTGAAAAACCATGCATCAGACCCTGTCCGGGGATTGGTGGGGGGGGGGGGGGGAGTTTGTGCTGGCACAAGGCAGACAGGGACAACTGGGCTCCAACCATCTTGGTCGAGGTCGTTTGCCACTAGCCCAGGGTCTCGTCCTACTAAGGTTCTGCAAACTGGGCCAAGTACAACACTTTCCGCACTTGACACTAAGGGCAGTGAGGGTAGGAAGTCCTGGGCTTCTCAGGGAGGGAGTGCCAGGGACAATCTCTCAGGAATCAACAAACAACAAACACAATATGTTGTCAAGCTTAATGCTTATATCTTTAGGAACAAAAATGATTTTAGCCTCACAGCAAAACTAAGTACTACACAATTCAACCAATCCACTACAAAGGGCTATCAGAAGTTGCATTAATGAAGAGTTATTACACCCCTTCCTTCCCAGGTAATTGTCTTTATCCCCTGAGATCAGTGGATCCTGCCATTTCTGTCCCATATACTTGGAAGCAGATAGAGAGAAGATCAGATGCATATTGATCAAGGTTCACTTGGGTATCTTAAACAACTCTGCTCAAAGTTTTGAACATTATTTTTAAGTTCTCGCAGTCTCGGCGAGTGCAGTGGTTTTACCAATTTGTATCTAAGTCTCTCTTGTCATCAGGCGCAACTAGGCCCCACGGTTACCTGTATTTCCTCGATATGTCTAGGCTGGACTGGGGTAGGGGCATTCTAACTAGTACAGAAAAGGCACCTCTGGGGCTTGTTCACCGCATTGCCAGCTGTGAACAAGATGATCTCCTTGGATCTAGCCCCAGTTTTTCACAGAGGTGGCCATCCGGGGTTACTGCGAACTGGTGCTTCAGGTGACATGGGTTGCGGCCTCAAGGCTGAGTCTTCTTCGGGCAATGAGGCATTTGCAGCTATTAGGGTGGTTTAGGGTGTCGGCTTCCGCTGTGCTTTGGGTCTCCAATTGGCAGTGACAGCACCAGATACTTCAGCCCGCTGCACGCTCAAGGCTCATTTCACATAGCAGGCCTCTGGTACAGTCTTAAGCGCAGTTTCACCAATAATGTGCAGAGAGACTAGATGACCCCCCTTTCAGCACAGGATCATTCTCTCAAGTTCACTAACTTCCCCCGAGTGGTCCTTACACCAGGAAAATGGTGGGCGTCTCCTCCCTAGACAGTATCCCCTCCTGCAGGGCCAGGCACACGCCTTCCATATCTCAACAGACAGGCTTCTAGAATTCTTCAGACAGAATCTCAGCTCCTCCAGCAGAATGAAATGGATTCAGGCAATGCTCCCATACCTCTGGGAGACTGACTTTCAAACAGATACCAGGCCTGGCTACACAGTGTTAGAAAGTCATCCTTTTTGCCCTGATCACCCCCATTTTTTTGACTGATACTGGTGGTAACTGACTCTGACTGTGCCCTGGGCTCTGCTAACCAGGCCCAGGGCCAGTGCTCTGATTAAAAGGTATATGGTAATTAGGTGTAATTACAATTGGTACTGACAACCTACCTGTAAGTCCCTAGTATATGGTAGGGCATGTGGATATAGAGGCCCAGCAGATTTAATGCACTTACGTGTGCACTGCAGTGTTGCTTTTAAAAAGTCTGCCCTGCTTTGCAGGCTGCTTTTAAATTGAAATCATATGCAAATTTGAATTTGGATTAAAAGTTACATCCAAAGTATTAAAATACCTTATTTTTACTTATAAGTCACCTCTAAGGAGGTGTACCCTAGGTGCCCCCAGGGTAGAGTGCCATGTAAAAATAAGCAGGGACTTTTTAAAAGATGTTATATATGCCCTGGTGTGGGAAAAACTACCAATTTTGTTTTTTCCCACTGTAGCATTTTAGCTCCATAGGCTAACATAGGAATTCAACAATGAGATGTAACTATTGATAGGAGTGAGCTAAAATAATATTTAAAGGACCTAAAAGATTAGCAATTATAAATCCAACAACTTGCCACTGTTGAATTTATCATAACTAATACAGAAATGAAGTTATATAACTTTATTTTCTGTGAGCCAAAATCCAGCCTTCTAGCAGCCTCACCTGATTGGCCAGCCCTTGACAGGCTTAGACAAACTGCTCTGATGAGGTGATATGAGGCCTGCATAGAGACAAAGGATATCTAGTGGGGGGATCTGCAGCTGCGGAGAACAGGCCAGGAAGGGGGCTGGGTAAACAAACTGGTCTTCAAACAGAGCAGGACAGTAAGGAAGCAAGCCAGGCCTACCCCCCTCTTCCTGCAATCCTCAGCCAGATGGGAGCTCCAGGAATGGAGTTTGCAGAAGGCCTGGAAGGGGAGTGTTAAGGGAAATGAGCCACACTAGTAGGTTGGTTTAGCCAGATCCTAATCCCAAGGAGAAAGTTTCTCCATCTTGAATTTTAAAAGAAAGCGATTTGTGGGACAAGAATATTCCACACTTTGGAGGAAGTTGTCATGCTTTTGGAGGGCAGCCTTTAGCCCATTGGTCAGGGATGCCCTCCTACTTGTCACCCCGGAATACTGGATAACTATGGGAGAGCTCCATAGCAACTCAGATCCCCTGCCTGAAACTACAAGAAGAAGGACTGCTCCGCTGGAACCCTGGCCTGCACCAAGAGGACTGCTCTCTGAAGGACTGCACCTGCTGCACACTAAGGAATACAGCCCTAAGGACTATGCCTTGCTTCAAAAAGAGAAGGAGTGGACTCCCTGAAAGCAACAGGTTAAAAGAGCTCCACCTGCATCATCTCCAGGAAGAAGGACCAGCTGACCACCTTCAGCTGGACTTTAAAAGATTTCGCCAGGTGCATTCTGAGAACTGTAGTCCCAACTTCAGAGGAGCAACTCGGAGACGGTGGAACCTTGGATTTTGTTTGTGGACACTCTGAACCCCCAAAAGGAATTTCCGGAAGTACCTCCTGAAGTTTGGAGAACTTTAGAGAACTTTGTGAAAAGGTTCCATAAGTTGACCGACCCATTGACGAGAGTCAAGCCGCCGACGTCGAACTGCGCCTTGGCCTGGATTTCAGATTTGTCCCGCTGAAAGCTCCGGAGCTCAAGATTTCCAGGATTTCACTGAGGCCTCGCACAAATCCTTGTAATGATACAGCTTATGTTAGCAACTTGGGATTCTCGCCCTTCATTTCCATCAATCACATAAGTTGGTTGTGATCTGTTTTGACCACAAACTTGGTAACAAACAAGTGTGGCCAGAACCTCTTCCAGCCCACTGTAACGCAAAGCATTCTTTTTCTATGGCAGCTCAGTTTTGTTACCTAGGAAGCAGCCTGTGGCTGATAAAGAAAACGTGATGCTTTCTAACCTTATCATCAAGTTGATCCAGTACTGTTCCTTTATCTGATGCATCAGTCTGTACAATGAAGGGCAGACCATAGTCAGGTGACTTCAACATGTGCAGTATATAGTGCTGTCTTCAGGTCCTCAAGGCATTCTGAAACTCTGCACCTTCTTAAGCTGTTTCTTGGCTGTCAGAGCTGTAATGGGCACAAATATAGTCCCACCGCTTGCCACAAGGTTTCTGTAGTAGCCGGCGATTCCTAATAAGATTCTTATCTAAGTCAGGGTGGTGGGAACCTTCCACTCCATCACAGGTTGGTTCTTGGCATCCAACTGGCAGGTTCATCCTATTGCCCACCCACATGAAGCCCAATGTAGACTACAGAGAACTGTCCGCCTTGCACTTTGATAGACAGCTTCTCTCCCTGTATCCTGACCGACAACTGTTCCAGGTATCTCAAGTGGTCTTCTGACAAATTATTAAAGACGGCAATGTTATCATGGTAGGCCATGCAGATTTCCTCCCATCCTCTGAGGACATGGTTCACCAGTTACTGAAAAGTGGCAGTAGCATTCATAAGCCCAAAGGACAGCACCCTAAACTGGTACAATCCCTCTAGCATAGAGAATACAGGGGCATATTAGCAAGAAGAGGCGATAATCATCGCTAACCCTGCTTAGCGTGATTTTTTTATCGCCGGCTATCGCTGGAATATATCGCCACGCTAACGCTGTATTAGCAACGATTAGCGCTATGGCGATGAATATTCCAGCGATAGCGGGAAATGGGCCAACATCGCTGAAAAAACAGCGATGTTGCATGGAGAAGGGAGAACACCTTGCTGATACGACCCTGTGGTCGTATCAGCATAATCCACCCCCCCATGTTAGGTATGGCTAACACCTGCTAATTGCAGGTGTTAAATAAATGGCGATGACCCCGGTTAGCGCGACTTTTCACGTCGCTAACTGGGGCCATGGCCACCTTGCTAATAGGCGATAGGCCTGTTAGCGAGTGTTTCCCAGGTTTGTTCGTCGGGAACGCCCACTTTGCATGTCATTAGCGATAAATATCGCTGACATGCAAAGCGGTAAAAAAACGGGCGCTAATGCCCGCAAACTGTCGCTAACTGCTGTTAGAGACAGTTTGCTGATAGGGCGATATAAATATCGCCGCTTTAGCGGCAAAAAGTGCCGCTAAAGCGGCGATAGTGCCCTTGCTAATATGCCCCACAGTCTTCTCTTTGCCCTATGTGCTAATGTGATCTGCCAATAACCAATGGTCAAATACAAAATGCTACAGTAGTGAGTAGCTCACAGTTGTACACTATCTCATCAGGTCTTGGGTGTGCATTGGTCTTAGTCACCTTATTGAGTTCCTAGAAGACAACACAGAAGTGTAAGTCTGTTGATCTTTGATTGGGTACCACGACTACTGGCCCAAGATCCTAGGACTACTGGATTGCTCAATCGCCCCCAAGTCCAACATCTTAGCAACCTCTGCCATGATGGACTCCTGGAGTCAGTTAGATATCCTGTATACCTTGGTCTTCAATGGCAAGCTAGCCCCTGAGCTATGTTAAGTGCACAGGCATGTATATGTCCAACAGGGAAGGGCACACTATAAAAGATAATGAAATTACATAAAGTCCAAATTGCCAGCTAAAATTTCTTTTTATTGTTCGTCAAATGAGACATAACAGCCAACACGTTTCATTCCTTTTTTGAGAACACAGAACTTCTTTGGGGCAAGAGATTGTGCATGTTTCTCAAAGTTGTTTCAGTTATTAATCTAGTGATTTATTTCTCTTATGTACATTTATTCACATGATAATGAAGTCACCTTTTCAGCATTGTAAAAATGTGCACAGACATGTCAACCCTGGAAATAGAGAAAAGAGATTAAACAATTGTCCCAGCACTGCTCTACTTTCTCTTTAGTGCCCAGGCATTAGTTTGAGGGCAAGGTTTACCCCATCCACAGGAACATCTTTCACATCACTGTGTAGTAGGTCAGTAAGTGGACACTGTCTTCTTCAAATTCCTCTGCCATTGTCATGATGCTTACTTTGAAATCTTTCCGGAGGTATAACTTAAGCCGGTTCACATGGAACATCCTCTTTGGCTCCCTTGTGCCACTTGTGCCCACTAGGTAGTTTATCTGATAAACATCCTCCACTACCACTTATTTATTAAGCTCCTGGACAACTGGGCTCCAGCACCTATACCTCCTTACCCTCCTGTTCCTTCGTCTGCATAACTTTCTGGTCATACCACTGCTTCATCAACTCTTGGTTTGCCTGAAGGTTTTACATTTCCTGACCCATGCATTGCACCATCCAGATCCTGAGGACAATAAGATAGTCCACAACATCCTTAAGAGGTGATTCAGACATTCCTTCTCACATTTCCCTGACTAAAATGAGTGTGTTGTGATCTGGGTGCCCAAAAAGAAGTTTAAAGTGACTGAACCCAACTTCTATCTGTGAAATTTCTCTAGAAAAGATACAGCATGCTTCTAAGGGTCTTGTGAAAACCCACTGGTTTGAGGGTCTTATGCCATGGAGAAGTGGTAGATCACACCAGCTTGATCCCACATCTCTCTCCTGTATAGGGAGATAAAGTTTATTCTAACAACAGAAATCACACTGTCTTAGGAAATCCAAGCCTTGAAAAGCTCCTTATGAGTGCCCTAGCTAACACCTTTGTAGTTGTGTTCCTAAGAGGTACAGTTTTTTTAAACGTGTAGACGTGGTCCACCGCAACCAAGATGCTTGAAATAGATGGGGTGGGGCAAGGCAAACAGAACAACGTCAATGCCCACCTGCTTGAATAGAACACCTAAAAACGGATGCAGCACTGATGGTGCCTTAGTCTTACCTCCTGACAACTGGCAAGTATGACAGGTTCTACAGAACCTATCTGTGTTCCTGCACATCCTTGGCCAGTAGAACAAAGAGTGCAGCCGACCCTGGGTCTTTTGTATCATGAGTATTCCTTCTAAGAGGGCTTTGTGGGCCAGTGACAACAGGAAGTTCTTGTGTAGTAGGGGAATCACTAGCTTCCTGGCTAATACGTCACAGGCTGATTGTAAAGAAGCCTATCCTCCCTGCCAACATAATGCCCTACTGGTCTCCTCTTGGGCTTTCTGCCAATGCTCCCTAAAAAGATTATCCATCAACTAATAAACCCTTCAGAATTGACAGTCATCAGACTCCAACACCTGATCCGCTTCCAATACATCCTCCTCCTCTCCCTCATGAGCAGGGGTGATGAATGCCAAGGTTTGTGCCTTCCCAGAATCTGCCCTGATCCACTCACAACCTCTCTCTAGTCTGTGCAAATCTGCAATGGTTCTAGTTCCTGCTGAGACTGACAAGCAACGTGTGCTCTGGGCAACAGTTGATATGGCGTAAGCTACGTCGTCTTCTAGTCCTGGTATTAAACCACTGGCGATCAAGTCACTGGCCAAGAGACAGTGAGCACCTCGCTTCTCTCTCATCCATAAACTTACCATAGCCTACTTGCATTGGCTTCTACCTCAACTTGTGCAATCAGGTACTTCATGTTGTCCCCACTAGCTACAAAGCCTGTTCCATTGGCTCCAGGGAGGACCTCCTTGGGTTTGAGATACTTTCTTTGAACCATAGTGCTATAACCACCTTTATCCCTCAGGGCCAGAATCTTCCTCACATTGATACCAGTTTTCAACACAAACCCCATGATACATGGGTGGATATGCTTATGAGCATATGGGTCCATTTCCCTTGTGACCATTGCTACAAGATTCAGTGCAACTGGGTCCTTCACACACAATTAAAACAATTAATATGATTGGTGCAGTTAGTGTAGGGTCTTTAACCTGACCTTACCTTAGACCCTTTGACAAAAAATCACTTTGGGCTTGGGAAAACGTTTGTGTCCTCCCTTTTCCTTGCGTTCTCGATTTGGAACCCAATTTCCTTTTTGTTTTTGCTCCCTTAATCACCTGGACAATGCCTTGGCCCTTACTCTCCATTTTGGATCCAGTCTCTTGAGCCAAAGTCAATTGGGAAATAAAAGGGGAAAGAGAAAAGATGTCAAAAAGGACCAAAAAACATACACCTAAGTCGTGAGAAGAATATATATAAGAAGGAGTAAGCAAATAGGAAAAAATAGACTTATTTTTATTCTCTTTTAGATACCAATACTTATCTGTGTTCTTTCAAGGGTAGCATAAGAGCGACAAAGCCATCCCCATGTGACAGAAAGATTTAGAAGAGAATAGGACGAACTTATGATCAAGATCTGTTAAATCGGTTTGGGAACTATGAAGGAGTAGTGAAAAAGAGTAGTGATAAAAATATTTCAAGAAAACGTAAATATATAGGGCTGTAAATCTCACTTTATATTTCAACCAACGTGAGTGCTATCCCATGTCCCTTGCTAACAAAGTATTTATGGAATGTCCTTCCTCCTCACTTCAGTATCTGGGTCTCCCTCCTCCAGCCACAGGAATTCAGGAAATATACTTCCACTGTCAGGGGAGGCTTTGCTCGCCCACCATCTTGTGCCATGCTCAGCCAGGGACATCCAAAATGATAGCAATCTATCAGTTTCTGTTATTCCAGATTCAGCTTTACATTCAACAAATAACCTGGCTTGCCCACCTTTGAATAGGTCTGACAATAATGTGTAGTTTCAAAATTTTTGAAGATTTCTCTATTGAGAGCGGGGTGAATCATGGATTGTCACGAATAGGTGAACGGAGTGAAGGAAAAACTGATAGGCCTCACTTCTGGGACACTTTTAAATGTGGTCGCTGTGTATGCATTCTTTGATCTGTACCTCTTTGGTAACCAGGCCAGACCCAGAGAGTTATCACCGCCACTGCTCGTTACATCAATAGCCATCTCCCCTCTCTAACATTTGTGGCTCACTCTGCAATCACCGGTACATGCCCTGTCTGGTACTGATTAAGTATATGTGGGCAAGGTAGGCCAGCCCTCTCCCTGGAAGCTATTAGTATTTTTGGTTGACTATTGCCTTTTCAGCAGCACACATAAAATTAATTAGTTTTTCTTGGAGCTCCAGGAGTTCCACTTGTGGAATCTGGACTAGGAGGGATTGAAAAAGATATAATAGATAGGGGAGGACTTTCATCTCGAGGACATGTACTTGCTAAGGTCAGTTGGCTGCACACCACCCTTTGAGCTTCCATGTCAGGTAGATGCATAGTTACTTTAATTTTGTATCATTCCATGTCAGTTCAAAAATTTCCATAAGGTAGTTCATTGCCCGTTTGGGTACAGATAAACCTAATGCATCAGGCTTTTTCATATTAATTTGGTAGCCCAACACTTTTTCAGTCTGCTCGACCAGCTTATATAAGGCTGGTATGGATTCCTTCGGGTCGATAATAGTAGAACGTTGCAAAGTAGTACACTTTATCATGTTTCTCCCCGAATTCCATACCCCAGGTGTGTTGAGTATTCTTTTAGCTATTTCTAGGGACTCCACTACAAGGGTGTACAGCATGAGAGGTAATAGACACCCCTGTCTTGTGCCCCTCGTCAATGGAAAGCTTTCTGATACCCCTCCATTGAGCCACACTCTAGCCCGATGCGCTATATAGCATACCAGTGTCCAATCTAACATCTTCAGGCCAAGCCCAACAGCATACAGCAAAACCTCTAAGCAGGACCAGGAAAAACGATCAAAAGATTTTTCGGCATCGAGTGAAAGTAATAACATCGAAATGGCTTTCTAATTCATTTTCTCTACCAGATGGGCTATCTTACAGATGTTATCTCTATGCTGCCTTCCCCTAACAAAGCTGCCATGGTCTGCCTTTCTCATTTGCGTTCTTTAACGCCTCCCCCCCCCCCTCCAACAGGAGGGATAAGAGGGTTACATCTCTTAATTAAACCCTGTGAGTAAAAAACGGAGAAACCATGGCCATCACTCCCAGAGTGTGAAGGAGGTCTTGCAGGACTGGGCCGCGGAAAGTAGAACTCAGTGTAATAAATATTAATACGTATAATCAAGGGAAAGGAACCTCAGACCGTACACAAGCTACAGAAATGGCTGAATGTAACCATCAGCTAATGGAAGCAAAGGAAGGAATATGGCCCTGAGGACCTAAGCCAAACGTTACAGGAAAAGAGAATCAGACACACAAAAAGAGGTAGAGTGTAGATAAATCAGAACTACATCTTCTTACATCTCAGGAATGAGGGCCGGCTTCATTAGCAGAAGAGGGAGAAGCACATTGGTATGGTAAAACAGTCTGCTAGTGGAGATAAAAATCTGGAAGTATTTAAGGCACAAATTCTAGGAAAGGACAAAGAACAAATTCCCCACGAAAAAAAACCCAAAGAAAAGGAGCAGAGCACATAAAAGCTCCAACTTTGCGAACAAAACTGAGGCAAATAAAGGGATAACTGATCTGAAAGGATTTTTAATAAGACTTCTTCTAGGGGGTCAAAAGGGGCATGCTGGAGAACCTGCAGAACAAGGGGAAGATTCTAAGAAAAGACAGGGGAAATAACATGAAATGAGCTAGCTCAAAGATGCTAAGAAGGAGAAAGCAAAGGACCCAAAATGACCCAAATCGTCCTCAGGAGGGAAAAGCTTAGACGCATCTAGTTGACAACGAATGGCTTGAGTCCTTCCTACACGAGCGTAGTTTTCAGGTGTCGCAGGAACCTTACTACTCTAAAAGTATTAAGCTGAACCAAGGGGTCCCTCAGGGCTCTATCTTGAGCCCTACCCTCTTTAATCTCTACATTGCCCCTCTGGCAGAGATTATTGAAAAATTTGGGGTTAGTGTTGTGTCCTACGCTGACGACACACAATTGGTGGTGTCCCTAACACAGGAACATGAGAAGGCAGCCATCAATTTCTCAACATGCCTTCAAGAACTGGCGTCTTGGATGGCGGACAACTGCCTTAAGCTTAATGGTAACAAAACTGAAGTTCTTGTGATAGGCAGAGCCCCCACTATTTGGTCGTCAGCGTGGTGGCCTCAGACACTGGGACCTACCCCGCCCCCATGTGATCAGGTGAAGAATCTTGGGGTATGGCTGGACTCTAAGCTTTCTTTCGATAATCACATAAGGCGTGTGGCGGGGAAATGTTTTGGGGTTATGAGAGGTCTTTGGAAGACCTTAGATGTACTGCCAGTTGCAGCAAGGAAAACTATGGTCCATGCCCTGGTGACGTAATGCTTGGATTACGGGAATGTCCTGTATTTGGGAGCTAGCTCCAAGTGTGTGCAAAGACTCCAGCGTATTCAGAATGCTGCGGCTCGTCTCGTTTTAATGTTACCCAGGAGAGCCTCTTCCAACAAGGCCCTGGCTTCCCTTCACTGGCTTCCGGTAAGGGAACGTATCCTGTTCAAGGCTATGTGTGTGAGCCATCGCATTTTACAGAGAAAGGGCCCCACCTACCTGCACGACTTCCTCACCCCATACTCTCCGACCCGTCACTTGAGATCTAGCGGGACAGGGCAGGTCTGTATTCCTAACATCAGGAGAGCGAGGATGGGTGGCCGCTCTTTCTGTTTTCTGGCTGCCAAATACTGGAATAAACTCCCCCCGGGGCTCCGGCTGGAGTCTGTGGAGACACTTTTTCGAAAAAAACTCAAAACGTGGCTTTTTCCTCCTCTGAGTTCTCTGGTTTAACCGCGTGTCTCCCTCTGCCAGCGATCTGAACTGTGCCGCAGCGCGGGGACACACTGGTTAGTGTAACCATGCGCTTTATAAGTTTGTTATTATTATTATTATTTAACCATTAAACTCACCTTGAACAACTTCTGTAGAAATCTAGATATATTAAGGGATCAATAGGGTGGCCAGATTCTAAGAGGAACCTCAATGAGATAAAGAACCCCAGTGACTGATGTAGCACTAGCAGCAAAAGTGATCAGGTGGCTTTCCAGAACCACTTGTGGTTTCAAATATTCCTGACTTCCAGTCCCTAAAGGAAGAACCATACTCTCAGGAAGAAGGAATGGAGGACTTAACGATCTTCACCGGCCTGTCCAGTTTTCCTTTACAGATAAAACGGGGCCAGGGCTGGCTTCCGAGGGCAGCAGACTGATGCCAGGCTTTGATTTCAACCCGAGAGGCCTGCTAGCAGCTTCGCCTTGCACCACTGTGGGTGAAATAAAGCGGGCCACGCAAGGTAGGGTCCCGTAGGGTAACCGAGACAAAAAAGAACTGGTAAGTCAAATAACACTTACAATTAATGGCAGGTGCCCAAAAACCATGAGCCTGTCCCTCTGGGTGTCAGGACCCTATAAGGGATGTAATTAGGGGGCGAATCCCTCCGTTAGGTGAAGAGTTTTTTTGTTTTTGTTTTTTTTAAAAGCACTTTCTTGCGCCTGTTTTTGGAGGCGAGAGACGGACTAAGACGAGGAAGAGGGGTGAAGTGGTAATGATATGACAACTGACACAGGGAGAAAACTGGCATGAAAAAGATCCTGCAAGAGTGAGTTAAAGGGACCGGAAGTGTAGGGTGGTGGAAGAAAGAATTATACAAACATGGTATTCCACAGTACTGTGGTGGGCGCCGAAGAGAAAACTTTCGGCCCCTGCACTCATTTTTTTTTAACGAATAAAGTGCTGCATTCGTCCCAGGCAACAAGTGGAGGAGTCAGTCTCGAGGCTGCTATCGGTCACATATTGTGAGCATTGACCTAAGAACTTAGGGCATGAGGTCCAGACAAAAAAAACAATCTGCTGCAAGCCCAGAACAACGGCCGAAGAGGGAACGGGAAACTGAAAGATGGGATTTCTAAAATGTCAGGAGAATAAGATGTCTGCCAATCAGACGCATCAGAAACCAGCACCTTCAGCTCCAGGGTCAAAACAACCAACCCAGAGTAAGTTTACCGTGGATGCAGCTCTGCCCAGCCTACAGAGAGCCATCAATTCAGGACAGAAATGAAAGTCAGTGCTGTGAGGGGCTCAGTCCATACGTCAGCCGTGAGCACACTGAGCATGCTGGGAAGTATACCAGGGGCCCAGATGATGTCTGTGAGAGAACACTGCGCCTCCCTCTTTAGTCCCTATCTCCTCTCTGGCCATGAGTGCGCCAGAGGGGTTGAGAATTTGGGCCATATAAAATGCAAACTCCCAGGAACTCATTTTGAGGACGGAGAAATGTTTCCATGGAAACCAGTGCAGAAGAAAGGAGGGTGGATAGGGCTTCCAGGTACAGAAAGAGAGAAGAGCCCGAGCCAGTCAGGGGTGTGATGGAACATGACAGGGAGATGAAGGGAAATCGCAGCGTGCTCTGATCTACAAGGGTTGCTGCGCGGTCCGCGCCGTGCGCGCCATTAGGCACTGGCAGAAGGAAACTCGACGGGTCCTGAGACGGTACAGTTTAACACACAGGCAGCCTGGTCCTGCTGCCGCACACATCCTGCACTGTAGCTACTGTGACTGGCGCCATTTCTACTCTACACTTATCCCGTGTCACCCAGTCGCATGCAGAGCTCACCTGCCACTGTGTGATTGATTCCTTTATTAAAGGAGACATGGCACTACCTTGGACATGGGAGTCGACATAACCGTCAATTAGAGGTAGCAGCTACCAGAATCCAGAAGGCAGAAACAGGAAGGGCAAATAAACCCACCTGTAGAATCCCTGCTTACATTTCCGTCGTCCCGCTCCTTGCCCTATCACCAGTCCCTCAGCAGCAAATAGGAGGCACCTGGGGTTCTACATATGGGACAAGGGGGCAACTTTATGATGTCATCTGTGGTTAAATGGAACCTGTGACCTCCCATCTGTTACCCCTGACACCACGGAGAATCTACGTCCATCGGTGTTATGGCCAATGGATCTGCGGAGCCGTGGTGAGCCCTTGTGTCAGGAAATATGGCACCCACAGGTCCTTGACACAATGGTTACATCCTGATGACGTCAGTCCACGGCGGCGGCTCCTCCGCTATGGCGGAGGAGCGTCGCCCCCCTTTCCCAGCAGCAAAAAATAAAAGAAAAGGATAATAAACCGTGGTTTATTATCGTTTTATTTTGTGTCCCGGGGTCTTGGAGGCGGGGCCAGGGGGAATAACAGACACCCACGCGGAGTGGTATGCCCTGTTATCAGTGTGCATGACTGTTTGGCAGGCCTGAGCGCACTTTGCATGTTCTCCACCAAGGCTGCATCACAGCCGGAGTGGAGAACATGCCCAGGCCCCCAGTCCCTGGCTGAGCGCCAAACCACGGCGCTCAGACCAATCACAACGCAGACATTCAATAGGCACCACCACATTCAAAACCTATAACTGCAAAATGGATTCTAACCAACACACTATACACATTACTATCTATATGACTTTAAAATAGCATGTACAACTCCCTTAATATCTCTATAACACAGTGCATAACTTTTTCAGTGTAATCTATGACTGCATGCATCACTGTATCACTAAGTCTCTCATTCACTGTATAAGTATTTGAGAGGATCTGTGAGACGGTGCATCAGTCTATCAATACTTCTGTAACGAAATGCGTGACTGCCTTAGTACATCTATGTATGAGTGGGTGCATCAGTATCACAATGGGTCTGTGATTGGTTGCGTAAGTCTCCCACTCAATCTGTGAGTAGGTGCATGAGTGCCTTTGTACATTTCTAAGTAAGTATATGACTTTCTCACTGGATCTATGAGTGGATACATGAGTGTCTAAGTGGGTGTCTGAGTGGGTGCATGAGTATCTGAGTGTGACTGTGAGTGGGTACATGAGTCTCAGTGTATAACTGACTAGGTGCATAGGTCTCAGTGGGTCTGTGAGTGGCTCTGTGAGTGACTGTATGGGTGTGTGAGTGTCTGAGTGGGTCCGTGAGTGGATGTATGAGTGTCTGAGTGGATCTGTGAGTGGGTGTATGAGTGTCTCAATGTTGTCTGTGAGTGAGAGCATAAGTCTCTGAGTGGGTGATTGAATGGGTGCATGCATGAGTGTCTGAGTGGGTCTATGCCTGGGAGGGCGATAGTCTGGGTGAGCCTGTGAGTGGATGCATGAGCCTTGACTGGGTGTGTGTATATCTGAGTGAGTTTTTGAGTGGGTGTGAGAATTTATGAGTGTATGAGTGACTGACTGAGTTCATAAGTCTCTGAGAGGGTCTGTGACTGAGTGTGGGAGTGACTGTATGGATGTGTGAGTGGGTGTACGAGTGTCTCAGTGGATCTGAGAGTGGGTGTATGTGTCTCAGTGGGTCTGTGAGTATATATGGGAGTGTGTGAGTGGGTCTGTAAGTGGGTGTGTGAGTCTCTGAGTGGGTCTGTAAGTGGGTGCATGAGTATCGGAGAGGGTCTGTGAGTGGGTGCATGAGTGCCCAGGTGGCTCTGTGAGTGGGTGTAAGAGTCTCTAAGTGGGTATGAGACTGTTAGCATGAGTCTATGATTGAGTCTCTAAGTAGGTGCATGAGTCTCTGAGTGGGTCTGTACACAGGTGAGTCACTCTCCGAATGAGTTTGTAAGTGGGTGCATAAGTACCTGAATGGGTATGCGAGTGGGTGCATGAGTATCTGTGTGGGTATGTGACTAGATGTGTAAGTGCGTGAGTGGATAAGTGAATGGGTGCATGTATGTGTGTGACAGTGACCGGCAAGTGTGTACAAATATATATATATTTTTTATATTTTCACCAATATTCGCGATGACGTGACGATATTCGCGATGTCCCCACAACGGTACACGGGGGGGGTCATCGCTGGCGGTCGCGGCGTCGTCGCAAATATCACGAGCGATTAAAAAAATTCAATTTTGGACACATAATTTGTGTCACTAATACACCCATTTCTCAAACATGGGGTCAGAGTATCTCCACGCTGAGCCCTTATGTTAGCTTTCACACAAAGTTTCAGCCCCGGGAACCTTTCCCGGATGATAAAATGATGCCAGCAACTTTCTGTTCAGGTTGCGTCCACCCAATCAGGGCATTCCCGTTGGCGTGTGCATTCGCGAATCATCGCGAAACCACTGCGAAATATCAATGGCCAGCGATATATCTTTAATTTTTTGCTTAAATTTCTCAAAAACTACTTGACGGATTTGCACCAAATAACAAAAAGCACAATCTGTGTAACAACATCTACTTTTCTGCCAAATTCAGTGTAATTCCGTCCAGTGGTTCGGGCTGTAGGTTCGACAACGCGTTCCTATGGGAATTAACATTACGAACGCACCCTTTTTTGGCGCCCCTATTTCTCGGTCCCCATTGCACGGATCACCCCCAAACTTTCCATGACGCACAGAACCTACTTTGAAACTGTTTTGGTAAAATTTCATGAAGATTGTTCAAACGACGCCAAAGTTATAGGCAAGTCAAAAAATGCTTTTTCTATGGAAATGAGGCCCTAACCAAACCTACCTAGGGTTTAGGGTGGGTATGGGTTTCTGGGTGGGAGGGCATTGTTAGGGTTAAGGGTGGGTATGGGTTTTTTGGTGGCAAGGGCATTTTTAGGGCTCAGGGAGGGTATGGGTTGTGGGTTTTTAAGGAGAGTTTTA
This sequence comes from Calotriton arnoldi, assembly GCA_963921515.1. Taxonomy (NCBI): domain Eukaryota; kingdom Metazoa; phylum Chordata; class Amphibia; order Caudata; family Salamandridae; genus Calotriton; species Calotriton arnoldi. The sequence goes on along the minus strand of CAWUFW010000098.1, from coordinate 4,063,535 downwards.
TATATATCACACATATATATATATATATATATATATATATATATATATATATATATATATATATATATACCAAGCAAATGCCTTTACCTACCTGTAAAATGTTTACCAAGCAAATGAATTTACCATGCATGCCTTTACTAAGAAAATGTAAGTATTATACAGGTAAGTATAAACCTGTTATATATACATAAAAAGGGTTTATACCTGTAAAATACTTACATTTTCGTTGTAATGGCATGCATAGTAACGGTATACCTGTGGTAAAAAAATGTGTGGTGAAAACATGCGTGGTAACTGCACTTGCGTTGTAACGGCCGTGTTGTAAAGGCATGCGTGGAAATGGCATGCGTGGTTCCGTCATACATCCGGCCTTCATACATGAGCTACCAGCCACAGTGCTTCAAAATATCGGACCGCCTTCAGTAAAGTCAATTTGCAATTGCAAATGTATGATGCATGGATTCATTTTATAATTTTTAAATATCTTGATTATAATTTCATTACAATCTTTGGGCTATTTGAATATTCCTACGAAGGCCTGGGCTTTTTATTCCTTACCATAAGCTGGCCCTCTTGAATATTCCTATGTAGGGCTGTCCTTTAGTTCCTTACTGTAGGCGAGGTCTGATGTCTTATTTTGCTTGCGATAAGAAGATCATCACTAGTTAATTGTAATAATGTATTTCCCCAAAAAGAATTACACAATTTATTACACTGTCAGGTAAGGGAACTTCAGTTGCAAAGCACGAGACAGCTGCCCGCCATTTCTTCCCTATAGTTGTTTGTCTCAAAACGTCTACATTTTGAACCATTACCACAGGATCAGCCTGAACGTGCTTCTTTGCCCATGGCGTAGAAACATGGAAAATTATTTGTAGTTTTTGCCAGAAAACTAAGGCTTCCTGCTTTCCTATTCTCTGAAGTAGCTCTGTGGAAACTATTGGCCAGATACATCAGTAAGGTCAATTCTGCAATAGCAATTTTTAGCTTAACAGTAGACCTAAGATTTTTAAATTATATAAATACACCATACTGCATCTAAAATGTGAGCATATAGATAGTTGGAATAATTGAAATTCATTCCGTATTTATTTTTTACATTAATGCCCTGTTTAAGGGAGCATGCATTATAAGGAATAAAATACCCTAGAACATATGGAATTAGAATAGTGAAAGTCACTTAAGGCTTTCACGACCTTATAAATGTCTGAACCATGTAGCAATAGCATGTATGAGATCCGTAAGACCTATGTTTTGTAAATGTTTTGACTGAGAAATCACATATAGGTTTTATTTGTGGCTCTCCTCTAGCCCCACTTTGTCATTGTTTTTAATTTTTTAAAAGCTTTTTACAGATGTGATGTTATTGCTTGCAAAGATAGGGAGCCAGATGTACAACCCTTTTTTGCGCTTGCAAACGGGAGATCGGCCCGTTTGCGACCGCAAAAAAGGGTAATGGCATGTACAAATGCTATTTTGTGAGTCACTGACTCGCAAAATAGCGTTTGCAACTCTCGCTATTAGGAAGGGGCGTCCCTTCCTAATAGCGAGACTCACTGCCATGTACTATTGTTTTGTGACCCCATTTGCGGCCGCAAAACACTTGCAGTTTACCACCTACTTCAAATAGGTGGTAAACCACTCGCAAACGGGAAGGGGTCCACAGGGGACCCCTTCCCCTTTGTGAGAAAATATTTTTTAAGACTAGGCAGTGGTCCCAGGGACCACTGCCTGCCCTTAAAAAATGAAACTGAAAAGTTTCATTTTTCTTTTTTAAATGCATCCCATTTTCCTTTAAGGAAAACGGGCTGCATTTAAAAAGAAAAAACACTGCTTTATTTAAAAAGCAGTCCCAGACATGGTGGTCTTCTGACCCCAGCAGACCACCATCCCTGGGAGTGCTAGCGATTCCCAATGGGGTCGCAAATTGCGCTTGCCTCATGAATATTGATAAGGCATGTAATTTGCAACCCCATTGGGAATCACTAACAGTGTCTCTGACACTGTTGTGCATTGCATTTTGCGAGTCGCAAAATACCAGCATCGTACATCTGGCCCTTAGTGACAGAAATCCCTATTTGGAGACCTTCAGTAGGGCTCAAAATCAAATAAAATGATTAATTAATTCATGTAGCCTCGAACCTCTTGATGGTCATTCAACTCCTTGGTGACAGTTGGAGGGATACTTTACGTCATGTATTTCAGACTACCAGTGACACCAGAAGGAGGCCCTCATTTTAATCACAGTTGAGTTCTGTAATTACAATGCCTCTACTGTCAAGTTTGTTATGAACATTTCCCTGAGAACAAAGTACCCGCTAATTAATGAAGAAGATGAATTTCTTTTCATATCCCTTTACGAGACATTTATTTGACAGCTCACAGTTATTATCCAATAAGGAAACATTTTAAGATCATTTTCTTGATTTTTCTAATCTAGTTCAGCAGTCCAGAACAGGAAAATAGAGATAGGTGCATTTTACGATAGCAGCAGACTTTTAGAGTTGCCTAAATAAAGTGGCTACAAACAATATTTCCCAAAAAGTAGTCTGTCTATTGGGTTGTGCTATTGCCATAGTATGGGGTAGGCTCTGTACTCATTCTACAAACCTGCACCCACAATGCATTGCATCATTGGAAGCACGACATCAAGTTGTAGGGCGGCCCAAAAGTGATCTGGCATTATCAAGTATAAGGAACACTCTACAGTAATGTTACCATTATGACAAGCATAAATGTCTTTCTCCAGGTGAGATGGCTAGGTGAGATTTTTCACATAGGTAAATGGTGTGGCCTACAAACCACTGTCAAATGCCCACTAAAACACCCCTGCCTTCTTTCACTGCACCCTCAAAACGATAACCTCACGTCTAACCCCTAAATGGAAGGAGAGCATTTCAACAGAAACCCTCTTAGGTGGCAGCACGCCACTGTACCCTGATGCCACCCGAGGGCCAATAGTGACTGTCATTAACAAACAGTAAACAACATCCAGAAACCTTTGCTCAACCTTAAAAGCAATAAGAATTTGTCTTCAAGGCACCACTTGAACTTTATTCTAGCGGTGACCAGTTATTCTTTTTACAACTCATGTCTTTCAACCAATAACATATCCCTCCATTTTTCAGAATAGTAACACTTCTTATATTTAGGTTTTTAAAATATGAGTGTGAGGATGACTTAAAATCCACTAATATCTGACAGTGGTGAAATTCATATAAACAAACAAAACGCTCCTTACAACGGCTGACCCAAGGTTCAGCACATCAATCCCTATCTGTATAAATTTAGAGTTCTGTGCATCTGCTTCCGGCACTTGCCGCCGTTAAGTGCAGCTGGAATCCAGAGAAAGCAAAGTCTTTGAAGAAATGGAATGTGCACCAGAAATGAAGTCAGAATCAAATGCTTTAGTCCATTAGTTAGCTTTATTGGTGACAAAAGTAAAAGTGGCCATCAACCAACGCGTTTCGTTCCTTCGACCAAAAGAACTTCATCAGGGCAGAAACAATGACACAAGACACAGTATAAATCATCACACAAGAAAATGATAAAAGACATAACAAAATTACCGAAATACATGTATACATGTAGAACTCTAAGGTGTCTACAAAGTAAAACAAAAAGACTTTGAGATGACGCCCATAAACCCATTAGAAAATCAAAAACAATCAAGTCTATAGACAGCCCACACAACAATTATATACAAAAATATATAACATATTTACACGTAAAATTCAATAAAAGAGACATTTCAGCCATATGTATCAACATATGTACAATATTATATACATGGCATAGACACCATGTCTATTCTATACGGACATCATAAATCGGTCAATACGTGGAAAAGCATAAATTCATAGGTGACTTCTGGGCATACAATTCAGACACTGATTATATATGAGCAGTGATAGATCTAGTATCTCGAGTTCAGATAAGGATGAAAAAGATAGAAAACAGAGGAGAAACAAAAGAAAATTTGAAACAGAATAAAGGAACGGCTAGATGTACGTAAACTCTCACCTCAAACAGTCAAGTAGAATGTTCTATAATATCATCCGTGATTGTAACAGTCGGAAAATCACCCCATAATACGGGTCAAGCAAATCAGGTCCCGAATTGTAATCTGTGGGAGTGAAGCCCCTTTAATAAAGTGCTGCAAAAACTTATAAGTACATTATAAATGTCAACATTTTTAACCAAGTGGCCTATTCAAATCACTGCCAGTATAAAAGCCTGCCTCTGCTGAAGAATACAGGAGGACATAGGTGTATATAATAATAAGTAGACCGCCAATGTGGCAGGTGTTCCTAAGGGGTGACTGAACACTCATAATCCAAATCACCTCATAATAACTAATAAAAAGACCTCCACTCCCCTGGTAAAAGATAGAGTAACCTGTGTCCAAAAGGTGGAAGCGGTGTTATAATGAATATCCAACATATCAATATTTCATATGTGACACTAGCGCAACAGATGGAATGCGCTCAGAGGAAAAACAGAGCAAAATAGAACAAATCCATAAAGTAAGCCCTGCAGGCGCTGAAGCAATTAACCAAGACACCTCACTATAATTGTTCATCTAGTATTTAGAATCAATTGCGCCTCACGGACTCTACGTGTAACTTCAAGTCCGAAGTTAGAGAGACAATTTTACGTTAATAGGTAAAAACTGTCTGTGCTAGAGTGGTACTAGTGCTACAAATGTACCATACGGGCCCATAATGAGGGCAAAAAAGATTACGAAAGGTAGTCTGTGCCCATATATTACCAATAATGCCAAAACCCCATTGTGACCAGTGGCGGACAGACCTGGACGAGAAACACTGCAACTACTTACAAATACCAAAAGAAAAAGAATATCTAAAAGTGTGGGAAGAGTAATAACTCTCACGATCCCGTGCACACTTACCAGGGTCTTCTGTATCCCGATAATCAGCAAATAAGCCAGTTGCAAAGTAAATACTGTGCGCCATGTCCGCACTCTTTTATGGCAAACGGCGAGCAGTCAATTGGCGTGCTGACGTCAATCACGTGACCTAGGTCAGGTGACTACGTCAGAGAAGGTGTCACAGCCGTAGTCGCCATCTTGTAGTAGGGAAACGGTACTGAATAAGCAGCAAAGAAGGACCTTACTTGTAAATATAAACAAAAGCGGGACTAACAAAGTATTGGTATTCATGTTGATGAAAACGCGCATCGACCCATGTACTTATATCATAAATGTAACATATAGTCACAAGAAGATTTTTTTAAAAAACAAAATATATAAAGGTGTCATTGACACCGATAACAGATTATAGTCAAGAAATAATATTCAATAGATTAAACTCCGGTTGTCCGCCCAAATGCCTTGGGTAAAAAAAAAAAAAAACGTAAATAGGTGGTACCAGTCATCAGGGTAAATAAAACAAATAGCACAGATGTAACAAGATGGGCTCAGGCAAGCATGATTGTTCCCCCACACCATGGCAACAACAAAACCAACCTCTAAATCACAGTGACAGTGGGTCATGCTGGGAGCAGCGCATGTGTGTCATGGAAGGATTCCACCCAAAGCCCTGGTGTGAACAAGAGAAATATTGGCCAACACTACCCACCGGGTTTTGATGTTAACAAAAAAGACCAAAATGCGGCACTCAACAGTACAGCTGCCCAAGAAATATAAGATCAATGTGCCGACCAGAGGGCAGAAGACAATGAGCATAAACAACAAAGTACTGGTCATTATACACGCGGTATTACATACCATCAAAGCCTATAATAAATCAATGTAGAATCACTAGAGTATGTACAGGAGACAGAGAGGTAAGGGAAGATAGAGTTATGTTAAAAAAAACAACAACAAAAACTAAAAAAACTAAAAACAATTCATATAAGTGCATGATTAAAAACCATTCTATTTTATACATTAGAGTCTAGTGTCTAGGAAATTATTTCTCCTTTTTTACATTGCAATATTCATAAGGTAATACTTAATTCCCATTAAGGGCAGCCTGGTCCAAAATCTGTAGTTTTTCTAGAAAGGTCAACAAATATTAGTGCCATGACATGATAGAATCTCTATTGAGTGCTCTCCTTGGTTTATGCCTCGTGTGTTTCGAACTCTTATGGAATGATTTAATCTGTCAGGTCTTCTTAATGAAAAATTAACCCTGTGTGTTTCTTATCCCACAAAAAAAAAATGAGTAAGACTCAATTTTGAAGAAAATATTGTATTTATATATGTACATAGAGTTTTTGCACACCGGTCTATGTAAATGCAAATTAAAGGAGTACATGGTTCAAGACAAAGGGTTCTTAATGGCTTGGGTACTCTGGAAGAGAGCATGTGTTACATCTGTCATGAAACAGGCTTACCGTTTCCTGCAAGAATGCCAAAGATGAAGACGTGGGCTTCCGCCCACCCCCACAGCCTTCTACCTCACTCATCATCAAACCTGAGTGATAAAGAATCCTCAAGCAGAAAAGGGAATGCGATCAGAGAAAATCTACAAACTTGTAGGAATCAGTTCTCATTGCCTGGACTAGATGCCTTCAATGGAGAGGCAAATTTGAGTTCTTATAATAAATAAATGAAGTACTATTAGTATATATATATCTTTAAACAAAAATATGTACCACGTCTTACTGTGTCATTTCTCATTAAGTATACCTGAGTGTGTGGGATACCACTCTCAGCATCCTTTTTCTCTATGCTTGATTCTGTCTTTCAGTAAATTGTATCTGCAAAGGAATAATTGACATGTTAAACAATATTTCTCTTATGGTTTTGTCTCTTCTAAATTGTACAATATCCTAAACTCACATATCTGAACAGAATAAGGATTTTTAATATAACATAAATGGTGCTCAACACACCAATATAAATTGAACCAAGTGTTAGGTCACACATGGATGGCAAATCAACTCAAAGTCACAGAAACGTTCCAATCATGAAGGTATCTCCCATAGAAAATGTATCATCTGGAATTGAAAGGGTTGCTTTACCTTCTCAATACACAAAACAGTTTACTGAAATTGTCTTTAAACAAGAAAGAAAACCAACTCCTAGGCTTATTCTTATAAATCAGTAAGTTAGATGATAACACAAGTCCTTTTTACACAAAATACTAATCTGTATCGCTGTAATACAAACAAAAATAAAATGCAACCAGCAACTCCAAAACCTCTGACTTCTCAAAATATTTTCACCAACACTATAAAAACGCCAACATTTCATTGGGAAGAGCACTTTCTAACCCATGATGGAAATAAATATCCCAAAAGATGACACCCATCAACCATCATCTTGCGAGAAAGTGTTCACGATGTAATTTCCTGGTTCGGTTTCCGTAATATGTTCTCCTTCCGGCAAGTTCATTCCTGAGTTACATATTAGTATAAAAAAGGTACTTCTCAAAACTTTTAAAAGAAAAGGATTTTACAATTTTCAACTAACTAGTTCCCTTTGTTATTCCCGATGAGCCTTCCCCTACTACACTGATTCCGTTTTACCAGTCATGACAACGTCTCAGTTAGTTTGACAAAAGGATTTTTGTTTCATTTTATGCCTGCTAGTATGTTAGGGCCTCCATGGACCACCAGACTTGCAGGGGCACGGTGAGGACGGTCTTCTGACTGCCCTATTACGACCAGGACGGTCAGGCCGCCCTGGGACCGCTGCAACAGCCAGGGATCAGAGATCCCTGGTGGTGGCGTGGCGGTTTTAAGGCCGGAATATGCTTGCCGGGAAGCAGCGGACCTGCCAAGCATATAACAAGTTTCCTCTCCACCACGGTTTTCATGGCGGTGAGCCCACCATGAAAACCGTGGCAGAGCGGAAACAAAGTGGGCCCTACAGGGCCCCTTTGTGCCTCAGGGCATAGGGTCCATGCAAAGGGGCACATGTTGTGCCCCCCTGTGTGCATGCACCCCAGTACCTGCATGGCATGGACTGCAGCAGTCCATTCCATTCAGTCCATGCCAATGCAGGTACTGATTTTGATGTTCTCATTGCGGTGCCTATTTCATAGGCACCGCCATTGGAACGCCAAAGAACCGCTTGCCAGACAGGAGAAAACTCCTACTCTGGAGGGCAGTTCAATCACAGGTTTGGCAGTGCGGGAGCGGGGCAGTCCCTCTCCCGCACTGCCAAACTCTTAATGAGGCCCTTAGTGTGGTGCTCTATCACCCTGTGTTGGTGCTTACCTATGTTGAGCTTCTGGAGAAGTTAGTTGTCTGCAAAATACCAATGCTTTGACAAAAGTATCACTTAGGGGAATAGCCACACAATTTCTCAGGTTTTTTTTGGTGTAGGGCCATGTTAGCTCACTATACTGTGTTGCCCCTCCTTCAACAGTGCTAAAGGGCCTTACCTTTTAGTGAAGGAGTATCAAATTACATCCATAATTTCGATGATAGCTACGTGAAGAGCATTTTGCAAGTAACACCTGACAGGGACCTTAAAAGGAGCTTAAAGACTCCCAATATCTTTATAATGTACAATAATCTATACATAGTTAAACACATAGGATATTTTCAAACTAACATACATTTCATAGCTGATCATTGTTCAAAGTATATATTTGCATTTTGCATTTGAAAGTTGTAAGTATTTATATTATTTATATTTATTTGTCATTTATCTTATATTTGTAAAATATATTTATATATATAGCTATGTAGGCAACAGAGCACATTATATACCACAACATGATACAGCAAAAAATAGAGTGGCAACAGAACATAACCAATTAACTGTCAATATGTTGAGTATATGAATTTGAAAATACAAACACTTTCGAAATGAAGAAGATTCACTTTCTCTGATATCTATTACATTTTCTGTACAAGGGGTCTGGTGGCTCAGCGGATGAATGCGTTCACTGGAGGATTTGTGTCTAAACTCATAGTCATGGTCTTGTATCCTAATGGATCTGCTTAGCCTAAAATCATTCTCCTCAGTCCACATGGAGCTGAATTAAAATTCAAGATCCCTGTGCTATCTCTTGATAGTGGGAGTTTTTCATAGTCCTGGGCAGCCATTGGTTGCTAGGCAGTATCTGTGGTGGGTTCTTTTGCTTAACAACAGTGTTCCATGGCATCACAGTTCCCATGATAACACTCTTGGCAGTTCCAATGTCAACTAGGTAGTTGATGTCATTGATTTTTTGTAAGACTGCGCAGAGTCCTCAAAGCCTTTCCTTCAGAGCCCAAGTACTTATTAGCTCAAGGATCACAGCTTTGTGACCACTGTGGTACAAAAAACAAAAGTAGTATCTCAAATAAGCACTGACACTTATCTCTGTTCTTTGAAGAACTGCCTCAAGTTTTCTCACCATATGCTCCCTTGTGGAAGAGGAGTTATAGTTTCTACTTTATTTCTGTAGATCTGTAAAATTACCAATAGTGGTAAAATGTTTTGTTCTCTTTTATTCACAATTGTATGTGCATACCACAGCTCAAATACTTTGCATGTGACAATATTATATACATATGAATTCTTGCTGTTTCTTCACATATAAGCCTTAGTAGAATATACAACCCAGTCTTAAGAATTTAGATAGATATTCAAGCAGTAGTTCAAGGCTTGTTTTATCATTAACTGACTTTCAGGATACTGGTCTTCTCTTTTAGGAAGCGATAGGTCTTCTTGAGAAGGAAAATCTGAGAACCATGTAGCGAGGTCCTGGCTGTAGCAACACTGTAGCCTAGTTATACTAGTTAATCCAAGATAACTGCCACCTCTCTAGAACCTGTGAGAATTTGTGGCCTGCTGAGAGTCGTACTTTGTAATGACCGTCAGCCTTTCCTTCACTGAGGAACCTAGCACAACTGGCTATGGCATACCACCTCAATGCGAATGAGCCACACGAGGCCGTTAGCAGTACCTCAGCTGTGCTACCCGAAAGCACTTCAGGGTTCGGTGGGAGTTTGGGCTGCTTTACCATGATCCCTTGGATAGTGAGCCAAATGCTCCACAGAGCGTGGTTGACCCCCAATGCCACAGGAACATCCTGCTGCAGTTTGCCCATGAGCTCCTCTCAGCAACCTTAAAGCAAGCAAATCGATGGGAATGTAATGTGACCTGTTCTGCTGGATTCACCTGGGCATTGAAACAGAAAGATTCTTTCCTCTCTTACTCAGCTTGCAAAGCGAGTGAAAATTCAGGAGGTAGACTAGAACTCCTGTCACCCCAGTTTCAGGGAATTGACATTTATAATCCTTGTCACCCTTCAACACCTTCAGGTAACTAGCATAGATGTGGTAAATCACACAGGTACATGTAGCCCATGACCTTGAACAGTGCTATGCCAGTGGTAGCCAGAGCCCTCACTGGGATAGTCTCCCAGGTTGGATTTGTAGGGACAGTGATCTGCAACAAAGGGATTAGTTTCTGCCCACATTGAGGTCCTTTGGGTTGAATAATGGATAAATATACATTTTTCACCTCAGATCTTTCTCAAACCAATGGGCTTATGCTGAAAAGCATGATGGGTGGAATGGAGGAACCCTTGAGTAGTAAGTGGGACATTCTCTTGTCTTGCTTACTCTTTGCTTCATGTAAAGAACCACAGAAGTGAGTGGGGTTGGTCAATCAATCTGTAGCTCCCTCAGCTTGAAAAAGAAAGGTTGGGAATAAAGCCTAACATTCCCACTCATTATGTGGTACACTATGAGTTGGGCTTAATGAGAAGATGGTCCAACATAAGTTGGTCCACAATGCAAATGCTAATCTTCTGTCCAGTTAGACTCTCCTGAAGAAGTGATATACCAAAAGGTATTACCTACAGCAGTACCTCTACAACAGTGGAAAACTATGTCAAGGCGAGAAGGATAAAATCAAGGTTGAGCCAGGGAAAATACAGCATAATCATCCTATCATTACCCAGGCATTTATATGAATAAACTTATCTATCAACCAATATAATGATCTCTAATAGGAGACCATAAACCCTTGGTGAGTGACTTGTGTGTAAACAGTAAAATATCTGGAATCAATGTGCTAATGAGATGTTATGGTCAATAACTCATGAAATACAGAGACATACATGGTCTTTAGACCAACGGCTTATAAAGTGCATGTACTGATGTTATGATAAGGTCAAAGACATACAAAAAAATACATGTCTACATAATCAAACCATTTGATCTGAAAAGCCAATCATGTAGGGATTAACAATTCCATATATGTTAAATCAGATAGATCTTGCCAATAAAGGAGTATAGGTCTGGTTAGTTGTCAGAGAAGCTCAATAGAGAGTACTCTCCCACATTGATGTCTATCAATCATCAGTAAAAAAAAAAAGAACATCTAGAAGCATGTAGGGAACAGGGTAAGGAGAAAATGGAAAACAGGATAACTGGCACTTATTTTTAATCAACAGACTTTGATCCAGAGCAAGAGAGAGAAAAACACAAAAGGGGGAAAAAAGGAGGAAGAGTGAGATGGAAAAACAGTGACCAAGAAAGAAACCAGGGATGAAAAAGAGAGAGGTAAAGAGGCAGGGAGTGTCCGGTGGTGGATTAAATAGGCATGAAGTGTAATCAAGCCTGCAGCCTTGGCATTCCATACCCTGCCCTTCGATGGCACCCCGGTGCCTCAGGCTTTTGAGCAAAACTTTGGTCCCTAGCACGTATTCTTTTTTACAAATTAAGCAATATATATATATATATATATATATTTTTTTTTTTTTTCCACTGAAAAAAAAAAAAAAAAAAGGTTACAGGGATGTTATAGTTAGGAAATAGAATTTAAAAAACCTTAGAAATTCACTAAAAAAACAAAGATTACAGGGACGTTATAGTTAGGGTCAGATTTTCCATGCACAAAACCATTGAAATTCAGCAGTTATACTTAGCTGAAGAAACTATAACTTGTGCCCTAAGGTAACTATAACTCGTACCCCTCCCCATATACAGTTTTCTCATAAATATTTTTATTGCAAATGTTGCCGTGACTTCAATGATGTCATAGAAGATGTCAGAACTGATGTATTATGTGGGGTATTATGTGGGGTAATTAGCAGTGCATGGCAAGCGCGTGAGTTATAGTTACCTTAGGGCACAAGTTATAGGCCCCCTTCCCCGTTTTTTTAATGGTCGGGCCCAATGGGATGGTTCGCCAGGGCCTAAATCGGCCCAGGAGGGGGGCTACGCAGCCCCTCCCTTCCCATTTTGCATTTTGACCGGGGCCCGGGGAATGGGTTCCCCGGGGGTGAAATTAGCCTGCAAGTGGGGCTTAGCGCTCCCCTCCACTCATTGTATTTTGGCCGGGCACTGGGGGAAGGGGTCCTCTGGGCCGAAATCGGCCTGGGGAGGGGGGCCACGTGCGCCTCCTCTCCCAATTATATTAATTAATACACCCCCCAGGACCTGGCCCACCCGGATTTGTGGATCCTCTGCAAATTCGCTGTAAAATAAAAAAGTCCCTCTGGGATCCAACCACCATGCTTATGAGGTCAGGGTATTTCTACTCTGCCCCCTTGTCTTTCAACAAAAAAAAAATCCTGGGACTAGGCTGAGTCCGAGTCCCAAGATGGCTGCTAGCTCTTCCGGGTTGAAGTGCTAGTAGCCACTCATATCTAGCCATGAGATCTGTCAGATTTGCGGACCCTCCACGTCCCAAGATATATACATTCCTTTTCTTTCAATAACTCCAAAACGTCAGAATGGATTTGCACCAAATTTCAACAAGCATTGGCATAGCCAATAGGTCTCGCCTTTGGGGCCTTATAAGTGTTTAGCCAGAGCTATTGACTTTGCCAATGTCTTCAAGCTGTGCTGTAGAGAAGTGTGGCTGCTGTGCAGCATGCTGAAAAGTTATAATAAAAAAGTGTCAGAAGCATTTTTGTTACTTTATATATGACCAAGAAGGCATTATGTAAAACTGAACGACCATATTAAAAAAAGTATTTACAATAAAAAATTTCCTCAGTTTTCTTTTGTTCTTGCAATGCTGGCAACTTGTTTCTGCCTATTGCAATGGGTGTTTGTTAAAGCTTTTTTTTTGAGGGGGCATAAACAATCGGAGGGTGAAGGTTGGGAACTAGTACCTGTATTATAACACTAGCAGCGGCCAGACGCTAGGGGAGAATCAACAGATACCAGATTCCGAGAGCAGGCTGAGGTGGTGCTGAGTGATGCTGAGGTGGTAGTGGTGGTGGTGGTGACTGTTGCGGAGACGATGCTGAGGTGATGCTGAATGATACTCAGGTCTTGCTGAGTGATACTGCTGTGGTGCTGAGTGATGCTGTGGTGGTGCTGAGTAATATTGTCTTGGCGCTGAGTGATGCTGTGGTGGTGCTGAGTGATGCTGTGGTGGCCCTGAGTGATGCTGTGGTGGCCCTGAGTGATGCTGTGGTGGTGCTGAATGATGCTGTGGTGGTGCTGAGCAATGCTGTGGTAGTGCTGAGCGATGCTGTGGTGGCCCTGAATGATGCTGTGGTGGTGCTGAATGATGCTGTGGTGGTGCTGAGCGATGCTGTGGTAGTGCTGAGCGATGCTGTGGTGGCCCTGAATGATGCTGTGGCGGCGCTGAGTGATGCTGTGGCGACGCTGAGTGATGCTGTGGCGGCGCTGAGTGATGCTGTGGCGGCGCTGAGTGATGCTGTGGCGGCGCTGAGTGATGCTGTGGTGATGCTGAGTGATGCTGTGGTGGTGCTGAGTGATGCTGTGGTGGCGCTGAGTGATGCTGTGGCGGTGCTGAGTGATGCTGTGGCGGTGCTGAGTGATGCTGTGGTGGTGCTGTGGTAGTTCTGAGTGATGCTGTGGTGGTGCTGAGTGATGCTGTGGTGGCGCTGAGTGATGCTGTGGTGGCGCTGAGTGATGCTGTGGTGGCGCTGAGTGATGCTGTGGTGGTGCTGAGCGATGCTGTGGTGGTGCTGAGCGATGCTGTGGTGGTGCTGAGCGATGCTGTGGTGGTGCTGAGCGATGCTGTGGTGGTGCTGAGCGATGCTGTGGTGGTGCTGAGTCATCCTGTGGTGGTGCTGAGTCATCCTGTGGTGGTGCTGAGTCATCCTGTGGTGGTGCTGAGTGATGCAGCATTGGCCCTGAGTGATGTGGTGTCGCTGAGTGAAGCTATGGTGGTGCTGAGTGATGCTGTGGTGGCGTGGAGTGATGTTGTGGTGCTGCTGAGTAATGCTGTGGTGGCGCTGAGTGATGCTGTTGTGGCGCTAAGTGATGCTGTGGTTGTGCTGAGTAATGCTGTGGTTGCACTGAGTGATGCTGTGGTTGCACTGAGTGATGCTGTGATGGTGTTGAGTGATGCTGTGATGGCGTTGAGAGATGTTGTGTTGGTGCTGAGTGATGCTGTGCTGGCTCGGATTGATGCTGTGCTGGCTCTGATTGATGCTGTGGTTGCGCTGAGTGATGCTGTGGTGATGCTGAGTGATGCTGTGGTGTTGCCGAGTGAGAGATAGAGTGAAGATATAATGCCCAATTAGAGAGGGTGGTGAGAGAGAAAGAGAGAGAAAGGGTGTACATACAATAAAGAGTGGAGCGGGATAGAGAGAGAGAAAGAAGGGGAGAGAGAGTGAATGAAGGAGTTTGAAAGAGAAACAGATAAAGGGGTGAGAGAGAATGAAAGGCTAAAAAGATAGAGAGGGGAGAGTTAATTAAGTAGAGAGAGAATTAGAGAGGGGAGAGAGAGAGAAGGAGAGAGACAATAAGAGTGGGGGTGTGGAGTTTAAATAGAGTGAAGAAGTGACGCGGAAAAAGTAACCTTAAATATAGCTTTGCGCGAATAAATATTTTTAAAAAACAGAGTGAGACAAAAATACTGGTAATTAGGCTGTGACTCCCAATATAAAACAAATAGCGATATAAGGTGAAATCAACCCACCAAAGCAATATTTCTAACTAGACAAAAAAAGCTTGCATTTCAATGCTAATCGCTGTTGTTTTTCATGTGACTGTAGTCCAGGGCCGTCAGTTGGTAATGTGAGCTGCTGCTGCGATTGAAACATCAGAGTCCAGAGAGTTAATGAGCCATGACGAGGAAATGAGGAAGAGATAGGAAACCCAGATGGCAGCTGCGTGTGCACGCCATCGTGAACGCAAGCTGGTCGCCAGCCGAAAGCCAGTGGGTTTGCACTTCCAAAACCCGCTTACTAAAACTTTCGGCCAGACCAGCGCAAGCGCTGGTGCAGGCCGAGACCTAAAAAGGGCTCTTTCGGGACCAAGATCTACCTTTCTACCAAATTTGGTGTCATTTTGTTCAACGGTTCGGGTTGCAGTCGTATTCAAACTCCCTATGGGAAATTGCATGGGGAAAACACGTTTTGGGACCCCCGCTTTTTTTCTCAGCCCCTCACTTGACAAATCACCCCAAAAACTTTCAAGACAGCAGCTGAAGTGAGTGGCAAACCGGTTTTGAAAATTTCATGAAGATTTGTCAAACAGCGCCAAAGATATTAGCAAAACAAAAAAGCTTTGTCAATGGAAACTAGGTTTTATATATATATATATATATATATATATATAGTTCTAAACTCTGATAGGAGAATGAAAGCCGGCACTCGAAGTCAGGGGAAATAAACCTGTTTATTGGATCAGGTTGCCCCAGGCACAGGAACACAGGAAAAGACGCATTTCGGCAGTGCAAATGCCTTTTTCAATCTAATTTATTTTGCCATATTGAAGCTACTTTTAAAATTGAACTACAATAAACATACACAATATACTATACTTTGTAGCAGCAAATTTTCTTTAAAACACGACATTTGGGACATCATGCAACATTTAAATATGAATACCACACATTATTTTAACTCAAAACTGTTAACATAAAGCTCTTGAATGAGTCTTTTTTTAAAAAGTCCGGTAAATACCACTTTGTACTTTTTCAATTATCAATAAGGACAATTGCTATTGCAGTGTTCCACAATACATCGCATTGGTGTTTTCAAAAACTGGACTGGAATATCTCACTAGTCCTGTGCTGCTTTCCTTAAAAAGAGCTTTCAAAAAAGACTCTATAATACCCGCAAAGCCGCCTTTCACTTTTCCAGAGACTCCTAGTAGATTAATGACACCTTCGAGGGAATAAATATCCCTTATAGTCTCAATAGAGTAATGAGCATTGCTCTCAAAATCTTTATTTTATCTCCAAATGGAGTACCCACTGAGGCGGCAGCACAGTAAACTTCTGTTCATGCATCCAGTGAAATATGATCCTTCAATCTGAGTTAGAGTCCCCAGACCTCACCGCTCGGCCAGTGCCTTTAACACAGTGCCCAACTCCCCCTAGAGTGAGGCCATGGTTAGTAGTGGAAGATCACATTTTCTCTTTTGATATATATATGTGACCAAGACCACGGACGTGGTCGAAACGCGTCGTCCTTGTCTGTCATAGAAAATAAACTGCTGTGATCGACTGAGTGGGCTCGCCTGGATTCTTTCTCCTCAAGATCCTTTGCTGTGCGATATATATATATATATATATATATGCCATTTAAAATGAAAACACTAGTTAGTATTACCATAAAGTGTAAAAAAAAAAATCTAACTACTCTCCAAACAACGTATGAAGCAGTTAACATATAGAATGTCTGTGGGAGGGAAAGAGATAAAACCTCTGTTACAGCGGGAAAGAGCACTTTGACAGCTCCGCCAAGGAAAAGCAAACAGCTATGTCCCAGGGGTGGGCACCCCAGGACACAGCAGGAGCCTGCCCTGGAGGGTGGCGGTCACCAAGGCCATGTATGGCTCCAGGAGGGAGGCTGCGTGGTCCCCTCCTTCTGTTTGCACTGGCCACCCTAGGGAGGTGGTGGTCCCCAGGGCTCGGAGGGTCCACGAGGCCCCCATTACTTTGTATTTAGCCTCGGGTAGGTGGTGGTCCCCGGGGCTCGGGCGGGGGGGTTCGCGTAGCCCCCCTAGTCAATTTACTTATAGCCCCAGGGAGATGGTGGTCCCTGGGGCTCAGAAGGCCCGGGCACACTCCCTGGGACCTAACCCACAAGGGCAATAATGTAAACGAGCGCAGGAGATCGTTCTTGGCTTTTTACAAATTTTGCTAAGGATTTGCAGCTCTGTGTCGTTCCTGCAGTAAAAATAAAAATAAAAAGTTCTTTATGGCCCTGCCGGGGTCACAGGGGGACCACAGTTAGGGGTCAGAAAGTGTGTCTGATCCAGTGTATCACTTTATTGTTCAGAGGGTTCTGATCCTCCCTAGCTTGAGCAAAGGTAATTGGCAAAAAGAAAATGCTCTTCCTATAGAAACATGTCCTCACTATAACTACCTACTGGTGACTGTGAGTAGGAGATGGATATATATATATACACATATATATTTTATGCTCCAATATGTGTGATATGGTAGTCATTAACAGAGTGATAGCAATAATAATGCATTATCTCTTTCTCTAGGAGACATCCTCCTACTGATAAGGCTGCAGCAATTAATACACCTCGCCAATTTTCTAAATAATCAAAAGAAGATAAGTTAATGGCCCCTCTATTATGGCAAACCCTGATGCACTTATTAATATATATGTCACAGCTGGTGATGTCCTTGAACCATATGCAAACGTTCCACACAGCAAGATTCCGATAACAGATGTCCATCACACCTTGTTTGAATCTCTGGGTGAATTTATTTTTATAAGAAAGTGAGGATAGAGCCATACAGAGTGAAAAAAATGCTCTGGCATCTCAAAAACGGTAGGCAAGTTGAAGCACAGCTGCTATTAACATTTAGGAGTGGTAATAGGACATGCATACCTGAAGATAGAAAAGAGTACAAGCTTGCTCAAGATGCAAGCAAAAAAAAGAGATGGGAGGAAGCATTTTGGAAGGATTTAGTTGACACATCAAGAAACAAAGATAGTAGGTCATTCTGGGATAGCCTCACACATGGCAGTTCAAAAACTACCAGGAATGAGGAGTTTCATATACAGCCACAGGTTTGGGATCAATATTTCTCTGATCTTTATTCAGCCCAAGGTGGAGAATCACATTATTTGGTGGGTCATATTGATGTTAACACCCTGATTGATCCTGAATTTAACATCCCAATTCGTTTTTCCCTGGATGATAAAGTATAAGCTATTGAGATCCTGAAAAACTGTAAACCCAGTGATCTGAACAAGATCCCTTGGGGATCTTTACCAAATGGAGCTCTTTATTTGGGGTTCATATGTGAGCATACTTTCAAATACAATCTGAGCTTGCGCTGACATTCCTGAGTCCTGGAAAGGGGCAGAAATTATATCGATCTATAAAAAAGGGAACAGGGATAAGCCAGGGAATTATAGGTTTATCAGTCTGATTGACAATGTGCACAAATATATAGCAGACAAGTATTGCCCAAAGTCCAGGACTGGATGCAGCAGTTTTAGCTCACCTTCAGGCTGGGTTCACATCACATATAAGCACTATTGACCAGGTTTTTGTTTTGTATTGCTTTGGGAAACTGTCCATTTGAAACATGAGCATCTCATAGTTTTTGTAGACTTAAGGGCAGCTTTTGACCTGGTGGCCCAAGTTAAACTGTGGGAGGTATTACAAAATATGAAAATTTCAACCAAATTACTGGAGCTAACAATACGCGAATACAGCGACAATTATGTCCAATTTAGGTGGGGAGGAAAGTTGAGCTGGTGGACTGAATATAGAACGAGAGGGGTCCATCAAGGTTGCGTGCCTGCAACAATGCTACTCACCCTATATATTAATGGGATGGTTGACACCCTCTATGATTGTAACATTGGATCCCTAAGTTGGCTGATCAAAAAAATCCCTATGTTGCTCTTCGCAGATACCACCGTTTTTTTTATTTTTTTTTAAACCCTACGGGTCAGCAAACATTGCTTGGCAGATTTTCCATGTTTTGCAGACAACACGGATCAGAAATTAACCATAGTAAGACCAAATTCATGGCATTACATCCACATAGGTCATTTTTAGGTAAAGTGAAATTGGGGGATACTCTGCTGGAGAGAGTGAAGAATTCTAATTATCTAGGGGGTCAGGTTGGCAAACTCATGGTCCTGCGTCCCGCCGGTTATTAAGAGCCATCTGACCCTACAATATAGTTTTTCTGTTCTATAACTGCAAAAATCCTCCACATATTGACCAGTATCACTGATATTAGAAATACATCAAGCTAAAAGATTGTGGGCAGCGCTGTATGGAGCAGAGGTGTGGGGTAATTGCAATTACCGATACCTTCGGGTCAAGTTTGCGCTATATAAAACTCTGTTTTAAAAATAAATAAAAATAAATATTCAAGTAACCTTGTTTGAGAAGAAAATACATTTGGGAGAATATTGCTTAATATGCCACAAAGTGCTCCTATGACTCCTTTACACCTGGATTTAGGTTTAAAGAATATAGAACACATGGCAAATTTAAAACCATTACTATATTGGGTGAAACATTGGCTAAGTAATCAACTAGAACCATATACTAACGCATTCACTTAAGTGAAAGAAATGGATATTGATTGTAATTTACCCTGGTTCAACTATGTAAAGTCCTGATTTTACACATTGAACTTGAATGAGATATGGGACAAACCAGAATCCATCTTTAAAGAAACAGTGAAATTAGTCAAACTAAGGCATTGGTTGCTTGTACTAGAAAGGTGGTGTCAACAGTCAAGATGAGGGGGCTTGACTGTGGAGTTTATTGATTGTAAAAGTATACAGGGTTTAAACCCTTCCTGAACAAAACTGAACCGCCTGAAGCAAGAACCCTGTATTTGAAATTTAGGTTCAGAATTTCACTAATTAATTGCTTTTGAAGTAAATAATGTATACCCTCCAAAAGATAGAATATTTGTCCTATTTGTAAAGCTCATGCTGAAACTGAGTCCCACCTGTTGTTCTTTTGCGTCACCTACGACCACATTATGAGAAAATGGATAGTTCTTATCTGTCGAAATCTGGCTATAACACAACATGTATTATAATAAGTATTTTAAAAACAGGCACTAATGAACTGATCGTTTTTTGCGGTGTCTAAATTTGTATATTCGGCCTGGCACTTAAGATACAGGCTAAGGAAGAAAACATAGGGCTATTATAATGTTTTATATATGTGATCAATTGATTGCAAATTGATGTGTTGATGTTTTTATATTTTACCAAGATGTATATTTATTGGGGTATTTTATGTAATGTGTTATTGTATTTGCCTGTCTCGAGGAGGACTCGCCTGAAATAAACCTTCTCCACCACTAGGAAAACAGTAGTAGCACCTACAAAATATGAAGAAAAAGGCATACCTCAACATTCACTACCACACATAAAACTGACACCATCTCTCTAAATGACAAGTACAATAATGACAGAAGAATTATAATTTATGCTACTAACAACAATTTACTAACCTTAACACACTGTAACACATGGATGATGGAAGGCACTTTTAAGTCATGTCTTTAACCATCCAGTCAAATACACACAGTACATGGGCAATACCAAAACACAAACGTCTCATTGGTGTATGCACTGTTACCTAACAGAGTGCAACTTACAATGACAGGCTAACACGTATAAAACAACAAACAACTATAACCCCCAAAACATCATAGATTTTGAACATGCAATTATTTCCACTATACTGAAAACTCAGCCACACACTGCAATCCAGGGGTGGTATTATCATTTTAGCCAGAGCATATGGCAGCACCTACAAAAATCCACAGAGTGTAGAGTATGCAACTGTCAGGTTCAAGACCCTTCCGACCTCAGGGAAGAAGACGACTAGGCCGATATACCTTGGTTACCCGAGTATGGTGCTGCCAAAAGTAAATCAAACCTTCTTTGTTTACAGGGCCACAAATGGAACTAGAAAGAAACCACGGGGTCAACAAGTTTGTTCTCGTGGTACGATGAAAGCATAAATAACAAAATATCTTCCGGTCCTTCTGACAATCAAGATCCCTTTAAAAATCGAGAAACGGATCAGTGCGTGGGCGGGACTGTGATGTATGAGGAAGAACCTGGACTGAGGGCATGGCTGGAGTCCAACGAAGGAGCTGGAAGGTGCGAGAGGAGAGTCAGGCAGAGAGAGGAAAGAAGACGCCGTGAGCCGGAGATAACGCCGTTTTGAACGGAGAAGAGGAGGCTGAGACGGGCTATGAAAAATCCGAGACCAGAGGAGCGAGTCCCGGAGACCGCTTTTCTCACGAACAGCCACGCTGCTGGAGGAGCGTGGCTGAGTCAGGTACGTGACCGTCTCCTAGACGGTATCGGGAGACACAGACGGACAGGGCAGGGAAGAGGCGAAACCCTCGACTGGGAGGGAACCGGGGTTTGAGATAGTACAAATACGCGCCTGAATAACATTTTTCTTTTGACGTGGTGACGGGTTAGGTGCCTTGTGTTGTGGTGTGTCCTCACAAATCCCCTCCATAGCAAACTGAGACTCCTGAAGCATCAATACTTATCTGTGGTCTCTATATATATATTTATTTTTTTGGGGTGTATCTCTCCTACGGCGGCCCTGGATCAAAGACCCTATAAAGAAGAAGAAAGAAGGGATTACTCCACAAATTGTTGAGAAATACCCATGAGACGGAAATAAAGAGAGCGAAAACAATACTTTAAAGTCAGTCTGGCTAAATTACTATCCCGCACATTTCAACAGCAACTAATGTCAACTTCACGCGAGATTTAAAAACATGTACCTTTAGCAAACATCCTTGAAACAAAAGTCACAAGACATCATGACATTCTAAATAAATCCAGCGATTATCAAAAGGGTGAAACAAAACTACCCCTATTCATAGATTACTTTGACGATACGTGGATTAGTAGCCTGCACTGATCAGGATGTGGACGGTAACCCAAGTATCATAATTCCATGGTGGAATGTCTACAAAAGGACTATGTCCCAAGAAGCAAAGACAAATGACACTGTGGGAAGGTGGCACAATTCCTTTCAAGAAACATTTAGACTAAGCCCCCTTGCTAATTTTAGAAATCCTCAAAAAACAGCTAAGCTGCTATGAATGGTGCAATTGCTAAACAAAATGAAGCCAGAAATATTGAAACACGCTAAGGAAATGCATCAAATTTTAGCATGCAAAGTGTTAATGTTTGCTAACAACCAAGGCCTACAATATTAAGATTCAATAGCAAGGACCCTACTTTAAAACCACCACACTAAACGACACCATCATCATCAACATACTTTATTTCGCATTACTTCAATGCATAAAAGCACAAATACACATATAAGCAGGTTAAAACCTTAAAAACCTCTAAAAAAACATGCAACATATACAATATAAAATCATCCAATAGCTCCACAATTTCATCATTCCCAAATAAAATCATCTCTTAAAACAGCTATAAGGGTAAGCGTCTTCGACTAGCCACTGCCCATAAATAGGAGGCAAGGGAGTAACACACATAAGGATCTAAAAGCTGTTGTATAAAGTGCAGTGCAGGCTTATATTGAACTAATTTATATTTCCGTAGCATCAGAGCTAAAAAAGCTTTCCTTTGGGGGCCATAAAAGGTGCAAAAAAATAGGATATGTAGCGTTGTTTGCGGTGATCTCCTATTACATGGGCATGGTGGTAAATCGTTCACTGTGTGTATGTTAGCAGGAAACCAAACATTAAAGGAATATAATTCATCCTAAATCTAATCAATGTAATGAATATGACTCTTTACTACGCATGCGAAAACATCGCATGCCATTACAACGCGTTCGTTACAACGACCGCGTTGCTACTACGCGAACCAGTACATCGCAAGCCATTACAACGACTTGCTGTAGGGGGCGCGCTGGACTTAGGAATAGTATTATTTACTATTCCTACTCCAGTTTGTGCAACAGCAGGGAAGGTGTTGGATTGTAAATCCAACACCAGCGTGCCCCCTACAGCAAGTCGTTGTAATGACTTGTGATGTACTGGTACGTGTGGTAACAACGCGGTCGTTGTAACGACCGCGTTGTAAAGGTACCGCGTTGTGGAGACAGCGTTGTAAACACTGTTTCCCCAATATATATCTGTGCTTAGAATCCCGTACAAATGAAAGGTATGAATGTAGTATATCTTTAACAGGGGGAAGAAGGCTATGTGCAATTATTGCAGTTTTATGTTTATTCCTTTCCCACCTATCATTAGCAGATTTTTCGAAGAAAATACTTTTTTGTTTCATTTTTGAGAACAAGACACACACCGCAATGGTGACTCAAATAAGTATTCGAGACCTAGCTCAGACAGGGCGTTCTTAACATACTTTAACCACGGGATCCTATGGGCATAATCCAATTTTAAACAATCCCTTAGGATCGCCTGGTTTAGTTGTACACATTCTCTTTTCCATATGGAGAGCCATAGCAACAGGGGAGCCAATATAGTTACACCCTCAGGGTAGGGTATATCCAATTCTGCGTGCGATAAATAATTTGAGCGGAGGAGAGAAAGCAATTTCTTGCAGACGGCGTCCACCACAAGTAGGAGAGGGGCCGGGTCTGCCGTTCCCCAGATAGCTGCCCCATAAGTGGCACTTGTCAACATTTTACATAAATAAATGTGTATCATTTCTGGTAAAGGCTTTGAACCCTGTATTGTAGAAAAATTAGCAAGAGCCCTAATCCCCTTTTCCAAGAGGGCCTTTCTACTTAGCACCATCTTTCTCCAGGATATCTTGTTATCAAAAAATACTCCCAGATAGGTAAATTAATCAACCACCTCCATTTTCTGCTCCCGTAAGTGGAAGTTAAAAGATTTCTTAGTACATACTCCTGCAACTAAAACAAAATATTTTAAAACATTCATGCGCAGTTCTAATGTGGCCATGTAGCTCGAATATTCTTGAATGAGTTTTTGCAACACCATTGGGGTTCAAGCCAAAAGCGCTGCATCATCCGCATAAAGGAGTATGGGCAAGGGGAAAGACTCCATATAGGGAATGTCCTTTGTAGTACGACACAGGATTGTCTCTAACCCATTTGAATACAAGGAAAACAGAAGTGGGGAGAGTACACAACCCTGTCTAACCCCTCTTTCAATATTAAACACCCTTGTACATTCTCCATTCCTACCATACCGGACCGAGGCAGTCACCCCTGTGTACAACTGTCTAATAAAAGCAATAATAGGAAAATCCACACCCATTTCTTCCAATATTAACCATAACTCGCTAAACTAAACAACACAATTTACGCATTCCCAAACAACAAAAACATAACAGTTTATAAAGATTTATTTATAATAATAATAAAGCAATCTATAAATATCAATCTGAAAATTAAAATAAATGTGCAAGCCATACTTATTTAGAAGGATACATAACAAAGTTAATAATAAATATTTAACAAAGTAAATAATAAATATTTATAATATAAAAACCAACAAAACCCTACTTGAGTTTAATAACCAAACAGGTCTCTATGCACTAAAAAACATTTTTTAACGTAAGTAAGTAATAATGTTTATTGTATAGTTAATTAAAACCATAACAAATAGGCATAAAATCTTTAAAATAAAAACAATATGAATCACTTCATCATCTAAGACTCAATAAATACTGTAATCGCATTATTCCATTCTTTAAATAACCTATACAGTACCCTTATTAAAATACCAATAACCTCGTTCTAACCCAGTCCGACATCAGCTCCATCAGTCAGATTAACCTAATCTCATTAGCACTAAAATACATGTACTATATAATGTAATCCTAAAACAGAATCAGCTGTATGTACACCAGGCTAGATTATAATTTCTTGGGCTCAGTTAAAATAATGCCATAGCCTTTACTTGAGGGCCAATGGGGCAATTCAATCTAAAGGACGAGATGTGTGTAGCCTCCAAAACGTGCCTTACTTAGAGCTACCAATACTTCTTTTCCAAGCAGTGCCTCCCAAGATTCCGTCTAGGAAGGATTGACCTCAACACCAGGCTCCATCCATCCTAAATGTCCACTGTTTCCAAGCTCAGCTCGAACGTACACATCTACAAAGCGACGCGGACGTTATTTTGGAGGCACTGCTCTTGCCCTAGTATTCAACAATAATTTGTTAAAAATATTCACAAATTTAGCAAATCTCCCCAGCCCACCAGGAGAGCTGCAGCTGAAGCAAAAGTCAGATGCCTGTGTGCAAGAGCGAACGCCCTCTGCCAGAAAAATAGGTTTTAGCAGTAGTCTCCTTTGTTGATCTAAGGCCGGGCACCAGCATAACAAATGAAACCATGATTCCCGATAATTGTTGCATAGCCTACACATAAAGTCACCCCCGCCACCTGCCCAACGCGGGTTAAAATCTCTTATTGGTAACGCAAGCACTCTCATATATAGGATTTGGTCCCGAGTATTTGCAGTAATGAGAGCCGAGAAATAGTTTTGTGGCTTCCCAACGCGATAGGACTCCGCCAGGGGCTGAGCCCATCCTTGACTCTCAACAGACCATATATCCTGTTCCCAGGAGGACTCCTTCATTTGCTTATTGATAGCTGTTTTCCATGTCCGATAAGGGATGGCACCGACCCCCAAAGCGGACTCCTCGATCTTGAGTAACAAAATCGCCTCTTTAAGTTGGCTGGACCAAGGATTACCCAATTTTTCATAGATCGATTGCAAGTAATTTTTTAAGGAATGCTTGGGGGCCCTTATACACCTGATATCATATTTTAACAAGGAAGCCTTACAATCTATTGATTGAATTATTAACCCCATCTCAAGTCTTAGCCTGGAGCGTCGGACGTGTCGCGGTTGATGGAATATTTTTTTATGTGCTCTAATATGGCATAGCTCTAATGCTTCGTCCAACGCTCCTGGATAGGCAAGATGCCCGTACTGCAAAGCTGGGAGTAAGGTAGCCTTTATAACTCATAAAATAGGTGAAGCGGAAGCGCTACTTAATAGATTATTCAGCTGGCCAATTCCGTAAGTAATGGCTGCCGCTTTCTTATTAATATCTTTAACTAGGGCTGCTGCAGAACCAGATTCATTAATCCACATGCCCAGATATTTATAATACCTTGCAGTGGTGATGGTCTGACCTCCCAATGTCCAGGTTGCCAACTTCTTCCTACGATAACTCCCGAATATCAGGACTTTAGTTTTGGACTGATTAACCAATAAATGGCTCGCCTTGTTATACCTTCCCAAAGCGTTTAAAGCCCTTTGCAACCCTGACTTGGTATGATCCATGACCAAAATATCATCGGCGTATTGGAGTATTTGTAATTGAACTGAGCTTAGATTAGGGGGACCAAGCTACAGCTCTCCAGAGCCTTCCCTAGATCTGCCGTATACAAATTAAACAACATGGGTGCCAGCACGCAACCCTGTTTTAACCCTCTGGTTGTTTTTACTTTCTGAGTTACTGTTGTTGCACTAGTTTTTACTCGAACCCATGTCTCTGTGTGTAGTGATATGATGACTCTTACCAAGTTCGATGGTATACCCCAGCCCCCGAGCTTCCTCCATAAAATGGCCCTATCTTCTCTATCAAACGCAGCACTATAATCTATAAAGCAACACAGGAGAGGTGGTCTGTTCTTCTGGATAGCATTATGCCTAAGGACAGAGAGAGCTTGTATATTGTCTACCGTGGAAGCACCAGCCCTGACCCCCGTTTGAAAAATGGCAATATTTCCTCCTCTGCCACCCAAGATTCTACTTGGTCTAGTAAAATTCGGGCGTACACTTTTGCCTCAATACCCATTAAGGCAAACAATCTATAGTTTGCGGCTGCGGTCCGATCTCCGCTCTTATATATGGGGCATAAAATTGATCCTCTCCAACCATCTGGTATATCAGCGTTTAAAAAGCAATGGTTATAGAGTGCTGGCAACACTTCTGCCCAAACTTCATGCGCCTCCTTAAAAAGGCCAGCTGGAAGCCTATTCGGGCCCGGGGCTCCATTGGCTTTCAGCTTTACTAATAATTTTGCCACCTTTCGCCTATCTGTTAGTTTGCACTCAGCCCCCTGGGTCTCTTCCCCGCTCTGGCTCCATCCTTCCTCCACTACCGCTTGATGATGTCGGCTTAGTTCGGCTACCCCCGACTTTTCTTTAAAAGGTAAAGTTGGAAAGGAAGGCCCACTAACCCCTGTTAGGTTGTCCATCTGTGCCACATACAGCTCAACAATGTGCCATACACAGGCTGATTCTGAGACCCCATTTTCCCTGCCCATGTTCCCATTTTTTAATTTATTAATGAGGGCCCAAAATCACGCTTGGTTTGAGTCCTTTAATAGCTGGAAGATTGTGACCCAATGCTTATCCTTTCTTTCCTTCTGAATCTCCCAAACGAGTTTGTTATGTGATTTTTTTGCCAGTTTCACTGCCGCAGCTGTTTTATTTGAGGGATTACATTGGTGCACACGTCGCGCTTCACGCAGCGTTCGTCTAGATACGATGATAGCCTTGAAAAAATTGCCTGGCCTTACTAGGGTGTGCCTCCCCCTTATGAAGATTGTGCCCGCCCTCCTGCTCTAATATATGCGTTCGTAAGTTCACCATAAGCCTTCCCCACTCCTGTAGAAAGCCCACTAAATGGTTTGCGTTTATATTAGCCCCCAGATCTTGTAGACATGTACTAACATGGGATTTGTATGCAGTAAGCCATTTGATTTTTCTAACCAGCTTCTCTCCTTCCTCTCCAGATGAATTACCCACATTCATGTCTTTATCAGCTGGATTCAAGGCTAGGCTCAGCATGCTTCTTAAAGGATTGTGGTCACTTTCTGCTCTAATTATAATGTCAAAGTGATTTAAGCGTGCAGCCAAGCTAGTGGACAAAAAGGTGTAATCGATAGTTGATACTTTTTACAGGTTGGCGGAAGTATCATCTCCTTATTTCTCAACTCATATTCTGCCTGAGCGGATACTAACTTGTGGTTGTCCATAAAACCATTAATTCCAAAGTCAGTCATTTTCTTAAAACCACCATTAGACTTTTCACCCAACCCCCTAATGTTAAAGTCACCAGTAATAATAAATTCGCAATTCGGGTATTCAAAAAAGAGATCTTCAAGGCATTCGAGAAACTGCTTTACCACGATTGTCCTTGCCTTCCTGGAAACATTCAGATAGCAATTAACCACTATCATAACCATTTGTCTATTGATTGTTTTCAGACCACGAATGCAGATCACTTGGGCTGCTGAACAGTTACTATCGAGAGCCGTCACCGACAGTTTCGCAGTATGCTTGATGAAAATTGACAGACCACCTGATGGGCGACCAAAGTGGCTCAGCCGCGATGCAGCAGTGAATATCTCGTAGAAGCCTGAAAGAATGGTAGGTGACAGAGCCCAAGTTTCTTGAAGACATAAGATGTCATCCGTACCCAAATACTGGCGCCCTTGCTTGCCTCCCATTATTTTTTTGAGCCCTGCAACATTCCATGAGATTATAGTTAATTCAGGGTTTGACATCCTTGTCGGCTGTTTTGGGCAGCGAGGATTAACTAACGCCTTCAGCTCTGGTATCCCATTTAGTCGACGGATGCTCTCATCAGGACTGTTGCATATGGCCCGGAGAGCTATATATAGCTGCTGCCCTCTGCGCTGCCTCCTGCCCGGTGTAATCTTTAGGGCTAAATCTCACTTCTCTCAGGTTATGCGAGCAAACAACCATTAGCGATCTTGATCTTGTGGACCCCACTGGTTCCCAGTTACTACTTCTGCCTGATGTGCCCATAAGAACGCTGTGGGTTAACTGTCCTTTGGGCGGGTTTAATAAAACATACAGGTATTTGGCGGGGTAGATTTCACAAGTTCGATCCCCCAATCTGCAAAGGTTTCTTTTTCACCCCACACTGCATCTCTCAGAGGTCCACTCCTTCATGCAGTGCGCGAGGCTTCTCCTGTACCAATCGTCCCATCCGAGACAAATTTTACCCATAACAAATCATCTGAGATAATGTGGTTCAGGGCTGGAACATGGGCACACAGTTTTAGCAGGTTCCCCCAATTTAGCATATCCTGAGGGCCCCTTGGGCTAAACCTGGGAATAAAAGCCAATTCCTGAGGATCACTGGCCTTCGCCCCTGTCTTGCCCAGTTGGACAGGTCTAGTCTCCCCTCATTTAGTCTATGTAGTGTCCTCAATCTCCACCCTACTCTCTAGTCTATTCCCGTTGACTCTTGTCCCCTGGGTCGGGACTTGTTTTCGGTGGCAAGAGCCGTGGGTTCCACTTAGGATCGCCGCCTCCCAAACCCTTGCGTTGTACTATCCCCGGGTGCCTTGTGGGGGTCTGATGATGGAATTTTCGTCTGGGGGGTCCTGGAATCTGGCCCTACCATATGGCCCTGATCATCCAAGTGAAATGGATCCGCCCCCTGTACACCTATGGGGGGGGGGGTCTTCCTTTAAAAGAACTTGGCTATAATCCTGCTTTAGCCTTGGAGCGTAGGTTTGCGAGGACCCCCAGGCTGCTTGAGTCTCTACGTCCTTTAAAGTCCGGACAACCTCTTGTTGCTGCCCATAGTTTTTGCCTTTGCAGCCCATGTTGGACTCTACTTTCCCCAAAAACAAGCCGGAGACCTGGTCCATCTGTTTGTTTGAACCAGTGCCACCTAGCCCATTTGGTGGATCCAAGGCTTTTGAAAACTCCTGCTGGTCCTTAGCTGTCTTTCTCTGCTCAAATATTGGGAATAATTTAGTAGGGATCGTTGACGCTGGTTTAAGGCTTCCCTTTTTTATTAAGCATTGTTTTTTCAATTGCTTTTTTAGCTTCTTTTTTGCTCTCCTTGAAAGACCAGACCCTACTATATTCTCTGTGGTGCTGCTAATTTGATTCCCCAGCGCTGGCTCAGTTGTCTTACTTGGCTCCCATGGCGCCTCGCTGCTTACTTGCTCCGACTGCTCT
Source organism: Calotriton arnoldi (assembly GCA_963921515.1). Classification (NCBI taxonomy): domain Eukaryota; kingdom Metazoa; phylum Chordata; class Amphibia; order Caudata; family Salamandridae; genus Calotriton; species Calotriton arnoldi. The sequence continues at coordinate 4,033,765 of CAWUFW010000098.1, read as the reverse complement.
GGTTGAATAGCACCATCCATCTCCAACTCTACTCCCCCTGTGGTAAATTGGGAACATAATGATACATCCCCCTGACACTCGGTCATGGCCCTTGCCAGCTCCTCTGGCAGTAAACTTGTATCCTGGTAAGTTAAAACCACCTTTGAATTCTTAATGCCCTTCACCAGTGATCTCAATATTCCTGGGATAGTACTGAGCTTGTCTATAATTCTAACGTAATAAAGAAACATAGGAATTCATGACAACATAATATAAAAACAATAAATTAACATTTTGTGTCCAATAATACGTTATATAAATAAATTACATCTATGATTTTGTTTCTGAAATCCTTGTAAATGAAATCACAACCCAAAAAATCTATTTAAAAAAGTATCCATGAAAAGGATTCCACAAAAAAATATGTAAAAAGAAATCTCACAAAAATAAAACATCCAATATGATTTTTTTTTTTAACTGTTTTTATTAACACCAATAAAGAAAATACCATGGATACACGAGTTGTGTGAAAAGATATATAACATTACAAAATTACAAAGGCAGCAGAGCGGAACGGAAATGATACTAACGGAAGTCACGTATGGATTGGCCATCATAGGGTTACAGTCAATGAGGGTCACGTTCATACAATGAGGGCAGGTCAGGGAGAACTAGGGAGGGAAGCCTAGCTTTTCTCTTTCTCTGGGCCTCGCCGTGTTGGGTTTGTTGCTTCCTCTTCATCTCCCACTTCTAACCCATAGTAAGTCAACCAGGGGGACCAGATCTTCTTAAATTTTTGGGGGCACCATCTAGCCTTACATGTCACTCTTACTGCAACCATGTAGAGGTCCATGCTGGCTTTCCATTCAGTGAGTGTGGGGGGGGTCTGGGGCTCCACAATATTGGGCTATGTCCCTTTGGCCACCACCAACCCCAAGTTACATAGTAAAAGTTTGCTGCGTGGCAAGTCTATTTCAGTGGGGATACCCAACAAGAAATACTGAGCCTCTAGTTCGAGCTGTGGACCAAGTATTCCGTTCAGTTCCCCCAATATCTGAGTCCAGTATGATTTTATACGGCCTTGAAATCAAGGAGAGGGGGCTCTGAATTCCAAAGGGATAGAGCACCCAGTAACTGTCAAGTTAAAAGAAATGTTCCCTTTGGATGGGACCTAAATTCAACAGTTTATACTCCAACCATACTTATACTCCACACATCTCATACTTATCAACAATTAAGGCACTTATAAATCGAGTACTCTTCTTAGTCAAATAATTAATATATTTTATTTAGCAAAAAAGATTTTTTTGTACAAATTCATATGACACACAAAATTAAAAAAGAAGACACAAATATTCAAAAGCATTAAAAACACAATATTCTAAAAATATCGCTAAAAAGGAGAAAATATAAAGACACTACACTATGGGGCCGATTCCGATCTCGGCCGGTAGGGCTCCGAATCGGATTCGGCTTAACCGGATCCGATTCGGAGCCCTGTTTCCCGACCGATTCGTACGTGTGTCCGGGCGAGCGAGTACGATGCGAAATCTCCGACCGACTCGTTCGCGAGACCCAACCGCACCGACCGACTCGTTCGCGAAAGCCGACCGCCTCGCACGGACACGACTCGCACCGTGCAATGGAGACATTCCCCGGCCGGGTAAGTACGATGCGCGCCTCGAGCAGTCCGACCAAGTCGCGCAGTCCGGATCGAAAAAGCAGTCGGAGCCGGACTTTGGGGGTCCGTGTCAGACCCCCCTTACGCGTAGCCGCGCGAGTCGCACACAGGGGGGACCCATGGGTCCCCCCTACCTGTGCATGTACGCCGCGAGTCGCTTCGACGCATACCCGCTGTAGGGGGCGCCCTTGTTCGCCTCGCACCCATTGAGTCAAAGGGAGCCCGCGTACGCGTTGTACGACCGGCTCCCATTGACTTCAATGGGAGTCCGACCGACTCGAGTCCGATGACATGCGAACGCATCGTACTCGTCCGGTCGGACTGCTAGGGTCCGATTCGGTCGGAAATCTCTCCGAGTCCGGCTCGGTCGGAGAGATTTCCTGCCCGAATCGGAATCGGCCCCTATGTCTTTTACGTGTTAATTCGACCATACATATAGACAGCATAGAGCATGGATCCAGATTCCCTGTCTGCAGTGTAATGCTGACTCTTGCCAAATTTAGAACAACTTCTATTGTGGGCGTCAACGCGTTTCAGTGGTACATTCGCAATAGGACCACCTTCTTCAGGACATTTTTTTTTTTTTCCTCTCCTCATATTAAAAATAATCAACTTTATCACAAACCTATAATACAGATAAAAACAAAATAAACATGTGTGTCACTGCACGGACATTAATCAGCTTTTGAGATCTACAACAATTTTAAACAGCCTCAACAAGATCAATATAATTCATTTACAATATGATCTCTTTTCATTTCGTCCAATCTGCTTTAACCCTCTCAGTTTATAAGTGCTTCAATCATCCATATATAAAATCATTCATCAAATCCATTTTTACCCCAAAAAAATAATACACACACTCCCTCCGAATCACACCGATTATAATTTCATTTTAAATGAAGAGAAACTCACCGGTGCAACTGCACTCAGTAAACAATTTTTTCACGGGTCCCTTCCACAGATGGTTAAGGTTGTGTAACGTTTTACACAACATCTATAATGTTAAAGGACATTCATTACTCAATCTGGATCACCCCGATAGTGGTTTTATTTAGAAATAGTAAAGAGAAACTCACCAGTGCAACTGTACTCAGTGTTAAGATTTTCCGATCCTTTCAACTAGTAGATGAAGTTGAATAAAATTTTTCATAAAATCTTTAATATCAAGGGGCATTCGTTATTCCTTTCTTTTAGCTCCCTATTTATATACACAATCACATGATAACATTTATGAAATAATTTATGTACCCATCAGCAACATAATAAGGGGACTCTAAGATGGCCACTGCGCGAGGGATACTAACAACTGAGGTCTCGAGTGCGATCCGGTTGCGTGTAAAACAAGAAAATGTTGTAATAGAATCACATGATAAGGTGTACTGTTTTTAAGCATCCCATTCTTATGAAGGATATTTACTAATGATGAATATTTATAGCCATAAGGCAAACGCATTGAGTAACCATAAAATTTGGGCACTCTAAGATGGCGACCGCACGCGGGTAATTTAAATAAAGTTTTTCGTTTTACATTTCATATTTTAAAAAAATAGAGTAGCCGGAACAGGTTAAGAGAGCGTAACGTCGATTGGACGTACGGAAGTGGCTTGAACTTTAAAAAGGGAAAACTCAATGCCGGTAGTTGAATCACGAACTACGATCGAGGTTCAACCCGAGGGAACGCAGGTTCGTCGGAACAAAGAGGTAAGAAATGGTGGATTATAGAGACCAGGGGTGCCCTTTAGTAAGTTCTGACTTAATGTTTAATAATGGTAGAATCCGTTATGTCAGAACGTTTTGCTTAAATAGATGATGATGGGGTGAGAGGTCTTTTGAAATCGAGACTCGATGTATGACCCATCTAAATACCGGGATAAATAGAACGGTACTTATGACAAATATATAATGATTCTTTATCCTTTGTGGGTAACATGGAGCTTTCTTGTCATTATATGCAGCCACGAACGAGGTACCCTATCGTTAGGATTTACGGGACAACTCAGATACCTGCTAATAGAAACGCGACTGAGGGCGGCGGTTTATCTCAGAGATCGACTCTTTTTTGATTAAGAATCAGAGTGAACTTCCCTAAGGTGAGGAAGGTCAAAATACTTGTTAACAACATATTGTGATTTAGCCTCCATTATGTCACTTAGAGTGGTTTAAAATTTAGATTTATGCTGAGAATAAAAGTAACTCGGCTTCAAAATATCGTTGCATGGTTAATTTTCTTGGAGGCATACTAAATCTCCTAAGTCAAGTCTCTTTTTATAAATAAAGATTTGAGATTTAAATATATATAGACACAATAGATTATGTTTAGATATTTATGTGATTGTGTATATAAATAGGGAGCTAAAAGAAAGGAATAACGAATGCCCCTTGATATTATAGATTTTATGAAAAATGTTATTCAACTTCATCTACTAGTTGAAAGGATCTGAAAATCTTAACACTGAGTGCAGTTGCACTGGTGAGTTTCTCTTTACTATTTCTAAATAAAACCACTATCGGGGTGATCCAGATTGAGTAATGAATGTCCTTTAACATTATAGATGTTGTGTAAAACGTTACACAACCTTAACCATCTGTGGAAGGGACCCGTGAAAAAATCGTTTACTGAGTGCAGTTGCACCGGTGAGTTTCTCTTCATTTAAAATGAAATTATAATCGGTGTGATTCGGAGGGAGTGTGTGTATTATTTTTTTGGGTAAAAATGGATTTGATGAATGATTTTATATATGGATGATTGAAGCACTTATAAACCGAGAGGGTTAAAGCAGATTGGACGAAATGAAAAGAGATCATATTGGAAATGAATTATATTGATCTTGTTGAGGCTGTTTAAAATTGTTGTATATCTCAAAAGCTGATTAATGTCCGTGCAGTGACACACATGTTTATTTTGTTTTTATCTGTATTATAGGTTTGTGATAAAGTTGATTATTTTTAATATGAGTAGAGAAAAAAAAAATGTCCTGAAGAAGGTGGTCCTATTGCGAATGTACCACTGAAACGCGTCGACGCCCACAATAGAAGTTGTGTTAAATTTGGCAAGAGTCAGCATTACACTGCAGACAGGGAATCTGGATCCAGCTCTATGCTGTCTATATGTATGGTCGAATTAACACGTAAAAGACATAGGGGCCGATTCCGATTCGTGTCGGTAATTTCTCCGACCGAGCCGGCCTCGGAGAGATTTCCGACCGAATCGGACCCGTGCAGTCCGACCGAACGAGTCCGATGCATTCGTATGCCACCGGACACGAGTCGGTCGGACTCCCATTGAACTCAATGGGAGCCGGTCGTACAACGCGTACGCGGGCTCCCATTGCCTCAATGGGTGCGAGGCGGACAAGGGCGCCCCTACAGCGAGTACGCCGCGAGCGCTTCGCGGCGTACACGCACAGGTAGGGGGACCCATGGGTCCCCCCTGTGTGCACCTCGCACGGGTACGCGTACAGGGGGTCCGACACGGACCCCCAAAGTACGGCTCCGACAGCGAGTTCGAGTCGGACGGCGCGAGTCGGTCGGAGCGGTCGAGGTGCGCATCGTACTTACCCGGCCGGAAAACGTCTCCATTGCGCGGTGCGAATCGGGTCCGAGCGAGTCGGTCGGAGCGGTACGATCCGGGAACCAGTCGGTCGGAGCGGTCGGGTCGCCCGGACGAGTCGGTCGGCGAATACGCATCGTACTCGCTCGCCCGGACGCGCGTACGACTCGGTCGGAAAATAGGGCTCCGGATCGGATCCGGTAAAACCGAATCCGATTCGGAGCACTACCGGCCGAGATCGGAATCGGCCCCATAGTGTAGTGTCTTTATATTTTCTCCTTTTTAGCGATATTTTTAGAATATTGTGTTTTTAATGCTTTTGAATATTTGGGTCTTCTTTTTTAATTTTGTGTGTCATATGAATTTGTACAAAAAAATCTTTTTTGCTAAATAAAATATATTAATTATTTGACTAAGAAGAGTACTCGATTTATAAGTGCCTTAATTGTTGATAAGTATGAGATGTGTGGAGTATAAGTATGGTTGGAGTATAAACTGTTGAATTTAGGTCCCATCCAAAGGGAACATTTATTTTAACTTGATTTTATACGGCTACATTCCCAGAGTGTATGTATGTATGTGCCATGCAGAGCCTTACAGCGTAGGCAGCTGGGTGTGTCTGCTCTTCCCATGATGTGTAGACGTGCTCTGTCATAATATACTCTATGGAGGATCTTAAATTGTATTAGACGTAGCCTTTGTTTTATGGCCACCTCTCTTGGGTGCATCAGGGCTGCTTTCCAATCGATATCCTCGAGTGGTCCTGTGACGTCCTCCCACTTGGCCCTGAGTGGTCCCAACTTATCGGGGATATTATTAAGTAATGTTTTGTATGTCCATGAAATGACTTTATTGGGGATCTCTTTTTGTAAGAGCCTGCCTTCGAGGGGGATAAATTCAGGGAAATCTACTGTGTCTAGTCCCTCCGCCCTCCATGCATGCTTCAGTCTGAGATATGCATAGCGCTGGGTGTCATTTAGTCGGTATGTGGTCTGCAGTGTGGCAAAGGAGGCAAGGGTGTGTCCTTCTAGGATATCTCCCAGTTTGGAGATTCCAATCATGTTCCACTGTCTAAAACCCTGGAGCTTACCAATATCTGGTAGCCTTGCTCCTTCCCACAGGGGGGTTGCTCTCGATAGTCTTGTGTCCCACTTCATTTGTCTCTCCGCTCCCTTCCAGGGTTCTACTGCCCTCTGGGTGGCTGGCAACTGTCGGCTAGTACCCTTGCCCCCATATAAGTAGTGGAGCTATGTACGATGTCTAAATTGAAGCTGTTCCAGCGCGTATGTGGGGTGATCTCTTGCGGTATGTCCCCATTCATTAATGACCACTAGGTGGGTCGCCCTGTAGTAGGCTCTTATGTCTGGTAGTGCAAGGCCCCCATTATACTGATTGCGCTGAAGTGTTTGCAGCGCCACTATTGGATGAGCCCTGCCCCACAGAAGTGTACGCAATTCGTTGTTCATTGTTGTGAAGATGGTCTCGGGTATCTTGCTATATGTGTTTTGTAATATGTACAACAGCTTTGGGAGCGTGATCCTCTTATACATGGTGGCCCGGCCCATTATCGTCAGCGGAAGTTGCCTCCATCGCCCTATATCTTCATGAAATTCTGTAAGGACCCGTTTGATATTCTGCGTTAGGTTAGCAGCCTCATTGGTGGTGATATAAAGGCGTAGGTAGCGGAATCCTTCTTGAGCCACCTGGAAGCACCCCGGGATCTCTCAACTGTCAATGGGTCTCCCTACCGAGTAAAGGCTAGATTTGTCCCAGTTGATGCAGTATCCTCCATGTCGACCATATTCTCCGAAAATTTGTAAGACCGTTGGGAGCGTCCTATTTGGGTCAGTGACATATAAAAGGATGTCATCAGCGTAGAGCAAAATCCGTTCATCGCCCAAGACCCCCCCTTCGTCCTTAAAACCGTTAATTTCTGGGTGAGACCTAATCACACAGGCCAGTGGCTCTAACACTAGGGCGAACAGTACTGGGGATAGGAGACATCCCTGTCTGGTACCCCTTCATACAGGAAGGTTCGCCGAGGTCGCCCCATTAACTCAAACTCTGGCCTCCGGATTTGTGTAAAGTAACTTTACCCAGGCTAAAAAGACCGGTCCAAATCCGAACTTCGACAGTGTTGGTCTCATAAATGGCCAGTGGACTGTATCGAATGCCTTCTCAGCGTTGAGGGAAAGGAACACATGTGGGCTAGCCCTGTGTTTCACAGTGTCCATCTAGTTGGCAAGTCAGCGAAGATTAAGGCGTGTGGCTCATTTTGGCATGAAGCCGGATTGGTCCCAGTGTATGAGGGATGTGATGATTGTCAGAAGGCACGTAGCCAGGATAGTTGCCAGGATCTTCGTCTCTACGTTAAGTAGTGATATGGACCGGTAGGACCCACATTCTGTTGGGGGCTTCCCTATTTTATGAATCACTGCTACCGTAGCGGTACGCAGATCAGGTGGGAGATTCCCCTCTTCCTGCGCCGGCATGAACTTATTTAAGAGGTGGGGGCCCATTAGACTGGCATTATGTTTGAAAAATTCTGCGGGCAATCTGTTCGGGACCGGGGTCTTCCCCGATTTCTGTCTACCAATGGCGCCCATCACTTCCTCCAGGGTCAGCTCTTTCTCTAACATATCTCGGTCTTCCCGAGAGAGTGTGGGAGTGTCTATCGCCTCCAAGGAACTACTAATTTGGGTACTGCCCGCTAGTGGCCTGTTTCTATAGAGTTCTGTGAAGTATCGGGCAAAGGCATCCGCTATGCTTTAGGGTGTAGTGTAGGCCTCGTCCTGTTCATGTATGACGGCCACCCATCTCGCCTCTCTCTCCTTTTTACTCAGCCAGGCCAAGAGCTTCCCTGCTCTATCGCCCGCCTCGTATAATCTGTGTTGAGCGGCCTGAAGTTGGGCTTTCACTTCTTGGTTTACCAGTGTCCTGTATTCCCCCGTGTTATCTCCATCTGGCGGAGCGTATGCTGATAGGCATCAGGACCCATGTGTCTCTCCAATTCCAGCAGCCTACGCTCCAAGGTCTCGATCTCTCGAGTCTCCTCTCTCTTTTTGTTGGCTATAATGTTTTGTGCCCTATCCCGTATCACTGTCTTATATGCTTCCCATACAGTGACCACTGATGTCACTGAGCCCTCGTTCTCGCTAAAATACAGTTCTGAGTCACTCCGGATTTCGTTGGCAATCTCTCTATCGTTTAAGGCCCAGGCATTTAGTCTCCACCCCTGTCTGCGTCCATATGTTCTCACTCCCACTGTCAGCCAGAGAGGTGAGTGGTCGGATATGCATCTTGCTAAATATTCCACTCTTTCTACTGTCTCCACCTCTCCTGCCGGGGCGAAGAGGTAGTCCAGTCTAGAGAATACCCTGTGGGCGCCTGAAAAGTAGGAGTAAGAGCGATCAGTTTGGATGGTGCCGGCGCCAAAGGTCAATCAGGCCAAGCGTATCCTGGAATTGGGCCAAGTAAGTAGGACCACACGTCCCTGGATTTGCATGCGTACTGATCCATATATGGGTTTGTGACATCATTAAAGTCACCACTTATAATGTGTGTGGAGGGTCTGGACTCTAGGAGTATCCCGGCTACTTTGTCTAGTGTGTGTTGTTGTAGCTGCGGGGTGCATAAACACTAATCAATATGAGCTCTCTTCGGCCCCACGTCCCCTGTACCGCCACAAACGTACCATTAGGATCTGTCCATGTTTTAGTAGCATGGAAGGGGGGTGATTTTTTAATTAGTATGGCCACCCCTCTCGATCACGTGGAGAATCCCGCCTGCGCAAGTGTGGTGTATGGTCCCCTTCCCAAGAAGGAACAATGTGTGCCTATCAAGTGTGTCTCTTGTAAGAAGACAATGTCGGGTTTAAGTCTTAAGATATCTAGTTACCAGCCCTCGTTTAATTTTGTTTCCTAGCCCATGGACGTTCCAGTCAGCATTGTGTAATTTCCCTCACCCATCGTTGATATGTGTGCTTTTCATGACTATTCTGACGTGCTCCGTCCCGGCTACAGCAGCTCCCCTCCCTGCTCTCAGTATCCTTTTGGTCATTTTCCACAAACAACATCACGTATCCCCAACTTTTTCCTTGATGTCTCTCAGCTCTCAACATGAACCCCCCCACCCTACACTCCTCCACTGCCCAAGCCGCCCCCCAACTCGTCAACATGACAACTGCAGCACAGGTAAAGGTTAAGAGGTCTGTCTCCCTCCCCCAAAACAATCAACTATAAATCATGTGTTACGTGTCCACTATTGGCCCCACAGCCTCTTGGGCTGAACGTTATAATGTCTAGTGGGCCCTTAGTAGTGTCTTACTGTCTCTCGGTGGCCATCTAGCCCCTGCATCTCAGCCTTCTTCGCAACGTTTGGGTTATTGCTGCTGCTGGATCTCTAGGACTGCCGAGCCTGGACCCGCATCTTCTATCTGGTGGATGTCTCTAAGGAGTGGGTGATCGATATCTGCATCAGCCGAATACTCTCTTTCCGATGGCTCGGAGGCCACTCGATCTCGGATTATCAGATGTCTCTGCCTGGTGCTTCCTTGTGAGGTTTCTTCCTCAGACTCCGAATTCTGTGTCTTCTCGTTTGCGGTCTGCTAGGAGTGAAAGGGTGTTCCAAAGTAGACCCGCGTGACGCCGCCGAGCGACACAGTCTTTTCCCTCTGGGCCTCCCAGAACTCGACCTCTCCGGTTTGTCTGCTTGGGGTGTCCTCGCCGGGTCTAATCGACATCTCCAGGGGGGATGCTCCTCAATCCAGGCCCATGCCTCCTCTGGGGTCTGGAAAAATTGCGAGGTGCCCTGGAAGATCACTAAGTTTTGCAGGAAAGAGCAGCATATATTGGATCTCAAGAGTTCTCAATTTTGCCTTAACAGCATCAAAGCTTCACCGTTGCTTTTGTACTTCACGGGAATAGTCAGGGAACACCATTATTTGTGCATTGGCATGTTTGATTTCCCCTCTTTGCCTCAGCTCCCGGAGTATCAAATCGCGGTCCTGAAAATTTAGGAAGCGGGCAATTAAGGGTCTTGGGGAGGCACCAGGCGGCGGCCGGAAACTTGGCATCCTGTGTGCTCGCTCAATTAAAAAACAGGGTGAAAACTGCATACTCGGGAGGGAAGCTTTGAGCCACGCCATTAGAAACTGTCCCGGATCTGCCCCCTCCGGAAATCCAATGAAGCGGAGGTTGTTCCTACGGGCCCTGTTTTCTGCGTCATCTACTCTCCAGCTAGGCCATCAGCCCGGTAACTTCCTTACGCATAGAATGGGACACATTTTCTACTTCGGCAATGCCGTTTTCGGCTTGGGCTACTCTCTCTGAAACTTTGTACAAATCATGGCGCAGCAGAGACACCTCCGAGCCCACCTCGGCCATCCTCTTCTCCAGAGCCTCCCTGGAGGCATGCATCGCTTGTAATATGGCTGTGTTGTCCGGCAGGGGTATGTCCTCTCCCTCCGCTCCGGTTGTTAGGGGTATCACTTTTGCGTATCGGTCCATCTTCCCCTGTTTCGTCGGTTTGGGGTCTTTATCTCTTGCCATTGCGTTGGGTGCGGTTCGGGTCACCAGCTAATTGCTATGTGTCTTTCTATCGGGCCTCCTCTGTGGGAGTGTTGTGTGGTATTTGCTTGTTACGCCCTTGAGTGAGGAGACTAATGCCCTTCTCCACTACATGTTCACCTTCCCCTCTGTGGCTTGCGCCCTCCAGTCGCCGTCCAGGGGAGTTCCACTCTCCAGAAATAGCTCCGGCCCGTCTCCCACTGTATTCAAGTCTCACCCCTCTCCGCGAGGTGTACTAGCGTTGCCTTAGTAGGGCCGTGGCCTTGCCCACAGCTTTCCAATAGAGATATCCCGTAGGTGGTATCCAGTGACTCTGGTATCAGGTCTCAGCTTCCCTGTGGTGTGCGCAACCCTCTTGGCCCCAGGTATGACCGCCAAGGAGATGGGGGGGGGGGGAGGGCTCCCCGGGGGGCTCCCAGCCTCTCCCCAATCACGACGCGCTCCATCGCCTACTCCTGCTGTGTTTCACCCACGGCAAGGGGATGGGTGCTTAGCACACGGCTCCGGCCCTCTGGGTAATGGTTTGTGCCTGGTCGCTCCGCGGCCGTACAGTCCCCCTCACCTGCTTTCTGGGATGGCATTTTCCCTCCACAACGCAGTGGAGGTCAGCGGCCGGAGCCAGACAGCATGGCCGCAGCTGATTAGGTTCCTATGGCAGTCAGAGGTCTCACGCTGCCTCGCTGTCTCTCTCCGGTGCCACCGAAGCACCTCCCTCTTCGACGCTCAGTCAGCCGATCCCCTTGCAGGCCGCACGTTCTGCGTCTCACCGGGGCCTCGGGGACGGCCGCGGTCGGGCGCACCTCAACTTCTTGGGTCTCAGTGACTGCTTTGGCAGTCCGCTCCACCGCACCCCAGCTGGCATCTAGTTTCAGGGGAGTTAGGGATCGCACACTGGCAGTCCACCTCCACTCGCATCATTGGGAGTATCTCCGTACGGCTGCACTCAGCTCCCGTAGTCCGCCGCCATCTTGAGCAGCTGCGCTCTGTTTTCGCCCGACAGCTTTGGAGGCTCTCCCCCGTCCTGGATCTCCTCTCAGCCACTCTATTGCGGCCGCTATAGGTCGGGGGACATGAGACACCCCTTGAAGTCGTTTGGTGGCTTTAGAAGGGCAGGATTATAAGCAGGATTGACTTGGGGCTGACGGAGCTGCCGCTCGGAACAGCTACCCATGTTGCTGGCCACGCCCTCCAAATATGATTATTAATCTAGAGAATCTAGCTAAAACCCCAAAATATTTCAAATTGAATAAATGCTCTAGGAAAACAAAAAAACACATTTTCCATGAAAAAAGGTACCCAGATTAAAAATACTTTGATACCTGCAAAAATAACCTGTACTGCAAAAAATATAAACCCACTCAAACAATATTTACAACCTGCATGTAAAACATAGTATGATCGAAATTCTCAATATCACTTATACATTCATAAAAGACTCACACAAAATGTATAAACTTATTCTAAACTACAATAAGTCTACCCTAAAATAGTTGGCACAGATTATACTAACAACTAACAAACTAAAATTACATTAACTAACAAACACTACTCTAACACCTCTTAACACTCCCCAAACACTAAACCCTTGGAAAGTAATTGTAAATTATTCTTAGCTGAACAGAAGAGCAGGAAAAGGAAACCCTGACTGCAAAGTTCACAAACAGCCCAAAATGACGAACAAACACTACAAAATTAAGCAAACGGCAAAACAAATGGTGGAAAAATGGACATTAAAAAAGAATTACGTCCCATAGGAAACAATGGAACAAATAAATGTACGTTTATTGTTAGTGTTTGTAAATGATTAAAAAACATAGCGGACCTAATTAAAATCCAGCCAATCCTCTTATGGCATAGGATATGGGCCTCGGAGAAAACCATATTTAATAGGGATAACATAAGAGATTGTGTTAAATAACATTGGGTGTCTAACATACCTTGGGTGAAATATATCAAATATTTTATGAATGTCCTTGGTCATCCCGAATTTTATGATGAACCGGGTTCCATAGCTGCTGTCACCCGAAAAGATCTTAAAAGAGAATGTATGACCCTACTGGAGTCAAATAGATTTTCTGCTGAAATATTGAGACCGACGGTACAGAATAATCAAATGATACTGACCACATATGAGATACAGCCATATCTGCAAAACATGGAGGCTACTCAGGATAGATTTGTTTTAACTCGTTTTAGGCTTGGTATTTTTCATAGATTAACAAGTTTTTGGTAATTAATGATTGGTCAACCTCACTCTGTAAATGTCCATGTGATGAGACGTCACAGCAAACAACACAACCTTCATGTAGTGCTTTTTTGTAAATTTTATGAAGTACAGAGAAAGATGTGGATTCTGCCGATTTTAAAGCTGTTTGGTCTTAGGCAATGTTGCCCAGCATTTATATCCCTCCAGCGTTTAGATAATAAATATGTTATGTGGCAATTTTTTTAAAGAATGTTATCAGATATAGAAAAACTATTACATTATTAAATCTTATTGATGCAATTTAAATTGTACCCTATGATGATTTTTTAACCAGCTGTTGCTGAAGTTTTTTTTTAACCTTTTATGTCAATTGCTTATTTAATTGTTCTTAATATACAATTTATTTAGCCTGTAAATATTATTTGTTTGTATTTACTTTTGTGATTTCCTCTGTAGAAATCGAATAAAGCTTATTAAATTTGAATAAAAAAACATAGAAAAATGTTACAATATATTTTCTTATGTAACAAAACATACAAAATGTGAAATATATATATTAATACAAATACAGAAAGGTAAAAACGAACCATTTTTTAAACTTTTAACATATAAAATGTATCAAAAATAAAAATGATGAGAAAAAAATTATTTGTATGTAGGCTAATATTTTAGTACATGTAAAAATAAAATTGTACTATAAGACATTATTTTGAGTAAATAAAAATTATGTTACCAAAAGATAAGTGTGATTATTTAAAAGTATTTTAATTAAAAAAAATATATAGCTGAAAAAATAAATAAATACAAAATTATATTTAAGTAAATTGAAATTTTAGCAATTTTGTTTTATTCTTAGGAAAATCAACAGTAAAACCCACCTCAGCAGACCATAAAACAGGCCCACAAACTGCTAAAAATCTGGCCCACACACTAATCTATCAAACCAGCCCATCGGGCCCTGCCTGATTACCCTACAGCCCACTCTGAACTTGCACCTGGGTTGGATTGGCCTGTACGGCAATCAGGCAGTTCACAAAGGGCTGGTCTCACAGGTCAGTGAGTGGGTCGGTTTTTAGGCTATTTGTGAGTCTGTTTTATGGTCTGCTGAGACAGGTTTTGCTGTTGATTTCACTAATAATAAAACAAACACTGCCTGCAGCAAACTCTGCCCCATCATTCCATAACGTAGTCGCCTCATGGCCACTAGGAGGCAGGCTACACAGTGGAGCTGCTGCTGTATCCTCTTTAGTCAACCCTTGCATGTTACATGTAAGCTCAGATGTACTCAGCTACGTAAGCATGTCACTATCAGTGGTGTAGTGCCACAAAGGCTCCTTGCGGACATTGAAATAAAGGGGAGTTTTAATTGCAGTTGGAGCTGCAGGGGGGGACTTGGGATAGGCTTCACTGTCTCTACCTCAAACTCTTTCATCCTTGTGGCATTTGCAACCCTCTGTTTCACTAACAGGCAGCCCTTGTCCACCTTCTCACATTCCACCCTTCAATTCTTTTGTTGCATCTTGCGCAAACTATCTCTGTGTGTTTTGCACACTGCTACCAATAATACTAGTGCACCGACCAAAAGTAAACTGGATTCTGACCCACCAGTTGAAGGATGCCGCTGGGCAGCATAATAAACTGACCAATCAAGTCTAATTCATAGGTGTCTTTTAAGGGGTTTGGGGGACCCTGTGGTTGGCATTTGGGGCACCCTCACAAATGACTGGCCCTACAGGAAGCTCTCTTGGGGTACTAAACTTTAGCAACTCATATCATGAGCATGCAACCAACACACAACATAGATTCCACAACCCACAACTACATTCGGTAGTAAATAAAGGACACCAGTTTTGAGGGACTAAGCAGATTTGTTCTTGAGGGAGTCAGTGGACCCTTTACTTTATAAGGGGTACAGTAAAAAACTACAGATTCAGCCACCATCAATCTTCAATCTCCTTAAAGCATGACAAGCGGGCAGTGGTAATCCTCCAACATTGTTGGGGTACACTTAGGGAGTATGCATACACCAACAGAAATTGGAATTGATTGCTAACCCTTCATTTACATTTTCATGCCTAGATTTCTATTCTGTTAATACTTTACCTCAATCTGCACATGTTACGCTGTTCTTAACTATCCCTGTGACTAAATGTGATACTGGCATCATACTTTCTTGCTCACAGAACTCTCTCCCAACTCTCTTGACTTTCCGCCTTGTCCAGGAGTCAGAGACGCCATCACATGTGTAGCTGCAGTGGGAGTCACCAAAACCAGCTCTTCCTTAAGGTTAGATAGATTAGCAGCCAAAGGGCGCCACCTAGTGACTGTGCTAAATTACTGCAAAAGGCCCCCAAAGCTGACATTTTCAAGTGTATGGGGAGCACTCCTGTGGGCAAATTTCTAGTGTGCCTGTAGCTCTGAGCACCCAGTCACCATTCATGAGTTTCACTTACGATTCACCTGACACCCATGTATCATCTTCATGTCTCAGTGATTCAGCGGGAAAGTGTCAGCTCTATGTCCAGTGGGAGTGCTTGGAGAGCATGCAAAAAATAGTGACACTGTCAGGGCCTTTAGCCTCCATCTCTGCCAATGAAGTGGTGTCCCAGGTGGCAGTCCTCTTCCAGATGCAACATCGCACAAAATTGAAAAGCCCAATTTCTGATGACTGCCTTCTGCATGAAATATGGATGCTACTATTCCTGGCACTGGACAAAGTGCTGGGCTGACAAAAACATTTATCAAGCAGAGTCATCTGAAATAATCCTCTGACTTACATTTTATTCACAGCCAGTTCTGTCACGCCAAGTGCACTCTTATCACTCCACAAAGTCACGCCTTGCTCACACAAGTTGAACTTCCAGGCAAATATGTCCTATCCAGAGCTTAATTTGAAAAATAAGTGCGGGCGTCCTAAAGCTTTTCTTAGGAGCCCACCACCTGTGTGGCTAAATGCCAGGAAGG
This sequence comes from Calotriton arnoldi, assembly GCA_963921515.1. Taxonomy (NCBI): domain Eukaryota; kingdom Metazoa; phylum Chordata; class Amphibia; order Caudata; family Salamandridae; genus Calotriton; species Calotriton arnoldi. Next base: position 4,017,815 of record CAWUFW010000098.1, on the reverse strand, counting down.
AGGAATACCAAGGCTGCCTAGTTTCGATTCCACGTCATGCCACTTTCTTCCACCACTCTGCACTTACTGTATCTTTACCACTCTGTGCTGTGGAGAGTAGCTTATTACAGCAGTCTGTCAGGTCAAAGGGCGTTTTAAAACATTACAGTTATTTTCAGTTTTTACAAGAGCGAAAGTAGAGCATTGCTTGGTTTCTAACATTCCTTTTGTTGGTCAGAGACTAGTTCCTCTTCTCTTCTTCAGATGCCTGTAGGACTTCCCTGTCCATCCTCCCAGTATGTGGATAGGTATCAAAAAACTTTTTTAAAAAACCAAAAAAAACCTTGGGGCCTTAATTAGATTCTGACGGACAAGATATTCCGTCAAAAAGTGACAGATTTCCCATCTGCTGTATTACAAGTACCATAACTTTTAATACACTTGTAATATGGTGGACGGGAAATCTGCCACATTTGTGACACTGTAGGTAGCCTGTCCACCAACCTCTAAATAGGGCCTTTGCCTTCTTTCAGCATCTCTCTATTTCTCTCTGTATGGCCCATCACTCTTCTCTTTCTCTCTTCATTAGTAGACATTTAATCACACACCTAGTCCTGCTCTCTGAAAGCAAATTGTGAGGTCTGCCTCCAAGTGTTCACTGTTATCTCTTTTCACTGTCTTTCTAAGAATTTTCCCTATTCCTACCCCAACTATGCAGTATCCCACACCCAGGGATCTGCTTGTATAAGCAGTAGCGGCTGCTACTGGACCCGGGTGGTGGGGCAGAGGCAAGGGGGTGGCTGAAAAAAGTTAAAACAAAACAAAAAAACACTTAACTGTGACGGCCGGACGCCGCCTCTCTTCTGTCCTCTTCTTCCTGACTCCGTTCTTGCAGCAGGATGCAGGAAGCAGCAGGAAGCACCCGGGTCCCAGCCTCCTGATAGGTAATCACAATGCTGCAATGCAGCACTGTGATTGGTCTGAGCGCCGTGGATCAGCGCTCAGCCAGAAAATGTTCTCCACACAGGCTGTAGAGTGCGCATGAATGTTTGGCTGGCCCGATAGGGCCGGCCAAACAGTCATGTGCACTTAGGAGTGGGCAAACCATTCCACCCCTGCTGTCGGAGCAGCCCCGCCCCAAACGCAAAGCAGCAGCAGAAGGAAACATAAAATGATAAAGCAAGTTATTATCTTTTTATGTTTTCTTTACTTCACTGCTGCGAAGCAGTGAGGCGACGCTCCTCCGCCTTAGCGGAGGAGCCGCCACTGTGTAGAAGTAGAAGCGTTTTGGTGTCTAAAAGTATGTTCATTGCCGTACTTTGTGACCTTAGCTGTCTTTATATGCTCTCTTTACTTCCCCCTTTAATTTGGGTGCTGTGTTCACTTAAGGGTGCCCTACTTTCTGCCTCATCCTCCACTTTCTTTTTATGCGTTTTCTCCCTTCTTGTGTCACCCACCTGGCGTCACCACTGACCCTCCTGCACTGTGGCCGGAACAACTGAACCTCACCAGTAGGTTAGGGTCATCCGCCAATGCTCAGCTGCTTCCTCTCCTCCACTGGCCTCAGGTTCCTTACTTTTGTCCTTGTGACGTTGGCAGCTCCCGCTTTCTTTTCCTGAGCTTCTTGGATGGATGGATGGTTCCTCGAGATCATGGCTGGCATCTCCTGATGTTTTCAGCCTTCCTGTCTCATTCGCATTTCCTCTCCCTGTTGCTGATAAAGAGTTTGGGGCTGACTTATCCCTTGGTGGTCGTTACTCTGTCCGTCGGGGTGGCAGAGGACATTATGCCCATCACCCTGCTGGACAGAAGACAGCCATTTTTTGAGTTCACAGTGATCTCTGTGTGGCCACAGGAGTTTCACTGTCATGGCAGCTTCTGTGAAGGCACAGATGTTTGATGCATGGCTGCCATCTTTTAGATGGACGCACACCTAACATTTTTGTTTTTCAGATACAAACTCCCAAAGGTGTGAGTTTTTATTTGGAAAAAGAAAAATCTGTGGCCTCCACACTCTGGGAGTTTTCTCTAAAGGAGTGGGGATCAGTATTTTTTTGTTTATCACCAGGCTTTGCCTAGTGGTGATGGACAGAAAAGAGGCCATCAGACCATCCACGTAAAATAGGGCAGATGGTTTTATGCTCTTACTCTGACGACCCCTACTCTGTCGAGCCATCGAAGTAAGTTTTCTGACAGTGGAGCCAGGTGGTGCACCGTCATCAGAAAACAGACGTTCCACTCAACTCAAACTAAAGCAGGTAGACTGGGGGTTTGACGGATAAAGTATCCTGTCCACCAAACTCTAACTCAGGCCCTTAATCCTTCCTCTATTTTTCCTGTTATTCTTCTGTTTTGTATTTCAAGTCTTTCTTCCCTGTCCTCTATCAGTCTTCTTTGTTTCTTCAACTGCTTCTGTCTTCCAATTCCTTTCTCATGGAACTCTGTTGTCTTTTTCAAGGAGTACCAGGTTCTCGAAAGAACAGAGGTTTTGTGTTGTGGGATCGAGTGATCAGGTAAGTTCACTGCTACACAAACTCGCTTTTGAAGGTTCTTTTTCGTTCCTGCCTTCTCCCTTTGTCACTGTTTTTCTGTCTTTCTCTTCCTCCTTTCTCCTTTTTCTACCTCTCTTACTTGCTCTCGTTGAAAGTCCGATGATGAAAAATAAGTTCTGGTTAGCAAAAAAGACTGTGGGTACCCATCACCAGCAAACAGTGGCACACATTAAGCTCTGGTCATATGCCTTAATATGTGGCTCCACTTCATTGTGTTGTTAAAGTGAGGTCACTGACTTCCAACTGGTTGAATATGATCTGCCTTCTCAAATGGTGGGCCAGCTGCTGTTTGTTGATTGAGGGCTACCTCCAACCCAAGCAGTCCATATTTTGCACTCAGGGTTAAACTCTTGCATGCACTCAGGCTGAGATTCACTGTGCCCTCAGCTCTATGCTGCTCTCCTGAGAAATTTTAAACAGTGTTTATAACGTGCCACGTTGAGAGCTCTGGAGTTGAGACTGAAGGCACTGCAAGTTTCTCAAAGTGCCTGTCAGTGAGTTAAACGAATTAGGGGGAAAAAAGTTAAACTTACCTGCTGCCTCGTACTCGGCGCTCCTCTTCACCTCTGCACCACAGGCTCCTAGAGCTACAGCTAGCAACTCCCCTCTACAGAATCCTGGCCCTGCTCTCATGCTGATCAGGCAGCATGAAAGAAGCACCAGTATTGGCTGGAGCGCACTGGTTCGACACTCCTTGAAGCACTGGGGGCGTGTGCATTCTCTCCACCCAGCTACGACAGCTCGGGTTGGAGTGTTTAATGTGCGCATGTCAGGGTGGCCGTCGCAAGACAGCCGGTCAAAGTGACATGTGCACATTAAACTGAAAAGCACACTATTCTTCCCTACTTCTGCCCCGCCCTCAGACTTAGCTGCTACCAGCACGGAAAAATAAAATGTTAATAAATCTGTTTTATTACCATTTTATTTTCCATGTTCCCTGCTCTCCAGCGGAGGTGCGATGCTCCTTCGCTCTCGTGGAGGCACCGCTGCTAGCAAAAGTCAGATGATGTCCTATGCCCTGAACTACTGGATCTCCTGTGCTCATTAATTACAGCTCAGTGAGGTCTTCTGCATTTCTTCTGCACACCTCACAATTTTTTTTTATCTCGACGTGCCTTCAGGTCAGTTTCCCAGTTTCTCTTTAGTTACTACCTTTCAACTCTGGAGGTTCTTTTGCACCATGAATAATGAGATATTATGCTGTCAGCGAATGGCCACTCATTAACCACCGTAAGTTGGGATGCCCAACAGTAGAAACGCTGATCTGGCAGTGCTATGCCCCCCTCTGTGGGTTTTCTAGTCACTATTCGTGGCGTCCCTTCATCCCAAAGCAGTAGCCTAGTGTCGGCCTCCACTTGCTTGATGAAGTGGTCTGGGGCCTCATAAAAAGAGTTCGGCAGGGCGCAGAGAAATTTAGGTTATGGACTTCTTTGAGTTAATATGGAGGACCGACTATCTCCTGAAATTCCTTATGATCTCAAGGTGTCATGTCCTGCTTGGGGGCGATCGTGGGCTTTCCCCAAAAATTTGGGTCGTCAACACTTTACTCTTTACTTAGGGCTTTTCAGACAAAATTCCACCTACACTGTTATATGCTATTGAAATAATAGACACGAAATGCTGGAATTTTATTCATAAAATAAAGGGTAAACTTTTTGGGGAAATTTGTAATTTAAATTCTCTGGCACTGATTGAAGGGCTGTGTCTTGAGATGGGTTTGCCAAGTTTTTATGTAATGGGGTTGGCTGCTATCTTACGTTGGGGTATTGTGCTTTTGCATTACAACAAGTGTACTTTAAGAGGTTATTTATATTCTGGTTTTCGGTCAGAATAAGAAAGTGAATACTCTTCTTAAAAAATTTAAACAAGCACTTATGCACTTTAATTTGAGTGAGGTTGATTTTAAGGGATGTCTTGTGTCCATGTTAAATATTTTTTGAAAAATCGGATTAGGAGTAGTTCTAGGAGTTTAGATATGTTAGCCTTGAAAATCTTGAAAATGTTTGAATCTTAGGATCTCAAGGATTGCTGTGATTGACCCCTTCCGGATCCGCTAAGTATAACAGGATGTCATCTGTATAGAGTGAGATGACATCCTCCCAGTCGTGGCCCATTGGAGTCCCTAACTCAGGACATCCTGTTGAATCCATGAGGTCACCGGCTCTATGGCCACCACAAATAACAAGGAGGAGAAGGGACAGTCCTGGTGAGGCCCCTCCCCAGTGGAATTTCATCCAACAGTGTTCTATTAACTCAGACCCTCGCTGTGGGTCGGGTATATAACACTCGCAACCAGGTCCGAAATGAGGGAGCGAAACCCATCCACTCCAGCAATGTCATCAGATAGGGCCATTCTATCGAATCAAACACTTTTTTCAGACTCTAGTGCCAACAGCACTGCTGATTCCTCCACCTCTTTCCCCACGCCAGACACTCAAAGAGTCTCCCTAGGTTGTTCCTGGTGGATCGATAGTGCATGCATCCCAATTAATTGGCAGCCACGATGGTGTAAATTACCTGCTTGAGACGATTAGTCTGCACCTTCCCTAGCACCTTTATCTCGATTTGGAGTAGGGAGATCGGCATGTATGAAGCCGACTGTTCTGGCAGTTTCCCGAGTTTATCGAAGAGAGTTATAATCGCCTTGTCTAAGGTCCCTGGGCAACTCACCCTTACCTCTGGTTTCATGAAGCATGGCATGGGTGGGTTTACCACTTTATTGTTCAGGTGGGAGGCCGTTTGAGTCCGGTGCCTTCCCGCTCTTGATTTGTGACAAAGCTTCCACTAGTTCCCCTTCCTGTATAACCCCCTCTAGGAGTTTCCTCTCCTCACTTCCTAAGGTGGGGACAGGGAGGTCTCTAATGAAGGAGGTCAACTCACTTCCCTTTGCCATATTGGTGCGTGGTGTATGTAGGTTCCCCACAGAGCCTGCAAAGGCCTGTGCAATTTCCTTATCAGACCGCCATTGAGACCCCCCTCTGTGTAAACCTGCTGCACCCATCCTTGGCTTTCCTTCTGCTGCACAAACCGGTCACGACGTTTCCCAGCCTTATTTCCCAACTCATATAGTTTGTATTGTTTGGCCCTGTATAAGGCTCCTGCCTCTTGTAGCATTAGAGTCCGATATTCCTGCCTTATGTTATCGGCCAGAGCAACAAGGGCTGCATCTGGGGTGTCCACAAGCTGCGCGTTCCATGGAGTTAACTTCTTCTATCATTCCCTGCATTTCTGTTCTTTCAGTTTCCTGAAGGTATGTGATATAATTTGCTCTCTCACTGCTGTTTTGTATGCTTCCCATAGTGTGACTTCTGAGGAAATGGTTCCCACATTGTCCCTAAATTATTTGTCTGTAGCTTCCTGTATAAATTGTCTTGTTCCCCCAGTTGATCGATTACAAGGGGTCTAATTTCCATTCTGCTCTGGTCTGAGCTTTTGGTGATCCAGGGTTGTGCTCAAGGGCGAGTGGTCTGAAATACCCCTCTGGAGGTATCCTGTGTCTCAGTAATGTCCCACTTGTCATGCCGGGACCAGGAAATATTCTAGTCGGCAAACAGATTTCTTCTGGTTGGACTATTGTTGCATCTATGGGTGTGAGTTGCCAGGGGTCTACCAGGCCCAAAGCATCCAGGAAGGTTGCAACCGAGTGACCTCCCTTGAATGCCCCTCAGCCTTCACCACTCTGTCCAACTCCCCTTGGAGGAAGAGGTTGAAATCACCTCCCACCCCTAACAATGCCTCTGGCACGGTTGGGGCGTGGTCTTGCTGAGCAGCAAGATAGCCGCTCGTTGAGAGGGCTCTGCCGGCCGAGACATTATCATGGCATTAATCCTAGCCAAAGAAGCGAACTGTGCAATTAAAACGGATGGCAACACACAATAGAGCAGAGGTGAAATGTAAGCGGCTGTGGGAATCCCAAACCCCGGGGCTTCGGGGAGACCTGGAGACTGACGACCAGCCGGCTGGGCACTGAGCACGCCGATCTCGCTCCATTGGCTGGGCCTGTTGTACTGCGCGAGCCTACCGGCGCTGGTGTGATCGGGCACATATGACTTGAGGTTTGGCCCCAGAGGAGACACAAGCATGTTCACTGCACTGCAGAGAGAGGCCACCACTGACGAAGCTGTGGAAACGAGGTGAGGGCTACCCCCACACAAAAAATACCTGCGCCCGGCCGTGAGCTGGCCCGACCCTGTGGCTGCTCCAACTACTGCTGTAATCCTTGCTGGAGCAGCGGGCATAAATCTCGTTCCCTTGCGAGAGGATGCCGGCGGGTGCGCCGATCACGCTCCATTAATCGGGCCTGCTGAACTGAGCAAGCATACCGGCACTGGTGTGATCAGACGCAGCAGACTAGGAGACAGGGGAGCCGGCCCCAAAGAAGATACAAGCATATCCACTGCACTGCGGAGAGAGGCTGCCGCTGGCAAGGCCGGACGAATGCCGCGGGGAGTGATGGCAGTGGAAACGAGGTGAGGCCTACCCCCGCGGCGCCTCGCAAAAACTGCGGCCGGCCGTGAACTGGCCCGAGCCTGAGGCTGCTCCCAACGCTGCTAAGATCCTTGCTGGAGCCCCCGGCATAAATTTCGTTCCCTTGCAGGAGGGCGGCAAAGATAGACGTGCGCTGTAGCATAGTCGGCTGCGAGGCCATTACTGAGACGGCCCCAAACTGCTGCTCCTCTGTAATAAGTAAAGCGGAGCGCCCGGGGGAGACAGCTGAGGCTCTTCCGTGGAAAAGGGCGAGTCAGTTCATATGCCCTACGACACTAACTCAACAGAGCAGAGGTGCCATGTAAGTGGCAGTCACTTGCAACCCGGATTACATATCACTGACCACTGGACATTAGCAAGAACAAGCTGCCAGCCCCTATAAGCCACATAACTCTAATTCAGGATGATGGGATCTGTATGGAAGGCATGCCCGTAGACATAACTGCAACAACCGGCTATGTACTGCCCTCACTTAATGCTGGCCTCCCCTAAAGCCACAGAACTATCAGGAAACGGCCATCGCAAACCCACACGGCAACATGGGGAAAAATTATGCGAAACAAACCAAACGATCCTTTGAGAATAAAAGGCTGACATGCCTAACAGAGGTTGGGTCTGAATCGGACAGTGAATCTACCCCAGGGAAGACCCTGACAGACAAAATGATGATCTTCGCACCATATTACTAGAGGTCAAAACTAGCCTCAAAACAATTGACTCTAAACTTGATATACTTACCTCCCGGCTAGACCAGGTGAAAAAACAGGTTGATACCCACAAAACACGGCTGTACCAACTCGAAAACTGCGCTTCAGACGCTCATGACTATCAGGTTAAATCCAAGGAGCATCTGCTACAAATGGAGAAAGTCCTGAATGTAATTAAAGCAAAGAATGAGGATTTGGAAGCTCATTCCAGAAAGAATACCCTCCTCATCACGGGCAATCCAGAAACCACCGCAATATCCAAAATTGAAACATTCGTGGAGTGGCTGCTACGAGAGCTGTTTGGAACAGACCTCTCAATGGTGTTTATTGTAGAGCGCGCCCATCGATCCCTAGGCCCCATACCTCCTGTGGACACCACACCCAGGCCAATCTTGGCGCGACTGCTCAACTATCGTGACCGCGACACAACCCTATGCCTAGCCAGGGAGAGGGGCAACATAAATCACCAAGACAATAACATTTCTTTCAATCCGGATTTCACACCCGCGGTACAGGCAGCGCGGAGCGACTTTGCTCCAATCAAAACGCATCCTACAACAAACTGGAGCCCCTACGCCCTTCTGTACCCAGCCAAACTAAACCTTTTTTTTTTAATTCTTTTTTTTAAATTATTTTATTTTCATTTTTTATTAACACATAAATCAATACAGTAGCCCACTTATTTTTACATTCTTTTCCTTATACGGCAAACAATACTTGGCATCTTCTTGCCAAACTAAAAGTTAATTACGAAGGCCACTCACGCTATTTCACTGATGTCAAATCGGCTCTCAAGTTCGCAAAGCACATTGGTAGTCAGAAACGCTCCCCTGAAACCTTGAAGCGAGGCCCGCGGAAGCTTGGCTCAGTGACAATGACTGATTTTTTAACATATGAACGCTGCAAAGCAGAGGTCTGAGTCAGATGGCTTGGCTGGGGAGGCGGTACGAACCTACCACAGCGCAATCAGGAACAGCGCGGACATACAAGCACCACACTGCCGCCATCCGACTTAACTGTCTGACTTGTACTGATCTTTGCTCCTTCGTCATTTTTCTGAACTTGGCCACCCCGCCACTAGGCAGGGAACTTCACCGGCACTCTCATGCCCCCTGAGAGAGCTCCCCCTTTCTTATCTCTCTTTTGGGGTGTTGTAATGGTTACGAGAGGGAGGGCGGGGTTTAATACACAACCTAATTGGGAGGTTGGTGTGGGTGGAGGGGGAATGGGGAAGTTTTTTTCATGTTATTTGGGGGGGCAAATAGGGAACATTGATTTCTGACACTTGTCAGGGTTTATAGGTATATGGGAACTTCACAGATCTTTCCTCAACAACAATTCATAACTCAACTATACCACAACAGCGAAATCAGGGACAGCAGAAAACCAAGGCAGCCTGCCCCGCTCAGATTCATACATAATACAGATCTCCGACTTAAATGACAACGTACACTTTCCTCACCTGGAACATCCGAAGCCTAAACGACCACAGAAAAACGCGTCTCATTCAGTCATACCTGCTCAGAGACAATATTGATGTCTTCTTCCTCCAAGAGACGCATCTTAGTAGCACATCAACCACTAAATTACACCACAAACGCTGGGGAGATGTTTATTCATCGGTTTATTCTAACTATGCCAGTGGCTTGGCCATATTAATACACCAGGGGTTTGATTGGACGTCATATTAATAGATAGACCCCGATGGTAGATTTATCATTTGGGGGGGTACACTGGGGAATACTAAGACCAACATGGTAGCGATTTATGGCCCAAACACGGATGAGCCGGAATTCTTTAGCACCATCTGGGCCAAGATTACACCACTCGGCTGCAACACCATCATATGGGGAGGTGATTTTAACACTGTATTGGACGAGGCCCTAGACAGGTGGGCTCATCTCGCAAGCTTCCTCCCAAGGCAGGATCAATTCTAAATTCAATTATACTAGAAAATGAACTGGTAGACATCTGGAGACAATGGCACCTGGGTGAGAGGGAGGGCATCTGTATTACATCACAGCAAAATGCTTGGTCCAGACTTGACTTCTGGCTAGTATCAAAAGGACATAGCGACATGGACAACTGACACTAGGCCCATGCCGAGAACGCTGTCCGACCATGCCCCCTGCCTTCTCCGACTGTCGCTCCCAATGTCACTTCGTCTGGAGTTCAGCTGGCGATTCCCACCTCATGCTTTATTAGATGCGGCCTTCAGAAAAGAAATCCGAAGGGACATAATAGAATACTTCACACTTAATAAGGGATCAGTATCCTTCCCCTCTACACTTTGGGAAGCCTTTAAAGTAGTAATCAGAGGAGCATGCATAGCTAGACAAGCCGGTGTGCTGAAGGCTATTAGACAGTCTCTTAAAGATCTGGAATCGCATATCCAAGACAATGAATTACATTGTTATAGAACCAGTGATTAGGCATACCTGGCATATCCCGCAGGGAAAACAATTCCGAATTTGAGAACGAAGCGCAGCGGGAGGCACATTTCCTAGGAAAATACGCCTCAGCTAGAAGATATGGGGAGGGAGATCGTCCGGGCAAAACCCTAGCCGCTATCCTCAGACCACCGGGTAATGCATCCTATATCACAGAGCTGTTAGATGGGGACTCTAACCGGTGAGGGGCCCACAGGAGATATTGGAACTCCTTACAAATTTTTATTCCACACTATACTTCTCCACCTCCCTTGACATTATTGAAGAACTAAATACCTACTTAGACTCCATCGAATTACTGTGGTTGGGCAGGGCACATTGGGCATACCTTGACAAACTCTTTACCACAGAAGACATTCTCCAGGTCATAAACAGCCTACCGAGCGACAAGGCCCCCGGGCTAGATGGACTGACAACCTCCTTTTACAAATGCTACGCACCAATCCTGGCACCCCACCTTTTAGTGGTATATCAGGAATCAATAGAGGCGGGCACCCTCCACCCCACAATGCGAGAAGCGGTAATCCTAACATTGCTTAAACCCGGGAAGGCCCAAGACTTTCGGGACTCTTACCGCCCACTATCACTTATAAATATAGACAAGATTACGCTAAACTACTCGCAAACAGGCGACAGCCACTTCTCCCCCTCATCGCCAGAGGTGGCCAATCAGGCTTTATACCCGGGCGATCAACTGTACACAATCTGCTATTTGCTGTTTTCACCACTTGGCCCCCCAGAAGCCCGCACTAGCAGCCCTCTTAGATGCCACAAAATCATTTGGTTCTCTAGAATGGCCATACCTCTTCACCATTCTGACCAGACTGGGGTTTAGCCCACTATTTTTGCAACAAATCCAACTGCTTTACCCCGAACCCACTACCTTCCATATCACTCGTGGCACTAGACAGGGATGTCCCCTATCACCCCTCCTCTTCGCCATAGCGATGGAACCGCTGGCGGCACACCTCAAACAACATCATGCGGCCAGGGGACTGGGATTCTCATCCAGAGGGCCGATTATCTCATTATATGCTGACTACATCACACTCTACATACATGATCCTAAGGAGAACTCAGAAAAATCACCAAATTTGGAGGTTTATCAGGAATCCAGCTCAACTGGTCCAAATCAACACTATTCCCACTAACTGACTACACACATTCTTTCGAGCTGGAATACCCCCTTGAGTGGGCCCATGGCCCAGTTAAGTATCTGGGGATTTGGTTAAGCCGCGACACACAAGAATTCTGGAATATGACCTATGGTCGCACTGTGGCTTGGTTGGAAGGAAAGGTGGCTACTTGGTTTAAACTGCCACTATCACTAGTAGGCAGGATAGCGGTGGCAAAAATGATTGTCCTTCCTAAATTATTATACATATTTGCCAATCTCCCCCTCCCACTCAGCCAAGCATTCTTAAGGAAATTGCGCTACCTCAAGGTCTTTCTCGTCTGGGCTGGCAAACAAGCCCGATTCTCCTGGGAGCTGCTTACGCTCCTGCTTCTACAGGGTGGGATGGGTTCGCCAGATATTACTCTATACGCCTACTGCGCACAGGCTCAGTTCCTACATCACTGGCTAAACCCGACCCCATTTCAGCCCCACATAGCGGTAGAAACAGACAGAGCCGATCCCAGCCCCTTGCAAGTTGCAGCATATCAAGCGCCCCAGGAACTAAATCAATACAATTGAAATATTGCCCTGGGCTTTGGAAGGCTTGCGAAACAGAGCTGGCATCAGGATACTATATGTCCCGTCCGTCCCTTTGGCCAACAACCCACAAATACCTCCACTAGTAGACAACAGCAATGCGGCTAAAGCGCTGCAACTCGCCTTAACACTTTTGCGGACGTATACCCCGGAGACACATTCTTAGCCCCCCCGTCACCCATAGGGGAGACCTTGCAGAGCTTCTCAGACCTGCTACTATACTACCAAATCCGAGCAACGTGTAGACAGATACATAGCGCACTTCCGAACCCTCCCCCACTCTGTCAGCTCTTGAGCTAATGTTGACTGACCCATCCCCACGCAGACTTATCACACGCCTTTATAATACTACGCAACGCACCTCCCCGGTGGCCAAATCGAAGGAACAAGCAGGACGCAATTCAGAGCTACACTTACCCACAACAGACGAGCAATGCCGATTTTGCTGCAGTCAATTAGAACTCCTATCCCCTAACTACAAACTAAGACTTATTCACTTTAAATTCCTCCACCGACTCTACCGGATACCCCTGCAGCTCCATCAAATGGGTCTCAGACCAGATGTCAACTGCTGGAGATGCCATACCCCACAAGCCTCTTTTCTGCATTTGGCTTGGGACTGCCCTACTATAGCGCTGTTCTGGGTGAACATTTTTAATACAATCCGAGAAATGCTGGAGATAATATTGGAACCCACACCCCAGATTGGCCTGCTGGGTTATATTAAAGACACCCCGACCGCTACTCGTCGTCTGCGTGCCATGCTGCTCTTACTAGCGAAACGTAGAGTTTTGCATACACTGGGGGAAACCGAATGCTCCCTCTGTAGACACTTGGATACACAACATCACCTACTACCAAGAACAACTGTCCACCTTCTGGGACTTGATGCCAACCGCATCTTGACCCAGAGATATTTGGGGCCCGTTTTCTACATGGATACGCACTCACAATTCAGATCACTCTAACCCACGTTGACATCAACTGGCTCACATAAACCTAGCAGACCACTGGCCTCCTCCACATATACAATTAGATCGCCCTCGCATCATGTAAATTGCCATTGTACCTATGATGTTGCTATACAATATGCTTCGCACATTCAGCTATTAGCTCTGCTTATATCACGTTCATTCTCCTACAGTGTGTTAACCTGTGGACTTCAAATTTGCATGGATTTGCTGACTTGTTTTCCTACACTCCCCTCTTGTTTTGTTCCTTGTTTATGTCTGGAATTGATAGGACACATGATATACCATTATCCTGTGGATGCATCACGTGTATATGATAATCTTAAATGCCAATAAAAAAAAAAAACAATGTCTCTGGCACCTAAGTAATCCAGTCGCGTAATTTTGCCAGTCCCACAGATTGTAGCCCCTGGGGGAGTTATCAGTGCCTCCCCCTGCCAGGTACCCTGCACCGCTACTCAAAAACTTTGGGGATCCGACCATGTTCTGGGTATTTGGAGTGGCAGGGACCATTGTGCCAGTATCCTCACTCCACTGAATCAGTGTCTTGTATGTGCCCCTATCCAGAAAGGCAGCGTTAGTACCCACCAAGTGGGTGTCCTGGAGTAGGATTAAATCTGGTGATTGACATGCCAGATATTTCATGATTAGTCCTTGTTTTAGTTTATTACCCAGTCCATTCATGTTCCAGAAAAGGATTTTGAGGGGACTAACCCATCGCCCCGTGCATCCAGAAGACTTTATGTCAGGACCCCTCCTTATCTGGCTATTGGGTCTATCCGACTCCCATGATGATGATATCAATCTGCTGTCGTTGTAACCCCCCAACACACTCACCCACCCTTGCATCACATGTGACGAGTTCACAGATACCCACCCCCTCAATGCCTGCGATGCCTGTCGCCCATCCCCATGTAGGATAAACATCAACAACATTTTCAGAATAGAGCCATGATGAGTAAATTGGACCTGGTCCTTCAGGCTGAATTGCCAATTATTGTTCTCCACACATCCCAGGTATCCCCTGACACTCCCCTATCCAAATGGTCACAGGGCACCCCAGTCCATCAGACTCATTCTTTACCCTATGTCCTCTGCCGTCATCAGGGGGACCACAGGTAGCACAATGCACTCTGTGTCCTCTCCTGATGTTCCTGTGTTTTCTCCAGAGTCACCTGAGTCTCCACCCACAGGCCTACTTATTACCAGTGATCCATGGCCGGCTCCATTGGAGTTCCTCCACCACTTTGGCTCTTTGCGACTGTGCCTGGTCCTTTGTAGCGGTTGCCCTGGGCGCCGTCACTGGCACCATTTCTTTTTGCCATCCTGCCAGTCCTCAGGCTGACTGCTCCCGAGCCTCCAGCACCTCATGTCTATTTCGTTCCAACCATTCCCAAACCACTGTTGCAAAGGTGAAGAAGTGTGATACCGCCTGTTTGTCACTCTTAGTTTGCCAGATAGAGCAAAGCATATTTCATGTTTAGTTGTTGGAAATGCTTCTTTACTGCAATACATTTTTCCCGTTGTCACTGGATCGCTGTGGTGTACTCGGGGTAAATGTTCACCTGGTTCCCTTCAATTTGCCAGAGTCCATGTGAGCCCGCCAGTTGGAAGATATGGTTGGGGCCTCTAAAATTAAGCATATATGCCACTATCATAGGTGATGGGGCTCCTGGCACCAGGTTCGCCCGGTACCCTGTGGGCTTGTTCCACTGTAAAGAACTGCAAGGCGCCATCCCCTGTAGCCATTGCAATAAGCAGTTTTCCACAAATAGTTCTGTACACAGGCCTTCAGCTTATTCTGGAATTCCAATAAGCCGCACATTATTACGCCTCAAATGCCCATCCGCGTCATCCAACTTCCTCGTCAGGAAAGTCACTTTCTTCAGCATGCTCTGTAGATGTGCTCATTCTCTGAGACTAGGTTAGGGCCTGGATATGTGCAATCACAGTTTACGAAGCCGCCACATTCTGGGACAGTTTTTTATGATCCGTTCGTATTAAACCCACATCCAGGACCACTGCCTCTATTTTGTTCTCTGGGGCCGTCTTGGTGTCCCGGATCGTGGCCAGTAATCTTTCCATGTGCACCTCTAGGGTAGCATCTTCCCCTCCCCAGGCCGCTCCTGGTTCACCCCTGTCCTGCATAGGCTTCACATGTTTGGGGCGCACCAAAGCCCCATATCACCACTCCCCTGTATAAACGAGGGTTCTGGCTCGTCAGACCTTTACACCCATCAAGCTGCCTCTGATCTAGGCATCGGCCACCCTTCACCTCATGCCCGGAGGAGAGCCCAGGCCTCCCAGGTCACTCACGACTTATCTGGTGTGTCTGGTAGGTCAATCTCAGCTCTATGATTGTCCTCAGGTCACCCACTTCACTACGATGAATAAAACACAGACATCATTAATTTTCACTGTTTTACCACCCACCATTGCACTATCCCACGTTATTCATCTATTAAAGCATTAACGCACAGAAAACAGCATTATTATTTTAATTTTTCAAGCCGAACGTGAATGCGGCCTAGTCTTTCATGCATTAGTCCACGCATTAGTGCACGCATGCGCATACGCATTTCCCCGTGTTTTTTATGTTTTTGCATGTTAGTTTTCACTGCACACGATTAATAAATGTTACTGAGGAATTAATTCGAGCAGGTTTTACTTTTTCAAACCCCTGCTCTATCAGAGGTCATGGTGGTCTATTCTTCGAGGAAACCCTTCAAACTGCCTTGCTTGCAAATGTTTGGCCGTCTGCCTGGCAGTGGCTGAAGCTGATTCTTGATCTTCCACTGCTGTTACAAGGAGGAAGGAGGAAACCACCTGTTGTGGCCTAGGAGCCTTAGAAGGAGGAGGGGCCTCAACGTTTAAGAAGTGGGTCTTTTCTTGACTACAGCTAGGGTAATGGCTCTTCACACAGCCAGGCTGAATTCCTTCATGGATGAAGACATCTTCTCAAGGGCAATGAATGTACCAACTTAGCAGCTTTGGTTTTAGATGATGCCATCCCAGAAGAGCAAGCCTTGGTTTCAGGGCCTGGCTCAGTTATGAATATGTCGACCAGCTTACAACTAATGGACGTCAGAATGCTGCTGCTCTACTAGGATAGCAGTATTACCATTTACGGGGAGACAGAAAGGACATAATACCCAGGCCTGAAGAACTTCAACGGACCATGAAGCTTTGCTGGAAAGGGTCTCTTTGGCCATGGCAAAGATATGAGTAAGAAACCTAACCACGTCTAAAAGTGTCATGGCACACTTTGAGGGAGCTGTTGCGGTTCTGATCATCGTCACCCCGCAAGTTGTATTAGGACTCAGCTGTGCCACTAAACTCACTGACACCAGTAAGTGGTGGGAGTAAGTTAAACAGGATCATCATTGTCCTGCTGCAATTTACAGAAGCCTTTAGGAGCTCTCATATTCATTGTGCCAGGGAGCATACCTCTCTTCGCTATGACTTTATGTCTAACCCAACAGCAGCCACAAGACCACTGGCCTCTGTGTTTACCCCCAATTACAACATACACAGCAATCTCTTTAATTGTAATTCATTGCTTCCAGATACTCTGCGTTAATACAATTGGCTCTTCTCAGATGCATATTATTAGGGAAAACTACGTTTCTGTTCAAGACCACAGTGACAGGGCAGGAGTCAGAAGAAATGGAAAAGGTTTTTGTGGGACTAATTTATCTAAGGAAACTCTTACGGCTTTTGGGGTTAGAAACATTTTGAACTTGCAGGGTAATGCTAGAAGGTAGCTGAGCACCTAAAATTCTCAGGGAGTGGTGTGGCAGGCATTTTCCCATGGCCTGCCAGATGACGCCAATATCCTACAGGCATTTGCAAATGATCACTGTATTCGCCCAGGGACACAAAAACGTGGTCAGGGCTCTCTCAAGCTGACCCTGGCTGTATTCATGAACATTGTGGGGGCAAAAGTAAGACCCACAGCATGAACCCGTGGCTTGGATTCCTCTCTGTGGCCTGTGCAATGAGGCAGAAGACAGAATGTACACTGTGGCCATGTAAATTTGGTACATGTGAAAATGGTGGCTGAGAAGAAGACAGGGGCCGTATTATGGTAATTGATCATTTTCATTGTTTGCGCTGGGCCCAAACAGTGAAAATGCGCCTTATTACCATGAATGCGCTGCCCCCAGGACAACCGCGAACTCGTGCAGCCCTGGGGGCATGGCATTCCTGTGCTCTACGTTTCTGCACTTTTGAAGGGGATTAGAGAGCCCCTTGCAGGCGGGTGCAGTCAGTGACTGCACCCGCCTGCAAGGGGTTGTCTGGGGGGTCCATGGGACCCACTCCCCCCCCTCCAGAGGACTGCCATCAGGGGGCACACTGACAGTGCGCCACCTTTTAAATGGCGCACTCCCAGAGCTCCTCCTGAGGGCTTCATTGCCTCCACGCCCACGTTGGTAATACGGCGCGGGCGCAGAGGCAAAGGGATTCCCTCATTTACAGGGATCGCCCCCTTGAAGAAAGCGCTGGCACACATGCTATTGGTATTACAGAAGGGGCCGCACAAGCGTCTGCGGCCCCTTATGTAATACCAAAGTGCCCCGGGGCGCGCAAATTGGGCGCAAACACCCATTGCGCCCCTTGGGCACTTTATGTAATACGGCCCGGTGGCTTAGCTATCATTAATGCAGCAGGCACAGTCTCACCTGGGTCCAGGTCAGTGAAGAGCCCACTGCTGCTCGGTTATAGCTTCCCGTTTCCCTAGCTTGTAGTAGGGCCCATGGAGCCCTGCTATGCCACAGGCAGACTTTCAAATGGCCTACTGCTCACTGAGTGTACACCTAACCGAATGGCCTACGAGAGCTCCCTAACTTAGAATAGATGGTGTTTAACTGATTCTATCTGAAAATCATTTAGTTACTGTGCTCTTGTTGGTAGCAGGATGTTGTAGGGAGCATCCTGAGCTACAGAGCGTTGCTCTCGTTGATGAAGTTATGGCACATTTGTGGAATAGTGCATTGTATGCCAACCTTTAGCAATGTATTATTTATACAGCGCCTCATACACTACACAGGGTGAGCAGTCAAAATATCGAAAATAAAATATCGATATACAATAATATCGAAGTTAAAATATCGAAGGGACAGAATATCGATGTGAAGAATATCGATGGACAGAATATCGACCCTAAGGTAAGTAATATCGATTTTTTTAATATCGATGTAAATAATATCGAAGTTAGTAATATCGAAATCAAATATATCGATGTTACTAATATCGATGTTACTAATATCGATATTTGTATTATTGTTATGTATTTTGTTATGTTTTTAGTATGTATTATATGTGTTTTTGTTAAGTGTTCTACTTGTTTAAAAATATATGTATACAATTTTTATATGTTAATAAAAAAAAATTGTTATTTTTTTTTTTTTGTACTGTAGCGGGTTGTGGGTTTATAGGGGAATAGGGTGGGAAGTAATTTAATTATACTAAATTAATTATTAATTTTTAGGAATTATAAATTAATTTTAATTATTTTTTGCGTTTAAGTTCTGTAGCGGGTTGTGGGTTTATAGGGGAATAGGGTGGGAAGTAATTTAATTGTAATTAAGTTATAATTTATTTTAATTAATTGGTATTGATAATTATATTATTGTTAATTAATAATTGGTAATTAATTTGTATTAATTGGTTATTAATTTTTATTAATTGATTAATTGATTATCATGTAATTTAAATGTAATCAAGTTATAATTTATTTTAATTAATTGTTATTGATAATTATATAATTGTTAATTAATTAATAATTGGCAATTAATTGTTAATTGGTGATTAATTTTTATTAATTGATTAATTGATCATCATGTAATTTAAATGTAATTAACATAATTTATTTTAATTAATTGGTATTGATAATTATATTATTGTTAATTAATTGATAATTGGTAATCAATTATTATTAATTGGTAATTAATTATTATTAATTAGTTATTAATTTTTATTAATTGATTAATTGATCATTATGTTAAGTGTATTATTTTATCATTGGAGTGTGTTGTGCGTTTATAGGGGAATACTTTTGGAAGTAATTGAAATCTAATTAAGTAATTATTAAATTTATTTTTGGGTATTGATAATTAATTTATTGGATATTAATTATTAATAGGTAATTTTTTAAATTACAATTTTTTGGTTCTAAAAATTAATTTATTGTTGTTTTATCATTAATTGGTAATTAAATATTATTAAATATTATTTATTGATACATTTAATTAATATATTAAGAATTATTTATTAATTGATAATTAATGTTTAATTATTATTATTATTGGTAT
Organism: Calotriton arnoldi; assembly: GCA_963921515.1. Taxonomy (NCBI): domain Eukaryota; kingdom Metazoa; phylum Chordata; class Amphibia; order Caudata; family Salamandridae; genus Calotriton; species Calotriton arnoldi. The sequence continues at coordinate 3,998,640 of CAWUFW010000098.1, read as the reverse complement.
AAAAAGCATTTAATTGTTCAATATTAGTTAATTGGTAATTAAGTTTTAATAATTTATATGTTTTTTGTTATTAAAAATATTTTATTGTTCAATATTTATTATTTAGTAATTAATATTTATTAATTATTATTTATTGGTATTTATTATTAATGTATTGTTAATAAATTTTCTATTGGTAATTATGTTTTTAATAATTATTTATTGGTATTGGTAAATAGTTTAGAGTTATTTAATAATTCATTAATTATTTAAAAAAATTAATTTATTTATAAGTATGTTATTTGTAACTTCTACGCTATCCAACACTTTCCCTACTGTTGCACTCTCTGGAGTTGGAATAGTAATTTTTACCCCTACGCTATCCAACACTTTCCCTACTGTTGCACTCTCTGGAGTGGGAATAGTAATTTTTACCCCTACGCTATCCAACACTTTCCCTACTGTTGCACTCACTGGAGTGGGAATAGTAATTTTTACCCTCACGCTATCCAACGCTTTCCCTACTGTTGCACTCTCTGGAGTTGGAATAGTAATTTTTACCCCTACGCTATCCAACACTTTCCCTACTGTTGCACTCTCTGGAGTGGGAATAGTAATTTTTACCCCTACGCTATCCAACACTTTCCTTACTGTTGCAGTCTCTGGAGTGGGAATAGTAATTTTTACCCCTACGCTATCCAACACTTTCCCTACTGTTGCACTCACTGGAGTGGGAATAGTAATTTTTACCCTCACGCTATCCAACGCTTTCCCTACTGTTGCACTCCCTGGAGTGGGAATAGTAATTTTTACCCTCACGCTATCCAACGCTTTCCCTACTGTTGCACTCCCTGGAGTGGGAATAGTAATTTCTACCCCTACGCAAGCCAGAACCCTCGTTTATACAGGGGAGTGGTGATATGGGGCTTTGGTGCGCCCCAAACATGTGAAGCCTATGCAGGACAGGGGTGAACCAGGAGCGGCCTGGGGAGGGGAAGATGCTACCCTAGAGGTGCACATGGAAAGATTACTGGCCACGATCCGGGACACCAAGACGGCCCCAGAGAACAAAATAGAGGCAGTGGTCCTGGATGTGGGTTTAATACGAACGGATCATAAAAAACTGTCCCAGAATGTGGCGGCTTCGTAAACTGTGATTGCACATATCCAGGCCCTAACCTAGTCTCAGAGAATGAGCACATCTACAGAGCATGCTGAAGAAAGTGACTTTCCTGACGAGGAAGTTGGATGACGCGGATGGGCATTTGAGGCGTAATAATGTGCGGCTTATTGGAATTCCAGAATAAGCTGAAGGCCTGTGTACAGAACTATTTGTGGAAAACTGCTTATTGCAATGGCTACAGGGGATGGCGCCTTGCAGTTCTTTACAGTGGAACAAGCCCACAGGGTACCGGGCGAACCTGGTGCCAGGAGCCCCATCACCTATGATAGTGGCATATATGCTTAATTTTAGAGGCCCCAACCATATCTTCCAACTGGCGGGCTCACATGGACTCTGGCAAATTGAAGGGAACCAGGTGAACATTTACCCCGAGTACACCACAGCGATCCAGTGACAACGGGAAAAATGTATTGCAGTAAAGAAGCATTTCCAACAACTAAACATGAAATATGCTTTGCTCTATCTGGCAAACTAAGAGTGACAAACAGGCGGTATTTATTATTAATGTATTGTTAATAAATTTTCTATTGGTAATTATGTTTTTAATAATTATTTATTGGTATTGGTAAATAGTTTAGATGTTATTTAATAATTCATTAATTATTTTAAAAAATTAATTTATTTATAAGTATGTTATTTGTAACTTCTACGCTATCCAACACTTTCCCTACTGTTGCACTCTCTGGAGTTGGAATAGTAATTTTTACCCCTACGCTATCCAACACTTTCCCTACTGTTGCACTCTCTGGAGTGGGAATAGTAATTTTTACCCCTACGCTATCCAACACTTTCCCTACTGTTGCACTCACTGGAGTGGGAATAGTAATTTTTACCCTCACGCTATCCAACGCTTTCCCTACTGTTGCACTCTCTGGAGTTGGAATAGTAATTTTACCCCTACGCTATCCAACACTTTCCCTACTGTTGCACTCTCTGGAGTGGGAATAGTAATTTTTACCCCTACGCTATCCAACACTTTCCTTACTGTTGCAGTCTCTGGAGTGGGAATAGTAATTTTTACCCCTACGCTATCCAACACTTTCCCTACTGTTGCACTCACTGGAGTGGGAATAGTAATTTTTACCCTCACGCTATCCAACGCTTTCCCTACTGTTGCACTCACTGGAGTGGGAATAGTAATTTTTACCCTCACGCTATCCAACGCTTTCCCTACTGTTGCACTCTCTGGAGTTGGAATAGTAATTTTTACCCCTACGCTATCCAACACTTTCCCTACTGTTGCACTCTCTGGAGTGGAAATAGTAATTTTTACCCCTACGCTATCCAACACTTTCCTTACTGTTGCAGTCTCTGGAGTGGGAATAGTAATTTTTACCCCTACGCTATCCAACACTTTCCCTACTGTTGCACTCACAGGAGTGGGAATAGTAATTTTTACCCTCACGCTATCCAACGCTTTCCCTACTGTTGCACTCCCTGGAGTGGGAATAGTAATTTCTACCCCTACGCTATCCAACACTTTCCCTACTGTTGCACTCTCTGGAGTTGGAATAGTAATTTTTACCCCTACGCTATCCAACACTTTCCCTACTGTTGCACTCTCTGGAGTGGGAATAGTAATTTTTACCCCTACGCTATCCAACACTTTCCCTACTGTTGCACTCACTGGAGTTGGAATAGTAATTTTTACCCTCACGCTATCCAACGCTTTCCCTACTGTTGCACTCCCTGGAGTGGGAATAGTAATTTCTACCCCTACGCTATCCAACACTTTCCCTACTGTTGCACTCTCTGGAGTTGGAATAGTAATTTTTACCCCTACGCTATCCAACACTTTCCCTACTGTTGCACTCTCTGGAGTGGGAATAGTAATTTTTACCCCTACGCTATCCAACATTTTTCTTACTGTTGTTTTTTTGGGGGTTGTAATAGTAGTTTTATTCCCTACGCTATTTAATATTTTTTGTATTATTTTAGTTAATATAGTATATAATTAATTTTAAAAATATTAAAAGTAAATTTAATTTTTTAATTTGTTATACATAATTATTTAATTTTTATTTAGGTTATTATTTTATGTGTATAGATGTATTTGTAATTTATAATATTTTTTAATAATTTATAATTTATTAAAATAATTATTCAAACTGATTAGTAAGTATATATATTATATATTATATGTATATGTTTAATTAATGTTTTATTTAATTATATATGTTACTTATTAATTTTAAATATTATAAAATATTTTTAACTATGTTTATTTTAGTTATAAGTATTATTTAGTTTATTTTACATATTATTTTTAACAAAAAAAAACAAGATATTTTTGACATCGATATTTTTCCCCCGATATTTTTGTACTTACCATGTTGTAGATAGGATTTCGATATTATTGACATCGATATTTTTGTTGCGATATTTTTGTAGGTCGATTTTTTGACCTTCGATATTTTGTCAGTGATCCACTACACAGATGGGTGCCATGAAGCACTCTGATATGCATCAGGTTACTGAGTGCCCTTGCGGAGTGCATGCGGTAAAGGGCATTGCTTGTGGTTAGGCCTATGTAGGTGATCTTGGGTGCGGTGTGTGCGGCAAGATTTGGCAGAAAGACAAAAGTGAATACAGATCGGTCATGGTGTTCTTCATCCACAGAGAGTGACATATCAAAGACCTGAGTTAGGAATTAGCTATATTGTAAATTCCAGGCTGCTATGGTAACTACTTCATTGTCTTGACGTCTATCGGAGATATTATCACCTCCACATTACAACACGGTGGTGGTAATTCTGTCAGCGGCAGATCTGTATCGGACAAACAGACACAACAGATATATCGTGTCTGTGGGAAATAGCCGACTTTATATTACCATCTAGCTCTAATTCAATTCTACAATTTAAAGCACATGGGAGACCACATGCTACTGCAGGAACTGGCAGTTCTTGTTTGCGCTGTTGGGTGATCAGAGGCTCAGAGCCAGCCACTCTTTGGTGGACAGGAGGTAGCACTCGAGAACATTCAATTCGTATTGCTTGGTAGTAACGCACAGGTACAGTTATGTTTCTTTGACAGATAAGTAGTAAAAGTTGTCATGGTCTCTGACAGACTTAAGGTATGGAATATATGTATCTTTTTGAAGGAATGTGAGATTGGGGTGGGTCCTGCGGGACTCCGCATTAGATTTGGAGAGAGTTTGATAGGAAGGTTCACACCGAAGGGCATATTCACAAGGCAATATCGCCGCGTTAGCGGCACTTTTTTGCCGATAAAGCGGCGATATTTTTATCGCACTATTCACAAGCTGTCGCTAACAGCCGTTAGTGACAGCTTTTAGGCGAAAAGTACCATTTCAAAGATCGCGATTTCTGTTAGCGATAATTATCGCTAATTACATGCAACGGAGGCGTTCCCGTGCAAATTCTGCCGTTAACCCAACATCTCCACATTCACAAGGGGATTCCTTAAGTCCAGAGCACCAAAAAAAGTGTCTCTAACTGCAACTAGAGGCAGTTTTTTAAGACCAGAAAATATCTGGTCTTAAAATGGAGATAACCATTGGGGCCTTATTTCCGCATGTTTTGTTGCTGGACCGCGCTGCAAGCAATGTTGCTGCGCTGCCCTGCTACAAAATTACAGGGCAGGACTGCGCATTATCAATAAGATAGTGCGGATTCCTGGGCCTCACTCATGAAAAGTGTTGCAACGCTGCAACAAGACAGCGTTGCAACACTTTTCACTATCCCCTTCTTGCAACACCATGGATGCGCTGTATTCACTGGACAGCGCTCCATGATGCAAGTAATGACAGATACGTCTGGAATCCTGACGTATCTGTCTGCGCTAAAGTCACGCATTGCTGCAGTTGTGTCACAACCATGACGCAACTCCAACAATGCATGGGGCCAGCCTATCCCTGTGGCACTGCGTCACCCTCACGCCTGCCATCGGGCAGGCGGAAGGTACTGACGCAGTGCCGTTCATGAGGGGTGCCCGAATGTCGGCGCTGTTCGAGAACCATCGGTGGCGGTTGTGCGCAGTGGTGTCATCGGTTGGAAGCAGTGGGGGAGTGTTGGTGCAGAGAGTGTTGACGAGACGTCCTTCGGTGGCCTTGAGCCAGCTGCGAGGGGTTGCGATGATGGCGGTGGCGTCCGGTGGGCAAGGTGAAGACGTGATGCATCCAATGATGGTCGGTCCAGGAGAGTCCGGTGTTGTGTCTGAAGTCGAAGCTCCCGCTGGCGGAGGTGACGTGCTTGACCGTGTGTCCTGCTATGTGGCCTGTTGAGGTGAGTTGCTGCTTACGTCTGATGTAGGGGACCTTCCCCAGAAGGCGTTGGTGTCCTGCTCACTTGTGTTGTCCAGGTGGAACTTGAGATAACCGAGTAGGATGTCATTCGTGGAAGGGAGACCCTGGGGTGCAATGAGGCCAACAATGGTATTTGAGAATGGGGGGCCAAGGGCTGGGGGGCCTGCACATGAGGGTGCCGCAGTGGATGTGCTTGGGCTTGGTCCGGATCTGGGAGTTGAGGTGGTCCATGGTCACCCTTGGGTCATTAGAGTGCGTGGTCAGTCGGAGTGTGCCTCTGTAGGTGATGGCAATGCCTTGTCCTTGAAGGTTGGGCTGCTCCTTGCGGGTGATACTGCAGCCGTCAGCGATGGCGATGTCCGGTCCGGAGCAGAGGTCGGTCCTGGCAGGCGATGTGGCGTCCAGGGTTGATGGCGAGGAGGGTGCTGGCGTTGGAGTGTCCAAGAGGAAGGCTCCTTGGTGCTGGGCGCGGTCCAGGGGCAGACGGACACAGACGGACTAGCCTATGGTTTGCCTTTGGCATGGGAGACGTCCAGTACAACGCAGGCAGTACATCATTAACTATGCAACTCCGACAACGCAGGTGCCTTTACATCGCATTTGAGTACAACACATTGTGAGGTCAGTAATGGGGTAATTTTAAGTATTTTGTATGGGTATGGGTTTCGGATGTCGGATCTGAAATTTGGGGTGTGCATTTGGGGTAAAATATGAAAATTGGGGTGGGCATTTGGGGTAAAATATGAAAATTGGGGTGTGCATTTGGGTCAATTTTGATTTTTGTGTGTGTATTGTGGCCTCAAAAAGGAATTCCTGGGTTCACGTTTGGGATGCAAAGGTTAGTTTAGGGTTGCACTCACTGGAGTGGGAATAGTGATGTTCATGTCTCTGCAATGCAACGCCTGACCTACTGTTCCAATGTGCCTAGTATTAGTATGCATTGGAATGGAATGCAATGTCATGTAATGCGTTGTAACTACGTATGTGCCTTTGGCACACGAGTGTTAGTCCCGCTGTGTATGTGCGCACAGCGGCCGCCATTGAGAAGTGCTGGGGGGGGTGTTGGACAGCTGTGAGGTGGTAAACGCCGGAAAGAATACTGGATTGTGCATGGACACAGGGATGTGTGTGTGAGCGGGTGTCGTAAATATTGTAATGAGGGAAGTCTTACCTCGAAGCCGGGCCCCGTGTCTTCGTAGCTCCTGCTCCGCTGCGACTAACTGGCGCCAGACCTTGAGAATATCCCCCAAAGTGTCTTCTGGGATCCATGTGACTGGCGATTGCTGATTGTCCGGGACTGAATAGAGAACATTTTATTCATTTCTCGAGATATCCCTTGTAAAGGGCCCAGCTCGTTAATAATCTGACTGGGTGCCACAGAGGGAACCCAGACATCAGCACCAATGCAACATAATGTAACTGTTGGTCTTGCAGGGTTGAGTACAGAGAACAGATTTTGTTTTGAATTTGCACTGGACGGTCGGTCCTTGTAGTAAATGGTGTCTCTGTAGAGCACCACAATCCACCCAGACAACATGAAACACATGAGATTTCAGGGAATCCTACTGCTGATGATTGTTATTTATGATCGCAAAATGCGGACTTGGACACATGTTCACTCTTGCCTATAAGGCAATCTGGCAGTGCCGGATGGGCTGGTCTCACAGATCACTATATAGGATGTTTTGGGGCACTTTGTGGGACTGATTTATCGTCTTGTTTTTACTGTTGAATTCTCTGATATTGCCATATACGTTGCTCGCAGCAAGCACAATTGCTTGCAGTCTCTCGTGCCTTGGAAACATCCATCATGCGACTTTACAAGTTTAAAAATGCCCTGTTTTGCAAATGTGGGCCAATTTTTTGTTATTTGATTCGCTAATTTTTTGTTTAAATATCTTTATTTGCATTTTTCGTAGTTAAACAGCATTAAAAGATTATATGAATAATCTTGATACATGAGGGACATGGGATGGTAGAGTTCACAGTAACGATATACATACTTTTTTATAGTGCTAGTGGTATATAGCGAGTACATAACAGCATGGTTAAGACTGACACGCTGACTCTTTATGTATTTGCGTATGACAATCATATTTGATGACGAACACATGGCGTATAATCTATTATTCTAGTGCGTTACTGTCCATCCTCTGTATGAGTAGCCCTATCCCCAAGAATGTCGTTTGTTTATTCACTTGTATGACATATATTTCACATTTCTTTTTCACATTTCTCAATGTAGCAAAATACGAAAGCACAAATATAATACAACTTCCTTAAAAACATATAACAGTGAAAAAGAAAAAAGGCCATCGTCAAGTCCTCGCAGCTGGGTCACAGTGGTCTAACAATGTGACTGCATTTCGCTTAGCAATTCGTAACGTAACCATCCCCGTCGTATCTGTCCCCCTCTATTCTCTTGGCCCTCATGTTACATAAGTGGTTTTGTCTTGGTAACATTTCTTTACATCTATCATTTCCGTGCTTGGAATTATGACAATGCGATGTCAAGTGCGAAGCTAGGCTATGGGGGCAGCTGCTGACTATCTTCCGGATCCTGCTCGATGTGCGTATGCGGGGAGCTGGACGCACTATCTCTGTCTACGTATTTTATTTCCACAAGTATAGTATCCCAATATTGCGCAATGGGATATTTGCGCAGCCCTGCGATTTCCTCCCTATGCAGTGACGTACTCTCAGCTTGAGCCCATACTATAAGCGAGTTTTTCCAGCTGTGTATTACTGGAGGTTCAGCACGTTTCCATCTTTTCGTTATTAAACGTTTGGCTACTATGAGGCCTAAATCTGTGAATCTCGCTGTGACTCTGTGTTTCTTAGACCTATGGTAAAAGCCAAGGATACATTCTTCCCATGATCGTAGAGGCGGCCGTCTAGTACATCTTGCTATCTCCTCCACAACCTCCTGCCAGTACATACTCAGGGATGTGCATGACCACATCATGTGTAGAAAGTCAGCGTCCGTCTGGTGACAACGGGGACAAGCAGAGGCAGTCATGTGAAAGTATCTATTTAATTTGTCTGGTGAGAGATATGCTCTGTGTGTGATATATGTTTGTATGAGACGGAATTTGGAGTTTTTCGGTATACACGTGGGATTAGCAAGTATAGTCTCCCACTCACGATCCGTCCAGGGATTCCCCCTGTCCTCCTCCCACCTCAGGCGTAGGGCGGTCAGTGGTTGTATCGTATGTGTTAGCAATGCCTCCACTAACCAATGTATTATATGCGAGCCATTACCCATCACATGCAAGTATTGTATCAAAAGGTGCATGTTGGGCTCCACACTAATATCTCCCCAGGCCGCTGTGAGTGCTCTTGTAACAGAAGTGTGTAGCAAGAATTGACCCGCCGGTAGGTTATAGTCTTCCGCAAGTGTTTCAAACGGTATCAATGTTCCATCAACATACAGGTCTCCTAACGTGTGTAACTCGGCTGCATGCTAGTGCATAAGTGTGCGTACATGTGTGCCCAGATGTCCCCTGGGGGTCCCCAAAAGCGGAAGTATTGGGGCGTATGGCACCACATGCTTGGTGAGGTATAAACTTCTCCTATAACAGCGGTGGGCCAGTTTTAAACAAGCTTGCGAGGGGCACGGAGGGCGGGCAATCGGGTGGAATAAGTGATATATCTGGGACTGGGACCAGGGAGGTTGCAATGAGGCTGTATCTTCTAGGTTATGACCTGCGAACCACCGCGCCACCCACTGCAACTGTGCTGCCAAGTAATATAATTCCAGGTTTGGTACTGCCAGTCCTCCCCTATCAGTGGGAGCATAAAGTTTCCAGAGTGCTACTCTAGGGCGGCCTGTGTTCCAAATAAGTCCTCGTAGCATTTGTTCCAATTGCCAAAATATTTTGGTTGGGACATAAACTGGTAGATTAGAGAAGTAATAAAGTAATTTGGGTAATACCACCATTTTACTCAAGGCTATTCTGCCCATTACGTTCAACTGTAGTGTTTTCCAAAATGTAATTTGCGCTCGTATAGCGGCCATAGCTCTAATCAGGTTCCCCTCCAATATGTCTGCAGGATCTCGATATATAAATATGCCCAAATATCGGAAAGTGTTCGGCTGCCAGCAAAGGAGAGAGTCATTAATGTAAAAATTGGGATCTGTAGTTTCTTCCCTGAAGGGGTAGAGACACGATTTTGACCAGTTTACTTTAAGCCCTGATATCCTCTCGAAGTTTCCGAGAGTGTCTGCAAGGGACAGAGGTATGTTATGTAGGTCGTTTAGATAATTTAACAAATCGTCCGCATAAAGCGAGACGGCGTGTAGGCCATCTCCAAGCCTGATACCCCAGTCCTCCAATTCCCGAAGAAGTCGTGTTGCCAAGGGCTCCATCGCCAATGAAAAAAGGAGTGGCGAGAGGGGGCATCCCTGCCTGGTTCCTCTGTGCATCTCTATCTTGTCTGATATCAATTGCCCCATCCGAACCCTAACGGAAGGCTGCATGTAAAGTAGTTTGATCATATGTAAAAATGGGTCATCTAGGCCATAACCCTGTAACACTGTAAACAAATACGGCCACTCCAGTGAATCGAAGGCCTTTTCTAGATCCAATACCATGCAGCCTGAACGAGGCCAGACGTCTGTAGCATACTGCTGCACCCGGAAGAGTCTACGTATGTTGAGGGATGTACTCCTGGTGGGGACAAACCCGTTTTGGTCAGCATGCACTAGTGACCTTGTTATTTGATTCGCTAATAGTGGGCGTTTTTGATTTGGTGCCTGGGCCTATTTGCTGCCCAAGTCCGACCCTGACTGGACATTTCTTTAATGTGTTCACCCTCTTTAAAGGGGCCACATAGTGCACCCCTCTGCCATAGAAGAGGGCATGTCTTCCTCTTACTGGGCCCCCTGTAAACTGGCCATCTGTGTGAACAGGCGGTCTGTGGACCAGTGTCTGCACCCAGCTGGCATACTGCACAGATATCAGCACACATAGGGGCACCCGGCATTGCTATTGTTTATGCTTGTTTACAATCCAGGATTGTGTAAACTGAACTAGTCATCTTTTCTGTGCGTTCCCTATGTTCTGTGTATGAACAGTATTTGGGAACGTTGTGGCACGGGGGCACTTTCCTTTGGAAGGCACATATTATGTAGGTGTTGATGACATATATACTTGTGTGGAATAATCAGCATTTAAAACGAAGGTATCGTTTGGTTTGCCCCAGGGTACAGCGTGGTAAAGCCCATCTGGATTAGTGGTTAAAGTCAGTCTTTGAAAGGCCTCACCTTCTAAAAGTTTCATTTATCACGATGATTCTCTGGCACGGGTGGCAGGGAGAGCTGCAGTGACGCGGCGAACAGATGCGGGCCTGCAGTGACCATACGAGCATCCTCTACAGGAAGTGCCTTTGAATTCCGGAACATCTTCCAAAACATAACCATCTTAGGGGCCTATTATCATGCAGTTATCGCCAGGAGGGAAGATGGTAATTTTATGGCGATAATGTGCCGATCGCAAGGGATCGCCGGCTAACGCCGGATTTACTATCGCCATCGCGATGATTTTATCGGGAGTTTTCACCCCCGTTCCCTGTTACTATCGCCATGTAGCGACGGCTTGTTAATACGCCGCTAAATTGGCGATAATTTACAGCGTTAGGCGGCGCTAACATATCTGCCGCTAACTGGCGTTGGCGATAGTTATCGCCCGTCCTTGAGAATATCCCCCTGAGTTTCTAGCAGATGTGGGGTAGGAAGGAGGTGAACCATGAGCGACAGAAGACAACATTACTGGGTTAATTGGGGTCGTGGTTTTATATAATTATGTTGTGTACAGTGTTAAAGGACACTCTAAAATCCAGTAGGACCAATAAGTCAGGTCTTCGCTTCAGCCAATGATGCCGGCCTAAGACTGCATCTTAAACTCAACCACCAAATCCATCATCAAGTAAAAATGAGATTACCCAGAGTTGTCAAAAAAGACAGGCCCATCAATTCACCTAAGCATTGCAGGTGGGGGTCACAATATTGTGGTGGAAATATTGAACTGCAGCAATATAAAATCCAAAACATGAACTAACACTGTTGTCGAGGTGAGTCGGTGTGGAGTTAAGAATAGCAAATCTATTCTTCCCCATATATATAATTATTGTGATGATCGAGTGGTAGTCAATATTGTGGATGCAGTTTATGTGCAGGTTGATAGTATTGACTTTGATATTGCGATTATAGAGCCCCGTCAGCAAAAGATTACAAAAAAATTAAGTTAGTACAATTGAAATGTATCAAGCAGTGGAGTGTCCAAACCAATAAATCCAAATGTAAATAATTTAATAACAATAATTACCCCGAATGAAGTGAAAATGCAGGTGGGCATGGATATACAGTTATAATGATCACAAGTTATCAAGGGTTTCAATTTTTGCCTAAGAAATGACTTGGCGTCGTTAGTCCAGAGGCCTCCGGTCCACAGTCAGTGGTTCCCCAGTTGAGCTTAATATCTATATTCAATGATGCCCTGTCCACAAACCAGGGTTTTTCAATGGTTTATAATTCAGTGAATAAGCACAAACTAAAATCTGTGGTGAAATACAAATATTGTAGTTAGATTAGACGAGATTAGACTACATTAGGTTCATGTACGTGTTTATAAACTGAATGTGCACCCTAAAGCTTTCCTGGCTCAAAAACACCCGTTAAGGGAAGATCCAGGCCTTTTCGGCTTTCCTGAAACACAAATCAGTTGCTGGAGAACACAAGAAAAGAAGTATGGGGTTCCAGTGTGTGGAAGGCAACATAGTGAAGGTCTTACCACCCATGGGCTGCCTCCTGAAATGGGGAAGGACCAGCAAAAACTCAGTGGAGGAGCATAAAGATCAACTTGGACTGTGGAGCCATATTGTGTCCTTCAGAAAGTGAGCAGCCTGACCAAAATCAACACACATGAATATGAACCCCCCCCCCCGCTTCAAAAGGGAGCCAGTGAGGAGATGTCAACAAGGGAGATGCAGGGGCAAACCTTCTGGCACCAAGGGGAGGCTGCACAGCTGATTTTGCAAAACCTGGAGAGGAGTAAGGAAGTATCTGAGCAAATCCAGGTACAGGGTATGGCAATACTCGAGTCTTGAACCAACCAAGACCACTATAGTAGAAAAGAAATCATCAACTGCAAGGCAAAGGACCATCCTGCAGGAGCGTCCTAGCTCAATGATGCAACGTGTGAACTCTAAGCTCATAAAGAGAAGTCCCAGTCGATTTGGACTCCAGGGTCTTCACTGCCTTCTCTTGTGAAGGACAACTCACTTCAGGAGTCCAATAGGTGGCATCCCACAGGTTTCCCTTTCCACCTACTTACAGGATCACTGTTACTTCAGCCGGTTGCTGCCCATCCAATCCCTGGCCCTCACAATGCTTGATAAACAAACCTTGAGGGGAACAGGAAGTCATAACTGGCCCCATACTCCGACTCCCCATATAAATGGAGGAGGACCTGTGTGACATCTGTATACATGCACAATTCTAAGACATGGGATTGGGCGAGGCAGGCAAGAGGTTCAACATAAATGTTCAAGACTTTGTTTGGGGGACAGGACAAAGAAGAAACAGACCCTGTAATTGAAGTGAATCATTTGGGATATTGGGAACGCTGCCAAAAACTAACAACAGTCTGTCTCTGCCCCTGCCGCCATTTGGGAAAAATCAGGTCTCTAGGTAACACACATTTGCTGAATCAATGCCTGCAAACAATGCTAGTTTATAGTTTCTCGCTTTATGAGTCTGCACTATATATATATATATATATATATATATATATATATATATATATATATATATATATTTGTGCAAAGGGATCCGTAACCAATGCATAAAGAGATATGGACGTCAGGAACATTCTTCAAAAATAAATGCCTATTATTTAGCATAACTGGGTAAAATTTAAAGTGATATATAACAAATGAAATGGGTCAAATAGGGTTGCCTTGAAGTGCTAATTAACCATAGCAAAGGCTTTTACTTTGTCAGTAGCTGCAGTGATCTTTAGCTCTCTTAGCTTGTTAGATTTGTCTATGATGTGCAATAATTAGTTGTCATGTTTCTTTGAACAACACAGTATAAGTCTGAAAGGACCTAATTGACGATGCAGCCATCCCTATGTCTGAAAGAAACCTAGAGTAGGTTTTTACATCCATATTGTTTAGTGCTATCATCTCACGCAAAGGACTATCCACGGATCAAGTGTTTCGTTCGCGAATTACAAATATCGCAGTTGTGGTGATAAGAGGCGTACCTGAAAGAAATAACTCAATAATTAAACAAAGGAATGTGTTCACAAAATAAGCCCCACATTATTCAGGGCCTATGGCGTTAAAGAGGGGCATTGAGTGAAAATAGTAGGTTCTGCTTTTTTAGCACCTCAAACAATAGGTCTGCCTCATCTTAGGCATTGATCTTTTCATCATGTCTACTAATAAGGCATCGCGCCAATCCTCGTCTTCATTCCGAAAGAATTTATTGGAGCTACTGAATCTATCTTTTTATCCAAAGTGGAAGAAAAAGTAATTTATAGTCTTCCAGTGGAACCCTGTCCGTGGGGCATTTTTTAGGGTGGCTTTGCCTTGGCATGAGTGGAAGGGAGCAGAGAAGATATTCCTCTTGGGAGGACTATAACAGCCAACGGGCATATTCCTGGCGGATGGACTGGAGCCAAGGGTAGAGTAATCTGGCACAAGGCCAGGCGGAGCCATGGGCGGGCAGATTTCCTTGGACCATCTTTAGAGCCTGTGCACAGCACACACGAGACACAAAAGATGAAGAGGTGTCCCCAGAGCCTGGACCTACTAATTCCTTGCATAAGCAGTAATTGGGTGACGCTCCGTGAGTCACCACTGTAGGGCTGCCAACCCTAGAGGGGAGTTTATAGGTCTGGGTGGGTCCTGCTTCTCTGCCTTGGTGTGGGACTTGATCACGACATTAGTCCACAGCCATGACAGAAGGGTCATGCTTTATGGAACACAATTGTAGGTATTAGTTAGGATGATGTTGTAACTTAGGAGGGACTGGCTCATATCTGCTCGTAAGTACTTTTTGCCACCTCACCAAATATTGTTCTACCACATAAAGTTGAGGACTCATCTGGGTTGTGGAAGCAGAGAGTTCAACAATTTTAGTCTGTGTAATTTACGTTTTTTTACTGGTTTTACAATTAACAATAGTTTAGTACATCATCAATTCTAGAAGTGTGTGCTTTCTTATTTATAGCCACCCAGTTTACTGTCTGCCATATAGGATCTTACACAAATAGCAATCGTTAGCTAACAATAAACATATTCATAAGATCGGTGAGTCTGTTCCTTGCTTCAATCTCGACGCTATAGCTAAAGAACTTATATCTGATTGATATTTTTATGATCATATCAAGCTATTTTAGAAAAATCCAGAATGCGCGCGTGGTTGTGTGTGTGTATTTGTGTATGTCACACTGGGCTATGTGATAATTGCTGTGTGATAATTGAGTCACTGTGCATTTTCCCCCGAGAGAGTGCATATGTTTATCCGGCTTTGTGGAGGGCCCTGGAGATGTGAATAGTTGTTTACGCTCTGCTTAGACTGGAGTGTTATGCAAATGAACCTATATAGTAAGGCACCAAGAGTGTTCAGTGAAGTGAGTACTGCCTTTGCAGAAACCAGGGCTACAACCTACGGCTCAAAATAAGATGAGGGAGAAAATGAGAATTGTGAAACTTTCTTCCCCGAAAGGTCCCTGGCCTTTCTGAGTAGAAACAGACACTTTAAGATTGTAAAATTGACTTCACTATATAGATGTTGCCAGCAAAGCGGCTGTTTCCCTGACATGTTTTATGAAATACCGATTATAATTTCAAATCCTGCCGATCTCTCATCTAGGCCTTGCACCCTACAGAGATTAAGGCGTACCAAGAGATTGGGTAATAGACTAGTAGGAACTGTTCTTTACAGTGCTTAAGAAATAAGGGCCAGATGTGCGAACCTTACAGTTTGCGATTTGCAAATTGCTTCATTTTGCGACTTGCAAAATGTAATGTACAACAGTGTCTCAGACACTGTTTGCGATTACTAATGGGGTCGCAAATTGCCTGCCTCATTAATATTCATGAGGCAGGTGCAATTTGCGACCCCATTAGGAATGGTTAGCACTCCCAGGGATGGTGGCCTGCTGAGGTATGCAGACCACCATGCCTGTGACTGCTTTTTTAATAAGCAGTTTTAAAAAAAAATGCAGTCCGTTTCCCTCAAAGAAAAACGGGATGCATTTAAAAAAAGAAAAATGAAACGTTACTGTTTCATTTTTTAAGATTAGACAGTGGTCTGTGGGACCACTGCCTGCTCTTAAAAAATATTTTGAATGCCAGTCACAAAGGGGAAGGGGTCCCCTGGTCCCCTGGTGACCCCTTCCTTCCCTTTTGCGAGTGGCTTACCACCTACTTGAAGTAGGTGGGAAACTGCAAGTGTTTTGCGACCGGAATTCCCGTCTCAAAACAGTGGTACATACCATTGGGACAGGATATTACGAAGGGACGCCCTTGGCGCGCCCTATACTAATAGCGAGTCGCAAACCCTATTTTGCGAGTCGGTAATAGGTTACCGACTCGCAAAATAGGGTTTGTACATGGGCCAAACCTGTTTTGCGGTCGCAAACGGGCCGATTCCCCGTTTGCGACCGCAAAAAACGGTCGTACATCTGGCACTAAGAATGCTAAAATGGTGGTATTAAGAGCTGTTTTGTAAACAAGAGAACAAGTTACTTACCTGTAACTTCAGTTCTCGAGCATTGGTGCTTCTTGTAGATTCATGTGCTAGAATCATTCCCCGTCATCAGGGTTGCCTTCCTGACGACGGGCAATTATTTAAGAATGTGAATCTACGAAAGATTCAAAGCTGGAGAACCTTTCTATTGCATTTTTACAACAGAGCAGATGGCCCATGTTCTGAGACATCACTGGTTTCTATCACTCCTGATTATCAGATGGAGGGAAAAAACAGAGTCCAAAAAACACTGAAGCCGGTAGGAGGGTGGACCCTAGCATGATCTTTGGACCAGTCATTGACCTTGCCGTAGGCTCAAACAGGGATACGCAGAAAAGGATTGATTGCTGAACATTTAACTTAAGACAGGAATGGCTATGTATTAGAAGCATGTTAAGGATAGCCAACTGGAATACTGTACATATCAATGTAGTACTGTACATATCATTATAATGGACTGGACTTTTCTGCGTATTATAAAGAATGTAAATATAAAGAATTAATGTTTTGTTAGGTTTATAATAAAATACGGCCAGGGTTTTACGACCCCAAACCCAAGTTAATGTTTTTGTTGATTCTTTCGCGATGCCTTGGGGGAAAGTGGAGGGTATGTGGTTCCTTAAGGTCGACAAGTGAGCGGGTAAAAGGTATGTTGAAGGGGTGGGGGGACTCGGCAGATACCAGGCCATAAGAAAAGGCTGGTGTAAGCCAGTACCCCAGCTATTAATTGTATTTACTCCAACGCTCCCACCTACTTCCCCCTTCCAAAAATACATAGGCCCAGATTTTTTATTCTTTATTGGTTACAAACTCATTTGTTAGTTTGAACATTCCGGCTCCATCGCAGGGGGCGAGCAGGGCGAAGCTAGGATTAGTGCTGCGGGTGCAGTGATACCAGAGACCAGGGGCGTGGTCTTTCACATATCTCTGCATTTTACTTCCAAACTGGTGCATGGAGGCCCGTGTTTCACACTTGCATTAGGGCCCATGGCACACCCTTGCTGTGCTTCTGCGTGCACCTGGCTAAAACATCCCAGCCTCTGCACACTAGACTGAAAGCTGAGAGTTGTGCTCTTGAAGGGAGGGGGGAGGGCAGAAAGACAGGGAAAGGGAGAGCATGTGAGAAGCAACAGGATGCGGTTGACACAGGAAGAGAGATACAGAAGAAGAGGTAGAGAATATGAGATATACATTAGATTGAAAGAGGGTGCGATAGAAAACCAACGAGTAAGGAAAATGTGTTTTTTCGCACTGGGCATGTGCTGGTCACATGCTCCAAATGTCGGGAAAAATGTACCCACCACGTGTGGCTTTATATAGTTTGCAACAGAGTGAGAGAGTTCACAAGACTGAGAAGAGAAAAATAGAGATACAGAAAGAGACGACAGAGATTAAGAGAAGACTAGAAATAAAGCCATTACAGGAAGGGTGGGAGAGAAGTAGTGGGGTGACGAGAAGAGAGAACGATAACTGAAGAGAAAAGAAGTTGGAGCAGGCAAGGTGCGAGTGTAGAAAGGGAGAGAGAAAAGGGCGGAGAGGAATATAAAATACAGCTTCTGGAAACAAGATAAGACAAGGCCTTCATGCTCCGAGGATCCGCCAGTCTATCCAAAATGATCATGGGTGCACTGTCGACCATCAGATTGTACCCATAGCTCACTTCGAGTGTCCCTACGATGGCTGACAAGTTTCCCAGGTCCATGCATGATGAGCTTCTACAGTCCAGTTTTTCCCTTTTAATTCTGGGACATGTAGTCTTGAGTAATAATGCGATAAACAAGGCTACATGTCCCAGAATTCAAAGAAAATACATGTAAGGAGTGAATGTCGCTAGACAGTGACCACCAGGAAGTGCCCGCTGGTTGGCCAGTTGTGAGTGTATCATCACACCAAATACAGAACGACTCCAAAGTAGGGTAATACCCCTACTCTCAAACTGAAGTTTGTGGAAGGCATAGAAGGGATCAGTCTGGTAAGTCCCAGCCAGATGGTGCAAACAGGCAAACCTTGTGTTTGCGGAGGAGGTCACGGTTGTGGTCTGGCATCCATTATCTGGGCACTCTGCAGAAAGAGGGCAAAAAGCGCCACCAGGCAGCCGTAGTGACCATGGCCATTGCTGTACACTGTAATCAGTTGTTAACTACTGGCCACAATGGCTGGGGGTGGGAGAGTAAGACAGCAAGTGGCATGCCCCCTCATCCTTTTCAGATGAGAGTGGGATCCTTCCAACCTCAGGTGAGGCCTGTGAACCCAGATGTACCTTGCCAGGAGTCGAGGAACTTTGGCATACGGGGCCCCAGCAATTGGGAGACTATTGATGCCCCATGTGCGGACAGGTGGTGGAGGCTGCATCTGTAAAGAGAAGAAACAAGCACTGGCAAAGCCAATAGGGTTAATGTTGGGTGCCAGCCTATTGGCAATTTTAATGCTTGTTTTATTATTTCATAGTTTTTGTAAAAACTTTACTATTGGGGAGTTGCCAGGCCCTCACCAATATAAAATAAACATTGGCTAAAAGCAAAATGTCTTCGATTGCAAAAAGTATATATATATATGTGATCAAGGGCACCCAGTGCTCGAAACGCGTCAACAGAGGAGTGAGGAAGAATAAACAACTTGCCCATCTGTCCGGTGTCCGTTTCTCTCTATTCGCCTAAGAGGAGGTTCTGAGAGTCTTGTGGTTATATATATATATATATATTAGCTCCAAATATATATATATGTGATATCATGTGAACAAGACCGAGTTGTTTCGGTCGAAACGCGTCATGCTGAGGCACTGGCCAGGACTGACTGGTTGCTGTAGTCATGGATTTTAAATAAAGCACAGCATTTTCTTCATTTCGTCCCTTGCGTGGTCCGTACCTGTGTTTGTACGCCGTGGAGGTCTGGTGACAACCGGGATTTGCTCATATATATATATATATATATATATATATATATATATATATATATATATATATATATATATATATATATATATATAATTTTATTTTTTGCAGACATGTTTCGCTGTTTATGCGTTCTTACGTGCATTTAAAATCATTAAACATGCTGCACAGTGATTGGTGCCTTTAAAGCATTATACACCTGTTCTTATTGGTCAATACCTGGCCAATGGAAGCATGCGATTGTTTTTGCACAATCCGCTGGGGACGTGATACTGCGGCATTGCCATATTGGCACATATGATCTTATTCAATCACAATGTCATAATTGAATGCCGTTGTTGTTTCCCAGATCGATGTTTCATCGTCTTCCTTGGCCAGTTTTATAAACCGCTGTGCGACCCAGTTCTTTCGCCTGTCGCTGGATGTTATACAGGATGTACCGCAGGTGTCCATCACATGCGCGCACACTCGTGCACTGACTCTCACATGTACATATTCTTTGCACACATAAATCAGGCAATTGCCAAAGCACACATTTACCCCAACTCAGCGGTACTCATTTTAATGACCTCGGAAGCTTGAAAGGCTGAGTGAAGCTTCTGAGATTCAAAGACAGATTTCTACACACACACACACGTAGTCATGTTCACAAACACTCATGTACACAATATCATGTCCATACACACTTGTGCACATACTCATGATCACACTGTAATGTACACAAACTCAAGTGCACACTCACAGTGTCGGACTAGGACAGAAAATAGCCCGAGCTCCAAAATAAAACAGGCCCTCATTAGTGATTTGGGCAATAGTTAGCTCAGGTGACAAACAAGGGAGGTCAGCTATCGAACCGAATATATCATCTGAAGCCTGGGAGAATCACTTCCGCTTTCTGTATAATAGCATGGCATCAACAATCGTAATTGATGATCCCATGCCAACATCCTCTGCGCCCGCTGAGGAGGTAACCCCAGAGATTACCCTGCCTGAAGTCCTAAATGCCATTAACAAGCTCTCTAGTAACAAAGCACTGGGCCTTGATAAAATACCAGGGGATCTTTTTCGGGAGGAACCAAAAGTATGGGGACCGTATCTATGGTCCCTGTTCAATGCAATCATGAATGGGATGGACCCCCCAGGTACCTGGCGAGGTGCAGACATTGTCCCGGTCTTTAAGAAAGGCTGCCCTCTTCTGCCTACTAATTATCGGCCGATTAGCCTAATTGATGTATCCCAGAAATTCTTTGCTCGTGTGCTTCTTGACCGCCTACAGGCGTGGATAGAAGAAGAAGAGATCCTGAGTCCATACCAAGCCGGCTTCAGAAAGAATACCTCCACCATTGACCAGTTATTCAGGCTACAACTCCTGTACTGGAAAACGGTGGCTATAGAGGGTGGCAGCCTCTACCTAATATTTGTAGATCTGAAGTCTGCCTTTGATCTTGTTCCCAGGAGCAAACTCTGGGATGTCCTTAGAGACTTGAGGAGTCCACCGTACCTCCTTAGTATTCTAGTAAGGCTACACGAAGACAATTTTGCCCAAGTAAGGTTCGGGAAACACGGCGAATTGACATCTCGCTTCCCAGTGGGTAAGGGAGTGCGGCATGGTTGTGTGCTCACTCCCACCCTGTTCTGCCTCTTTATCAATGGACTCATTGAGCAGCTCAGGGAGGTGAAGGACAACAATGCCCCCAGGCTAGCCTCTGGTAGGGTTCCAGCGATGATGTTCGCTGATGATACCCTCTTACTTTCAAAGTCGCCCATGGGAATTCAGCGCATTCTTGATAGCTTTGACGCTTTTTGTAAGAACCGGGGGTTGGAGATCAATACATTAAAGACCAAATACATGGTCTTCAACCCCGCAAACAAGTCTCGCGCAAACCCATCTTTACACGGCACTCCACTGGAAAGAGTGTCGGTGTTTGACTATCTGGGTGTTACTCTTACAGAGCACCTGGAATGGGGGCCCCAGGTGACCAAAGCAACTAATAAGCTAGCACAGACAGTGGGAGGGCTCATGAAATTACACAGAACTTCTACATTCAAACCTGCAGCGCCAGTGGCTGAAATCTACAAAACTCAGGCTAGGGGTGCTACAATGTATGGGGCGGAATTGTGGGGTCATTGCTCTACCATCAGCTTGAATAAAATTGAGAATAATTTTATGAGGCAGCTGTTAGGTCTCCCCCCCAGCACACCCCTCATCCCCCTACGCCTGGATTTGGGCATTAGGCCTATTTGCGAAGAGATAGCCCTCAGACCCCTAACCTACTGGCGACGTCTATGGGTGACCCCTGAACTGGCCATATATCAAGCTGAGCTTAAAGAGATACTGAACAACCCGGGCTCTACAAAGTTACCCTGGTTCAAACACATTAGGGTTCTCTGCAGTAACCTGGGCAAAGCAGAACTTTGGAAATCGCCAGAAGAATCATGCCTAGCAATCTCACGGCTGGAACTGATAAGATTGTACAGAATGAACAAATTATCAGTCATCCAAAGTTCACCCTGTGGCCGTTTGACGGCTGATTTTCTCCAAATTAAAGATGACTATTCAATGGAGCCTCTTTTGGATGATATCCAACCTAGCTTGGCTAGAAAACTGTATATGCAGTTCAGAATGGGAATCCTGCCGCTTCGCGGTTTCACTAACAAATGGTCCAAATCAGATTACGAGGGATGCCCTGCCTGTAGTTATAAGGAGGAGACAGATTTACATGTGCTCTTCTTTTGTCCTGCCTACAGAACAATACGTCAGCGCTGGCTTATCCAATTATGCAAGAACTTAGGTTTCACACAATGTGCCGTGGCATACAGAGTTCTAAAATATGACACTCACCCCCCCATTGTCTTTGCTGTTTCCCGCTTTCTAAATTCCATGTGGCATGCCCGGCGGACCTTTTTAAATTAGCAATCATGTTGCTATTATTTCGTATTTACATATTTTTACTGTTTTAATTTGGGATAGCAGCCCAATTTTATCTGTTTTTTTTAATCGTTTATGGACCTTTTTTCGCACTTGCATTATTATGTCGAATCATGTCACTTCATCTATTTTTAAACGAGGTTTAGTTGTGTCTAAATGTGCAGCTCTTCTTCCATACAATGGCACACGCAGTAGTTTTACGATAGCGTACTATTCATGATTTTAATGTATATATTGTCTTTTTATACTGCTTTGAACTGTACTTTTATGGTCCTCGAGACCGAAATAAAGTTATTGAATGAAATGAATGATTTAGATAGCAAAAAAGGGGCCCATGTTTGCCAACTAGGGCAGTTTTGAACTTATAAAATCACACTGTTTAAGTGTTCTGCATGGTATAGAAGGCTGTGTGAATTTGAGCTTGCTGCAGGCAATGTTTGTTTTAATATCAGGGAAAACAACAGTAAAAACCACCCCAGCAGACCATAAAACCGGCTCTCAAAAAAGCCTGCCCACATACTGACCTGTCAGACCAGCCCATCAGGCACTGCCTGGTTGCCTTACAGGCCAGTCCGACCCTGCACACACTCCTGCACACACACGATTTCATGTGTGCATACTCACATATGCACACACATGCTCATGTGCATACACAGGCTCACAAGCACACATGCACAATCATGCACACACTCAATCGTGCAAACACTCACTGGTACACACTCACAGTCACACACATACAAACATTAATTTACGTTTTTTTGTAGGAAGAGAGCAGCAGCCGCACCCACATCCCCAGGCACCAACAGGCAGGCCGAGCATCCTGCTTGACATGCTTGAAAGCAGCAGGGATTCGGGGATGCTGAAGATCCGACTGAATGTAGGAAGAAGAGAGCAGGGTGGGTGAGTCCTCAGTTCGGGCTCAGACAAGTCTGTCTGTTTTATTCTGTCTGCCCGAGTAAAGCTACTTCCGTGAGAGATAGAGGAAACCCCATCAGGCACACATATTTGATAGTAAACACGACAATCTGAGGTGAATTACAAGGAGTCAATGTGATAGGCGCCTGTCTATGCACAGCCTGCACCCTGCCCTGAGTCCGACTCTGCAATAGTTGAACAGTCACCCTGCCAGTCAGCTACCTGGGACATGTTACCCCACTGACAGTAAGTATTGGGGAGTATCCCACCCCACACCCCCCTGAAGCTACGCCCCTGCCTAAACTCTCCTGATAGATTCCCCGGACCTTCCTGCGCAGATCTCTATTGGACACTGAGTGAAACAAGGCCTATGCAAGGCTGGCACCCTTGCCTGTGGACAGTAGTATCTGAGATGGAGAGGTTGATGAGCCTCAGGTACTGCAAGTCGGATGGAGGCCTGGGAATCAAAGTGGGTGGGGGGACTTGTCCCCAGGAGGTGGAGAATAGAAGCTCCAAAATGAAGACCTAGAGAGATGCACATTGGTCTGTATCCTGGGGAGGTGGAGACAGATACTCGGAGAAGGTGACCTAGAGAGGCAGGTCGGTCTTCTTGGCCCCAGAAAGCGGTCAGGAGTGATGGAAATTCAAAGACCCTCAGAGATTGAGAAAGGGGGGCGGGTCAGTCCCTTTGGTGATGTGACAAAGTCTCTACTTTTTTCTGAGAAATAGGGTGGTGGATTCCAGTCCAATGAGGTAGGGTAGGATGGAGGTGTTGAAATCGAGAAAATTGTGGGTTTGAGTCCCAACGGAAGGGAAGAAGGCTCAGGGAGGCTGAGAGGCTGGAGGTAATCCATCGCTGGTAGACGCAGAAGGATGGGTCCCCGTCGAGGACAAAACTAGGCCATCTTGCCCACAAGATGAGTAACAAGCTCCTGCAGGGCCCGGGCTCTCAGCAAGGAGGTCTGCAACACTTCCTCGTGGTTGGCTCTTTCTTGGCTCTCGTAGCTCAGCACAACTTTGTTAGTAACGAGGGAGAGACCAAAAACACGAAGCCCACAGTGCCGGGCCACCAGGACCTCTGCCACAGTGCTCATACCTAGAGACAAGGTATAGGGGAAGGCGGTGGGAAAACAGCGGTGAGGGAGAGCAGAGAAAGATGACAGAAACAAGTAGAGGGAGATTATTGGAGGAAAGAAAAGAATAGGGAAAGAGAATGAGTAGAGAGATATGGAGAAGAAATAGCAAGGAGTATGATAACAAGAGAAAGAGTCATGAAATGTAAGACACAGATGTGAAGGGAGAGAGAAATACATCACAGTGAAAGTGGGGTCAAAGGATGATGGAGAATGGAAAAAGGGAGCGAGGGGGAGCGGTGAAAACAGGAAAAGATGGAAAGAAAGAAAGAGAAGATAAAGTGGAAGATTTATTGATAGAGGAATAAAGGGAGAGCATGAGGAAGGAAAGAAAGGACGGAATAAAGGAAACAAATTAACGTATGTTAAGGTTTCTGCATTTAATTATTGATATCATGCTTTTTTCGAATTACACATAGATAGGACAGTTTCAATAAAGCAACGTTTTTAGAAACTTTTAAAAACATCTTTATTTTTCAGTTTTCTATAAGCAATAATCAAACAATCCATAGATTTTCAACATTCTTCAAAACAGCCAGCATCAACTGCAGAGCCTACACTTACATTTTTAGAAACTTAACTTCCTATTGAGCAAAACCAAAACTGTCAAAGTAAACGCTTACGTAGTTGCCAAAAAACACTGGCGTAATTGTCTGAATTTGACAAGAATCCCAGTTTTCCAATCCCTCCGGCCTTTAAAAACCAGAGGACTCTGCAAAGGCATAATCGTCTTGCAGAAGCTAGTTGCAAGACTGGACATGCAAGGAAATGTCAAAACAGACCAACAAAAGCAGCGGATGGCAATTTAGGTATCAAAGAGCATTCCCCCAAACCTGCGTTTGGAAGAAGATCCACTCAGATGGTAATTGTGGGGAAAGACATTTAAAATCCGTTGTACTTCTATGTTGGTGTGAAAGATGGACAATGATAATTTCTTGGATAGAGTTGCTCACTTGTCCCAAGATCCCCCATCATTGTCCCCCCTATTTGCTTGTGAGAAATCGCTCCTATCCGCCAGCAAAGTCAATTAAAGTTCCAAAATCGAACCCCAAATTGGTTGGAAGGAGACTCCTAATGCCACGCTTCTCCAAACACCAGAACCTGCTCTCTCTTGCAAAATCGATTTTTGGAACTTTTATTGACTTTGCCAGCGGATATGAGCGATTCCGCTTTGATGTATGAAGGTCTTGTCCCTACAGATTCTACACCACAGGATATCATTATCAACGAGAGATACCCATTGAGATTGAGAACGGGGCGGACCTACTGAGCCCCTGTTTTTACCTAACAATTAATGTTGTTATGGATTACAAATTGTGTGACTTCATGAGATGTTATAGATAATCAGTGGTCCTAAGCCAAACAACTTTGTCCTGAGGAGACCCGTTTATTCAACTTGGGTTGCAACGTCAACATCTCATTCCTGGCTCACTTTTCTATTATGGTGATTATGAATGTGCAATAATCGCTAACATATATTTTGTTGTTGTAAATTAATGGATGGGCCAGGATTGCAGTGTCTTGTGTTCGCTTTTATGTACTGTCACATTCACTTGAGCACTGCGTTGTTTGCACTTTGTATATAATGAGTACGCGGATGAGTACTGAGATCTGTTGAGAAAATATATATCAGCAAAAGAAACCCTTGTCAGACCTTTGTTTGTGTTCTAACTGAGATTTTTTTCTCTATATATAGTAGTCATTACATTAAGTGAGGGGATCACATACTAAAGATGTGATTCCTACCTGATGAATGATGCCCATGGCACACTGAACATATATATAATACTTACCCCTGTCGAGGTGGGCTTATACAGTGGTCCTTGTTATAACGTATCCTATCGGGTCATAGCACCAAAACTGCCATGGTCCAAATAGTCGATGCCCTTCGCTCGCTCGACCACAATGAATCTTGCCTCCTAATCCTACTGGACCTATCACTGAGTTTTGACACTGTCAATCATGATACCCTTTTAAACCTTCTAGAACACAGGATGGGTATCTCTGGCACCGTGCTGAAATCGTTCTCTTCTTTCCTACACAACAGATCTCAGCGCATCCTAATCGATCACACTCTATCCGATCAGTCTCCAGTGTCGGGCATATACCAAGTCTCTATTCTCTCCCAACATTGTTTAACCTATATATGGAGCCCCTAACTGAAATCCTCAAACTCACCCAGATATCCTACCACATGTATGTGGACGACACCCAACTTTACATGAAAATCAACATCCCCTGACGGCATCAATATCCTCAACAACACTTGACAAAAACACAACATTGGCTGACTCGTAACCACCTCAAACTCAATGCCCACAAACCAGAATTCTTACTGATCACACCACCCACCACCACCCCTAATATCAAAGACTGGCTCCCTCTTCTCACTGCCTTGAATTGTACCCCACACATCATTGACTCTGGTAAATCTCTAGGTATAACCTTGGACAAAGCCCTCTCCATGCAAAAACACATCAGTGCAGTCACTAGAGGAGCTAACCATCAGTTGCATAGTCTTAGGAAACTAAAACCTTTCCTCCCCGTGGCAGACTTCAAAGCAGCGGCACATGCTCTTGTGTTATCAAAATTAGACCATGGTACTACTACCCTGGTGGGCCTCCTGAAAACCACACTTGCACTGCTGAAGACTACATTTAATACAGAAGCTAGGCTTATCACTGGATCAAAAAAAAAAAAGATCATATCACCTGACCTTTAATCACTTAAATGGCTACCCTACGAGGCTAGGATTAATCTCAAACTTGCTTGTATGACTCTCAAAGCGCTGCACCACAATACCCCCTCCTACTTGACCCAGAAACTGACCTAATCGGGTGGAAACAGATCTTCCAGAATCACAAGCTCCTTACTACTTAATCAATCAATCGGTCAACATTTATATAGTGCAGCACTATCACCCATAGGGATATCTGGGCGCTGAGGGTGCCAGATGTCCGTCAAAAAGTCAGGTCTTGAGTTTCTTTCTGAAGTCCGCCAGGGAGAGTGCTGTTAAGCCACAAAAATTAAAGAAGAAAACCTACAACACATCCTTCTCCGGAATTGCCCCAAGAATTTGGAACTCTCTCCCTACCGAGATCAGATGCAACCCCTTCACATCCATTTTCAGTAAAGTAGTAAAAATATTACTATCCAACAAATTCCTCTCACACTGAGGACACACCTACCACTCCTCATGAGCGACTTTTCCCAGCTGTTTGTTCGTTGCTTCTTGTCACGCCTTCGCCCTTTCCCCAGAGATCCGCGCCACTCTCTTTCCTGTATCTCTCTACCATCCACCCACCGTTCTGTAACATATTGGAATAAGCTTAGGCCTGGACTTAAGCTGGACTGTGTGTTCTTATCTCTCTGCTTACCATATGCGCATGAACATATGGTTCTTCTTGTTCTATCACATGTTTTTGTACACTATCTGTAAAGCGCTCTGTCACCCGAAAGGGTCTTGTTCGCGCAATATAAAACTCTAAATAAATAAAAACTAAGTGACAAAATAAAAATAAGGCATTGCAACAAGGTTAACTGACAATGTTACTGAACGTTATTCACTTTCTTTGCAGTGAACATTTTTAATGCGCTGGGCTATAAAGGTTCGAGGCAGGGTTTAGAAACAGGTTTGCTCATTTAAAAAAGAGGGCTTTAACTGTCTACCATGCTTGTAGTCCAAGGGCCGCATTTAGAACCTGAATTAGTTTGGCAAGTGGGATATTGCATATCCTATGGCACTTGTAACACAGGGGACAGAATATGTTGTGTTTGTGACAGAATGGTCCGTCTGCAAAACTCTAAATCAGATCATTAGGCTTGAGCAGCCTGGCTCTCAAACCACTATTGTGGCAGGGAAAGCCAACGAAATCTAGACTTTTTTTTTTTTTTTTTTGATAACCAATTTTATTGATTTTGTAAAAGACCAACAAAAGAAAACAATACCAGCTGTTCGTACATTTGGTTGTGAAAGGCGAATACAAGGGGATAGTACACCAGCATAAAGGAACCAATAGACAAGACAAAAGCAAATACCATTCCAATCCTCAAGTACTCATGGAGAGTATTAGTCTTCCACCACCCCAACCCATTTGCCCCACATTCTACGAAATTTCTTTGGGCAACCTCTTGCTTCGTACAGGGGTCGCTCCTGAGCGGCGCACCAATCCACCCCTCTGCGCCAGCGCATCGTGGTGGGGGCAGCTGGACTCAGCCAATTGGCCGCAATGTCTCTTTTGCCCACCATCAGTGCCGTGTTTAGAAAGAGTTTTTCGGCTCTGGAACCATCCATCCCCTCGGTGATACCTAACAGGACATTCATTGGGTTAAGGGGAACCTCCCAGCCCAGAACCTCAGTGAGCTCCCCAGTTACTGACTCCCAGTAGCACGTGATTGCGGAGCAAAGCCATACCATGTGGTAAAAGTCGGCCTGTGGGTGGCTGCAGCGGGGACAGGATGCATCAGATCGGAGCCCAGCGCGGTAGAGACGCAGTGGCGTGAGATAGGCAGTGTGAAGATAGTATATTTGAACTAGGCGAAGCCTTGCTGAGGCCGTGACTGTTTTGGGAGCCATCAACGCGTCCCTCCAATCGGCGTCATCCAGAGACCCAAGCCAACCCTCCCACCTGTCCCTGAGGTGCGATAGTGTGTTAGGGGTGTTGTTGGTAAGGGAGCGATAGATACAGGAGATGCCCCCCTTCCCCAGATTACCGGTCATGGTCTGGGCCTCGGGCGGGCTATATTCGGGCAGGGAGGTGCCGTCTGAAATGTGAGAGTGGAGGGCATGGCGAATCTGCAGGTATCGGTAAAACTGGGAAGCGTGAAGGGAGTAGCGAGATTGCAATTCTTGGAAAGTGCGTATGCGACTCCCACCCCGGACATCACCCAGCAGAGAAATGCCAATGAGGTCCCACGTTCTAAAGCCAGAGAGGTTGGCAACCTCCCGGAGCCATGTGCCGCAGCACAATGGGGTATGTTGGGTCAGTTTATCCGCCCAGTGGGTGTGACGCAAAGAGGCTCGCCAGGCCAAAAGCATCCCGCAGGTGACCTCGGGTAGAGTTCAGGAGATGGCGCTCCCATACAGCATCCCCTGAATGTTAGACAGGCCCAGGGTGTGCAGTTCCAAGCGGTATGCCGGGTCAGACCAGCCACCGTTAAACCAATCATTCACGGTAAGGAGCCGAGTCGCTAGATAATAAAGGTAGAGATTCGTCATCCCCAGGCCGCCGTCAAAGGGCGGGATCTGGCACTGGGCGAGGGCCAGCCGAGGCCTCCGACCCCCCCACAGGAACTTGGTGGCCATGCTGTCCAGTTCTCGGAACCACGACCTTGAGAAGGAGAGATGTGTATTCTGAAGCATGTAAAGGAATCTGGGCAGGACCATCATTTTAAATAGAGCTATTCTGCCAATAGGATTCAGTGGTAGGGTTTGCCACTTGAGGAGGTCAGCCCGGGCCCTTTTCACTAATGGGGTGACATTAAGTGACCAAGCGAGGTCAGGGAGGAGGGCAACCCAGATACTTGAAGGACTGTCGTCGAAGAGGTATCGACGACTGCCAGTCGAAGCACTCTCTCGAAAGGTGAAGGGGGACCAGAACGGATTTAGCCGAGTTCAACCGAAGACCGGAGGTTTGTTCGAAAAGACTCAAGGCCCGGAGGCATCGGGGTCCCGACTGAGCCGGATCTTCTAGGAATAGCAGAACGTCATCAGCATAGAGGGCGATCTTATCTTCCTCTAAGCCAGGCCATCTCCATCCCGTAAGGAGCTGATCAGACCGTATAAGACAGGCAAAGAGCTCCATCGCCAACGTGAATAGAAGGGGCGAGAGGGGGCATCCTTGCCTCGTGCCTCTTCTGATGAGGAAGGGGTTTGACAAGGCTCCGTTGACTAGTACCTGGGCCCTGGGTTTGCAATAAAGTGCCTTAACCAGGCTGCGGAAAGGGGCTCCAAAACCCATTTCCATCAAGACCGCCTCTAGGTATCGCCAGTCCACCGAGTCGAATGCTTTCTCGAAGTCTACGAGAAGGAGGGATAAATAGGGGGTCAGCTGTTGCCGATTCGCCAAAGCAAGGTGGAGGCGTCTGAGGCAGTGCCGGGTTCCCCGGGAGGGCATAAATCCGCACTGGTCGGGGTGGAACAGTTTGGCCAGGTACGGCCGTATACGATTGGCTAGGACCGAGGCAAATATTTTGAGCTCCGAATTAATGAGGGAGATGGGGCTGTAATCGGGGCAGTGCTTCGAGGGAGGCTGAGACTTAGGGATCACCACGATAGTGGCCATATCCGTCTCAGGACGAAATGAGCCCTGGTCAGGAAATCTAGACTTTTAAGCAATTTCTGCAGACATTTCCCCTATAGCAGCTTCCACTTATAAGGCAGAAGGGGCTTTGGCAGAAAAATAGCCATTAGCCTAGAATGCCAAGCTGTGCCAGCACAGCAGAGCTCTAGTCTCTTATGTCAGGAGTTCTTAACTTGGGGTCCACTAAGCCTACTCAGTGTCTGTGACTCTTTACAGAATTAAATAATAACAGGTTAATAATAATGTATATTATATATAAGGCAACAATTTAAACTGGTCTGTAAATGTCAAGGGATTTGAAAATAGAGGCCACAAAATATTAAACTGGTAGCCATAGCATTTATTCGTGGGTGCAGTGCTAATACAGCAAACAGGACCTAGTTTAGATAATTAG
Source organism: Calotriton arnoldi (assembly GCA_963921515.1). Taxonomy (NCBI): domain Eukaryota; kingdom Metazoa; phylum Chordata; class Amphibia; order Caudata; family Salamandridae; genus Calotriton; species Calotriton arnoldi. The sequence continues at coordinate 3,967,885 of CAWUFW010000098.1, read as the reverse complement.
AAAACTGGTATGCAATTACAAAAAGAGAAACATGTATTAGGAGCAAAAAGATAATGTGATAAGCTGGAGTTTAGCATATTGCTTCATCTTTTAGCAATAAAACATTATGAAAAGCTCCAACATTCCCATTAAAATTACAATTTTGATTTGCCTTTGTTTTTTTGCCTGTAATTTTAATATTTTACACTTCGTGTATTTGTTGGATATATACCTGTTGCTTTATTTTTGTGTACGGTTTGCAGGTTCAAATCGTAGAGATTGGTTATGCCAGGTCCCCAGTCTCGAGTAATGTTCAATGGTGGTCCACAAAAACCAAAAGATTTACAACCACTGGTTTTTATTATTCCTGAAGATCCTCAAAGTGGGGGTCCATCTTCAGAAGCAGCATTACTACTGTCCCCTGCACGCTGAAAGGTTTCTCCCGGGGTGGTGATTTGGGCCTTTAGTTATTACAACAGATACATAGTCATGCCCCCTTCCAAAACAATGTACATCATTTGCTTTCCATCTGTAACTCCGGAATAGTTGAGGGGAAAGATCTAAACCCCCACTATGCACAAAGCATCTTCATAAGCTATTCTGTGTTCGCTAACAACCAGTATGCTATTTTCATTTCTATTTATAATTAAGGCTCCCTGTTTTCCGTTTTTACGGATTTTTACAGATAAATACAGACAGAAAACAATGTGTTTTCTGTCTGCATTTATTTTTAAAAGTGGATAAATACAGAAAATTGTGCTCTTTTAAGTGACTTTCCGTGCTGTCTTTCATGAAATGTAGCCCAACAGCTGAGCAGATGGACAGCATGGGAAATTAAAAAACAGGATGAAATTTCTATAAATAATTGCATATGTCAACATACATTTGTGGTATAATGCTAATATTTAGTGAATGTATTGTTACATAATATTTGGCAGCTTAAATAGCTAAATCACGACAGACTTCAAAGTATGAGTGCGTGTCTATCAGTTAAATAAATATGGAAATGTACAGTTTTACAACTTTATTTATACACAAAACCCAAAATAAATATGGATAAATACAGATAAAATGGGCAAAAAATAAATATGGATAAATACAGACGGAAATGTTAAAAAAATAAATACCATAAAACCGGGAGCCCTATTTATAATTTATACACCAGACACCCGCAAATTCTCTATGCAGAAGACTGCACACCCCAGCTGCTCTTTGCAGCTACCCTCTCTGATCTATTGCACAGAAGCATAAGGTAACTTCTCAAACACTTCGGTACTATGTTGTCCTCTCCTCACATCAATGAACGGATTAATAGAATTTATTCAATTGGATTATGGTAAAAAAGTTTAAAAACTGTAATTTTTCTTAGGTTTCCACACAAACTTAGTGATTGATATTCAAGTGAGCACGCAAACCAATAAAAATAGTTTCGCCAGATTGGTCATACCCACTGGAGAACCTTGTAAAGAAAGGTACCGCCCTCACTCTGCCCCTCCCTTCCAAAAAATATATATTTACTATGATTACACTAAAGTCAAAACTTTCCGAATATTATCTCAAAGTTGGGAACTGTTCCTAGATTAACAGTTCTATCCGCTGTTTTTTCTCTCACTCCAGTAATAGCAGAACAGGTTTAGCACCTTTAATCAGGGTGGACAGGTTAAGCTTTGAGGGGGTGGGGAGAGACGAGATAATGTTACACTGGGTCCTATACCGTCTCAAAGTCACGTTAAAGGTCAGCAAGGTTCCTAGACAGCCGTTCCTTGGCAATAATCCTGTTTTGTTTGTGTGCACTGCACCTACTGCACTATTGATAGCTACATCCCACCGAGAGTTTTGGGAACACTCAAGGACATTGAGCAGCTCTTTAAAATGGCCGCCTTTGAGCACGTGCCTGCATAGTAGAGTGATCTGAAGGACGCTTAGCTTGCACTGATCTCATTTTTGTAGGACAGCAATGTGCTGGAAGCACGAGGGAACTGCCCCTACACATTAATTGTTGTTAAAAGAGGCCAAGCCAAATACTACTAATCCACGACTTTAAGTGAACTCCCAAATCTAGAGATGACCTAATACAATGTGGTGTTTAAAGGAGTTTTTAACACTCACCTACAGCATCAGCTCCTAGTGCCTTTAACATGCAGCATTCAGCGACAGTCTCATACGAGGGTCCGCCCACCATGCAGTACACGCCTTCACGGATAAAGTCCTGGTATCCCAGGTCTTCAGCACACTGCATGGCCATGCTGCGGAGGTCTTTGTCGTAGGCATCCGAAACACATGGGAACCTCACCCCAAACCTGCAGGAAAGGAAAATATTTCCATGAAGGGTAGTTAATGGAAGAAGATTTCTTGGCATGTAACCAACATTCATCATGCAATGCACGTTAATGGGATATCAAACAAGATTCTCAATGCAAGGCGCATTAACAGGAATAAGAAAAACACTACTTGCAATCTAAGGAGCTTATTCAGAGATGGCAAAAGTACAGCAATGTATCATGGATTAACAGTGATGGTATTCCATTTAAAAAAATATATATATATACTATGTATCTATTTCAGCTTGTCTATGACAGTCTAATGGATAGTCCTTCTTTTTGGAGCCAGGGCCACTTAATTACATCTCAAAACAAAATACCATGTAAATATATCACACACCTTCACACAGCACAAAGATCACAGTTTGATAATATTTAGTTCAAAAAGTATTACTTTGAAACCCAATAATCGTTCAATCTGCTTTTAGGATTCCTTATTTCAATTCTGAAAAAAATCAGCTCAAATTCAGTTTTCATTCAAGCTTGCATTCAATCAAATAATGATTAATGGGCTGAGACATGAATATGATTGCTCATCTGACACGTTTCGGCACTAATGGTCTCTTCCCCTGGTGCAAAAATCAAGAATTAATAATCCCCAAATATATAGAAATTAGTAAATCCTTATCTGCATACACATGTTGCCACCATTGTGGACAGAATTCTTAATCAAAATGTGAACCACTACCATTCACTATATGTGTACAGCCCATTTACAACCCAAGAGACTGAACCCTCAGCAGAGCATCTAGAAGAGCCTAGGGCAAATGCAATGTGGTACTAGTAGATTTAGAAATATGTAAAAAGTGGCATTTCTTAAGGAGGGAAAGGAGTATCCCTACAATGGATCTGTGTATTAGAATCCTTCCCACATCAAATAATTAGTACACGTCATTGTTCGGTCAGAGCTGTGCGCAAACAAGAGTAATGTGTAGTCACCTGATTAACATACATTTTTCCTACATGGTCTTTGGTGCTGTACCACTGTAGGAGTGACTCGATTAAAGGATACGAAATCACGATAATTGTGTGTCATGTTGCCACCAGCGAACATGTGGTAGTATAACAGTGCACATATATGTGCAAAAAGGTACAGTAAGGCAGTTTCTCCAAACCATTCCTCTTTTATTTGCGAGAAGTGCAAAATCTAAAGGTACTGCAAATAGTAACCTTATTACAACTAGTTTGAACATAGACAAAACTCTGTGCAGTAAAACCCATAACCACAACTTTTTCTGTTGCTTGCATCTTTGTAATCCTAATGGCCACAAATATTATCATAGGTTTTTTCCCATCTTTAGATATTAAAAGTCGCATCAGATAAATTAAAAAATTAAAGACCTGTTTATATACCTCCTTTAAAAAATCAATACTGTCTTGTTGTCATACACTTTTACAGTAATTGTTCCATTTGGGCCTCGATTCTGCTTTAATAATTTTGTAATATTGGTATTTACCTTTTCTTTTTGATTCAACAAATGTTAATTGATTTTAAGATGCACATAAACTGTTCTTGCAAGCAGGCCTTTATGCCTGGTGTGCTTTCTTGTCCTTCCTTTCCACGACACACACACACTCTCTCTCTCTCTTCTAGTAGTCTTGCATGCTCTAACCGTAGCAACACTATGCAGGCAAGGCCCATGACACTGTGGGAGGGATGGGCAGAAACAGAAGCGAGGAGGCCGTATTGGTTTAATAATGGGGTGTTTTATTCTGACGCCGACCAGGAAAGAACCCAACCACCTAAGATGCATCCTTCTCAACACCCGCTCCGCCCGCAAACACGCCGTTGAACTCTGGGACCTACTCGACTCAACCTCTCCAGACGTCGCCTTCCTGACGGAGACCTGGCTGAACCCCGCCTCGGCACCCGACATTGCCATAGCCGTCCCGGAAGGCTACAAGATCACCCGCAGGGACCGCACCAACGGAGCAGGAGGAGGAATCGCCATCGTCCACAGGAACACTCTCAGAGTCTCGACCAACACCAACGACACCCTCAGCACCGCCGAACACCTGCACTTCCAGATCCACACCGATCCCAACACCACCCTCAGAGGAACCCTCGTCTACAGACCCCCGGACCCCGACCACAGTTCAGCGACTCCATCGCCGACTTCGTCAGCACACACGCCCTCGCCTCCACGGACTACATCCTCCTCGGGGACCTGAACTTCCACCTCGAGAACAACAACGACACCAACTCCACCACCCTGATCGACAACCTAGCCAACCTCGGACTCAGACAACTCGTCACAACACCCACCCACTCCGCCGGTCACACGCTTGACCCCATCTTCTCTGCAAGCCCCCACGCCTCCTTCAACCACACCACCGAACTCCACTGGACCGACCATCGCTGCATCCACTTCACCTTCAAGAAACCCACCACGCACCACCGCACCCAACAGATGCCCCGCCGCTGCTGGAGCAAAGTCACCGAAGACCAACTAACCACCACCCTCGCCCAGAGCCCACCCACCGACCCCGACACCGCCGCCCGCAACCTCAGACAGTGGATCGACTGCGCCAAACCCTCCAACAGTCACACCAACAAGAAAGCCAGCTGGTTCACTGAAGACCTCCGGGCCTCCAAGCAAACCTGCCGAAAGCTGGAGAAGATCTGGCTCCGTGAACGAACACCGGACAGCCACGCAGCCCACAAGAACGCCACCCGCAGACACCATCACCTCATCAGATCCGCCAAAAGGGCCTCCTTCAAAGACCGCCTAGACAACAACGCGCACAACAGCAAAGAGCTCTTCAACATCGTGAAGGAACTCTCCAACCCCAGCTCCAACACCAACGACGTCCCACCCTCGCAAGACCTGTGCGACTCGCTGGCCACCTTCTTCCACCGCAAGAACGCAGACATCCACGACAGCTTCAACGCCACGACCGCCCCGACAACCACTGAGACCTCCGCCCCCACGACCACCATCCGCACTGATGGAGCAGGGTAAATGAAAAATTTTTAACCGTCTAATAATTTTCGTAAAATAATTAATAAACATGTTCATTTAAGTAAATAACCAACAATGTATGTTACATGTGAAGGGTTAAAGGTAACACGCTATTCCGTGTGCAAAATAATCAACTTATAATTGTTTACGTGTCTAACATAACATAATATTTGCGTACTAATTAAATAATAAACGCATGATCTGTGCGTTTTAAATAAAACGTGTGGTTGCGAAATAAAGCGATGGTAAGTAAGGGATGGCTTTATATGTTGCTTTTTGCTAGGTAATACCTAATTGGGGTACGTAGAAAGACGGAGGGAAACGAAAGGGTTTATATTTCTTTGTTTTAACAATATTTTGTTTATCTTTGAAAATAGTGCGCTTAGGCCTGTCGAGCAGCGATATAAAATGGCCGCCATTTGCTAGAGTACGCATGAGCAGGGAACCATGTGATAGAGGAGAGACGCTGTGGAAAAGGATGATCACGTGCTTGTGCTGAGAGGCTAAGATGGAAGTATGGTCAAGGCTATTGTGACCTTTCTGAGCAGATGTGTGCCAAGATGATCAGCAAGAAGCGTGAGAAGTCAAACCGAATCAATGGACGGAACGGTTAAATCTAAAAAGTAGCAGAAAAAGATACAAATTGGACTGATCAAAGCGGATGAGCAATGTCATGAACTGTGGGAAACGATGCAAGCATGGACATTCCACAAGGAACTGGTTAAGACCAGGAAGTTTGATTAAAATGTATATGGGCCTGAGTGGACCAATGAGAAAGAATCACGCCATGAAGATGTAACATTTTTATTCAGTAAGCTAGAATTAGGGTATAAGAAGACCTACTCTTGGTGGGAGGGGTTAGTTGCTGGAGAGGTGAGATGCTGTTGACGGAGTTGCTGGAGAATAGTTGCTGGAGAAGTTAGATGCTGTAGATGGGTGAAGTTGCGGTTGCTGATGCTGACGAGCTGATGCTGCTGCTTCTATTTTTATTTTCCAGTTGCGTATAAGATGCTGTTTTTGAAGAACCTTTTTATTCCTGATCAATTTTTCAGTTAGAACTATTAGATTTTTCCAAGATAGATAGGTTGATCTTTAGAGTTCTTGCTATGATAACCTTATTTTTCCGTCTAATAGATATGCATTACAATTTCAATTTATTCTTATAATGATGATAAATGTAATGATCTGAATAATAAACTTAAAACTTATTTCTTGCTTCAAAACTTTACATAAACTTTATTATTCTTTAAACAAATGACTCAGTGATTCTTTAGCTCAATGATTAAGGTAAATTGGTAAAGAGTTTATTGTGATTGAGCTGGTCTTAATCACCATCAACTGATTCCTACTAGTTGGTCCATCGACCAATGAGCGGAATACCTTAAAGAAAATGAGAAACATTATGTCATGTTAAAAGAGGTATCCCGTCTCCTTCCAGCAAATCGTTTTCTCCTAGGTTATTGACGGAGGAAATCCAGGGAATAAATGAGTAAGTGAATGTATATGCGGTGTTATGGGCCCCACCGTCATATGGATATAGTGTGTGTGTTGAAGGAATAGTTGCACCTGGATGACCGAAGCATATAGGAGAATAATTTTTATTGTTAGCGCTGGATCAGATTTCTTGGTAGCAGAGTTATGGTTACTATAGATTAGTTTGGTTATTATTGATTATTGATAAGTTCATGTCTAACACTTTTTGTTGAGTCGCGTTATGTTATATGTAAGTTTTCACGCTTCCAGGAAGTAGGAAGTGGAACACGTGTGGCAAGAGAAGTCACATGGAATTGTACATTGTCTGAGTTCATATTTGTGATAACACAGGTTGTGTTATGATAGGGACATTTTCCGTATAAAAGGTGTGTGAGTGAAATAGTGATCGGTTTTCTTGTGAAACTCTGGCCTTAATTCTCAGGAGCAGTATAGTCTCCACAGGTGTTTTATCCCCAGAGAAACGGGTTTACTGATTGCTTGAAAGAAGGGTAAGGTAGAGGGAAGTACTACTTTATCGGCGAAACTGAAAATTCTGTGGTAGGGTAGAGGTAAGCGCTGCCTACTGGAAAATACAGAGTTCTTGTGTAAATGGTCAAAGCTATCTCTTCGGTTTAGCGAATCAGACAATGGAAATGTGTTTTAAATGTGTTAACCAACGAAGAATTGTTGAAAAAGAAATTGCCGATAAATTTAGTAAAGGAGGGGTCAAGAGCAGAAGTGACGTAGACAAGAGTCGCGCTGGGATTGGTCAGTGCGCGGTAGACAGAAATCGCTCTGATTGGAGTTCTGGTGTGAGTCGCGACAGGATTGGTCAAATAACCTAGTGACGTGGAAGTTTCTGATTGGAGTGTTGGTGTGAGTCGCGCTAGGATTGGTTGGAATAACGCATACAGAACAGTGTTGAATTGCGGATCATTTGAGGAGAAAAGAGATTGTGAATCATGTCGTATTATGAGTATGGTAGAGAGAAAACGTCATGGATGACGAAAGTTAAGAATTTCTTTAAGAAAGACAAAAAGGTAGTGACTAGAGAGGGACAAATAATTCCTCCGCCGAAATCACCAGCTTCGCATATGATGCTGAAATATGGATATCATACATGCATATGGTTAGAAAATTGAACAAAATATACCAAAAATGATGGAGCATTGGCTTTCCCTGAGAATGGTTCATTTAATGTAGCTGTACTACGGAACTTGAGAGAAAAGATGGCAATGTTAGAACCTAGACCTAGACCGACACAGTTTGAAGCTTTAACGGAATGGGAAGATGAGATGTATGAACGAGAGAGATTCAGAGGATTAAAGAATCATGAGTTTGTGCCTGGAAGGTTATGGGGAGTAAATCATGAGGACAGAATAAAGCGTTGGAGATGTGCTAACATGACAGGAGGTTTGTTTCCAGCTTATACAGTTGAGGAAGAAGCAAAGAGAAAGTGTACCGAGAAAAAGAAACATGTAGTGGTAGAAAAATATGTGTATGGTGGTAGTGAAACAGATGACGAATTGCTGGAAGATATTTTAAACAGAAACCCACCTTCATACCAACAGACTTCTGCGGTGGTGACACCTAATGCACCGCCAATGGAAACTGGGAGGAATAAAAATCCTGAACGAAGAGATTAGATAAATAGGTCACAAGATCAATTAAAAACTTCACAAAATGAAGAGATAGAAAGTGACAATGCAACTGAATTAGCAAAAATGACAAGAGAATTGACTGAGAAAATAAGAGCATTGACAAAGAATATGGAAGCTGTAACTGTACCAGTAACGATAGGTCCAGTAATGCCAATTTTTGAGAATCAGAAAATTGATGAACGTTCTTTAGTGATTCCCATGAATTCACATTTGCAAAGAAAAAGAGAAGGGATGGAACTGAATAATGAAGGTGCACACAATTTGGCTAGTACCTATAGACCAAGCCCACCTACTAATTTGACGATAAATGAGAATGAGATTAGGAGAATGCCTATGGTGACGGAGTCTGCATCAGGGACACCAGAAAGAAGTAGCAATTGGATAGAATTAAATAGTACGCCTGTAGGTCCGACTCCAGATGAGTTTAATGAATGGATGAAAGCGCTTAAACAAAAGAAACGGAAGTGAAACCATTAGATGTAATTAGGTTGAAAATAGATATGGAAGAATTGATTTTAGGAACAATTGGTACAGAAAAATTAAAAATTTATCAGGATGATGAGATTATGTTTTTGTGCAAAAGTCTTACATGGAGAGCTAGAAATTTACATGACAAATTGGAAGAGGCAGCAAGTGAACTAGGAGTAGAGTTTGTAAAAGTAAGAACGTTGCAGAAACCATACAGAGTAGATTTTTGTGAGAAAGATATAGAGAATTTGAACACATCAGGAAGACTGACCCAAATAAAAGAGTTAATTGTTTTATTGAGAAAATGGGGTGATGTGGATAGATGGAGAAATAGATGGTCGAAAAAGAATGAGAAAACAACAGATAAAGCATCTTTGGCTTTTGCAGTGACAGATAAGGAACCAGTTGTAAGGGAGTACCCGATGAGAGAAACTCCAGGAGGTAGTTATGTGCATGTTCCATGGACCAGACAGGATATACTGTCATTTACAAATGACTTCCCAAAGTTGAGAGAGAAGCCAGTAGAATGGTACAGACAAGTGGAAAGATTTGTTAAGGTTTCAAAGGTGTTGTGGATAGATCTGGATGGATTGTTTGATATAGTAGTGCCAGCTGATTTGTGGACAGAATGTAAGATTACTATTGATTGGCCAACTGTAGAATATCCAAGGGACGCTAAAACAGGAGCGCCAGGACCAGAAGTGATGAGGAAGTACGACCAAGTAATTACCTTTTTGAAGAATAAGATTCCACCTAAAGAAACAGATTGGGTAAAAATAGACAGAACAACGCAGGAAAGTAAAGAATCAGTGCATGCATATTACGAGAGGCTGTTGTTGGTTTTCAAACAGTACAGTGGTTATGAGACACTAAATGAGAAGGATATGAGTCATTTTGTATATAGATTTGTATATGGATTGAAACCAGAGATAAGTGAAATGATTAAGCAGCATATGATTTGTTGGCAGAATAGCACAGTGGACGAGGTTTTGAGATATGCTAAGTATTGCAGTGATGATATTGAGAGTAGACAGCGTAAATTGAAAGAAAAGGCCATGTGGGCACAGGTGAAAGTTGCAGAGAAGCAAGAAGCTCAATTGAGTAATACCGGTAATGAAACAGAACAGGTTAGATCTCGACCAAATATAGGTAAAGGAAAAGGACAAATGAGTATAGATGAGGCAAAGAAAAAGTGGCCATGCCACAACTGCGGAAAGCTAGGACATTGGAGAAACAAGTGTAAATTTCCTCCAAAACCTAATGTGGAAAATCAATCATTAAATTCACAGGTGCAGAGTGAGGTAGTTACTCAACAAGGTCAGGTGCCACAACCACCACTTCCCAAGAGTGTTAACCAACAGAAATACAGTGCAGAAACAGGATTCTACGGAGGAGAACAGGTAACACATTTGCCGCGTGCAGCTGCAATTTCTCAATATTGGTTACGACAGGATGAGGATGACACGGATGAAAGTTTCTGACGGTGCCTAGGAGAGGGGGAAGAGTGCGTGCTTGGCGCAACTCTAGAGGTAGATCAGTCTGGTCCATTTGTGGATGGAGAAGTGAATGGTGCAAATGTAACATTCCTTGTTGACACTGGAGCTACCCGTTCTACTGTTAGGTCAGTGGAAATTCCAAACCTTTCTCTCTCAGGTGAACATATCCAAGTAGTTGGAGTTTCAAATCAGCAAATTAAGACGCCTCTTACTAAATTAGTGGAGGTAAGAATTGGTCCATTTAGTGAAATGCACCGATTTGTGGTATGCGATTGTAGTCCCGTGAACCTATTAGGACGCGATTTATTGTGCAAGATGAATTGCACTATCTATTGTACCCCAGACGGAATTGCATTTCAGACTCCAGATGAGGATGTGCTGTATAAAATGACAATGGTGAATTTAGAACCAGAAGTAAATGATTTGTTTCCTGTATTTGATGCAGAGAAAATCCCAATTGAATTGAAAAAGACAGTGAAAGAAGAAGTGTGGGACTTTACAGGAGAAGATGTAGGATTAATGAAAGGAGTAGATCCCGTTAAAATAACAGTGAAAGAGGGAACGAGTTACCCAAATACACCCCAGTATAAATTGACACCAGAAATAATTGAAGGAATAACGCCAGTAATAAATAAAATGATTGAACAAGGGATTTTAAAAGAAATTATGAGCAGTCCATGTAATTCGCCAATAATGGGACTGAAAAAGCCAAACGGAACATATAGAATTGTACAGGATTTGAGGAAGGTAAACAAAATTGTTGTGCCTTGTTGCCCAATAGTACCAAACCCTGCTGTGATTCTATACCAGATTCCACGTGAAGCAGAATGGTACACAGTAATTGATTTATGTCATACATTTTTCTCTATTCCATTGCATCCAGATAGCCAGCAATTATTTGCGTTTATGTTTGGAGAGCGTATTTTGGCATGGTGCCGAATTCCTCAAGGGTACACAGAAAGTCCCTCAATTTTTAATCAGATTCTAAAGAAATCGTTGGAAGATTTAAGAATGCCAGAAAAGTCAGTGATGGTTCAGTATATTGATGACCTACTGGTGTCATCAAAAACAAAGGAAGCATGTGTCAATGATACAATTGCTTTGCTGAATCATTTAGAAAAAAGAGGACATAAAGTGTCCCCTTCAAAATTGCAGTTTTGTCAACAAGAAGTCCAGTATTTAGGGCATAAAATTGAGAAAGGAGTGCGAAAGGTAACGACTGAAAGAATAAAAATGATTCAAGGAATGAGAGCTCCAATGACGCAAAGAGAGGTAAGAATGTTTTTGGGAATGGTTGGATATTGTCGACCATGGATAAGCGGTTTTTCGCTGATTGATAAACCGTTGCAAAAACTGACAAAGAAGGATGTTAAAGATCCTTTTGAAATGAATGATGAAGAAATGAAAGCATTCAGAGAGCTGAAAAAGAAATTATGTGAGGCTCCAGCATTAGGAATGCCTGACTATGAGAAAGATTTTGATCTGTATTGCAGTGAAAGAGATGGATGTGCATTTTCAGTTTTGGTACAGAGACATGGAACTATGAAAAGACCCATTGCATATTTTTCTGCTGTTTTAGACCCTGTAGCGAAAGCGTTGCCTGGGTGCTTGAAAGCAGTTGCTGCTACTTGTGTGAGTCTGGAACAGAGTGAAGGCATAGTGATGGGATATCCACTGAGAATATATGTTCCCCATTCTGTGGAAATTCTTTTGACAAGAACGAAAACCCAATACATGACACATAGTCGGCTGACTAGGTATGAAAAAGTAATTTTGAGTGCAGATAATGTGACCATTGACAGATGTATGAATGTGAATCCTTCGACATCTTTACCAGATGAAGAAAGTATAATTGAAATGGATGAAGTAGATCACGATTGCCTGAATGTGCTTGAATATTGTACAAAACCCAGGTCTGACATACGAGATGAGCCCTTAAAGGAATCAGATTATATTCTGTTTGTGGATGGCTCATGTTTGAGAACGAGTGATGGAGTTCTAAGTGCAGCGAATGCAGTTTGCACAGTAGCAACTGTAATGGAAGCATCTTGTCTGAAAGGAATACGGTCTGCCCAAGTCGCAGAACTAGTAGCTCTGATTCAAGCATGCAAGTTGGGAAGAAATGTACGGGTTACGATTGTGACAGATAGCCAGTACGGCTTTGGGGTGGTGCATGACTTTGGTCAGATTTGGTCACAAAGAGGTTTCTTGACGTCTGCAGGAACGCCCATTAGAAATGGAGATTTTGTGAAAAGGTTGCTTGAGGCGATACAGCTGCCTAAACAGATTGCTGTTGTGAAGTGCAATGCACATAAAAATGGGGAAGACTACATAACTGTCGGTAATAAATATGTTGACGAGATTGCACAGTACTGTGCAAAGAATGTGGTTTCTTTAAACAAAAGTCGAGAAAGAGAGCATATTTCTTGTCCTTTGCTTTTTACTAACCCTGTTGAGACATGGGATGAGGTGAGACAGTTACAGGAAGCTGCAGATGATGAGGAAAAAGATATGTGGATAAAAGCAGGATGTAGAAAACATGAAGAAAATGATGTTTGGGTTTACAGAGATGAAAGACCAGTTATGCCTGGTAGCATGATTTCTGACATGGCACGGATGTACCATGGACAAGCCCATATTGGGAGAGATTCAATGATCAGACTTTTTAGACAAACATGGTATAATCCAAAATTCAGAGCCATAGCTGAGAGTCTTTGTCAGAGATGTCTTATTTGTCAACAGTTAAATCCAGGAAGGAAGACAGTAGTAAGTCTAGGAACAATAGGACGAGAAGGAGGTCCTTTCACTAGAATGCAAATGGATTTTATTGAAATGCCACCTTGCAACAGACTAAGGTATGTCCTAGTGGTCGTCTGTTTGTTTTCCCGTTGGGTGGAAGCATACCCAACAAGAAGGAATGATGGAATAACGGTAGCAAAACTTATGCTGCGAGAATTCATTCCGAGGTATGGTTTTCCAGTCACGATTGAAACAGATAGAGGAACACATTTCCAAAATGAATTAGTTAAACTGATTTGTGAAGCACTCAGTATTAAACAGAAACTGCATTGTGCATACAGACCAGAGGCTTCTGGAATCGTAGAGCAAGTGAATGGAACAATTAAGAACAGGTTAGGAAAAATGTGTCAAGCTACAGGACTCAAATGGCCAGATGCCTTGCCATTAGTTTTAATGACAATCAGAAGTATTCCGGAAAGGAAAACTGGACTCAGTCCTCATGAAATAATTATGGGACGAGCAATGAGACAAGCACAAGTACCTGTCAACAAACTACTGACTATAACTGATGATCTAGTGCTGGATTATTGCAAAGGATTGGCTGATGTGGTGCGTTCTGTGTTTCATCAGGTTGGACCGGATGCGACCACTCTTGAAAGAAAACCAGCTCACGACTTGAATCCAGGAGATTGGGTCCGCATAAAAGTCCACAGGAGAAGAAACTGTTTGGTTCCTCGCTGGGACGAACCACGACAAGTGATCCTGGTGACAACCACTGCAGTCAAGTGTGCAGGAGTGAAACACTGGGTGCATGCCAGTCACACCATCAGAGTTCCAGAACCTGAAGATCGACATGTGAGTCGACATCTGGAAGTATTGGATAACAGTTCAGCATCAGAAGCAGAAGAAGAAACAAACAGGGTGCCAGAACCTGAAGATCGACCTGTAAGTCGACATCTGGAAGACCCAACTACAAGTGCAACGACAGAAGAAGTAGAGGAAATAGCTGAAGTTCCAGAACTTGAAGATCGACCTGTAAGTCGACATCTGGAAATATCAGATACCAGTTCAGAATCTGATACAGATCATTCGGATTGTGAAGAAATTCTAAAAAGGAATTGGAAATTTGAAAGCATAAGAGAAGAAACTGAGCCAGAAGATAGTAACAGTGAGCAACCAAGTACAAGTTGTGGTAAAAATCCTTCGGAGATAATATTAATAGATGAAGAAGGGAGAGTTTCAAACAGAAAATTAGAAAATTCGGAAGATCCCCGAGGAGCAATAGGGACAGATAGTCAAACAAAAGAACAGGGAAAATTAGAAGCAGATAGAGAGACTGACAAAAATTCGGAAGAACCTCGAGGAGGGACAGAAATAGGTGAACGAAGGAAGATAAGAAAAGAACCACACGTAGAGGAAGAAAATGAAATTATAAGTTTCAAAATAAGAGACAATAACGAAAGAATTGAAACAGAGTCTGAAGAAAGTGGAGAAGAAATAAACCAAAAACTAGAGTCAAGAAAAAGAATTTGGAAAACAGAAAGAGAGGAAAAAGGAAGTGAGGCAAAAGGCCAAGAAAAGGAGACAATTGGCCCAACGAAGTAAGAAAATTAAGATACAGAATCATAAGGTTAGATGGGAAAAGTGCTGAACAAGTGAATGAAATAACAAGTCAGAAAGAGCAAGAAAAACAAGGTGGAAAACACTTGCAGAAAACGAAAAGAGTAAAGAAGGTAAATCCGAAGTATAGATCGCCTGAATGGTTGTATCTTGCTTTGACTGATAACAAAGAAGAAAAGAACACTCACGAGAACCCAGAACAAAGAAACCTAATGGGTGAAGGTGAGGTGCAACAAACCTGAAGAAGTTTAAACAGTTTCTACCGGACTTGACAAAACACTGGATCTGACGAATTTCTACCGGATATGACAAAGAAAGAATTCTGAAAAAGAATTAAAAGACCAAGCAAAGACAAAACTTTGGAGTACAGAGTGGCAAATAAGTCATTCCTGAGGTGTAGTGACACAATTTTCTGGAAAACAAATAAATAAGGTTATAAAACAAAATGGAGAATACTAGAGATAGAAAAGGTAGATGTGAGTTTTTAAGTAGATGGTGTAAGTTGTGCTGCTTTTGTACAGGAGTATTAATGACAGTATGGGTGGTTTTAGCAATCACTATTCCAATTAGTTTAGCTGTAATAGAAACGTCTAATAACACTGAGAAAGAAAAAGGAGCTATCACTCAAGAACCAGTTATTTTAAAAAGTAGTGCAGAATTACACAAGGACAAATCGATAACAGATTTTTCTAAAAATGTTTTTACTAAATTATTATATGAGTATGTCGAAACAATGGATGTAAGAGATTGCTATGTTTGTATGCAGTTGCCTGCATCTGTAGCAGAGGGTGTGACTTATCATCACCTCCCTTTGACGTATGGAATAACATGTAGTGTCTTAGCAAGTTTATTTTATAAAACAGGTAGATTAGGATATTATTACACTGACATAGATAAGATTTTTGCGAAAGTTTCTGTAGTTCCCGAGCTAAACAAAATAAAAGAGGGAAAAACGTTTGGTGAATATTTTCTAGAAGATAAGATTTTAACATTAGATAATATAATTAGGTACAACCTTACCTGTGAGTTAAAGAAGGAAGAAAAAGTTTTTTTAGAGATGGGGGAAGAGAGAAGAGTGAAATTTCAAAGAAAAGTGATAGAAGAGACAAAAACACCTCTTTGGGCGTTTGGGGAAGACAATCATGACAAGAAAAAGACAAATGCAGCTATGACTCTGGATTGGCCCCAACAGGGAAGGTTGTGCATTAGAAGAAATAAGACAAGATATGACAATTATTTTGTGGGTTCCAGTATTTGCCATGACAATTATCAAATTTTAGGCGGATGGGGATTCAAAGGGGGAAAAGATCCAATATTTCCAGGGATCTATTATGTTTGCGGAAATAGGGCTTATTACAGGTTACCAGACCATTGGTATGGGTCATGTTACTTAGGCCTGGTCTTTCCAAAGATTTTTCATATGGATAGAAAAGAAAAAGGAACACACAAAATGATAAATACCTTTGCACGTAGAAAAAGGGAAAGTTTTTCAGAAATAGTAGGTGATATTTTTGGCGCATTGATACCAGCAGTGGGAATATCTTTGAATGCATTTAGAATTCGGAAATTATCCACAGTGGTAGATCGTTTATCTACAGATACTGCTGGAGGGTTCTTGATGGTAAATACCGAGATGGTTGCCATGAGAGCTATGGTGATGCAAAATCGACTTGCCCTTGAGATTCTTTTGGCAAAAGAGGGCGGAGTCTGTGGAATGCTGAAAGTCCAACATTGTTGCACTTACATTCCAGATAATAGCAAAAATATACAGAAGTATATAACAAATATTACAAGTTTGCACAAAGAACTTGTTCCACTGGAGGTTGAAAGTGCTTTTGGAAAACTTGGTAAAGGGTTTTCCTCAGTAATAAATTGGTTAACAAGAATGAGTGGATTAATAATAGGGAAAGTTATAATAATAGCAACCATGATAATAATAATAATTTTAGTACTGAAGCTTGTAATAACATGTATAAAGAGAAGAAGAAGACAGAATAAAATAGAAAAAGAAAACATGATAAACAAGGAGAGAGAGAGAGAGAGAGAAATGGGTGAAATAGAGTTAGAAGAAATAAAAGAGAACATGTACAAGAAAACGAAGAGACAAGTTGAAAGGGATACAGTTGTGTAAACTAACAAAAGCAAACGGATAAAAGATATATGCTGTCTGAAAGAATTGTATAACTTGGGTTTTGTGGTGATATTAAAAATCACCAAAAGGGGGGAGTTGATGGAGCAGGGTAAATTAAAAATTTTTAACCTCCTAATAATTTTCGTAAAATAATTAATAAACATGTTCGTTTAAGTAAATAACCAACAATGTATGTTACATGTGAAGGGTTAAAGGTAACACGCTATTCCGTGTGCAAAATAATCAACTTATAATTGTTTACGTGTCTAACATAACATAATATTTGCGTACTAATTAAATAATAAACGCATGATCTGTGCTTTTTAAATAAAACGTGTGGTTGCGAAATAAAGCGATGGTAAGTAAGGGACGGCTTTATATGTTGCTTTTTGCTAGGTAATACCTAATTGGGGTACGTAGAAAGACGGGAGGGAAACGAAAGGGTTTATATTTCTTTGTTTTAACAATATTTTGTTTATCTTTGAAAATAGTGCGCTTAGGCCTGTCGAGCAGCGATATAAAATGGCCGCCATTTGCTAGAGTACGCATGAGCAGGGAACCATGTGATAGAGGAGAGAGGCTGTGGAAAAGGATGATCACGTGCTTGTGCTGAGAGGCTAAGATGGAAGTATGGTCAAGGCTATTGTGACCTTTCTGAGCAGATGTGTGCCAAGATGATCAGCAAGAAGCGTGAGAAGTCAAACCGAATCAATGGACGGAACTGTTAAATCTAAAAAGTAGCAGAAAAAGATACAAATTGGACTGATCGAAGCGGATGAGCAATGTCATGAACTTCGGGAAACGATGCAAGCATGGACATTCCACAAGGAACTGGTTAAGACCAGGAAGTTTGATTAAAATGTATATGGGCCTGAGTGGACCAATGAGAAAGAATCACGCCATGAAGATGTAACATTTTTATTCAGTAAGCTAGAATTAGGGTATAAGAAGACCTACTCTTGGTGGGAGGGGTTAGTTGCTGGAGAGGTGAGATGCTGTTAACGGAGTTGCTGGAGAATAGTTGCTGGAGAAGTTAGATGCTGTAGATGGGTGAAGTTGCGGTTGCTGATGCTGACGAGCTGATGCTGCTGCTACTATTTTTATTTTCCAGTTGAGTATAAGATGCTGTTTTTGAAGAACCTTTTTATTCCTGATCAATTTTTCAGTTAGAACTATTAGATTTTTCCAAGATAGATAGATTGATCTTTAGAGTTCTTGCTATGATAACCTTATTTTTCCGTCAAATAGATATGCATTACAATTTCAATTTATTCTTATAATGATGATAAATGTAATGATCTGAATAATAAACTTAAAACTTATTTCTTGCTTCAAAACTTTATATAAACTTTATTATTCTTTAAACAAATGACTCAGTGATTCTTTAGCTCAATGATTAAGGTAAATTGGTAAAGAGTTTATTGTGATTGAGCTGGTCTTAATCACCATCAACTGATTCCTACTAGTTGGTCCATCGACCAATGAGCGGTATACCTTAAAGGAAATGAGAAACATTATGTCATGTTAAAAGAGGTATCCCGTCTCCTTCCAGAAAATCTTTTTCTCCTAGGTTATTGACGGAGGAAATCCAGGGAATAAATGAGTAAGTGAATGTATATGCGGTGTTATGGGCCCCACCGTCATATGGATATAGTGTGTGTGTTGAAGAAATAGTTGCACCTGGATGACCGAAGCATATAGGAGAATAATTTTTATTGTTAGCGCTGGATCAGCACCAACCGCCTGCTCTCCTGGACCAACATCAACGACGACGACACCATCAAGATCATGAACACCATCCACTCCGGATCTCCGTCAGACCCATGCCCACACCACATCTTCAACAAAGCCAGCACAGCCATCGCACCCCCTCTCCGGAAAGTCATCAACACCTCCTTCGAGACAGCAACCTGGAAGCACGCCGAGATCAACGCCTTACTCAAAAAACCCAAGGCGGACCCCAAGGACCTCAAGAACTTCCGGCCCATCTCCCTGCTCCCGTTCCCGGCAAAGGTCATCGAGAAGACCGACAACAAACAACTGACCCGCTATCTCGAGGAGAACAACATCCTGGACCCTTCCCAGTCCGGGTTCCGCAGCAACCACAGCACCGAGACTGCCCTCATCGCCGCCACCGATGACATCAAGTCCCTGCTGGACAACGGAGAAACGGCGGCCCTCATCCTCCTGGACCATCAGCCACCTTCGACACGGTCTGCCACCACACACTACGAACACGCCTCCACAATGCCGGGATCCAAGAGAAGGCCCTGGACTGGACCACCTCCTTCCTCTCCGGCAGAACACAGAGCGTCCGCCTTCCCCCCTTCCGCTCCGAAGCCACCAAGATCATCTGCGGCGTACCCCAGGGCTCTTCCCTCAGCCCAACTCTGTTTAACATCTACATGGCACCGCTCGCCCACGTCGCCCGTCGGCACGACCTCAACATCATCTCCTACGCCGATGACACCCAGCTGATCCTCTCCCTCACCAAGGACCCCCACACCGCCAAAACCAACCACCACGAAGGAATGAAGGCCGTCGCTGAATGGATGAGGAACAGCCGACTGAAGCTGAACTCGGACAAGACGGAGGTCCTCATCCTCGGATCCACCCCTTCGGCCTGGGACGACTCCTGGTGGCCGACCGCACTGGGAACCGCCCCAACACCCACCGACCACGCACGCAACCTAGGGGTCATCCTCGACTCCACCCTCTCCATGACTAAACAGGTCAACGCCGTCTCCTCCGCCTGCTTCAACACCCTCCGCATGCTCCGCAGGATCTACAAGTGGATCCCCACTGAAACGAGAAGAACGGTCACCCAGGCCCTCGTCAGCAGCAGGTTGGACTCCGGAAACGCCCTCTACGCAGGAGCCTCGGCCAAACTCCTGAGACGGCTCCAACGCATCCAGAATGCCTCTGCCCGCCTGATCCTCGACATCCCTCGCCGCAGCCACATCACACCCCACCTGAGAGACCTGCACTGGCTCCCGGTCAACAAGAGGATAACCTTCAAGCTCCTCACCCACGCACACAAGGCACTCCACAACACCGGACCAACGTACCTCAACAGACGACTCAGCTTCTACACCCCCACCCACCAGCTCCGCTCCGCCGACCTCGCCCTCGCCACTGTCCCCCGCTTCCGA
The DNA here is from genome assembly GCA_963921515.1 of Calotriton arnoldi. NCBI lineage: Eukaryota > Metazoa > Chordata > Amphibia > Caudata > Salamandridae > Calotriton > Calotriton arnoldi. The sequence continues at coordinate 3,947,882 of CAWUFW010000098.1, read as the reverse complement.
AGAGCGACCTCCGGTGGCAGATCGTTCTCCCACCTCGCCGCCAAGACCTGGAACACCCTCCCCATCCACCTACGGCAGACCCAAGACCTGCTGACCTTCAGAAAACTCCTCAAGACCTGGCTTTTCGAGCAGTAGCAGCATTCCCCACCCCAGCGCCTTGAGACCCTCACGGGTGAGTAGTGCGCTTTACAAATGATATGATTGATTGATTGATTGAAGACTTGATATTTACAGGTGGTCGTTGTTCCGAAATAAGATTACAATGTACATTGTTAGGAATTCATAATAAGCATTCGTTTCTTCACGTTTCTTCTTTTCTGGTTTCTTCTAGGTACTTCTATACCCTGAAGGGGGTCCCGAGAGGCTTGCAGAGGGATAGAACAACAAAGAAAAGGAGCGGTAAGTATGGCTATGACGATTAATAATACACTTTCACCACACCCAAGTGGAGGAAACGGTGCCAAAGTGAAGGAGCAGATGAAAGGGGAAATATATATATATATTCCACACAAAAGAGTTGCCCCAAAGGACGAGCCACACATAGGTAGGTTTAGTTCTCCGTTTATTAACAGGAAGCTGCAATGAAGTCCGCAGAATGCCTCACATACACAAATGCCTGACGCGTTTCATGCTGGCGTGCACTTTATCAAAGGTAAGTTCATGTGAACAGTGCAAATCATGTCGGGCACAAATTTAAACACTTAGTATCCGCCCATCGCCGCAGGCAAAGCCTGCTGGTACCTGTAGTGTCCGTAATGAGTATTCCTTCAGTGAAGCGCTCATACATAGTCAATGAACAAACAATGAAAACCCCAGTGGGTTTGCGTAGACATCCTGCTTCCCACATTGCCTCGTAGCACTTCCAAAACGGCCTCCTATCCCACTGCTGATAACCATCTGGCATCACCACAGGGCCGCTTCCATGCGGCGGGGCTCCGTCCACGGCTGGGCCAGCCGTACCAAATTCCACACAAAAGAGTTGCCCCCAAAGGACGAGCCACACATAGGTAGGTTTAGTTCTCCGTTTATTAACAGGAAGCTGCAATGAAGTCCGCAGAATGCCTCGCATACACAAATGCCTGACGCGTTTCGTGCTGGCGTGCACTTTATCAAAGGCAAGTTCATGTGAACAGTGCAAAGCATGTCGGGCACAAATTTAAACACTTAGAAGCCCACGACAACTTCAGAGCCGCCACCAACGCCCACCATCAACTCATCAGAGAAACGAGGAAAAAAGCGATTGAAGACAGAATCTCCACCCACGCGCACAACAGCAAGGAACTCTTCAGCATCATCAAGGAGTTCGCCCAACCCACTAGCGAGTCTACCGACATCCCTCCCTCACAAGACCTCTGCGACAAACTCAGCACCTTTTTCCACCACAAAATCAAGAGCATCTACGACAACTTCGACGAAGACAACCAACACACTGAACCCTCACCAACCACCCCCGACACCCGGAAACCAGCGATTGACGACTGGACAGCCCTCACCACCGAAGACACACTGAAGACAATGAAGTCAATCCACTCAGGGGCCCCCACGGACCCCTGCCCCCACCACATCTTCAACAGAGCCGCCGACACCATCGCACCCATGCTCCACCACACCATCAACCGCTCCCTGGTGACCGCCTCGTTCCCCGACGACTGGAAACACGCCGAGGTCAACCCCCTCCTAAAGAAACCCTCAGCGGACCCCACCGACCTCAAAAACTACAGACCCATCTCCCTGCTCCCGTTCCCAGCGAAAGTCATCGAGAAAGCCATCAACAGCCAACTCGCCACATTCATTGAAGAACACAACATCCTCGACTCCTCCCAATCCGGCTTCAGAAAAAACCACAGTACGGAAACCGCCCTCCTCGCCGCAACAGACGACATCCGCACCCTACTGGACAAAGGAGAAACAGTAGCCCTCATCCTCCTCGACCTATCAGCGGCGTTCGACACAGTCTCCCACCGCACCCTAATACGCAGACTCTACGACGCAGGAATCCAGGACAAGGCCCTCGACTGGATCCGCTCCTTCCTCTCCGACAGGACGCAGCGGGTCAGACTCCCCCCTTTCCTCTCGGACCCCACACCTACCACCTGCGGAGTCCCCCAGGGCTCCTCCCTCAGCCCGACGCTCTTCAACGTCTACATGGCTCCACTCGCCCCCATCGTCAGAACCTACGGACTCAACATCGTGTCATACGCAGACGACACCCAGCTCATCCTCTCCCTATCCAACGAGCCCAACACCGCCAGACGCAACTTTCGAGAAGGCATGGAAGCCGTCGCCAAATGGATGAAAACCAGCTGCCTACAACTAAACACCAACAAAACAGAAGTACTCATCATGGGCCCAAACCCCGATGCCTGGAGCGACACCTGGTGGCCCCCCGCCTCGGAAACCCGCCAACCCCCACGGACCACGCACGCAACCTGGGAATCATCCTGGACTCCGAGCTCAAAATGGACCGCCAGATCAACTCTGTCTCGTCTTCCTGCTTCCACACCCTCCGCCTCCTTCGTAAGACCTTCAAATGGATCCCCTCGAACACCGAAAGACCGTCACTCACGCCCTGGTCACCAGCAGACTCGACTACGGCAACGCACTCTACGCCGGAATAAACAAAAACCTCACCCGCAAGCTACAGAACATCCAGAACGCCACCGCAAGACTGGTCCTCAACCTGCCAAAACACTGCCACATCTCCCAGCACCTGCGCACACTCCACTGGCTCCCTGTCGAGGCGAGAATCACCTTCAAGATGCTCACCCACGCACACAAGGCCCTCCACGGCACCGGACCAGCATACCTGAACAGCCGACTCAAATTCCACGCACCCCAAAGGACCCTACGATCAGCCCAGCTCTCCTACGCCGTGGTCCTCCGCACCAGAAAGACCAGATCGGGAGGCCGCTCCTTCTCCTTCCTCGCGGCCAAAGCATGGAACGCCCTTCCGCTCCACCTCAGACAGACAACATCGCTCCCCATCTTCGCAAGAAACCTCAAAACCTGGCTCTTCGACAGACCCCTCCTTGATGGATGGAACCTGCACCCCCCCCCTCCCCTAGCGCCTTGAGACCCTTACGGGTGAGTAGTCGCGCTTTAACATACCCCTGATTGATTGATTGATTGAGTATCCGCCCAGTGGCTGCAGGCAAAGCCTGCTGGTACCTGTAGTGTCCGTAATGAGTATTCCTTCAGTGAGGCGCTCGTACATAGTCAATGAACAAACAATGAAAACCCCAGTGGGTTTGCGTAGACATCCTGCTTCCCACATTGCCTCGTAACACTTCCAAAACGACCTCCTATCCCACTGCTGATAACCATCTGGCATCACCACAGGGCCGCTTCCATGCGGCGGGGCTCCGTCCACAGCTGGGCCAGCCGTACCAAATTCCACACAAAAGAGTTGCCCCCAAAGGACGAGCCACACATAGGTAGGTTTAGTTCTCCGTTTATTAACAGGAAGCTGCAATGAAGGCCGCAGAATGCCTCGCATACACAAATGCCTGACGCGTTTCGTGCTGGCGTGCACTTTATCAAAGGCAAGTTCATGTGAACAGTGCAAAGCATGTCGGGCACAAATTTAAACACTTAGTATCCGCCCAGTGGCCGCAGGCAAAGCCTGCTGGTACCTGTAGTGCCCGTAATGAGTATTCCTTCAGTGAGGCGCTCGTACATAGTCAATGAACAAACAATGAAAACCCCAGTGGGTTTGCGTAGACATCCTGCTTGTATTAGGTAGAATACTGCCGGATGGGGCAGCTCTTCTAAAAGAAACTCCTTTACATTTGGAAGCAATTTTAGCTTTCCGGACACAAGACTAATTGGTCTACCTCTCCAGGAGCAGAACTTATAGGAACCCCTTCCGGGTTGGAATTATCACCGGAATTAAGAGACTACTTGAAACTGACCTCAGCCCTGAAGAAGTCGCGGGGTAGTCCCCTGTAACAGCGACGAAACACGTGTTGGCTAAGAATGCTCAAAGATCTTAAATTAAAGACATCTGAAAATATAAAGACAAGCATCATTGTGATATTTTATGTAACTTTATGTATGTACTTTTGAACGTGTGCAGAGGATTTGTATATATCCACCATGTGTCATGCACAAGGCCATCCATAATCTCTAAAGCAACCGTGCATCCTACCCATGGCAACTATGCATCCCCGTCAAGGCCGGCTGCAGCCAGTGATGGTACTCAAAAGCACTACCGGGCCGACAAAGTGCTACTTGGTCATGCCATTTGTATTTGGGAATTATCAAAAAGCCAGTAATGTGGCTGTTATAATCTTTCCCTCCCTCATTATTCCTCTTTCTCCTCTCCTTCTCTGTTTCTCTTCCCCCCGCACACCTCCAGCAGTGGTGAGCTCCAATTGGAATCTAGGAGTGGAGCTCAACTTAGAATGTTGGTAACATATCCTGTCAGTGGTGAGCTAGGAGACATGGTGTATGCATCTTGAATAAAGCTGTTTTCGCTTACCTTATTTGATTCATCGTCTTTTTAATAATGGCAATGAGGATGGGATAGCAGTGGTGTGCTCTCTGTTTTTGGTCAAACTTCTGACTAGGTGACCTTCATCTAACTCTGTTTTTAGTCAAACTCCTCCCTAGGTGACCTTCATGGGCTAAGTCAACAATATGTTCCCTCAAGGAGATACACGTTTTCCAAGTCTGAGGATAAGACCGCCTTCTAAAGAAAAATAATTTCTTATATTCAAAAAGGTTGTAAATCTGCAGGTAAAACATTGCATCTTTCTGGCCATCCCTCTACTATATTCTCTTTAACTGAAGTGAGTACTTTACCCGTTGACATGTAATTCAACCATTCCTCTTTCATGATGGCTGAAACAGAAATGGATAATAAAGGGTTACATTGGTCTGGTATGTCCCCATTCTCTCGTTGTATGGGCATTCTAGATAAGAAATCTGCTGCAAAATTCTTCTCTCCTGGAACATATTCCATTTTGAAATGAAATTCTTGTAACCCTAAAATCCGGTTGTATGTCGGAACAACGAGTTCCTCTACCCCGCCTACCTTTACAATGCGGTTTCTACGACTGCATCTTAACCACAAATTGCTTTACCACACATTCCTTTACCACAAATTTTCATTGTAAAGGCATGCATGGTAAACTGCTATCCTTGGCTAAGGTTACCACCCCCTCCTCCTCCCCTGAACCCTAAATACACCCCCCAACATCCTAAAAACTACCCTGAACCCCCACCCCTAAAACCTACCAGATCCCCTCCCACACCCTAAAAAATACCCCCACCCCCCCACCCCCTAAAAACTACTCCCAACCCCTAAAAATTACCCTGCACTCCCACCCCCAAAAAACTACTCCCAACCCCCACCCCAAAAAACTACTCTGAACCCCTCCCACCCCTTAAAAACTACCCCGAACCCCCACACCTCCTAAAAACTACCCTGAACCACCCAACCCCCTAAAATCTACCCCGAACCCCTCCACCCCCTACAAACCACCCGAACCCCCCCCACCACCTCAAAACTACTCCGAACCCCCCACACCCCTTGAAAACTACCCTGAAAGGTTGTGTAGTTTCTATAAACCTATATAGGATCTGCACGTTTAGACAACATACACTATAGGATTGGTGTCCAGACTGATTCTAGACACCCCTTCCGATATGTTAGCCTGTATACCAGCTAGCTCACAGTGCCACTAGAAACCCCTCTTACCAAAGAGAGAATAGTTCTTGGCAACTATCGAGCATGACAACCCTGATTACTCAGGATCATGGAAACAGTGCGATACTTTTCGCTCAGTCACTCGTGCTCACTTTGTCTCAGAGATACACAGAATAAATGGTGGGGATGTTTCTCAATAAGCATTTATTGAACCAGCATCATTCTAGTGTAAAATAGGTGTGCTGAAACAACCATTAGACAGTAACAGATATAAATGATTATAAGCACTAACAGAGCAAAAGGATGGCAGATTTCTACCATTGTGCTAAAACAATGAATACAGGCAAGTATATAAAATACATGACAGTAGTAAATGCGTACTCCTACGATGCGACCCTAACTAGATGTACCTAAGTGTACCTAGCATGTATGTGGGTGTAAAGCCAAGAATCCCTCTAGGATAAAGTCAATCCCATTACCTGAAGTGAGAGACTGTGGGACCCCGTCTTGGTCTCGAGATGGACAAGGATGTCAGACCACTGCGAGCTGGAGTGTCTGCATGCAGGAGGGTCAGCATCTTGCGCCATTGTGTCAGCATGGAAGTCCTTTTCTCCTCTGACTACCTCAGCAAGATATGGTGTGTATATACCCAAAGTGGTACCCCCTGGGCATATACCTTGCTGTGTCATGTCAGACTAGGATGACGGAAGGAATGACCTTTATACATAGTTATTATGCAGGAGATGGTAGGCCTGTTGTGATTTGAAGAATCCTCATGCATAATGAAGGAGGCTTAAGCTTTTCTGAGAAAACCCCATGTCATCTTTAGGCATTACCGTAACTAGGTAAAAGGTCAGTACTAAGAACCGTTATGCAGTGTAATATCAGGGGAATGTAGGTGAAAGGTGCATCCATTACCTGAGCTGATATTGGGGTACCTATATGGAACATAACAGAAACCCCTCTTACCTGTCCTGTTCGCTTTCCGACGCTCCTCTCTCCCCGCCCATCTCGAACACTAGACCGACTTTGCCTTAACCACTCACATGCGTGGTTAAGGTAAAGTCGTTGTTCGGGCAAGTTGTTGTTCGGCTTGCGGGCTTCCGGAACTCGTGGCTCTGGCCTCGTTGTTCCAGATGTTTCCCCTAAGATCCATTTGGATATATGTGGAGTTGCTTTTTCTACATCCTTTGTTGAGAATACTGAAAGTAAAGGTTTATGATCAGCTCTTAGGTGGAATGGTAGACCCCATAAATAGAATTTAAAATGGTTTACCGCCCAAAAGCAGGCTAATGGCCCTTTTTCCACAGTGGAGTAGTTAAATTCACCACCTTTTAATGTCCTTGAGGCAAATGCAATAATTCTTTTAGCCCCACCCTCAATTTGCACAGCACAGTGTAGCTCCTAAACCCTTATTACTAGCATCAGCGGTCAACAGTCTTCAAATTAATATTAAAATTACCTATACTGGGGTCATGAGTAATGGCATTTTTTATTTTTTCCAAAGGATTTTTTCTGTTCCACATTCCATTCAAAGGTGGTACCCTTCTTTAATAATGCCCTAATGGGTTGTACTTGGTCAACACATTTTTTTACAAATTTGGACATGTAATCTGCCAAACCCCAAAATGATTTGACTTCATCTTTGTTTGAAGAAATATGGGCATTTTATTGTTTGCTGTCAATAGGAGTGTATGGGGAGACTGCAAACACCTTCAACTTTACTCCATCCAACAATATGTCACCTGTGGGGTACACAGATTTCACATCATTTTCAGAAGAGTTCACTTAAAAAATATTTCTTACCATCTCCCTCCTCACTCATCTGATTTGATAAAATGTAAATTTTTTCCTACTTCCTTACACACTTTAGCAAAGTGGCCTCTTTTATTGCACTCCCTGCAAATTACTCCTCTTGCCACACATCTTGGGTTATTAGCTAAATGATTTCTGTTGCCACATCCAAAACATTTCCATTTACCACTATTCTTAGGTTGGTTGTGTTGTAATTGTACCTCCTTTACTTTGCACGCTTCCTCAACCTCATGAATCTCTCCATTATCTTTCTGTGGGTTAGAAGTCACTTTCATCTCTTTAATACATAAGGCTGTCTGTTCAATAATTTTTGCGATATTGATGGCCTCAGAAAGACTAGGATTCAATGATAAACGTTTCTCTTGTACCTTCTGATCGTTGGCACACCTTACTGGTCAATATTTTATTTTGTTAAAAACCATTAAAAGTTTGTAAAAATGTGCATTTTATCCAAAGAAACAGTACAGTATGTGCAATGATTACTGTAACAATCAACCGGTGTCAATACAGTTCATAATTCAGTTAAAACCAATAAATAACAGATTAGTATTATTAAAATTTCAAACCCATTTTTTTGTCGTGCCAATCTAGCTGCTAGTAAATATCTACTCAGACTGAAAATTATGTAAAGTGTTGTGTCACTTTTCAGGACTCTTAAAGCTTCTTGATACTTCCTAAAGCTCAGTTTTTGGCAAAGTGGGTGAATCCATTTCTTCCTGATCTTATCATAGGCCGTGCAAAAGAACAAAATGTGTGCATCGCTTTCTGTATGTCCTAATGTGCATAGAGTGCAAGTACATTCATCATCAGATTTGTTACATGCCTTCCATTTTGTAGTGTAGACTTTAATTTTTCAAAATATCATATCAAAATTTCAAATACAGTATTTTTGCCAGATGGGGTTGGATAGTATCTAGGAATTCCGCGAAATCTGGGCATGGCTTAACAGCAAGAAATTTCACTGTCAATCTCCCTAAGCTTGGAATGCTGTGTAGAGTGTTCAAAACATATTCCCAATATATTTGCTTTAGATGTTTCTTGGAGCTTTGTGATAGTGCTTGCGGCTCACTCAAATAACAGTTTAGGCCAAGTTTGGTGAACTATGCCTTGACATGTCGTAGCCAAGGGAAGGATAGTCCTCTATCCAGTTCCATTACTTCTGATGCCATCTCTGTAATGAGCCGGTTCCTGTATCGAGTACTGTATCCAGTAGCATATGTCTCAAAATTCCAACATGTTCCATCTGCCTAAAGTTTAGATCATGGTATATTGGTATTAATGGTATCACTGCCGGTAAATCTAACAGTCCTCTCATAAATTTGTTCTCGACAAGGGCAAGCTGTTTTCTGTTATCTATGTCCCACAACTCAGCCCCGTAAAGAGCTGCTGCCTGAGCTTTATGTGTGTAAAACTCTAGGGCCGGTGTAATCGTTTTAATTGTGGACGTATTGTATCTATTAGAGATTGCCCTTATGCCGTGTGCGAGAACCATTTTTGCTTCATTTATTTGGGGATTCCCCAATAGCCTGGAATCAAGTGTTATACCCAAGTAATTAAAGTTTGATGCATGCTCCAAGTTCTGTTGGCCAACTGTGATGTTCCTCTTTAAGGTCCTATGAGGTTTTATAGCCATGTATCTTGTCTTACTGGTATATATTTCCGGTCAGTCCCTTTCCAATACAATAGTGTTGAAGCTGTCTAGTAAATTTTGGAGACTCGTCAGCGTTTGTGAGACCAGAATGGTATCGTCCGCGAAAAGTAGCACGGAAACTGGGGTCCCACAAGCTTCAGGGAGTCATGATTGCACTTGTTAAGATGATCAACGACATCAATAATATAGAGTGAGAACAGGATAGATGCGAGTACACACCCTTCCTTCACTCTATTAATATTGCAGTTTTGAAAGGTCTTTCAGCCACATTTGAATTTGGCACACTTACTGCTTCTCTAATAAGGGACCAATTAGTAAGGCACACCTTACTAATTGGTCCCTTATTAGAGAATCAGTAAGTGTGCCAAATTCAAATGTGGCTGAAAGAGCTTTCAAAAGTGCAATATATGTAGTAACTTTTTCATTTTTTGCTTGTGATCTGTTAAAAAATGTGAGCCTTTCTAACACCATATTGGTTGTTTCTTTAAAGCGGCTTTCTAACTTGTCCAAAGTGGTTTGGGAAAAATCCAAATCTTCATCTTCTTCTCCAATAGTTTCATCAGACACATGTTCTACAATGTTCTCATGTACCTTTCTGCCTTGCATCCCTACATTATGTGATAATATATGCTGTTTACGTATTGAAGAAAAATGTTCTCCTTGTTTGGCAATCAAATAAGAATTGAACATTTTGATCCATCTTTGCCAGGGTAATTCTGGTTCCCCGACCTCACTCAGAGATGGCGGAGGCTGATTCATACTAGCAGCAGCCATCTTCACACTAATTCTCTGAAAGTAGTAATACATTCTATAACACTTCATCAGGATACGTATGAAACAATAATACAATAGAGAACAACTTTCGGACTGAATATTATCACAATCCCAACACAGCCAGAATTACTACAAACACTACAGAGGAAGTTTCTATAGAGCAAAATATTGCTCCCAGTCATTTATAACCTTTATATGCTGTTCTCCTATGGAAGTTAATTCCTGTTACTAGAAAGAAGAGGGTTAGTTGGTTAAGTTCCAAACCTTAAACTGTAGGAAAAGTTTGATATGCAGAAGCGGAGAAAAAGAAACAAAACCCACCCATCCCCTCTACTGATAAATATAAAGGGCTGAACGCCTGCGAAGCCTTGATCACAGGCAATGATAAGTCTCCTCACGGATGCAAAAGCGAAAATGTCGGGGCGGGTGCAATGCGGTGAAACTGGCTCCCACTACTTCAGTTGGCATCAACATGAAGGCGGGGAAACAACGAAGGTACACACCTCGTCTAATAGCGTCAAGCGAAAGCAGGCACACGTCTCTTGTGCTGACATAGGATGAAGGCAGGGAGAGACGGCACCGCCTCCACAGGGCATAGATAGAGGCCGGGGAGATCCATTGTCGCCATTGTTGAAAAGACGATTAATCAAATTGGGTAAGAGAAAACAGCTTTATTGGATGCCTACACCATGTCTCCAAGCTCGCCACTGACAGGAGACATTACCAACATTCTAAGTTGAGCTCTGCTCTAAGATTCTAAACAGAGCACACCACTGCTGGAGGTGTGCAGGGGGAAAAGAAACAGGGAAGGAGAGGGAGAGGAGAAAGAGGAATAATGAGGGAGGGAAAGATTATAACACATCTCCCTTCCAAACAACAAAAAAAAAGGAGAAAATCATATTGTCCATTACATGTAAGTAAAATAAGATGAAGAATGGAACATTTCCTAAAACAAGGAGTAAAAATATACCAATGTTGCAGAGGGAAAATGTAAACACAGACATCAATTTTAATTTGTTACATATTGTGGAGATTAACACCACCAACTCCCCCAACACCCCTCTCTCCTCACCCTGTGAGTCCTAGCTCAAGAAAGAATCTTCAACTTAGAGGCAAGAAAATTGACCAGAGTTGTATTACCATTTAGTGTGCGGCAGGTCTCAGTAATCTAATGCAAACAACAGCTTTGTGTCCCATGTGTGGCACATACAGTTGCAGAAGCCAGAGCTAATTTAGTTGAATAAGGCACTGGAAGCGTCCGAAGACAATGGACTTAGGAGGAGATGGAAAAGTAGAAGAGAAAGTACAAGTTCCATCTGGCAAATGTGATGTGGCCAACATATTTAACTGTTTTTGTCCTTCGACCCACTCTTAATATCCAGGTCACATAGGCTCCTTTGCTGATGTCATAAAATAACTGTCTATGATACATGTATTTGTATTAAAGATCTAAGGAGGCCATGTTTCCAGCTGAGGTTAGCTAGACCAAGTAGCATCTGCTTTAAATCTAGGGGCTTGGGTCAGGATTCTTATGTGCCTCTCAATAAATCCTCTGTTTTCTCATTAGGAGCGAGTCAAGCGGTATTACCTCGGAGGGAAAAAATAAGGACTCATATAGAGAGTGACAATAGCACGCCATAAGGAGGCTTACAGAGGCACTATGTTGTTTGCACTAACCATGGTGATTTTATCAGACCTCCGGTGTAGTGGTTTCTGAGCCAAAGTCAATAAGCCTTTCAGACTTTGGGCATGATTATAAGTGATGAGAGACTCCCCGAGTGGTATTCCTGCACCCGTAAGTACATATGCAATAAAGATTGACACGGGATGTGAGAATACCAGGCCATTACAAATTTTGCACTCATAAATGAGGAATAATGTGTTTCGGTACCAAGTAACACATGTTATTTCCCATTGTGCCTTTTACCACTCAGGAATTTTGCCTTCTGTTACAAGGTGCGGAGCTGAAACATAACTGGAATTTGAGGGGTTTTTTTGTTGCAACATTCCAGATTCATCCGGTAACTGGAGTTACCCTCCAAATTGGGAGTAAGGGAAAATTTGGAAAGGAATATTCATTTTTAGAATATTTGAATGCTGAAACTCCACCGAAGACAATGGAGTAGCTCTGGGCTTATAATGGCTGGTATAAGCCTTTTGCTCCACCATTCCAATGTTTGGCTTTCTGTTTCTCCCTTTTTAACTTAGAACATTCTTCCCATAGTGGGTGGAATGTTCTAATAGCCTTTTTACCTTCCTGCCTCGGGCTATACCTGCTGTTAAAGGCACTCTCCCCCATTATAAGCATGGGCCTATAACTCGGGTTTATGGCCTTTAACAACTGGTATAGCCCTCTGCAGTTGGCTATAAGGCTATAGTATTGCGATGCTTTTTATCTGAAAACATGTGGAACAGGAGCAAGTGTGGCGGCATTGATGGATGTACAGTGAGGTGAGAACGAAAAGGAAAGATTGTCAAGGAGCGTGAGAGAAAATTGGAAGAAAGGAAAGAAGTGAAGGATGAAGGGTGAGATGGAAGGAAAAAGGAAGGGAAGGAGACGGAAGGCAGAGAAGGAGGGATCAGGAAATGGAGGAAAGAACTTGAAAGGGAATGAAGGACTTGGAAAGGAGAATAAAGAAAGGAGGTATGTAGAGCAGGAGGCAGGTTGAAATAGAAGTAGAAACAATGAAATTGAAGAAAGGAAGAAGGGACATATAAAGAGAGATAGGGTGGGGAGCCCTGCTGGAATGTAGAAAGTTAGGTAAGAAAGTCTGAAAGCATACAGGGTGTTGGAGGAAAAAATGTTTTGAGAGAGTTAAGTTGAAAGATGAAGAAAACCAATTGAGGAAAGAACTTACCGCTCATCGTTTGGGCCCCGGAGGGGGTTCTGCCCTGCCAGGCCTGGCATGCTGATGTGGTCCTTTATGAACATGATGTCCCCCACGTTATACTTGTCATTCAGCCCCCCAGCCGCGTTGGTAACAATCAGAGTCTCCACCCCGAGGAGGAAGAACACCCGGATGGGGAAGGCGACCTGCAAGAGAAGACATACCTCAGCCTAGCACATGCAGTGCAGCTACTGGCACCAGTCACACCGGAGCTCTGGGCTGGGTCAGCGAGGAGTGACTCAGTGATGGGGCATTTACACCACATCTGTGCACCAGGCATCAATGCTGTTCTCCTGGTAGAGGCCAATGAAATTCAGAACATTTCAGAGTGGGTAAAGTCTTTCGAGCCCTGACCTGAAATTAGACTGGTCTGACAGCTACTGCAAGAGATTGGGCATGTTTCACACCCAGTCCTCTGCAAATATCGCATTCCATGTGCCATTTCCACCTCATGATGTTCAAGTCTAGGTTTGGAACCTCCTTTTTAGTTCTCTGTCAGTGCAGCTCTCAAGAAGACTGTTTAGTTAGCTACAACATGCTTAGAGTGGGCTTTGTGCCCGCCCTCTTTAATTTATTAGTGTGTTTTTACCAGCTTCTTTCAGCCACTGGCTTGAGACTTTGTCAGTAACAGCTTGGCACAGCCAAGAGCACTATTTCTCCCCTTAATCAGATACTATTGTCTATTAGGATGTATCTTTCTACCTTCAATGGACTGCTTACTTTGAACTGAATGAGGGGCCAAAGAACTGAATGCCACCTCCTGTTGGCTCCCTCCCGTGCCTTACTCTGTTCCTCTTTGTGCTCCTTGACCCAGTCTCCTCTCCCTCCCCCATGTGTTCCTCCTTCCTCTGCCCGCCTTTCAGCCCTTACTTCACCTGTGAACTCCTCGTTCTTATACCTGCCACTCCCACACATGGCCAAGACCCACCCTACCCTGCGGTGGCGTCTCATAAGCGCCCTTAAAATCAAGTACGGTTTTCTTATTGCTTCATAGTATTGAAGGGTGGGTTATACCGAAGTTTCCCTTGCTGTTAATACAGTTCTCTATTTGTTTAAATCTCATAAGAAGGCCGGGTGGGAAGGGAGCCTTCATTATAGTTCTTCCTTTCTTTCTCGTATCATAGGCCGTAGAAACTAAAGATGGGCTATAATGAATGTTCCCATATAAACAGAAACATGACTGTATCGAAGGCAATGGAGCCTTCAATACACTCTGCCTTTCATTTCTTTATCTGACATTAATTGACTTACCACTGAGGTACAACACTGGTGCCTTTGTAGTACCGAAATGATCATCATCCAGAGAAGGGCAGTCTACCTAGCATGTTGCTGCCCCATGGCCTCTATAGTCCTATGAAAATTGTCTCTAGGCTACAGCAAGGTCTCCCCTGCATGTCCAACAACTGAAATCAGTGCTCCTTTGCTCGCCTCTGGCTGCTGTTCCTAACCAAACTCCTAAGACCTGCTGTGACATATGCTGGTGAAACCGCTGAGAACCATACCACAATCGTTCATACTAAAGATACCATGCTGATGAGTTTTGGTTATGCTTGTTTAATACTAAATCTGGTTCATACCTTTACACCTCCTCCCATGAGCTAGGTCCTGCTACCAGAAATCCATAACTACCACTTGAGTCTCATAGAAGCTATGTAGCCTTGTCTCTCCCGGGAATTCATAGCAGCCAGCACCCTACTCAGAGGGAAGCTCGTGGTATCATCCTTAAACTGCTAGGTGCTCCCTAAGGTCCACCGGGTAGAAGAAAAGGGAGGTCATGAGTATTCCACTGTGCGTAATGCACAGGAGTAGCAGTGTTCAAGATTCTAGAAATACCAGGTAGTAAGAGCTACAGCTCAACGTTCGTGTACAGCATCCCAAGTACCCTGCGAGTGTAACAATCACTGATATACAGTTCTGCAACCCAACAGGTTTTCGTCCGTGGATCTGAGCCCAGGAGCTCTTGCAGGTTACACTGAGAGTCTCCGAACACGCAATAGCCACAGAGCCATAGTCCAGTGGTCCTCTGCGTAGGGTCAGGTGTGGGGACAAGAGTAAGGCTTCCACTATTTAAATATATTAAGCATAGTACAGAACTTAAACACTTAAGGGTCTAACAAGCATCCTCTGACTTTAAATGATTGTATTCAATATATTTGAAAGGAAGCTGCAAGGAATGTATTTTTTGTACTAAAATTAGTGTAAAATGAGAGCTATACATTCCAAATGAGTGCATCTGAGATCTATGTGTAGAGCACTTGGTTACACAAACCTGGGATCGGCTAGAAATCTTCTCTGAGTGGCGATTACTGGCCCATTTTATAGAGTCACAGAGTAAGTGGACAGTATCATGGTCAGTGTATGTCCCTCCCTCATCCTTCTCTTAAGGCATCTGTGTCTCCAGTCCCTACTTGCAGGTTAGTTCTAGGTGTACTGAGGTATTGAGCACGGTATTTACGACCCTATTACAGAAAAAAGATCATTAAGAGGAAATCCGATCACTGGTCCCTCATCACCTCTCGCCACTCTACTCAGCTTAGAATGGAGTGCCCACCTTCCTGCACAGTCGTATGTTATTACCTCAGGGTTCACTACCCAAAGATAAACCTACAATTGTGCCATATGTCAACAGTCACTACATCATTAAGGAAAGTTTTAAAGTGTTTCAGAACAACTTGTACCCTGCTACCCCCACCTTACAACTGTACCAATATTTGTAGTCAAAGTAAAATTATTTTAAATAATTTATATATAAATAGATTATTTCATTAACCTAATTCTAACCCGAATTGTATCCCCATCCTTAAATTAAATGTAATTATTAAACATAATATAAATCATAAGCCAACCATAACGGTATGCCTTAATTAATTTAAATTAAATATTTGTCTTAGGTAAACCATAACTTAATATAAATGAAATTAAAATAAATTAAACACCCTTAACCTAACAATAATACTAAACATATCCTTTAATAGATTGTCATTAAATTAAACTAACTCTTTTCCCATTACTAATCCACAATTATAACCCTAACCCTTAAATCATTTAAATTAAATCAAAATAAATGAAATAATTATCCTTAACTCAAACCTGATACTAATCCAAACCCTTAATTAATCCAAGTTAAATTATATAATAAATAATTACACATAGCCTAACCCACATAATGACCCCATTCCTTAATTTAAGTTTAATTTAAGTAAATTATTATACTTAAAGTAACCCTAAAACTAACCATAATCCTTACCTGTTACTCTAAAATATCGTACCTTGAAATTAAATTGAATGCATTTGTACTTAGTTTTAAGAACACAGTTGATCTCTCTCTAGTAGTCACATTAATATAGTGGTTTTGATGCAGTTGTGGTGTACTGCTTGCACAATTCAGTGTGGGGTATAGTGGCAAGTGGTGAAGTGAACCATCAGAGCCTTAATGCATTTGTGGTTGTCATACACTGCGTTAATGGGATACAAGCATAGAACATGTTAGCAACCATTAGGTGATCTACACCCCAGTGCATTTCTGGGTCCTTATAGTGGACTCACAGTGCTGCTTGAGTGTCCCTCGTAGAAGTGGAAGCGACCTTGCATGCAGACACAGGCCTTCCCGCTGAGCGTTCCAAAAACCAGCCTCCCAGCGTGTCCGGACACTGAAAGAGGGAAGACAGTGAGTTTGGGACGAATGCAGAACGCATTCAGAGGCAGAACCACTGTGTATTTTATGTATGTGTGTGTGTGTGTATATATATATATATATATATATATCGTCCAATCTCCACAGGAGATTGGAGGATATTACGAGGGCTACCCGGTAACCCATCGCGGACCGCCCATTTGACAGCGCCGGGTGTAACCGGGACTGGTGGTAAAGAATATATATATATATATATATACACACACATACATATATATATATAAATATACATATATATATAAATATACATATATGTAAATATACATATATGTAAATATGTGTGTGTGCATAAATATATACATGTGAGTATGTATATATACATATATAATATGTAGTAATAAGAGTTGCGTAGAGTGGACTAAAGTGTCATAAAGTTGAGTGTCGTAGAGTGGAGTGACGTAAAGTGGCCTAGAGTGAAGTGGCATAGTGGCGCAGAGAGAAGTGGCATAGAGTGGAGTGGAGCACAGTGTCGTGGAGTGGCGTTGAGAGAAGTGGAGGAGAGTGGCATAGAGTGGAGTAAAGTAGCATAGAGTGGAGCAGAGTGGAGTGGTGTAGAGTGGAGAAGAGTGGAGTAGACTAGAGTGGCGTAGAGTGGAGTAGAGTGTCGTGGAGTGATGTAGAGTGTCACGGAGTGGAGTTCCGTAGAGTGGCGTAGAGCAGAGTGGCATAGTGTAGAGGGGAGTAGAGTGTCGAAGACAGCCATGGAGTATAGGGTGTGATAGCGCACCGCCATTACAGGTAACACATTTTCAATTGAAATGACCATTACATTTGCACAGACATACAGTTTTAGTAACAAACCTATACAGCGCACAAGCGATAATATGTGGAAATGGCATCACCTAGTGTAATGATGTGTTTTGTTGTATTAAAATATATATTTCCACCATACTTTAAAATTACAAACAACATGTTCTTCATTGGTGCTTTCCTATTTCTGATATATTCTGAAATATTTGCATAGTTGATTTACAGACATTTAAATGCTGTTGTGTGCTAAAAAAAACATTGTACAGCCTTCCTCCAACATACCCCCAGTACACAGCATGATTGTCACTTAAATCCTCTCAGTTTTAAGTCAGAGAAAGAAAAGTAAACACCAGGCTCCCTCAGAAGACAGAGCCTGACATTTGACCTCTGTCTTTGAATGCACAGGAAATGTGACAAGATAAGACCAAAATTTAAAGGCCTGTTTACAGAAAGTGAGCACCTGTGGTAGAATACAGTAAATAGGGTATGCTCCATGGGAGGGACAAAGACATGCCCGACAGCTGAAAACAAATAAAGCCAGCAAATAGAAAGCAAGCAAATATAAATTACAAACCACAAAGCCAATGGTAAGCAGTGAGTGGAATGCATTCCCAGAGAAGCTTTCCGAATGTCCCCAAGAAGTCTTTGCAAACCAGACGGCTGCGCTTTTTGGTAGGCTTCAACCTAAAAAGGAACCTCATATATGCACCATCACCATTTTATTGAGGAAGTATCACCACTCTATCTCTTTGATGAATGATGCAAGCCGGTGGCAATGATTCTCACTGACCTAATCTTAGTGTAAAATTCCCATAGCCCCAGTAATTACTATTCCCTTCCCACCCTCTGCCCTTTACCCTTTCTTTACCTAACTATTATTCTTCATTCTTACTACACTATCATCTATCAGGAAGAGCAGGTTCATCAGGACCTGCCAAGATGTGAAAACAAGAGAGGACCATGTCCCTCATCTTCACATATAGAAGTTGGCTGGTGTGTGTCAGTGGCAAAGTATGGGCTAATTGATCATTAATATTTGTCAGGGGATGGGAGGTACTGCCTTTCAGAAGCAGATCAGCCAAAACCGATGCTGTTGTTCTTTACATTACTTGATTACTTTTCTTAGAAAGTACAAAAGGCAGCCTCATTATGCTGTGATCTTCATCTGACTCTGGCTAATACCGTCATTACTTGTTTCTGCTTTCCACTAACTTTGGAGAAAATTCTTGGCTCTTACATTGGGCTTACCTAATTTTAGGAACAGAAATAACTTTTGACATATTAAAACACAATCTTACCAGGCTTTTCTCCCAGTGAAGTTGTTATATGCTACAATTATTGAGAACAATGTGTGCTACTTATTCTGGGACAGTGTTTAAATCTTGAAAAGTTCCCCACAGGGAACGAAACATGTATCGGCTATTAGTTTGTGTTTTCTCGCAACTTGAACGGAGAGAAACTTCAATTTGAATCAAAGGACACTCACTCGAGGCTTATTAACTTTTTCAAATTACAACACTAACAGTAGGAGATACTAACAGTATGAGATACTAACAGTATGAGACACTAACAGTATGAGATACTAACCGTATGAGACACTAACAGTATGAGATACTAACCGTATGAGACACTAACAGTATGAGATACTAACCGTATGAGACACTAACAGTATGAGATACTAACAGTATGCGATACTAACAGTATGAGATACTAACAGTATGAGACACTAACAGTATGAGATACTAACAGTATGAGATACTAACAGTATGAGACACTAACAGTATGCGATACTAACAGTATGAGATACTAACAGTATGAGACACTAACAGTATGAGAAACTAACAGTATGAGATACTAACAGTATGAGACACTAACAGTATGAGATACTAACCGTATGAGACACTAACAGTATGAGACACTAACAGTATGAGATACTGTATTTTCTGAGTTCCAGTACTTGGATTTAAGGGCATTGCTATTTGTGGGATATAATACTTATCTCAAACCTATCAGGTTCCAGATTATATGTTATAGAACTCAGGATTTGTAAATTAAATGCCGTAAAAATCATATACTGTTTTAGGAAATATAATCCAAATGTCTAAACCCTATTTTACTTTTACTTAAGTGTTGAATCTAGAGCCATTCGTCTCTAAGACTGCTACCACACATATTGACAATTTCTTTAATGTGGGTATAGGACATTCATTCCTTAATTCATTAAACTTTTATTCGATTTTGAGATAAAATCATATAAGTGTACTGGGAAAAATGCATCCATGATAAAACAAACAGACCTAAAATAATAAACTGTCAAATAAATGCATAAAATATATACGAACAACAATCACATTAAAACTCTGTGCATAAAATCCTAGAACAAAGTGCAATAATAGTAGGATGCATGTAAAACCCCAGATAGAAAGTGGGAAACTAAAAAGCACAGTTTGGGAGTGGCCAGGAGCTGGAGATATAAAAAGGTATGTCTAATATGCCTAAATCCCTGTGCGGCTAGAATAGGTCTTATAAATTTATGTTGCAGGACAGAGGACCTTGGACAAAGCAAAACTATATCCATAGAAGTGCAAATGGAGACATGGTCACAGGTACAAGGGGGTAAAATCAATTGAGAAAACCAAACACCATCTGGGAATAACAACTGATGAAAAATATTCAGTCTCAGGAATGTTGAGAGACGCCAATGATAATTGGACATGTCAAGAAGAAGGTAGGGCTCCATTCCTGAGACTGTTTTAATCAGTACATAGCCTTGGTATGACTGTTTTGCTAAGGCAGAGTTCTCCCTCTCTGCAGCCACTCTCTGGGCAAAGGCCTGCTTAACCCAGATTTAGTCCTTTTTAGCAATACCCCTGGGATCAAGAAAAAGATCTGGGTGGCCCAGTTCATAGAAAGATTTCTTAATGTATGAAATTCATGGGATTTGTCTAGTGTCAAACAGTCCCGGAGGATAAGTCTGATTAGGTAAAGATCCTCTTTATACCAAACAGAGCACCATAGGAGCAATGGACGAATACGAATGAAGTCAGAGATACAGTCCAAACCCAGTTCCTCATGGACAATTTCAGCTGGAGTACCGTGGCTTACGGCCAGGAGATTTCTCAAAAACCTGTTTTCAATTACCTGGATGGAATCAATTTTAGCATACCCCCAGATATCCCACCCAAAAGTTGTCACCCGCATGCATTTGGCCTTCTAGACCTCTAAGACAAATTTGCGGGACTTGTGCCTTATTTGCCTGGTGAAATCATTCACACCAGAGATGGCTCTTTGCAGAGTATTTCCGTTCTTCATTATCAAAGGGGTCCAGCTAAGGCCAGAGTTCAAAACAAGACCCGGGTAAGAGAGATCATCCAACCTGGCTAAAACTTGGCCTTGCGCATGGAGGTTGCAGGATTTAGTTTTTTTGGGGCCAGCTACCATAAAAACTGATTTTTTAAAATTAGTGGAGAGATCCAAATTATACATAAAGGTAATAAAAAAATCTAGCAAACTTTGCAAGCTCTAGGCTGTGCGGGCAAACAAAACTGTA
Organism: Calotriton arnoldi; assembly: GCA_963921515.1. Lineage (NCBI taxonomy): Eukaryota > Metazoa > Chordata > Amphibia > Caudata > Salamandridae > Calotriton > Calotriton arnoldi. Next base: position 3,927,110 of record CAWUFW010000098.1, on the reverse strand, counting down.
TTGTCCGCATGGAGAAGGACCGGGACTGATCTTCGGACAACCCTCAGGACATCTGCCTCAATATTAATTAGGATTTCCTCCAGCTGATTAATGTACATGATGAATAAAAAGGAAGCAAGAATACACCCCTGCTGGACACCCCTTTGGGGGTGCACTCGTCGTTGGAACCGTATCTGACCTCCCCATTAAGCCCATCGTGGAGGTCTCTCATGAAAGCCACTAGGGCTTGATCCACCCCCATGGACCCCAGCTCAGACCAGAGCTTCTCCCTATTAACTTTATCAAAGGCTGAGCTGAGGTCCATGAAAGCCATGTGAATCCTATGTGTACGTGGAGGGTACAGGAGATTTCTTCTTGCTTATGAACACTAGGGATGTGAACAAGCCACATATTAATGACAATCAATTAAGTTTTTATTTCTAATCAGATACTGCTTATGGGCTACAATCTTAGCCGATGTCTTGTTATGGAAATGGATCTGGAATGACTGTAATGTATTATGGAATGGTTTTTTTTCTGAACAACAACATTTTGATTGATTATCTTACTAGCTTTTTGTGGTTATAACGGTTGGAAATTAAACCAAAATTATACTTTCAAAATAAAGAGGGCTCTCCAAATTTAAAAAAGATTTTGATAATTTTAGTCTGCCGCCCTTGTTGAAGAATATTTTATGAAAGTGGTTCGACAATAAATACAGCAGTGACAGTTGAGGTCTCCAAAAACAATGCACCAAGAGTATTGAGAGATCTATTTGGCGCTATGCTTTGGCTCTTCCCAAAAGCACATATAACCATGGCCTCTTTAATGAGTTAAGCTTGGTACCAGTATGCAAAGGTTTCCGGCTGTTTTTTTGCCAGGGTTTATTAGAAAAGTTTAATACCTGTCAAGGGTGACAAAGGTAAGTGGCAGAACTTCAGAGAATAGGGATAGGAAGCAGAAGGAAAGCTTAAAACGTGTCAGACAGGCCAGGAAAATGCAGTCAAGTGGCAGCAGAGCCTCGGGGAGTGACAGCACTTAGTTACAAATCACTGGAGTTAGGACAGATGACTCCTTTTATAGTGCTACAGGACTTGGAGCTCGCGCTATAGGTGGAGTTGGTTCTAAGCATGTGTTGAAGTGAGACACCGGGCCTGGCACGTGTTCTAAAGGTAATGGCATGATTTATGGCCACCCATAATTGTTAATGTACTAAGGAGTGCAGTGATCGCAGGTCCACCCACGACATAGTCGAACTCAATTATAGTACCAGTCTTCAAGAAGGGTGATAGAGCCGATGCCCGGTGCTATCGACACATCTCTTTAATCGATTCAACAGCCAAAATACTTGGTAGGATCCTACTGGGCCGGTTGGAGGTTTAGATTACTGAAAAAGGTATCTTCTCCGCAGTTCAGTATGGTTTCAGGAAGGGTTTCGAGACTGTTGATCAGTGCCTGAATTTACATCTAATTATTAGCAAATACACGTTGGCAAAGATGGGTTGTTTGCACTTAGCGTTTATGGACCTTAGTTCAGCTTTTGATTGTGTCAACAGAGGGCAGCTCTGGGGGAAAATGCAAGACATGGGAATGGAGGCTCCATTGGTTCAGTTCCTAGCCAAACTACACGAAGATGTGACTGGTTGCATTAGGTATGAGGCTAATGGTGAATGCACCCCCCCCCCCATTTGAAATAAACGAGGGGTAAGACAGGGGTACGTACTGGCCCACTTTTTGTTTTGCTTATATATTAATGACCTTGACACAAGTTTATCACCTGTGGAGGCAGATGTGCCCAGGGTGCGATCTAGAAGAATTCCTGCACAGCTATATGCGGATGATTGTCTCCTAATCTTGAGAACAGGAATAGGTCTACAGAGGTTGTTGAATAAATTTGTTTAGTTCATGAGTGACTAATATTGCAAAGTCACACAATATGGTCTGTGGGCACGCTCCGAACAACTTGAAACCCCATTTTATTAGTGGTACTAAACTCCTATGTTTTCCGTCCTTTGCATACCTGGGGGTACCTTTTGACGGTAAATGTACTTGGACACATTTCATGAAAGCCAGAAAAACCCAGTTTGAAAAAACAACAGAAGCCACTCTTAAGTTCAGGGGAAGTTAGGCTCCAAGCCCCTGGATGTGATGGTTAATATCAATAAGACACGTTGTTGTGCCGTCTGTACTTATGGTGCAGGAATATGGGGGTATGCCAACATCTCGCATCTGCAGACCAGCAAGAATGTGTTTCTGAGGAGATTAATATCTGTTCTCACCAATGTATCTACTTATGTTTGTCATGCTGAACTGGGCCTACTGTATCTAGAGGACCATGTCGAGGTTAGCACCACCCATGCTGTGGCACTCGATCTGGTCCAAGCAAGAAACTCTCTTGACCCATGATATAATCACTGACTGCCTACAGCTTGGTTATGCCCCCCACATACTGTGGCTGAAGTATATTAAGGAACAATTCACCATGTTTGGGAGGCCTGAAAGCTTTTACAGTCCAAGTGATATCAATATTTTACCCAAAAAACATCTAAAACACTGAATTTCTCTCTATGCAGGAATGCAGAAGGGAATTTCAAGAGCTTAGTAAAAAGAGTGTGGCTGCCCATAAATTGATAGTAACATCAGATCATATGGAGCCTTACCTGTACTCCTTACCACATCACCATCAGTGTTTTTATCTGCTTAGATTTAGATTTAACATAGTGCACCTTTTCGTTTCTTATCCTATATATACATGTAGTGACTCAGGACTTGAGTTATGTCTGTGTAATTTGAGATCTAACTAATCCATGCTACACTTTTTTTTCCGTTTCTGTCAATTGTATGCTGTGCCCAGGAAACAATATCTCATCCCATTGCTCAGGTCTAGAATATTAGAAATGTGTAGACCAGCTCTGTATTACCTGCAACTATTACAATCTGAATATATTTGCACAATGGTACATACATTTATACTGGCTGCAGTTAGATTGAGGAATATGGTAGGGAATAATACCCCAATGCGCCTGTCACTTTATGTCAAACCCTCTGTCTGGAATATCAAATACAGGTATTTGATATATTTTATGGTTTTAATTGATGTGTTATAATTATTACTCACTGTTGGATTTTATGCTGTTTGTTCTTTTATGGTTTTCACAAGCTAAATAAAGATTTTACCACTACTATATATATATCATGTGATCAAGGCCTGTTCAGGCCGAAACGCGTCATGGCGATGGTGTAAGGGCTACAATAAATCTTTGATTCGCACCAGAATTACGGAGTTCGCATTCGTTTGTGTTCCAAAGCAGGAAGTGGGGCGGCGACAAACGGAATTTGGATATATATATATATATATTGTAGTGGGAAAAAAAATAAGGGTAAAGTAACGTTATAATTAAGTGTGAGAAGAAAGATCTTTAAAAAAAAAAAAGCCTTTGAAATTCACAGAAAAAAACAAAGGTTAAAGTAACGTTCTAGTTAGGTGAATATGTCAGTGACAACATTAACGTTTTGAACTAAAAAAAACAGAAATTCACCAGTTATAGTTAGCTGAGATAACTATAACTTGCGCTCCGCCATGCACTGCTTATGACCTTACATATTACATCACTCATGACATGTTCTATGACATGTCGGGTCCATGCACCTGCCCCCTCCCTCCTGCCCTGAATGGTCAGATGTGCTGTCACTGTCCTCCAATTAGGTTGCAGTCCTGCCAACTTCTCCTTCCCGCCGTTTCCCGAGGCTATGCCTTGTCATTGCCCTCCTGCTTAAGCTCTGTGCTTAGCTTGCTGCCCCTACCCTGCTTCCCTCTGCCCTCCGATGTCTGTGTACATGCCCCTGCTTCCTCCCTTTTGCCCACCATGTTCCATGGAGCTGCAACTGCCCCTCCTGTCTACTCTGAGTATTCTGTTGAACTGCCACTGTTCCTCCTGCCTGCCCAGCATGGTCAGATAGCTGCCTCCTGTCCCTGCCCTCTGCATCCTGCCTCCTGCCCTTCATGGTCCATTTTTCTGCCACTCCCTTCTGCCCTCCATGCTCTGCTGTGTTGCAACTGCTCCTCCTGACTGCCCTGCATGGTCTATTATGAAGCCCCATCCCGTGACCTTTGTTGTCTGTGTCTAGCTCTTACCCCTTCCTTCTGCCCTCCATGCTCCTTTGTGCATGCCCCTGCCCCCTCTCCCTTGGCCTCAATGGCTGTTGTGCTGCCACTAACTCTCTTGCCTGCCATGCCATGGTCTTTTGTTCTGCCACTGCCCCTCCAACCAGCCCTATGTTGTCAGCTTGCTGCCGGAGGCCCCCTCCCACCTTCCCTCCATTGTCCGTATGTATGCCCTTATAGACTCCCTGTTGTCCTTGGAGAAGTGTATTCTATGTAATTAATGCTACTGAAGGGTGTAGTATTGCATATCTAAAGTATTCCACATGATATACTCATGTAGAGAACTAATCAATTAATCAGGGTTGGTAAAGCGCAACTACTCACCCGTGAGGGTCTCAAGGCGCTGGGGTGGGGGGGAGGGGGCTTAGTAGTGTGCTGGGGTCATCCGAAGAGACATGTCTTGAGGTCCTTCCTAAACTGGGGCAATGTGGGAGATTGCCGGAGGTGGATGGGTAGGGTGTTCCAGGCTTTGGCTGCGAGGTATGCGATGGACTTTCCTCCCGTTCTAGTCTTGTTGATACGAGGGACGGTGGCCAGAGAGAGCTGGGCTGATCGAAGGTGTCTTTTGGGTGCGTGGAAGGAGAGGCGACTGTTCAGGTATGCGGGCCCGGTGTTGTGAAGGGCCTTGTATGCGTGGGTGAGGAGTTTGAAGGTTATTCTTCTTTCGACTGGAAGCCAGTGGAGATCGTGCAGGTGTTGGGTGATGTGACTGCGGCGGGGGATGTCGAGGATCAGTCTGGCTGCGGCGTTCTCAACAGTCTGGAGTTTACAAAGGAGTTTCTTATTGATTCCAGCATAGAGAGCATTGCCGTAGTCCAGTCTGCTGCTGATGAGTGCATGCGTGTGCGTGGCGGTTTTTCTGGATTCGGTTGGGATCCATCTGAAAGTCTTTCGGAGCATGTGGAGGGTGTTGAAGCAGATCGAGGATACGGGGTTGATCTGGAGGTTCGTTGTGAGCGATGAGTCTAGTGTGATGCCAAGGTTTCGAGCGTGGCCCGTCAGGGAGGGGGAATTTCCGAGGTTGAAGGGCCACCAAGAGTCGTTTCATACGGAGGGGGTGGAGCCAAGGATGAGGACTTCTCTCTTTTCTGAGTTGAGTTTCAGGCAGCTATTCTTCATCCAGGTGGCGATGGCTTTCATCCCTTCTTGGAAGTTGTGTTTGGTGATGTTGGGTTCGTTGGTGAGGGAGAGGATCAGCTGGGTGTCGTCGGCGTAAGAGACGATGTTGAGCCCATGGTTCCTGACAATGGTTGCGAGGGGGGTCATGTAGACGTTGAAGATGGTGGGGCTGAGGGAGGAGCCCTGGGGCACTCCGCAGTTGGTCTCTATCGGTTCCGAGAGGTAGGGAGGGATTCTAATCCGCTGAGTTCTACCGGTGAGGAAGGAACGTATCCAGTCGAGGGCCTTGCCGTGGATGCCATCGTCGTGGAGTCTGGTGGCTACGGTGTGGTGGGAGATGCTGTTGAATGCCGCCGAGAGGTCCAGGAGGATGAGGGCTGCCATTTCACCCTGGTCGAGGAGGGAGCGGATGTCGTCGGTGGCGATGAGTATGGCGGTCTCTGTGCTGTGGTTGCTTTGGAATCCGGATTGGGAGATGTCCAGGATGTTGTTAGCTTTGATGAAGTTTGCTAGCTGGGTGTTGACAGCCTTTTCGATGATCTTGGCTGCGAAGGGAAGCAGGGGGTGGGCCTGAAGTTCTTGAGGTCCGTCGGGTCCGCAGAGGGTTTCTTCAGGAGGTGATTGACTTCGGCGTGTTTCCAGTCGTTGGGGAAGGTGACGGTCTCAAAGGAGCAGTTGATTGTCCGACGTAGTTCGGGGGCGATGGCAGAGGCGGCTCTGTGGAAGATGTGGAGTGGGCAGGGGTCTAATGGTGCTCCGGAGTGGATGCTTTTCATGGTCTTCAGGGTGTCTTCTGTCGTGAGCGGAATCCATTTGAGCAGGGTCTGTTGGGTGAAGTCGCATGAGGGGGTATCTGGAGCGGTGAGGTGGTCTTGGTTGTCGAAGTTGTCGTAGATCATCTTAATCTTGTGGTGGAAGAAGGCGTTGAGTCTGTTGCTGAGGTCTTGGGATGGTGGGACGTCTGTTGCTTTGCTGTAAGGTTTGGCGAATTCCTTGATGATGGAGAAGAGCTCTTTGGTGTTGTGTGCGTTGGTGAGGATTCTGTCTTGGAGGGATTTCTTCCTTGTGGATTTGATGAACTGGTGGTGTGCAGTGGTGGCCGCTTTGTAGGCAGCGCGGGTTTCGGGGGTTTTGTTGTTCCTCCATGACTTTTCGAGTCATCTGCAGGAGCATCTGGATTCTTGGAGTGCAAGGTTGAACCATCTTGCTTTCTTGATGTGTCTCCTGGTGACTTTCTTGAGGGGGGCGAATGTGTTGGCGCAGTTCGTGATCCAGCGGTGGAAGTTCCGTGCTGCGGTGTTTGTGTCTGAGGTGGGCGTGGTAGGGTGCTGACGAGGGTGGAGGTGGGCTGGTCTTCGGTGACTTTGCTCCAGCTTCTGCGGGGGAGGCGGTGGGTGTGCTTGTGTACGGCTTTGTGGCTGTAGGAGAAGCTGTTTCCTCCGGTGAAGACGGGGTCGAGTGTGTGTCCCGCTGTGTGCGTGGGGGTGGTAACTAGCTGATTCAGTCCTAAGTTGACGAGGTTCTCTAAGAGTGAGGCGGTGTGTAAGTCGTCGTGGTTATACGTTAGAACGTGATTAACAAGGGTTTAGGTGAAACTTACTTATTCATGTGATAAGATAAGTTAACATAGATGTGTCTAATTTTGAGGTTATTAAAATAGTATATGCATAAACTAATGTTTAAACATTTGTACGTGTAACTAGAATTTATTTCATGCAGGTGCATTTAGAATGGCATCTTCGTAATTCTTTATACATGCATTAAGGAGCTGCATTTATTGTGTGTGTAGAAATGTGCACATATTTTGTAACCCTGTGCACTACTAAAGTTGTCTGGAGTGGGCCTCGAGAAATAGTTTAGTCCATGCTCACGTTTAGAGTTTAACATGAAAATGTATATTTAACCTTCAATGTAGAATGTGTGTACTCGTATTTTGTTTCCACTGCAGGTATGGAAAGAGAAAGCCTCATTAGTTAACATAGGAGGGTTTTGTTTTCTTTAGATAACAAGGTATGAGACGACAGAGTTGGCAAGAAGTAGCGCAGTAACTAGCAAGGAGGCGAATTCTCATGGGAGAGGAGAGGAATGATCAAGGACGAGCGAAATTGCAACTTATCAATGTGGGAAAAGTGGTGAAAGTATCCAGTTGTACTCGAGCTTTGGAAGTTCACAGGCAAAGATCACGTGGGATTGTCTACTCTGACTGCAATTGATAGCTTATGCTGAACAAAGTGAGGGAGAGGAGAGTCATCTTAGGTTTTCACAGGGAGCAGACCTATGCTTCTGCTTGTGTGGCTTTATGCAACTTGACCCATGGTTGTAGTGCCTTCTACTGAAGACTCCAATAGCTGACACCTTTCTTATTTCACCCTTACTGAATGCTTCTTAGCTTAGAGTTGCTTTTTAAGGTAGCTTAGGGAGAGATAGATTGCTCATGCTTACTTTGGAGAATCATCAGATGAAATTTCATACTAATTCTGTTTCCTGATCGTCTGCATCATCGACATAGAGATAGTCGTCTGCTTTCTATTATATAGGGTAAATCCCTTCAGGAGATGGTCTTATCTTGGTCTTTCTGTACTTTTATATGATTTTGTTGAGACTGGTCTACATTGATTTGTTTCTAAATTTATCATTAAACCCTGCTAAACTCAGATTAAGTTGTCGAGTGGATTATTGTGTGGCCACATGGGTAGCACTGAAATTAGATGTTAAAAAGTGATTGTTTTCTCCCTTTACCTCCCCTGCTGCTAGAAAGGTCGCCCATCTGGAGATAAATGTATGACTGGGCCGAAGCTCCAACATCCGCCATGGTGTGTTGTGCTTCCAGTGCCCATCCTGCCTGCCCTGCATGGTCAGCTTGCTGCTCCCTCCCTGTCCTCTTGCCCCCTGACCTCATTTGTCCATATGTATGCCCCTATCCCCTCCCTCCTGCCTTCCATGGTCCCTTGGCTTGTCCCTGCCCCTTTCCTCCTGCCCTCCATGGTCCATTGTGCTGCAACTGCCCCTCCTGCCAGCCCTGCATGGTCAGCTTGCTGCTTCCGCCCTGTCCTCTCGCCCCCTGCTCTCTGTTGTCAATGTGCAGGCCCCTATCCCCTCCCTCCTGCCTTCCATAGTCCCTTGGCATGCCCCTGTCCCTGCCCCCTTCCTCCTGTCCTCCATGGTCCGTTGTGCTGCAAATGGTGCTCCTGCCTGACCTGTATGGTCAGTTTGCTGCCCTTGCTTCGTTCCCCCCTGCCTCTGTTATCCGTGTGCATGGCCCTGTCCGAACCCTATTGCTTTCCATGGTCAGTTGTGCTGCACTGCCCTCCCGCTTGCCAGAGGCGGCTGCCTCGAAACGGGGGTGGTAGGGCGGGGGGAGGGAGATGAAAAAATTGAAAATAAACGTACCTGTCACCCTCGCAGCCGCCGCCTCTCCTCCGTCCGCAGAACCGGAAGCACCCAGGCTCCCTGCCTCTCGCAGACAATCACGACGCTGCATCAGCAGCGTCGTGATTGGTCTGAGCGGCCAAACAGGCCGCTCAGGCAGTGCCTGGGAGTCTGGGCATGTTCTCCACCGGGCTGAGCAACACATGGTTTGGTTTACTGCCCCTGCTCCACTTTTACCTGCCCTCCATGGTCCCTTGTGCTGCCACTGCCCCTCTTGCCTGCCCAGCGTGGTCAACTTGCTGCCACTGCCCCCTTCTCCCTGCCCTCTATTGTCCGAGTCTGTGCACCTATTCTCTGCCTCCCCATAGTGTTCTATTGAACAACTATATTGCTAACATTCTGTATTTATTACAAAAGCGTAGCACACCTGAAGTCATCTTGATGGAATCAAACTGTAAAACCTAGAGCATTTCCTTTGGAAATGATAAAAATTAGGGGGTCTTTTCCCATAGAAATTATGGTTAGGGCTCTAAAAAACTAAAATGAGGACACATTTTCTGAGTTCTAAAATAGAGACAAAGCACTTTTAAATTATTCATTATCTTTACTTTTATCCAGTTGATCACTTGATTATTTGTTGCACTTAGGGGAGAGGATGTGGTGTTATGGCCAGAGCTGCTGACTTTGTAACTGGGAAGCCAGGTTCGAGTTTCGGCATTGAGTTTGAGCATCGTCGCAACATCCTGTGATTCTGGGCAAATCACTTAATCTCTCCTTGCCTAAAACCTATATGAATGTGTTCTCATGTAAGTCATTCTTTTTTTTTTGGGGGGGAATATGTTTATTGGCATTTTCTTAATTGCAGCACAAAAACAGTAGTTATCAATAAGACATATAAACACGTTCAGTTTGACATCAGCATCATATCCAAACAGCAGTAACGGAGAGTCAGATAGCATTATTATGTACCAAAACATTATTGTGGGCCCCATCCTTCCCTTCCAACCATGTACCCGACCGTAATAAATCATTGTGAATTAGAGAGCGAGAGATGTAAGTCATTCTTATACCTTTGGGTCATATCCGTGCTATTTAAAACACTTCTGGCATTGGGCTATGCTTGGGCTATGTTTGGTTGGTATTTGGGCTACATTTGGGCTCTTTTTTTCCTCTGGTGGCCATCTTTGGAGACTTATGTTACAAAGCTACCTAATTTCCTCATTTACTGCAGTATTCGCAATAGAAAATGTTTTCAGTTTTCTACTTCGATTCAATCAAGATGCCATTCAGATGTGCCACAAATTTGTCAGAAATTCAGAATGTTAGCACTCTAGCATACATGCCAACATTTTAGAAGAGTAAAGTGGGAGGTTTGAAAAAAAGAATCAGGAGAATGTATTTCTCCCTTTGACTTCTATTGAGGCCTGAATCAGGTCTATTGCCATGTATGGGACTTGCAAGTGTGCTGCTCCAGGATCGGATATCAGAAATGCAAACATATGATTTTTCCTTACCTGTCAGGAGCACTAAAAAAGTGCTATGGCTGGCAAAGAGAGCGTGACAAAAATACTGTGCACTGCCTGCAGGTTACTGGCAGTGCGTACTCCGAGTCACACAAGACAAGTGCCTGTTGGCAGAGGCCCGTCGAGGAATCAGGTTTTTGCATTCAGGAATCGGGAGGTGGTAGACTAGCCTTGAAGAACAAGTTACTTACCTTCGGTAACGTTATATCTGTAAGAAACATAGGTTAGTTATAGACTCCTTACCTTAGAATTACCCCCAGGCGTCAGACTGGATCCGGAAAGTTTTTCGTCAGCAGTACCCCTGCGCGTTGGAAGGTGGCGTCGGTCGACTCCGCGTTCATCGTCGGTGTCGTGGTCGCCGGGATGACGTCGCGGTAGCTACATAGACGCCGCCCTCGCGCGCTGACGTCAGTTCTGTACACGACTTTCTACGCCAGAAGCGCAGAGCCATGCAAGACACTGACCACTGGTGCACAAAACTAGGGCCCTGAAAGGATGTCCTTAACCCTAGAAGTCAGTTCGCAGAACGGGGAGGATGGGTGGGCGGTAAGGAATCTATAACTAACCTATGTTTCTTACAGATATATCGTTAGCGAAGGTAAGTAACTTGTTCATCTGAAAGAAACAGTTAGTTATAGATTCCTTACCTTAGAATAGATACCCCAGCAATATCAACCCCGGAGGTGGGTCTCCGAACTAAGGTCACACCAGAAAGTCTTGAAGATCAGAACGGCCAAAGAAGCCGTCTCTCCGGACTTGGCTGTCCAGGCAGTAGTGTTTGGTGAACGTGTGCAACGATGCCCACGTAGCTGCCTGACAGATGTTATTTAGGGGGACTCCCCGTCCCGAAGCAGTGGTAGCTGCCGTCGCCCTGGTGGAATGGGCGCGCAGTCCCACTGGAGGCTCCTTCTTTGCCAAAGAATAGCAGGCTTTGATGCACAGAACGACCCACCTGGAGATGGTCCATTTGTGCATGGCCCGACCTTTCTTTGCGCCCACGTAACCAACAAAGAGCTGGTCGTCCACCCGGAATTGTTTTGTGCGATCCAAGTAGAAGGAAAGTGCACGTTTTGGATCCAGACGGTGGAGCCTCTCTTCCTCTTTTGAAGGATGTGGAGGTGGAAAAAAGGTGGGCAAAATGATGGTTTGGCCAATGTGGAAAGAAGTAACCACCTTGGGAAGAAAGGAAGGTCTAGTTCTTAGGACGACCTTGTCCGGATGGACAGCCAGAAAAGGAGGCTTGGAAGAAAGTGCTTGGAGCTCACTCACCCAGCGAGCAGAGGTGATGGCCACCAGAAAGGCAGTTTTCAAAGTGAGAAGTGGCTCAAAGGGAGCGCACATAAGATAGGTAAGAACCAAGTTCAAGTCCCACGGGGACATTACAAAGGGAACAGGAGGAAAAAGATGAGTAATGCCCTTAAGGAATCTATTTAGAACAGGGGACTTGAAAAGAGAAGGCTGATCAGGAAGCCCAAGAAAGGCTGAAATGGCCGAGAGGTAGCCCTTGAGAGTGCCCAGAGCAGAGCCCTGCTGGGCCAGAGAAAGGAGGAACAAGATGACCTCAGAAAGAGGGGCGGAAAGGGGATCCACAGCCTTTGCTGTGCACCATGCCACAAATTTGTTCCATCGGCAGGCCTATACCGTCTTAGTGGAGGGACGCCTGGCTGCCAAGATAACATTGCACGTCAACTGCCGCCGCTCAATCTCCACGCAAGGAGGTGGAGGCTGGACAGGTTCGGGTGGAGGACCGTCCCCTGCTGCTGCGACATAAGATCCTACCAAAGAGGCAGTCGAATTGGAGGATCGATGGCCATGTTGAGCAGCTCGGGATACCAGACTCTTCGTGCCCAATCCGGAGCCACAAGAATGACTTGGGCCCGGTCGCACTTGATCTTCTTCAGCACTCTGGGCAGAAGTGGTATAGGCGGAAAGGAGTATAGAAGACCGCAACTCCACTTGCGACGAAAAGCGCCGCCTAGTGAGTGCCGCCTTGGAAATTCCAACGCGCAGAACTGCTGACATTGCGCGTTCTCTTCGGTGGCGAATAGATCTAACCAAGACTCTCCCCAATGCTGAAAGAGACCTTGCACCACCTCCGAGTGAAGATGCCATTCGTGATCCATCATGCACCTGCGGCTGAGTTCGTCCGCCCTGGCATTCAGGGAACCTGCCAGGTGTTGAACCACCAGGGATATGCCCTGATGTTCCAGCCATGTCCAGAGGCGGAGGGCCTCCTGACATAGGATCCACGACCCCACCCTGCCTTGTTTGTTGCAGTACCACATGGCGGTGGTGTTGTCCGTTAACACCTGCACCACTCTTCCCCGGACAGAGGGAAGGAATGCCTTGAGTGCAAGACGAATCGCCCGAAGCTCCAGAAGGTTGATGTGGAGCCCGGACTCCGCCGGAGACCAGAGGCCTCTGATCTCCGCCTCCCCCATGTGGCCGCCCCATCCCAGAAGTGATGCATCGGTCACCACTGTGAACTCTGGTTGATGAAGGGAGAGGGATCTGCCGTCAACCCAATCCTGGTTCGTTAGCCACCACTGCAATTGGTGTGCAGTGCCCTCCAAGATCTGGACGCAATCGGACAGATTCCCCTGATGCTGCGCCCACTGGAACTTCAGGTCCCACTGCAGAGCCCGCATATGCCACCTGGCATGATCTACCAGCAGGATGCAGGAGGCCATGAGGCCCAGCAGCCTCAGGGTCATCCGGACCGAAACCCAGGATAGAGGCTGAAAGATCGGAATCATAGCCCGAATATCCCGGACTCGCGGTTCAGGAGGATAAATTCGAAACTGCATTGTGTCCAGAACCGCTCCGATGAAGAGGAGCTTCTGAGAGGGGGTCAGGTGTGACTTCGGCACGTTGATGGAGAACTCCAGCGAATGCAGGAGGTCGGCCGTAGTCTGAAGGTGGGAGACGACAGCCTGGGGCAAGCCCGCCTTCAACAGCCAGTCGTCGAGGTAGGGGAAGGCTGGAACCCCTGATCTGCGCAGATGAGCTGCGAACACCGCCATCACTTTCATGAACACCCAAGGGTCGCTGGTAAGGCCAAAGGGGAGCACGGTAAACTGAAAGTGCTCGTGGCCTACCGTGAACTGCAGGTAACGCCGGTGGGCCGGCAGGACGGGGATGTGAAAGTAAGCGTCCTGCAAGTCCAATGCTACCATCCAGTCTCCAGGGTCGAGGGCAGACAAGACCTGAGCGAGCGTCAACATCTTGAACTTCTCCTTCCGGAGGAAGCGGTTGACGTACCTGAGATCCAAGATAGGATGGAGGCCTTTGTCCTTCTTGGGCACCAGAAAGTAGTGGGAATAACAACCACGACCTACTTCTGGGGCAGGAACGCGCTCAATGGCACACTTGGCCAAGAGTGCCGAAACTTCCTGTTGGAGAAGGGCCAGGTGATCCTCCGACATGCAATGATACTGAGGTGGCATGGATGGAGGGGTAGTCTCGAAGGGGAGGGAGTAGCCCCTTCGGACTATTTGCAAAACCCACCTGTCCGACGTGATGGTGCGCCAGTGGGGGAGGTGATGGCGGATCCTGCCGCCCACTGGCGTTTGGTGGCCCTGAAAGGTGGGACTAGGAGAGTTTGGAGGCTGCTGCAGAGGGGGCTGTGCTGGACTGACCCGCCCGCTGACCCCCAGAACCACGGCGGTGGTTCCCACGTCCCCGGCCGCGCTGGGGCTGAACAGCTTGCGCCGGCCTGTGGCTCTGGGCGGGACGTAGCGGGGCACCCCTTCCGTAGCCACGAAAGGGGTGAAAGGCAGACTGCGCAGGGTGGGTGGTGGAGAGGCCCAAGGACTTGGCCGTAGCCCGAGAGTCCTTAAAGCGCTCTAGCGCGCTGTCTGCCTTGTCGCTGAAAAGGCAACGGCCATCAAAGTGCATGTTCATAAGTGTGGATTGGACATCCCCGGAAAAACCAGTCTAACGCAACCAGGCGTAGCGTCGAAGGGCTACTGACGTGGCAATCGTCCTGCCAAGTGCGTCGGCGGTATCCAGCCCACAGCGGATGGTAAACTTCGCTGCGTCTCTCCCTTCAGCAACCACTCGAGAGAGCACGGCCCGGGCCTCCTCCGGGCACTGAGGCAGCACTTGCGCAACCGTGTCCCAAACGGAGTGGGTGTAACAGCCCAATAGACATGTGGTGTTTACCGACCGCAGTCCCAAGCTGGAGGAAGAAAACATCATCTTCCCAAGATGATCCAGCTTTTTGGATTCCCTGTCCGGGGGAGCGGTAGGGGATGCGCCCTTGGACGTGGAGGCTTGGACTACCAAGCTCTCAGGGGTGGGGTGTTGGGAGAGGAAAGTGGGGTCACCCGGGGCCGGGCGGTGGGGTCGGGCAATCATCCTGTCCACAGGAGCCCCTGTGTTGGGCCTGGACCAGGTGCCCAAAAGGATGTCTGTCAGGGCTTCATTAAACGGCAGCAGGGGCTCCGAAGAGCTCGATGCCGGTTGAAGCACCTCTGTCAGGAGGTTAGTCCTGACTGCCACCGTAGGAAGCTCTAGGTGGAGAGCCTCGGCCGCCCTACGCAACACCACTGCGTATGACGCTCCCTCCTCCGTAGCCACGATAGGAGGAGACAACATGCCAAGGTCTGGTGAGGTATCCAAACCACTGGCTTCCCCCAGTTCCTCTCTACAGTCCTGCTCATACACCATCTGTTCTGTTAAAGGGTCTCCAGGCCCCTCCTAGTCCTCCTCACCCTCGTCTGGCTGCCAATCTGGTCTCAAAGAGCCACGGTAGAACAGGGGCACAAAAGTACCTGTCGGCGTCGGATCCGGCGTAGGTTGACGCCGGTCCGACTCCGTGCCTACCTCGAGGTGGAGGCCGGGGTCGACGTCGGCCGGGGACACAGCCGGTGGCGGACATGGTGCCGGTGGAATCGGCGCTGGGGGAGGCTTAACGAGGTGACCGGCGCAGATCCGGATACATGCCTGGATCCAAAGGGACCCTGCGGCACCGAGGTCGAAGCCGCCGGCGCCGAAGGCCCAGGGCCCCCAGCCGAGTCCGCGGGACCCGAAGGCGTGCCGGCGGAGTCGGGCTGCCCAAAGATGGCATGCATCGCTTCGTAGAAACTCTGAAGCTGGGCAGGGGTCGCACAGGGTCCCGGAAAGTGGGGGGGGGACCCAAAGTCGACCCAGCAGGCTCTGCATGCGGAGCCGCGGGAGTGGCACCACCTGCATCCCTCGTGGCGTCGGCCGACGGACAGGGAGAAGTCGAAGAGGGACGATGCTTCTTCGACTTCTTTTTGTGCTTCGACTTACCTGACCCTGAGTGCGAAGACTTCGACGAAGAATGATGTTGGCTCCGCGACCGGTCCCTCGACCGACGCAGAGCTGACTGCCAGGCCTCGAGTAGCTTTCGGGACCGCTCCCGCAAAGACTTCGGGGCCATGGTCCGGCAGTCAAGCACGACTTGGGGTCGTGGTCACGCTCCAGGCAGTAGAGGCACACGCGGTGTGGATCCGTCACCGACATGAGTGGGTTACAGGAACCGCAAGCCTTGAAGCCGGGCATCCCTCGTGCACCAGGAGTCGATGGACTCAAAAAACAACAAAGTCGACAAAAGTCGAGAAAAAGCTCAGTCAAAAAATGACTGGGGGTACTGCTCTCTCCAGATCTGCGCTTGCTGGCGCGGAAAAAGAAAGAACTGACGTTAGAGCATGAGGGCGGCGTCTATGTAGCTACCGCGACGTCATCCCGGCGACCGACGCCACCTTCTGACGCGCAGGGGCACTGCTGATGAAAAACTTTCCGGATCCAGTCTGACGCCTGGGGGTAATTCTAAGGTAAGGAATCTATAACTAACTGTTTCTTTCAAATATCGGTAGCCTCCCGCCTGAATCGGGAGGGTTGGCATGTATGCTCTAGTTGTTTATTAGAACACTGTGGTAAAGCTGCAGTTGATCACCAGGGAGTTAACTGGCAGTCTGCTGCTGGTGTTGAAAGTGCATGTTTCAACCTGCATGTCAGAGTTTTTTAATTAAATAGATGAGGAAGATATTTGAGAACTCATTTAAAATGTGTCCTAATTTTGCTTTCTACACCACTAACAATCATTTCTATGACAAAAAGAAACCCCATTTTCTTCCTTTCTAGATGAAATGCTTTACATTTTACCAGTTTGATTCAATCAGGACTGCCACACTTTTGTCATAAGTAAGCCTGTTAGGGCTCTAGTTGTTCTTTAGAACACTCAGTGAGGTAGCAGTGGTATACAGGGGAATCAAGTAACAAGCTGCAGCTGTTGGAAGTACATGTTTACTGAGATGTGGACTAAAGAATAGTAAATCTTTTCTTCTTTTCATGCACTTACCTTTTGTCCTCTATATTTTGTATACGATACAAAGGTATCACGATTATCACTACTCTACATTCGATACTACAACAACTGACAATAAAGAATCACCTGGCTAAATAGTGCACCCGTAATCACATGCAGGACTCCAAATTTATTTTGAACTTTTTTTCTTTTTTCTTTTTCCATAAAGATTTTTTACTGGAGCTATAAGTCATACAGTGATACATTGATACCAAGATCAGTTATGTATAGTAAAATAAACTATTGATTATGCCTCAAAAAGCATAGACATCAGATACAGCAGTCTTCTCAGAGTTCCCTTCCACCTTATGCAATCCATTCCCCTATACAAAATCTTAATCCATTGGTGAATACAAACTAGTTCATGCAGCTCTTCTTTTGTCCGTTAGCACACCGCCTGTGTATTAATATATAGATAAATTGCCACATCAGTCCTGCTGGCTAAGTCTACCAACTGCCCCGCATTTGCTCTCCAGCCACTGTGTGAGCGGCGCCCATTATCAAGGTACCACGTTTCCTCACTCTGTTACCTTAACAATCATATAAACTCTTCTCAAGGTTATGCATAGACAATAATTGCGACATCCATTGGTGCACGGTTGGAGGCTCAGGGCTCAACCAGGGTGCAGCTATTCACAAGTGGGTCACTGCAGTGGCAACAAACATAAAGTAAAGCTTCCTTTTATATCCCTAAAGCGCTCGTCTATCCCAAATAACACCAGTTGTGGAGTTCAACCTGCACCTTGAGAGCAGCACTGATAAAAGTCTTGATTCTTTCTTTTAGGATTTGTAGTCCTGTTAGATCTCCCCCGCAGCAGGGGCAGCTAGAATCCAGTCTCTTCCCCCAGCTAAACAGCTTGGCAGGTGTATAGTACAAACTGAATGTGGTCTTGTAATGTTGATTCCTCAACCCTGCTGTTACTAATACTTCCATGCTCACCTCAATCGACGTCTGCAGACTTAAACCACTGATCCCCAGCCTAGTCTCCCATTTCGCTGCTTGAATCTCTAGGTTACCCGGCATTGCATCAATCAATATTCTATACATTTGCCCAATTCGAGCTCACCCACTCATAGGTTCCACAAGTGGACTTTTGCTAACTGAGAATTGATCCATCTCAATCCTTAACATGAAATCCCTTATCTGTGGGTATTTATAGAAATGTCCTCTAGCCAAACCATATTTTTTCTGAAGATCACTAAATGAATACATCTGACCCTGGTTAAATAAGTCTTCCAGTCTATTCAACCCCGCTTGCTCCCACTCGATACATACTTTAACATGGAATATAGACGGGAAAATTGGTGATCTCCATAGCAAAGTGTATTTGTTATATTTTGATAACCCTATACTTGTCTTGAGCTGCTTCCAGATCTTAAACGCCCCTCTCACTGTCTTATATTTGACCTTCTTGTAATTTCTATATTCCTTAGAAAACACCCCTTAGCCTTCAAGCCCAGAGTCAGCTCATATAAAGATGGGAGTCCTGACTATGTTGAAACCTCATCCTGCCATCCTGTGATTAGGATCCCCGTATACTGCAGCATTGATGACCAGTAATAAAACCTAAAATTAGGTACACCTCATCCACCTCTAATCCTAGGAAGCATAATATATCTTAGGGCTGTCCTTGCCCTTTAATACTGCCATATAAAAATTATAACAAATGGCCTCCAACTTCATGATCCATTGTTTATCCATTTCCAGCAGAATGGTTCTAAACAAATATAGATCTTTGGACAATATTATCATTTGATTTACATTTTTACCTTCCCAGAAGTGTTAGATGCAGATGTTCATTCTCCTCAAATCTTGCCATGCCTTAGCCAACATTTGATTAAGGTTTATCTCCATTTCTTGCTCCACTCTGCCCGTGATCTTGACACCTAAGTAGATTGCACTGTCTTCTCTTAGTTCATCACTCATGTCTATATTGCTGGTGCAGACTATTTGAGTTTTCCCCTTGTTTCGATGATACCCCGTAATCTCTCTGAACAATCCAGCCTCCCTTTCTACTTTAGCCAAATCGCTAGCTGGTTCCGGGGTAACTTGTGCTATATTGTATGCATATGCCACTATTTTGGTATTGATGCTGTTTACTCTCACTGGCCTTATTAGAGACTTCTTTTCCAATTGAGTGATAAAAGGATCTATATATAAAACGCAAAGAGGAGGGGTGAACACGGGCAGCCCTACCTTGTCCCTCTGGTAATCAAGATCTTATCCAACTCTATCCCCGTTATTTGCAATCTAGCACTTGGATTGTGATATAGAGCTTTAAGGGCTGGTATTAGTCCAGGACCCAGCCCCTTTCACATGAGAGCCTCCCAAAGGTATTCCCAGGAAACCCAGTCATAGCTTTCTCTGCGTCGGGCAGGGCCATAGCCAATGGACTCCCCTTAACTTCAGCTACATCAAACAATGTAATTGATCTTCTTATATGATCCGTAGTACCACAATGAGGAATGAACCCATGCTGCATAGGTGAGACCAGTTTGGCTATGACTCTGCCTATATGCATTGCAAGAATTTTGGAATCGATTTTTGTGTTGCTATTGATCAGCGAGGTTGGTCTATAAGAACCCTGGCTCAATTACCTAAAAATCACTATATTGTTATATCACCAGGAGGCTAGTGCATGTCCCTCCCGCTGCACTCCAAGGAATATATTTACCATATCTCCGGCGAGTTTGGGATAAAGTACCCGATCAAATTCTAAGGGCATCTTATCTGGCCCAGTCGCCTTTCCAGAGGCTAAAGACTTAAAGGCCACCTTTACCTCCTCTGGGGTTATCAATGACTCTAAGAAAGCCTACTCTTCTTTCGGTAGGCCCCCTCCATCAATGGCATCTAAATATACTTTATACCTACTTGAAGTGGGAAAAATATCCGCTTGATAAAGAGCATCATAATATTCCTTAAAAACTTTAATAATCGTCACCGGAGTGCTGGCCTGGAATCCTTCTTTATCCATTGTCACATCTATGCCCCTGTTTGTCTCTTTCTGCCTTGTATGAAGGGCTAAAAGTCTACCAACACTTTCATTGCACTCATAGCTTTCCACTTTGTGGGTTTGGTACTTCTCAGCTATTTTCCTAGTATGATAGATATTAATCCTGGCTTTGGCCGCTGCAATCCTTTGCTGCATTTCCTGCTCCGCCTGCCCTGCCGCAATCAACTTAACATACTGTGCCTCCAATTCTGCTAGCCCTTCATAGAGTCCCCCAATATTTCTAGTCTGTTGCCTCTGATTATGAAAGCTAAAGCTAATAGTCCCCCCTATTACCGCTTTTAGCGAATTACAGACCAGGTAGTCCAATGCAGTGCCTATATTTATAGTCAGAATCTCTACTAACCATGTTTTCATATGCTCGATATATTGGGAGTTAAGGAGCAGTTTCCTGTCGAATGTCCATGAATTCTGAGTTGGCCTGGTTATTCCCCCAAACTGGATCTCCAGAATCAAGAGATTGTGGTCTGAAAAAACCCTAGGGAATCTCTCTATGCCAATCTTTCCACCAAACCCCGCTGATATTAAAAAGTAATCTTGTAATGGAAATTTCTAATGTGGGCAGGAGAAATACGTATATCCTGGGTCAGGAAATTTTAACTTATCCCAAACATCCAACAATTCATGATCTCTAATTAACTGGCACGCTGCTCCGTATACTGTTGGCTTCCTACCTTTATACTGCCCCGGGTGTGCCATATTGCCAGTAACCTCCATATGCAGATTAAAATCCCCACATACCACTACGGGGTTGGCCACAGAGACAGTTCCACATCTAGGCGATCAATGACCGGGGCTTTGTCTAGATTAGATCCGTACATAGAGCATAAAGTAAAGTTTATTCCCCCTGCCTGACATTCCACTATTACCCATCTTCCTAGAATGTCAGTGAGGCTCCGTTTCCCCACAAACCTATTGTTTCTGGCTAGGATTGTCAGCCCTTTGGTGGCTGACCCCTGAGATGTACAGGCCGGGAGAGTATAGCCCACAGTTTTCAGCAAACCTCTTTTCTACCATGTGATATGAGTCTCTTGTACGCAGATGATATCTGCCCTCATGGTTCTAAACCCTGCTGTGACCTTCCCCCTTTTGACTCTATCATTTAACCCACACACATTAGCTGTGCAAATACGCAGGTACCTATGTTGCATCATTTAATCTGATTATTTATATACCACTCTCATTGCCAAGATGATTATACCCTATCCTCACATACCTCGGAAATCTCTCTTTTTCAGTGACCCAGATAAATTTCCTTGTCTTTTGGAAATTCCGATCTTCCACCATGGCACATCCCTTCCTGTGCCTGACTTCTGTGCTCCTTTTTCTGCCCTTAAGCCCCCCATTCCCTCCCCCATGACACATATCCTATCCCCGCCCCACCTACCCCTATGTACCCCCACCTACCCCCTCCACCATCCACCCTAGTGAAGCATTCAGACCCATCCTGCTCAATTGGTGGTTTGCACACCCTCCAACAACTGCCCAGATCCTAGCATTCATACCACATTTATTCACAGCTGTAAAAGCTTCGTAAACCTTTCCCAAACGAATACACAAAAAGAAAAAAAAGAATAGCACAGAGGAGTGAGAAGAAAAAAGAAAAGGTTATGCACAAAGTGGCATTTAAGAGCAAGCCAATTATATTTCTACTATCCAGGCTTTAGAACAGAGTCCTGGCTCACTTCCTTTGTCACATTTATATCGTGTATCACCCAAATTCTAATTCATATTCTCTAAAAACTCTTTGGCTTTAACCTCAGGTGTAAAAAAAAAAATATGTCCTATTGTTCCTAATTATCTTGAGTCTGGCTGGGTTTATTAAGGAATCCTGTGCCCCCTTATCCTGAAATGGTTTAATCAGTTGCCTCAGCCTCCAGCATCTTTCAACCGTAACATGACATAAGTCTGGTCTCACGAAAAGGAGCATCCATCAACAGTACGCTTAGAGTCCGGGTGTGCTCTCTCAAACACTGCCTGCCAGAGAATTAAGTCCCTCCCTCCCCCCAAAGAATAGCCCTTGGTTTCCTTGAGCCAGGATTCGACTATTTCATTGTTAATGGGAATTTGTGTGCCCTTTGTATCTCTTGCTTCCAGTTCCACCCTTTCAGTCCCAGGAAAGCACTTGTGAAAAGTTTCACAACAAATTTCCTTGCGTCATTCCCCTCCTCGCCCTACCCCACCCCCAAGACTCTCAAGTTATTGCGACGCACCTGGTTCTCTTAGTCTTCCAACTTTCACTGGGTATCCGACAATTGCGCCTGGTGGATACTGTCTGGCTCTTATTAGCGGCAACCTCAGCCTCCAATGTTGACACCCTCCCTTCCAATGCTACCATCCAATCCGGAACTCTGAACAAGTCTTTGCCACCCTTCAAATTACTCCCTGTAGTTTCATGGCCGCTGGGCGGGCTCTCCGGCTATCTGCCCGAGTCTAATCTCTGTGAGACATTATGACTTGATAAATAGCTTCCAGCATTGGTGTGTTGGCAGAGAACACCTGGGTTGGATAGTTTTGGGCTGCGGCTGGAGTTCTCCCTACACAGTACATGGTTGAATAGTCCCATTTTAAATTTCGGTGACACCCCCCCGGCCGGGATTTTCTTAGTTGTTGACCAGTTGTCATTATCAAGGCCATCCGCTGTGAGGGAATCACTGCCTCCACTTTCTTTGCTTAAAATGCTCTCTTTAGAGTCCCCACCAGTAGAGTTTGAGTTATTTCCCAACCAGTCTGACTTTTCAGACAATGGAAAAAAGCACTCCCCTGCCTCCGTATCTGACCCTAGTTTCTTAAGGGCTCTGTCTTCTTTTTACGGCTGCCCTTCTCCCCCTTTCTTCTGCGACTTAGCCTCTGTTCAGGGGGGGGGGCAGCCCTCTTCGGGGATTCTTTCTCCCTTTGCTTTTCCCTATTCTTTAAAGGAGCAGCCCCCATATAGTCTTTGACGCCTGCCCCATCCTCGAGGTTGCGGCACCCTTGGGTTCCCTCCAGAGCCCCCTCCAACTCTCCCTGTCGGTAACATAAGGTCCGGTGACTTTAAGGTCAGGAAAGCATGTACAAATTCCTTCAGGAGGATGCGTCTGGGCGCCCTCTTGTTCCTAGGTAGATTTGGCCGATTGGGCCTCTCCCTTAGGTGCTGTCAGCTCTGCTTTCAAGCAAGTATCTCCAGTAACTCCTGTCATCATTCCCCAATGGGAGGGGTGGGGGGGGGCTGACCCCCCTAGTCCGGGGCTACATGCTCAGGCTCACCGGTAGGTCCCTTGAAAAGGTCCACAATAGTCAAAACGGGAGTTAGCGTGCTCCCTGTGTCTGCCTTTCCCTCCTTATCTGCTCTGCCATTCATTGAAGTTCTGAGTTGAACACTGCTGCAGGGCTTCCTTCAACCCCCGCTGGCTCCAATTACGGTCCCTGAGGTCACCGCACCCCGGGCCTTGGAAGGGCCCCCACTTTTAGGACCCATCGATCCTGTGGCTCGCCTTTTTCACACAAAAAAACTGACATATTGAACTGTTTCTAATATTTGTTTGCCACAAATATCTAACAGGTATAACCTTATAAAGAAACTTGGCCTTCGGCCTCGTTCCTATGTATGATTATGGAATTCCTCAGTGACTTGCAATATCCTTATAATGTACAGCAGGGGGTTCCTTATCCCTTATATAACTTCTTCTTTACAGTGTTTCATATCTTTGTTATTTGTGATACCGTTTTAGCAAACTACCTCACAATAACATTTGAATTTGAAATCAAAACATTTGCTTCAAGACCAATGAAAAAGTCCTGGTCTGGCCACCATTAAAGATTCTCCCTTTTATGTTCCCTTCCTCCTGACTATGCTCTCAAGGGCAGTGGTAGGTATGAGGTATACTAGGTGGCTCTCTATTTATTCCTTTTCTCTTATTACAAGGTCTATTCCTGACCCGTCTAGTCCTTCTACATAGTTTTCCTTTGGCGCAGGCTATCTGCCCTACGTTCTCCTAGCTCCTCCTCTTCCCAACTCAAGTGATATATTACCACCTTCCATAAACCTGTGTCAGTCATGCTAAGACATGACAATCCCAGTTGGAAGATATAATAGGATTTCCCCCCTCACGCAGTGGCAGGAACATAAGCTAACTGTGCTGCCATGACCCAAGTAAATGTTGAAAACGACTGGGCCGGCACCATTTACTACATTGTAGCTATCTGTTGAGTCGTTGAAGACTAAGGTTACGGTGTACCAAGATCTCCCTCTCTAGATTGAATTGGAGTACTGGAATGACGTGTTTAAGATCACAATATTCCAACTTTAAGTTTCTAAGTGGTAGAATGGTTTTGGGATCATATCTTGACTCCCGTATTTGCGCTCGGTTTAGATGCATCTAATTTTACTACTTTAGTTCTGTGTAATGAAGCCCCTTATTCATCCCAGTACCCCTGAGTGGAGGGAAAGCTGGGTGGCAGGGCGTAGTTGCCTGTCCTCTTAGGAAGGACGAAAGGTGCTGCAAACTGTGGGGGCACACTGGAGCGGGCATCCCATGAATGTGTAGGGCTGTGAACAGCGTATAGAAACCTACGCAGAGTATTCCCCCAAACATATTTATACTTAGCACCTCCATCTGAAATCTGACAGTCCAGGAAGTGCATCAATTAAGCTCCTCCAAAATTAGCATAGGCACCAAATGCATGAGTTCCAAATTTCTTTATTCGTGAAGGTTACATTGTGAGTGTCGACTGCACTATACATTGAAGAAATAAGAAGAAATCACTTTTAGGTGAATTAAACCCCATCTCCTTTGGAACGAGCCATAAGTCGCGCAACATACATCATGTAAATGGAGAAACACTAACCCATAGAGCCCGACTGAGCTCTACACATGTGCAGGAGTAAAAGCGGGCTGTTGTTCATGCCTCTCCGGGCTATGCTATCTATTGGTTCTAGAATATTCCTTAAACACCTACTCGACCTATGGGAAACTGAAAGGCGTTCTTGTGGGTGAGATAGTGAATGATCAGCTGGACTAAAGCAAGGGGAAAGCATCCTTTCCCTCAGAAGGCAAATTCCATCAGGACTGGAAGCCAAGACTCCTCTTCCAGGACCCAGCCAGGCCTCTCCCTTACTTGATGCCAGGTCTACAGGGAAGTATGCATCCAGGATCTGGCAGGGGACCTACATGGACTGCTACCCAAGAGACACCAAGTGCAACATCTTCACAGACCTCTTTGGAGGCTATCTCTAAAGCAACTCTTTCTTCCAGACAGTCGCATCCTTCCTCAGCATTCACATCAATCAATCCACCTAGCTAACTGCACCCTCTGCACACCGGCAGCCAGCCAGGCTCTGCCTACACAGGCCATCAATGCCACTCTTCAGTTACTAAGGGAACCTGTAGTTGTTCCCCACACTAATAGGCACTGTGTAGCATTGTTACCTATAGGATCAGGAGGACACATGGAGCCTACATTCACCCTTCCAAGTCTGCCTTCAACTGGTATGGTCTAGTCACTGCTCTCACCTGTTCATTCACTCAGAAGTACCTACACTGCTTACTAAAGACATACAACTGACTGGAGAGTGACTTTTCTTGTGTTTAAATAAATGTGTCATAAGTTACTTGAACTAAAACCCCTAACTACCTCGTAGAGTAAGTCTTTACTGCTCCATCGTCTACTACAGATGAGCAATACACACAAAGGCACCACATGCAAACAACAGCACTTGAGGCTATGTGAAGGAAGGGGGTATTAGAGGAATGACATTACCCACCAAGGATACTGCCCAGAGCCCCAGAATATCCTCGGGCCTGATGAATACATCTAAAGAAAACCCCCAAAAGTTTTTGAGCTCTACAACACTGAAGCTAAGTTCTAATCAAGTTTGGAACATGCTTGGGTTAGTACATTTCTGGTGAGGGAACAGTGCAGAAAGTAGTGATAGCAAAGTGCATGTGGATACAGACCTGTGCTCCTGGGGAAGTGAGGGATATCCTCATATGGAAACACAGTCTGCTCTTCCAGCGTATTTGCCAGAGGTCCCAGGCCTGATCCACAGATAATGGCGATCCGCGGCTTCCGGTCTATGTGGTCCAATAACCAGTCCGCAGCCTCTTTGTAATCATCATAGGCATAACTGTGGAGCAAGGAGAATGAGATAATTGTGGAGCCATCCAAAGCAGAAAGGACGGGTGTAGGAAGCTGACTCTTTGTATGATATACGACAAAGTTGTTATATCGTGCAAAGAGTCCAGAGATTCCCCCAGAAGTGTACAGTGCTCAATGTAAACCCAAAGTGCTCTATTTGTGGTAGTGTGGCTAAGCAGCCTTAGGCCTAACACAGAGAAGTGTAAGACATTTGTTATGTCCACAGTGATTAATAAAGGACACACAACTCAAAAAGGGGTCCTCACCAATTTTATAAAAAGAAGCTTCTTTCAAGATTCATTTTAAGACCAAAAATACGTAAAAGGTAAGTACGGTTTTCATAAGAAATATTTTTCACTTAAAAAGTGGACAAAGTGAAATTTTTAGTTCAGCAATGTTAACCTATGGGAGGAAAACAAGAATGCGGTTTTGCAGGTAAGTAAACAACTTACAGTCTTGGTTTTCAGGATGAAGAATCAGCACCAGGCAAGGTTCAGGTAAGTAGCAAATCTGCACCTCCAGCGGCACAGGGGTTGCTGGGTGCAGGGTTCAAATTCTGAATCTGGCGCCAATGTTATCCAATGGAGAAAGGGGGTAATCGAAGAGATGCTGCTCACAGGTGAGTAAAACAGTTTGATAACCCATTCTCCAGGGTTAAGGTAAGGACAAGGGGGGGGCACAAGACAGCACTAAACTTACACCCTCAGTGGCACAGGGGCAGCCAGGTGCAGAGTGTCAATACAGTGTTGTGCGCCCAATCCAAACCAATGAGGGAGATCGGTTTTGAAGAAAGGCTGCAGGCTCAGGCCAGGATGCCGGAGGAAGAAAACCTGCAGCTGCCCAGATAAGTAGAGATGCTAGGGGACGTAGGGAACACTGTTGATCACACTCCCGAAGGCCCAGGGGCTTCGTGTGCAGGGGTGTCCTTAGGCGTCGAAAAAGTCCTACCGGGCAGGTCGCGGTCGGTGGGAGGCTTTGGGTTGAGGCTGCAGGCGTCGAGGTGGAGTACGGCAGGCGTCAACCCATGGTGGACTCTTGCTCAGAAGCGCTGGGGAACCTTCACAGGACCGGTGGGCCACTGGAACTTGGGCATTGGGTACAGAGGTGGGTCCGGCGGTGGTTTTGCAGTCCTCAGGACAGATTTCTTTGTTCTCTAAAGTTGGTTTCTTCTGGACAGGTCCGCTGTCCATGGGAGATCTTGATCTTTGTCGAAGGCTGCCAGTCCTCCCAAGGCTTTGAAGGTCACTGGGCGGCGGGACGGGTCGTCTTTTGGCACAGGATCATCAAGGGCTTCAGACAAGCCGGTAGGGCTGGGGCTAAGTCAGTTGGTGTCTGCAGTCTTCTCTGCTGGTGCTGCGCTGTAGTTTCTGGCTCTTCTTAGGTCATCAGGAATCTGATTTCAGGTTCTCGGGGTCCCACCTAAATACTAGATTTAGGGGCGTTACAAGGGAGTGACAGGTAGGGACCAATGGCTGCCGGCAGCCCCTGACACTGCTGTGACTTCATCTTGTGTGCATCTACACTATTTGACAAGAACAATTTCTTTCAGCTTGGACCAAGAGGAAATTGAGAGAGCTAAAATCCCAGGATTAAGCAAAATTTGCATATTACCAATGATTTCAAAGTCCTCACTCCGATGCATTTTTACTTCAGAAGAGTGCAGAAAGTAGTCACAGGAGAACTAGGGTTCCGTTATAAAAGCCAAGTTAAAAAGCCTAGACTCCATAGTACAAATACCCAACGCCTCTCTCCTGGACTCTCCCTTCTGGGAGAAGGTGCCAAGGGATTCTTCATCACAGAGTCGAAGCTGCCTCTTCTGAATGTAGTATCTCACTGTGAGAAGTTGGCCTGGTATATGCTGTCCAGTAATTAAAGTGGGCACCTTGCACCAGTCCAAACAACCTGATGGAGCAAGGTTTCAAAAATGAAACTTGCTTGTATGCAATCCTCCTCATAGTATTAATTTATTAAACTTGTACTGTCAATAACTAATCTTTGCATTCACAAACACAAAAGGGATAGACGCTTGCCTATGTGTTTTACTAATGAATAACGCTTGTCTATAAACCAAGATGGCCGCTAAAGCGCGGGAACTTCATTGCGCATGTCGCAACCTGATCACATGGTGTGACGTCTTTCTTTGCTTGGTGGGAAACTTCTGCTTCTGCGCAGTGTGCATTAAAATGGCCTGCTAAATGTTTTCACATGCTTAAGCTTGCTCTCATGTCATTATTAAATTGTCGTTTTCTTAACGCTACTAATGCAGGATAGTATTATGATTAAATGGGAATAGAGTAGGGAAAGTGGGCATACAGTGAAACATTTTATTTGTGATTTTAATATTTTCTTCTTGCACTTTTAGTAATTCGTAAACTTGGGCCTGGGTTGGTGTCTTGAAACTCGAGAGACAGAGGGTTCTGCGCATGTGTCCTGTATGCCTGCCAAGTGAAGTCAACTTGGACGTCTCCCAAGGCCACGACCTATTGGCCGAAGATGATGTACCCAATGTTTCCGGCGGACAAATTGTTACTTTTCTCCTGTAAAATGTATAACATTTGTCGTGAGACGGGTGGGAAATAAAGCGAATGTATTAATTTGAAGGGGAGGGAACGTAAAGACAATAGGCTTTACAATTTAGGCCAAATCGATATGGTGCGAGAATCCACTCCCTGTCCCTGTCCAATCAGAAGTAGTGGTCCCATATTTTAGCAACATTAAGGGGAGGTACATGGGCGTAGAAGGGTATAATAGAATATAGCATTAGTAAATTAGTCAGAGCATGCGTTCACGAAGAACAGGCGTCCATACTGCCAGAGCGCTCTCAACTCCAGACTGCCCAGCTGATCGGTTGCTGACTGAATTCCTGTCCGGAAGAGGTCCTGAGGAGGGGGCGGCGGAGTCCATTAGAAGGAAGGCACGGGAGAATCGAGAGAAGTCGAGTATCAGAGAGGGGAACGGCGCAGGCGTCGTTGTAGAGAGGTCACCGGTCCTGTCCTGATCCTGGAAGAAGTCTTTGCTCTTCATCCTTCCTGGGTCCTATCTTTTCCAACTCCTTGGCCAAGGGGCTTGGTTCTCGCATTTAGGTAACTATACTGCAACCTTTAGTTGCGCTGTTGTCTCTATCTTCTCCTCTTCCTTAAACACCGTCATTTATTAGCAAAATCATTTCTATGCTTTTTCTTGGGTATTTCAATCAAGTACCGTGTTTTCTGTATTTTACTCTGCTAAAACTTTAGATAAACATTTTAAAACTTCCTGACTCAGTGGTTATTTCAGGATTATGTACTATAATGAATGTCACTCATTTTAAACTTCCCAATTAGCAAAGGATCCATTGGTAAGTTATTACTCTTCAATCAGAAGGTAATTGGTAGCAGGGACTTTGATAAAAGAGTACATCTGACACCCAGCGTAAGTATTAGTGTAGTGTGAATGTATGGGCCCAAGTGAGTATATGGTGTATGAATGTTATTGGCTAATATTGCGCTGGATCAGTTTTCTGGTAAGCAGAGGACGGTTTTTGTTACTCTTTGTTAATTGGGTAATGAGAATTTTATTTGTATTTTTTATGAACTAACATCCGCTTAAATTTTTGAGTTTTTGTTATATGTTGTCCAGAATACCCCGGGGTAGGTAAAAAGAATAGTGGGTGGCAAGTGGAAGCCATACTGCAGTGAGGTTATCTGTCAGGCAGAAATAGTACTGAGAAGTTAAGCAGGACTTCAAGTACTCGTTAGGGACTCTATGCGTGTGAGTAATAGCAAAAAGGGTACGCTGATAAAAATTTGATGTTATATCACCTAGTAAGGGTAACATTGGAGAAGTAACAGGTACTTCTGGAGCTTGTGTGAAGAGTAGACGGAAGTGTTTTACTCGTAGTATATGTTTAGTAAACGGAAAGGTTTTACTAAAGTGTGGAAGAAACTATCCTTTTCAAAATTAGTGGAAACTGGCACGATAGCGAATGTTTTATGTTGTTACTGAAATTTAATTAAGATTTATAGAGAAAATAAGTTTGCGTAAATTTTTGTAAAGGGAGGGTCAGTTGCCGGAGAGGGAGCTGACGTCACAAAACGCCGCGCTGTGGTAGGTTGAAACAGCGGGTGTGGAGAAACACCTTGTAAAGGAGGGGTCAGTAGTCAGGAGTAGTACTGACGTCACAGGTGCCGCGCTGGGATTGGTTAAACCAGCGAGGAGAGAAAAGAGCAGATTGTAAAGGAGGGGTTGACAGAGAAACGTCACCAAAAGGCCGCGCAAGGATTGGCTCGGAAATAAAAGATAGCAGACATTTGATTGGTCGAAATTATAGAAGCAAAATTCTTAGTGGATAAGGATTGCATGTTAAAACGTGATCCGACTTTAACAGGAACTCGTCCGGATAGGAGATTCCTAGGTTTTGCAGAATATAATTTTGTACACAGAAGATTAGATAGAATGTACGGAGAAAGGAGAAAAATGTCATTTTTGCAAAAGATTAAGAATTATTTTAAAAAGGACAAACCAATCAAAACTAGAGAAGGAATTATTATTCCACCAGCTAAAACGCCAGCATCATTTATGATGATGGAGAGAGGTTATCATACTTGTGTATGGATGGAGAATTGGATAGAATACACCAAAAATGATGGAGTATTAGCATTTCCCCAGAATGGTACCTTCAATGGAAGAATTCTTCAAAACTTGAGATTGAGAATGAATGATTTAGAACCCAGACCTAGATTAACCCAGTACGAAGCTCTAGAAGAATGGGAAACCGAGGCATTTGAACGGGATAGATCTAGAAGTAATAGGAGTTACCCAGGATTTTACCCCAGATATTTACGTGAGTCAAGAGAGGGTCAGATGAAACAATGGAGAAGGGCAATGATTACAGAGGGACTGTATCCATTATTCACAGAAGGAGAAAAATCAGGAGGCAAATGTACAGAAAAGACAAAACATTTAATGAGAAATGAGGATTCAGAAGACGAATTTATGGAAGAAATGTTAAGAAATCCCCCACCATATCAGGAAGGGACAAGTGGATGCCCTCCTAGTGCACCACCACAAACTCCAATGGTACCAAAGGTAATGCATGAATTCACCCCGACTAGAATACTTCAAGACAAAGAAAAAGAAGCTTTAGAAAAGACTAGAGCAGAATTAATACAGAAAATAACTCAGATAAAAGTACATCCTGATTCATTGACTATACCTGTAACAATTGGTCCAGTAGTTCCATTATATGGTACTCAAGGAAACTGTCCTCCATTGATACCTGTACCGACTCCTATGAATACTCCTGTGAGTAACCCCAAACCTGAAGCTCCAGTTATAATTGAGGATCAATTTAGTGACTGTGAATCCACAATATCACTCATGGATTTACCTATTCGAGGTTCTGTAAATAGTACTCCAGAAAAGATGTACCTGGAGGTTCAAAAGATGTAAGTTTAGTAACTTCATCAGGAACAAAACGTGCTACCATAGTAACACCTGAAGATCTAGAAAGATGGGTACAAGGGTCAGTTAAACAGTGCACACCTCCAAAAGTACTGGATATCCATAAATTAAAAGTTGAATTAGAAGAAATAATAGCAGGAAATGTAGGAGTAGAACGCTTGAATACCTATGATGAAGAAGAATTATTATTCTTGTGCAGGAGTATCACTAGAAATGTAAAGATATTCCATGAAAAATTGTCCAATTTAGCACTACAGATGGGCATAGAAATAGGGAGATCAAAGGTATTACAGAAACCCTATAGAGCAGAATTTTCAGACAAAGATTTAGAAAATATGAATGCATCTGGAAGAAGACTGCAAATAAGAGAATTAATGTTAGTTTTACAAAAATGGGGAGATCTAGATAAATGGAGATCTAGGTGGGCCAAGAAAAAGGAAGAAGCACGAACAAGTAGAACAGCATCAGAATATGTGATGAAGGAAGCAGGAAAAGCAGACCAGATGTATCCAATGCGAGAAGTTGCGGGAGGAGGATATGTACATGTCCCATGGAGCAGACAGGATATTTTATCATTTACGAATGATTTTCCAAAGCTGAGAGAAAAGCCAATTGAATGGTACAAACAGGTTGAAAGGTTTGTGAAGGTGTCAAAGGTATTGTTGAAGGATTTGGATGGTTTGTTTGACATAGTGGTACCTGCCGATTTATGGACAGATTGTAAGATCACAGTCGATTGGCCTAGTGATGAATATCCCAGAGATCCGAAAACAGGTGCCCCGTCAAATGATGTGATGAAAAAGTATCAGCAGGTGATAACATACCTGAAAGGGAAAATACCCCGAAAGAAACAGATTGGGTGAAAATAGATCGAACAACCCAAGAAGCCAGTGAAACAGTACATTCCTATTATGAGCGTTTATTGCAGGTGTTTAAACAGTATAGTGGATTTGAGGACATTGGAGACAAGAACATGAGTCAGTTTGTGTATCGGTTTGTTTACGGTCTGAAGCCAGAGATTTGCCAGATGATTAAACAGCATATGCTGTGTTGGCAGGGAAAGCCCATAGATGAGATTCTGAAGTATGCAAAATATTGTGGAGACGATATTGAGGATAGACACAAGAAATTACAAGAAAAGGTGATGTGGGCACAGGTGAAAATGGCAGAGAAGCAGGGAATTAATTTGGAAAATCCGAGTGAAAATCAAGGAAAAGATTCTGGAACGAGTGGTGATACGGGAAATGGTGGAAAATTTAGAGGACGAATGAGTAGAGAAGAAGCTAAAAAGAAATTTCCTTGTCATGGATGCGGAAAATTGGGGCATTGGAAGGATGAATGTAAAAAGATTCGGAATAATAATGGCCCAAATCAAAACTTAAATCCACAGACGCAGAATGACTCACAGCAGGGTGTAAATCCCCAGAGTCAATTACCACCTCCACCTGTTCAGGGTAATGTAAGCAGAGCAAAGCATGGTACAGACATTGGATACCCAGGAGGGAGTGGTAAGAATGATTATATGACATCACAATTTCTTTTGCAGGACAATTACTGTAAATACGACTCATGACGGTGCCTAGGAGAGGGGAAGAAGGAGTGCATACTTGGCGCATCCTTACAGGTAGATCAGTCTGGTCCATATGTTGAAGGAAATGTGAAAGGTAATGATATTACTTTCCTTTTGGACACTGGTGCTACCAGGTCTACTGTGAGATCAGCAGACATCCCAGACCTTCCTCTCTCTGGTGAAGATATCCAAGTAGTAGGGGTAGCTAATCAAAGAATTAGAACACCTCTTACAGAACCAATGGAAGTCAAAATAGGAAACTTCAGAGAAATGCACCAATTTGTAGTGTGCGATTCTAGCCCAGTGAATTTATTAGGTAGAGATTTATTGTGCAAAATGAACTGTACAATTTTCTGCACGCCAGATGGTGTGGCAGTTCAGACACCAGATGAGGACCATGTATATAAAATTATGGTTGCAAAACAAGGTACAGAAATAGATGAAATGTTTTCGTTGATAACAAAAGATGAGTTGCCAGAAGAATTAAAAGGTACAGTAAACCAAATAGTATGGGATTTCACCGGAAAAGAAGCAGGACTTATGGCAAAAATAGATCCAGTTCAAATTACTGTAAAAGAAGGTGCGATTTTCCCAAATACTAAACAATACAAAATGAGTGCAGAAGTAAAAGCAGGAGTCATTGAAGAAATCAATCGAATGGTAAAACAAAACATTCTAAAAGAAGTAATGAGTAGCCCATGTAATTCACCAATCATGGGACTAAAGAAACCTAGTGGAAAATATAGGATTGTTCAGGACCTGCGTAAAATAAACAAGATTGTGGAACCTTGTTGTCCCATAGTACCAAATCCTGCAGTAATTCTATACCAGATCCCTTGGAATGCAGGATGGTTCACAGTAATTGATTTGTGTCAAGCATTCTTTTCAATACCATTGCATCCAGACAGCCAGTATCTTTTCTCATTTAAATTTGAGAATAAAGTATATGTGTGGAATCGTGTTCCTCAGGGGTACACAGAAAGTCCTTCCATCTTCAACCAGATACTGAAAAAGTGCCTGGAAAAACTAGTGATGCCAGGAAGCTCAGTTTTAGTTCAATATATCGACGACTTATTAGTAGCGTCGACCACCAGAGAAGACTGTGTTGTTGACTCCATAGCATTATTAAATCTTTTGGCTGAGGAAGGGCATAAAGTCTCACCTGAAAAGTTACAGTTTTGCAGGACAGCTGTTAAATATCTGGGACATCAAATTGAGAGGGGAAAAAGAAGAGTAACCTCTGAAAGAGTAGAATTAATAAAGAGAATGCAAATGCCTGTAACCCAAAGACAAGTGCGAATGTTCCTAGGAATAGTAGGCTACTGTCGACAATGTATACCAAATTTTTCCATGTTGGCTAAGCCCTTAATTAACATGACGAAAAAGAAAGCAAAGGACCCTGTTGAGTGGGAGGATGAAAGTGTAGAAGCCTTTGTAAAATTGAGAAACGCACTTTGTTCAGCACCTGCCTTAGGCATGCCTGATTATAAAAGAGAATTCGCATTATTCTGTCAAGAGAGAGAAAATTGTGCACTTTCTGTCCTAACTCAGAGACATGGACTAGACAGACGTCCTATAGCGTACTTTTCTGCTACATTGGACCCAGTAGCAGCCGCGTTAGCCAGGATGCTTAAAAGCAGTGGCAGCGACTTGTTTGAGCATTGAACAAAGCGAGTCAATTGTGATGGGACATCCTGTAAAAGTGTATGTTCCACATGCAGTTGTGATTCTATTGACAAGAACCCGAACTCAGCATCTTACTCCTAGTCGGCTGACTAAATATGAAAGGATAATAATGGGTGCTGAAAATGTGACCATGGTAAGGTGTACAATAATAAATCCAGCAACTTTATTGCCGGACCCATATCATGAAACAAATAAAGATGACGAAGAAGATGAACATGATTGTGTACAAATTACAGAATTATGTACAAAACCACGCCCAGACATAGAGGAACAGCCTCTTAAAAAGCCAGACAGGGAGCTATTTGTCGATGGTTCATGTCAAAGACATGAAGATGGTAAACTAACTGCTGCTTATGCGGTATGCAAATTAACTGGAATAGTTGAAGCATCCTATTTACCAGGAGTCAAATCTGCACAAGTAGCTGAATTGATTGCTTTGATAAAAGCTTGCAAAATTGGGAGGAATCAGAGAGTGACCATATTTACAGATAGTCAATATGGTTACGGGGTTGTGCATGATTTTGGCCAACTGTGGATGCAGAGGGATTTCATGACTTCTTCAGGATCCCCCATTAAAAATGGACAATTTGTAAGGGAATTGCTAGAAGCAATACAATCACCAAAAGAATTGGCTGTGGTGAAATGTGCCGCACATCAGTCAGGAGATGACTGGGTGGTAGTCGGCAACAGATATGCAGACTTGGTGGCTCAACATTGTGCCAAAACCAGAACGTCAGTCAATAAGAGGGTGGAAAGAATGGGAATCAGCTGCCAACTTATGCTGTATATGCCACCTGAAACTTGGAATGAGGTGAAGAAATTGCAAGATGAGGTTGATGAAAGTGAGAAAAATTTGTGGATCAAAGTGGGTTGCTCCCAAAGAGGAGAAGATGAAGTATGGATCAGTGCAGATGGCAGACCAGTCATGCCAGACTGTTTACTCTCACAAATGGCCAGAATGCATCATGGAGACACACACATAGGGAGAGATGCAATGATTAGGCTGTTCAGACAAAATTGGTACAATCCCAAATTCAGGGCTGTTGCAGAGAGTCTTTGCCAGAGATGTCTAACTTGCCAAATGCATAATCCAGGCAGGAAAACGATAATTGGGTTTGGAAAGATTGGAAAGGCAGAGGGCCCATTTATGAATGAATGAATGAATGAAATGAATGAAATGAATGAAATGAATGAAATGAATGAAAAATGAATGAATGAAAATGAATTTGTACTTGTAAAGCGCACTGCTACCCTGAGGCTTCCTGGCGCTGAACGCATACCGCTGTGGAACCCTTCCTGGCTTTTCCCTGTGAAATGTCCACTCCTGGGCACCCCCAAGGTGAAGCCAGGCATCCCAGCGCTGGTGGGGCCGTTGTGGAGATTAAGCAAGCTATTGCCCAGAGTTGCAGAGTGGGACCCATGATTAGAATAGGCACCGAGGCGAGAATTATCAGGTCCGAGGAAGTTGAGCCCAAGACCCGCCGAGGCGGGAATTGAACCCTGGTCCCAGGCCAGATCTCTGCATCAGGGTCTGCCGCTCTAACCATTGAGCCACACTTCTCCACCATTTATAAGACTCCAGTTCGACTTCATACAGTTACCACCATGCAGAGGACTCAAATATGTACTAGTCATAGTGTGTCTGTTTTCAAAGTGGGTGGAGGCTTACCCTACTAGGAGAAATGACAGTATTACAGTTGCAAAACTGTTGTTACGTGAGCTCATACCTAGGTTTGGTTTCCCAGTATCTTTGGAATCAGATAGAGGAAAACACTTTAATAGCGAAGTGATCCAGATAATCTGTGAAGCATTTCAAATAAAACAGAAACTGCACTGTGCATATCGCCCAGAGGCTTCTGGAGTGGTTGAACAATTGAATGGCACTATAAAGTCAAGATTGGGAAAAATGTGTGCATCAACATCATTAGAGTGGCCAGACGCATTGCCACTTGTCTTGATGGGAATCAGAAGCATACCTGACAGAACGACAGGATTAAGCCCTCATGAAATAATGATGGGAAGAGCAATGAGACAAACACATGTTCCCACAAACAAATTTGTAAATATATCTGATGATATGGTTCTGGATTATTGCAAAGGATTGGCTGACCTAGTGCGTTCTGTCTCTCATCAGGTTGGAGAAGACGCAGTTTCCAGGCAGCCTGAACTAGAACATGATCTGAATCCTGGTGATTGGGTGGTAGTGAAGAATCACACCAGAGAAACGTGTCTATCACCCAGGTGGAGCAGACCTTGTCAAGTTATATTGACCACCAATACAGCAGTGAAGTGTGCAAGATTTCCTAATTGGATTCACGTAAGCCACACAAAGAGAGTACCAGAACCTGAAGAAGAGAATCTACAGACAACGCCAATCACTGAAGAAGCTGAAGGTTGCCCAGCTGAGGAATCTCAGGCTAGAGGTTCGAAAGAAGCTGACGGAGAACAACCGAGCACAAGTCAGGATTGGATACCAGTGGTAGAAGTTCCTGAAGTATATTACAGAACGAGAAATCAAACAAAATTGGAGGAAATTGAAGAAGATCAGATAGGTGAAGAAGAAACAGTTCAGGATCAAGAAGACAAGACAGTAAAAGATCCTGAACTAAATCAGATAGGGAAAGAAAATTGGACTAAAAACAGTGAAGATTTAATAAACTTTGAAGAGGGAAAGACAGGTATAGAAGAATCAGGTCAGGCTGCAGAAGTTCACAGTGCAATAAGCCCTGATCAGAAGCAGTTAGATCAAGAAGAATTCACTAAAGAAAAAGGGGTAAATACAAATGAACATAAAGAAATAAAAAAGGAACAAAGCCAACATCTTGAAAGTCATTGTGGAGCTACTGAAAAGAAACCAATCAGACCTGAAAAAGAACAAACAAAAGAGGCAGTAATCAAAGAAAACAAAACAGTATTGAGCAGTGAAAAT
Organism: Calotriton arnoldi; assembly: GCA_963921515.1. NCBI lineage: Eukaryota > Metazoa > Chordata > Amphibia > Caudata > Salamandridae > Calotriton > Calotriton arnoldi. Next base: position 3,889,866 of record CAWUFW010000098.1, on the reverse strand, counting down.
AACGAGATCTTTGAAGACGTAAACAGAGAAACAGTGCCAACAAAGAAAACAAGAAAAGGAGATCATTGGCCAAGTGTCATTAAAAGAGTAAAATACCACATAACAACCAGAAGTGAAGATCCAGAACAAGTACCTGAAGTGACAAGTCAAACTGAACAAGAGAAAAAGTCAGGAAAAAGAAAAAGTAAAAGACTGAGACTTGTGAATAACAAATTCAAGGGTCCTGACTGGACTTATATCATTCTTGAAGATTTTGAAAGCTCAGAGTCAAGTGACAGTGGTGGCGAAGGAACAAGTGCAGAACTAACATACGAAGAAGAAACAAGACCACCCTGACTAAACAAAAGAATCATCTAAAGAAAAGAAGAAGAGATAAGAAGAGAAATCTTCCTTGTCGAAAAATGCCTGATGATAGAGTTACTGGGAGACCAAAACGAAATTGTTGTAGGAGATGCTGTGCAATCTGCATATGTAGTCTAGTATTGGTGCTTATAGTATGGTTAGTCCTGATTGTAGCAATTCCTTACCTTATGATAATAGATAAGAAGATTAATAATGAAACTAAAGGGAGGACAGCAAACATGAAGGGCAATAGAGTAGAATTAATGGCAGAAGATGAGGCAGAAATTCATCATGAAATAGCTGATAACGACACTTGTTTAAATGTTTTCACAAAGTTATTGTTTCAGTATGTAGACACAATGGAAGTTAGTAATTGTTATGTCTGTATGAAGTTACCTGAATCAGTAGCGGAAGGATTAACATACCATCATTTACCACTGACATATGGCATCTCATGTAGTGTATTAACAAGTTTATTTTATAGAACAGGTAGGCTACAGTATTATTATTCAAACTTAGATGTGATATTTTCAGAGGTTCCGATTCGCAAGAGTATGAACCCAGTGCTTAGTAGTCAAGACGCACATTTTATGGGAGAGTTTTTCTTAACAATGAAATCGATAGACATAACACATGCACATAGACACAATCTAACATGTTCTTTACTAGAAGAAGAAAAGATATTTTTGAATTTAGTAGAAGATAGAAGACATGATTTTCAAAAGAAAGCTTCAGAGCATAAGGCTCATTTGCCACCTTGGGCGGAGAAAGAAGGGAGTTATACACCTGGTAAAGCTCAAGCTGCAATGGCTCTGGATTTCGTAAAGAAAGGGAAAATTTGTCTACATAGGTTAAAGACTGATTATAACAATGTTTTCATCGGTACCAGTGAATGTGAACACAATTTTTTAATTCTTGGAGGTTGGGGACTCAAAGGAGGAACAGATTCAGTTTTTCCTGGAATCTATTATGTATGTGGGAATAAGGCTTACTTTAGGCTTCCTGCACGGTGGTATGGAAGTTGTTATTTTGGAATAGTTTTTCCAAAGATATACCACGTAAAAAGAAACACTGGAAGCAATGAAAACAATAATGAATTAATACGTAGTAAAAGAGCTAGTTTTTCAGAAATTGTAGGTGATATATTTGGTGCATTGATACCTTCAGTGGGAATAATTCTGAACTCAAGGAAAATATGCAAATTGTCTACAGTGGTTGATCGTTTATCAACGGATACTGCTGGAGGTTTTCTAATGATTAATACGGAGATGGTTGCGATTAGATCTATGGTGATGCAAAATCGACTTGCTCTTGACATTATATTGGCAAAAGAGGGAGGAGTCTGTAAATTATTGAAGACGAAACATTGTTGCACTTATATTCCTGATAAGAGTGCAGAAATTGGAACGTATATTCAGAATATAACAAAACTTGAGAAAGAACTTAAACCACTGGAAGTTGATAGTGTATGGGAAAGATTGACAAATAGTATCTCGTCAATTGGAACCTGGTTTGCTAATATAGGGAAAGGACTTATAGGTCAAATATTAGTACCCTTAGCAGGGATAGCAATAATAATATTGGCAATAACAATATGGTGCAAATGCTGTAGAAAGAATGGAACATATAAAGTGACAGGAAAAGGAAAGAAGAGAAAACTAGATGAAATCGAACTAGAAGAATGGAGAAGTGATTTATACAAGAAATTAAAAGGAGACTGTAAGAATAGAAAAAGTAAAAATGAGAATGAAACGATTTGCTAGAAGTTGGCATCTGATTGAGGGTAGTATTTTGATGGCTCAGAAACGCCATCAGAGAGGGGATTGATGGAGCAAGGTTTCAAAAATGAAACTTGCTTGTATGCAATCCTCCTCATAGTATTAATTTATTAAACTTGTACTGTCAATAACTAATCTTTGCATTCACAAACACAAAAGGGATAGACGCTTGCCTATGTGTTTTACTAATGAATAACGCTTGTCTATAAACCAAGATGGCCGCTAATGCGCGGGAATTTCTCTGCGCATGTCGCAACCTGATCACATGGTGTGACGTCTTTCTTTGCTTGGTGGGAAACTTCTGCTTCTGCGCAGTGTGCATTAAAATGGCCGCTAAATGTTTTCACATGCTTAAGCTTGCTCTCATGTCATTATTAAATTGTCGTTTTCTTAACGCTACTAATGCAGGATAGTATTATGATTAAATGGGAATAGAGTAGGGAAAGTGGGCATACAGTGAAACATTTTATTTGTGATTTTAATATTTTCTTCTTGCACTTTTAGTAATTCGTAAACTTGGGCCTGGGTTGGTGTCTTGAAACTCGAGAGACAGAGGGTTCTGCGCATGTGTCCTGTATGCCTGCCAAGTGAAGTCAACTTGGACGTCTCCCAAGGCCACGACCTATTGGCCGAAGATGATGTACCCAATGTTTCCGGCGGACAAATTGTTACTTTTCTCCTGTAAAATGTATAACATTTGTCGTGAGACGGGTGGGAAATAAAGCGAATGTATTAATTTGAAGGGGAGGGAACGTAAAGACAATAGGCTTTACAATTTAGGCCAAATCGATATGGTGCGAGAATCCACCCCTGTCCCTGTCCAATCAGAAGTAGTGGTCCCATATTTTAGCAACATTAAGGGGAGGTACATGGGCGTAGAAGGGTATAATAGAATATAGCATTAGTAAATTAGTCAGAGCATGCGTTCACGAAGAACAGGCGTCCATACTGCCAGAGCGCTCTCAACTCCAGACTGCCCAGCTGATCGGTTGCTGACTGAATTCCTGTCCGGAAGAGGTCCTGAGGAGGGGGCGGCGGAGTCCATTAGAAGGAAGGCACGGGAGAATCGAGAGAAGTCGAGTATCAGAGAGGGGAACGGCGCAGGCGTCGTTGTAGAGAGGTCACCGGTCCTGTCCTGATCCTGGAAGAAGTCTTTGCTCTTCATCCTTCCTGGGTCCTATCTTTTCCAACTCCTTGGCCAAGGGGCTTGGTTCTCGCATTTAGGTAACTATACTGCAACCTTTAGTTGCGCTGTTGTCTCTATCTTCTCCTCTTCCTTAAACACCGTCATTTATTAGCAAAATCATTTCTATGCTTTTTCTTGGGTATTTCAATCAAGTACCGTGTTTTCTGTATTTTACTCTGCTAAAACTTTAGATAAACATTTTAAAACTTCCTGACTCAGTGGTTATTTCAGGATTATGTACTATAATGAATGTCACTCATTTTAAACTTCCCAATTAGCAAAGGATCCATTGGTAAGTTATTACTCTTCAATCAGAAGGTAATTGGTAGCAGGGACTTTGATAAAAGAGTACATCTGACACCCAGCGTAAGTATTAGTGTAGTGTGAATGTATGGGCCCAAGTGAGTATATGGTGTATGAATGTTATTGGCTAATATTGCGCTGGATCAGTTTTCTGGTAAGCAGAGGACGGTTTTTGTTACTCTTTGTTAATTGGGTAATGAGAATTTTATTTGTATTTTTTATGAACTAACATCCGCTTAAATTTTTGAGTTTTTGTTATATGTTGTCCAGAATACCCCGGGGTAGGTAAAAAGAATAGTGGGTGGCAAGTGGAAGCCATACTGCAGTGAGGTTATCTGTCAGGCAGAAATAGTACTGAGAAGTTAAGCAGGACTTCAAGTACTCGTTAGGGACTCTATGCGTGTGAGTAATAGCAAAAAGGGTACGCTGATAAAAATTTGATGTTATATCACCTAATAAGGGTAACATTGGAGAAGTACCAGGTACTTCTGGAGCTTGTGTGAAGAGTAGACGGAAGTGTTTTACTCGTAGTATATGTTTAGTAAACGGAAAGGTTTTACTAAAGTGTGGAAGAAACTATCCTTTTCAAAATTAGTGGACACTGGCACGATAGCGAATGTTTTATGTTGTTACTGAAATTTAATTAAGATTTATAGAGAAAATAAGTTTGCGTAAATTTTTGTAAAGGGAGGGTCAGTTGCCGGAGAGGGAGCTGACGTCACAAAACGCCGCGCTGTGGTAGGTTGAAACAGCGGGTGTGGAGAAAACCTTTGTAAAGGAGGGGTCAGTAGTCAGGAGTAGTACTGACGTCACAGGTGCCGCGCTGGGATTGGTTAAACCAGCGAGGAGAGAAAAGAGCAGATTGTAAAGGAGGGGTTGACAGAGAAACGTCACCAAAAGGCCGCGCAAGGATTGGCTCGGAAATAAAAGATAGCAGACATTTGATTGGTCGAAATTATAGAAGCAAAATTCTTAGTGGATAAGGATTGCATGTTAAAACGTGATCCGACTTTAACAGGAACTCGTCCGGATAGGAGATTCCTAGGTTTTGCAGAATATAATTTTGTACACAGAAGATTAGATAGAATGTACGGAGAAAGGAGAAAAATGTCATTTTTGCAAAAGATTAAGAATTATTTTAAAAAGGACAAACCAATCAAAACTAGAGAAGGAATTATTATTCCACCAGCTAAAACGCCAGCATCATTTATGATGATGGAGAGAGGTTATCATACTTGTGTATGGATGGAGAATTGGATAGAATACACCAAAAATGATGGAGTATTAGCATTTCCCCAGAATGGTACCTTCAATGGAAGAATTCTTCAAAACTTGAGATTGAGAATGAATGATTTAGAACCCAGACCTAGGTTAACCCAGTATGAAGCTCTAGAAGAATGGGAAACCGAGGCATTTGAGCGGGATAGATCTAGAAGTAATAGGAGTTACCCAGGATTTTACCCCAGATATTTACGTGAGTCAAGAGAGGGTCAGATGAAACAATGGAGAAGGGCAATGATTACAGAGGGACTGTATCCATTATTCACAGAAGGAGAAAAATCAGGAGGCAAATGTACAGAAAAGACAAAACATTTAATGAGAAATGAGGATTCAGAAGACGAATTTATGGAAGAAATGTTAAGAAATCCCCCACCATATCAGGAAGGGACAAGTGGATGCCCTCCTAGTGCACCACCACAAACTCCAATGGTACCAAAGGTAATGCATGAATTCACCCCGACTAGAATACTTCAAGACAAAGAAAAAGAAGCTTTAGAAAAGACTAGAGCAGAATTAATACAGAAAATAACTCAGATAAAAGTACATCCTGATTCATTGACTATTCCTGTAACAATTGGTCCAGTAGTTCCATTATATGGTACTCAAGGAAACTGCCCTCCATTGATACCTGTACCGACTCCTATGAATACTCCTGTGAGTAACCCCAAACCTGAAGCTCCAGTTATAATTGAGGATCAATTTAGTGACTGTGAATCCACAATATCACTCATGGATTTACCTATTCGAGGTTCTGTAAATAATACTCCCAGAAAAGATGTACCTGGAGGTTCAAAAGATGTAAGTTTAGTAACTTCATCAGGAACAAAAAGTGCTACCATAGTAACACCTGAAGATCTAGAAAGATGGGTACAAGGGTCAGTTAAACAGTGCACACCTCCAAAAGTACTGGATATCCATAAATTAAAAGTTGAATTAGAAGAAATAATAGCAGGAAATGTAGGAGTAGAACGCTTGAATACCTATGATGAAGAAGAATTATTATTCTTGTGCAGGAGTATCACTAGAAATGTAAAGATATTCCATGAAAAATTGTCCAATTTAGCACTACAGATGGGCATAGAAATAGGGAGATCAAAGGTATTACAGAAACACTATAGAGCAGAATTTTCAGACAAAGATTTAGAAAATATGAATGCATCTGGAAGAAGACTGCAAATAAGAGAATTAATGTTAGTTTTACAAAAATGGGGAGATCTAGATAAATGGAGATCTAGGTGGGCCAAGAAAAAGGAAGAAGCACGAACAAGTAGAACAGCATCAGAATATGTAATGAAGGAAGAAGGAAAAGCAGACCAGATGTATCCAATGCGAGAAGTTGCGGGAGGAGGATATGTACATGTCCCATGGAGCAGACAGGATATTTTATCATTTATGAATGATTTTCCAAAGCTGAGGGAAAAGCCAATTGAATGGTGCAAACAGGTTGAAAGGTTTGTGAAGGTGTCAAAGGTATTGTTGAAGGATTTGGATGGTTTGTTTGACATAGTGGTACCTGCCGATTTATGGACAGATTGTAAGATCACAGTCGATTGGCCTAGTGATGAATATCCCAGAGATCCGAAAACAGGTGCCCCGTCAAATGATGTGATGAAAATGTATCAGCAGGTGATAACATACCTGAAAGGGAAAATACCCCCGAAAGAAACAGATTGGGTGAAAATAGATCGAACAACCCAAGAAGCCAGTGAAACAGTACATTCCTATTATGAGCGTTTTTTGCAGGTGTTTAAACAGTATAGTGGATTTGAGGACATTGGAGACAAGAACATGAGTCAGTTTGTGTATCGGTTTGTTTACGGTCTGAAGCCAGAGATTTGCCAGATGATTAAACAGCATATGCTGTGTTGGCAGGGAAAGCCCATAGATGAGATTCTGAAGTATGCAAAATATTGTGGAGACGATATTGAGGATAGACACAAGAAATTACAAGAAAAGGTGATGTGGGCACAGGTGAAAATGGCAGAGAAGCAGGGAATTAATTTGGAAAATCCGAGTGAAAATCAAGGAAAAGATTCTGGAACGAGTGGTGATACGGGAAATGGTGGAAAATTTAGAGGACGAATGAGTAGAGAAGAAGCTAAAAAGAAATTTCCTTGTCATGGATGCGGAAAATTGGGGCATTGGAAGGATGAATGTAAAAAGATTCGGAATAATAATGGCCCAAATCAAAACTTAAATCCACAGACGCAGAATGACTCACAGCAGGGTGTAAATCCCCAGAGTCAATTACCACCTCCACCTGTTCAGGGTAATGTAAGCAGAGCAAAGCATGGTACAGACATTGGATACCCAGGAGGGAGTGGTAAGAATGATTATATGACATCACAATTTCTTTTGCAGGACAATTACTGTAAATACGACTCATGACGGTGCCTAGGAGAGGGGAAGAAGGAGTGCATACTTGGCGCATCCTTACAGGTAGATCAGTCTGGTCCATATGTTGAAGGAAATGTGAAAGGTAATGATATTACTTTCCTTTTGGACACTGGTGCTACCAGGTCTACTGTGAGATCAGCAGACATCCCAGACCTTCCTCTCTCTGGTGAAGATATCCAAGTAGTAGGGGTAGCTAATCAAAGAATTAGAACACCTCTTACAGAACCAATGGAAGTCAAAATAGGAAACTTCAGAGAAATGCACCAATTTGTAGTGTGCGATTCTAGCCCAGTGAATTTATTAGGTAGAGATTTATTGTGCAAAATGAACTGTACAATTTTCTGCACGCCAGATGGTGTGGCAGTTCAGACACCAGATGAGGACCATGTATATAAAATTATGGTTGCAAAACAAGGTACAGAAATAGATGAAATGTTTTCGTTGATAACAAAAGATGAGTTGCCAGAAGAATTAAAAGGTACAGTAAACCAAATAGTATGGGATTTCACCGGAAAAGAAGCAGGACTTATGGCAAAAATAGATCCAGTTCAAATTACTGTAAAAGAAGGTGCGATTTTCCCAAATACTAAACAATACAAAATGAGTGCAGAAGTAAAAGCAGGAGTCATTGAAGAAATCAATCGAATGGTAAAACAAAACATTGTAAAAGAAATAATGAGTAGCCCATGTAATTCACCAATCATGGGACTAAAGAAACCTAGTGGAAAATATAGGATTGTTCAGGACCTGCGTAAAATAAACAAGATTGTGGAACCTTGTTGTCCCATAGTACCAAATCCTGCAGTAATTCTATACCAGATCCCTTGGAATGCAGGATGGTTCACAGTAATTGATTTGTGTCAAGCATACTTTTCAATACCATTGCATCCAGACAGCCAGTATCTTTTCTCATTCAAATTTGAGAATAAAGTATATGTGTGGAATCGTGTTCCTCAGGGGTACACAGAAAGTCCTTCCATCTTCAACCAGATACTGAAAAAGTGCCTTGAAAAACTAGTGATGCCAGGAAGCTCAGTTTTAGTTCAATATATCGACGACTTATTAGTAGCGTCGACCACCAGAGAAGACTGTGTTGTTGACTCCATAGCATTATTAAATCTTTTGGCTGAGGAAGGGCATAAAGTCTCACCTGAAAAGTTACAGTTTTGCAGGACAGCTGTTAAATATCTGGGACATCAAATTGAGAGGGGAAAAAGAAGAGTAACCTCTGAAAGAGTAGAATTAATAAAGAGAATGCAAATGCCTGTAACCCAAAGACAAGTGAGAATGTTCCTAGGAATAGTAGGCTACTGTCGACAATGGATACCAAATTTTTCCATGTTGGCTAAGCCCTTAATTAACATGACGAAAAAGAAAGCAAAGGACCCTGTTGAGTGGGAGGATGAAAGTGTAGAAGCTTTTGTAAAATTGAGAAACGCACTTTGTTCAGCACCTGCCTTAGGCATGCCTGATTATAAAAGAGAATTCGCATTATTCTGTCAAGAGAGAGAAAATTGTGCACTTTCTGTCCTAACTCAGAGACATGGACTAGACAGACGTCCTATAGCGTACTTTTCTGCTACATTGGACCCAGTAGCAGCCGCGTTAGCCAGGATGCTTAAAAGCAGTGGCAGCGACTTGTTTGAGCATTGAACAAAGCGAGTCAATTGTGATGGGACATCCTGTAAAAGTGTATGTTCCACATGCAGTTGTGATTCTATTGACAAGAACCCGAACTCAGCATCTTACTCCTAGTCGGCTGACTAAATATGAAAGGATAATAATGGGTGCTGAAAATGTGACCATGGTAAGGTGTACAATAATAAATCCAGCAACTTTATTGCCGGACCCATATCATGAAACAAATAAAGATGACGAAGAAGATGAACATGATTGTGTACAAATTACAGAATTATGTACAAAACCATGCCCAGACATAGAGGAACAGCCTCTTAAAAAGCCAGACAGGGAGCTATTTGTCGATGGTTCATGTCAAAGACATGAAGATGATAAACTAACTGCTGCTTATGCGGTATGCGAATTAACTGGAATAGTTGAAGCATCCTATTTACCAGGAGTCAAATCTGCACAAGTAGCTGAATTGATTGCTTTGATAAAAGCTTGCAAAATTGGGAGGAATCAGAGAGTGACCATATTTACAGATAGTCAATATGGTTACGGGGTTGTGCATGATTTTGGCCAACTGTGGATGCAGAGGGATTTCATGACTTCTTCAGGATCCCCCATTAAAAATGGACAATTTGTAAGGGAATTGCTAGAAGCAATACAATCACCAAAAGAATTGGCTGTGGTGAAATGTGCCGCACATCAGTCAGGAGATGACTGGGTGGTAGTCGGCAACAGATATGCAGACTTGGTGGCTCAACATTGTGCCAAAACCAGAACGTCAGTCAATAAGAGGGTGGAAAGAATGGGAATCAGCTGCCAACTTATGCTGTATATGCCACCTGAAACTTGGAATGAGGTGAAGAAATTGCAAGATGAGGTTGATGAAAGTGAGAAAAATTTGTGGATCAAAGTGGGTTGCTCCCAAAGAGGAGAAGATGAAGTATGGATCAGTGCAGATGGCAGACCAGTCATGCCAGACTGTTTACTCTCACAAATGGCCAGAATGCATCATGGAGACACACACATAGGGAGAGATGCAATGATTAGGCTGTTCAGACAAAATTGGTACAATCCCAAATTCAGGGCTGTTGCAGAGAGTCTTTGCCAGAGATGTCTAACTTGCCAAATGCATAATCCAGGCAGGAAAACGATAATTGGGTTTGGAAAGATTGGAAAGGCAGAGGGCCCATTTATAAGACTCCAGTTCGACTTCATACAGTTACCACCATGCAGAGGACTCAAATATGTACTAGTCATAGTGTGTCTGTTTTCAAAGTGGGTGGAGGCTTACCCTACTAGGAGAAATGACAGTATTACAGTTGCAAAACTGTTGTTACGTGAGCTCATACCTAGGTTTGGTTTCCCAGTATCTTTGGAATCAGATAGAGGAAAACACTTTAATAGCGAAGTGATCCAGATAATCTGTGAAGCATTTCAAATAAAACAGAAACTGCACTGTGCATATCGCCCAGAGGTTTCTGAAGTGGTTGAACAATTGAATGGCACTATAAAGTCAAGATTGGGAAAAATGTGTGCATCAACATCATTAGAGTGGCCAGACGCATTGCCACTTGTCTTGATGGGAATCAGAAGCATACCTGACAGAACGACAGGATTAAGCCCTCATGAAATAATGATGGGAAGAGCAATGAGACAAACACATGTTCCCACAAACAAATTTGTAAATATATCTGATGATATGGTTCTGGATTATTGCAAAGGATTGGCTGACCTAGTGCGTTCTGTCTCTCATCAGGTTGGAGAAGACGCAGTTTCCAGGCAGCCTGAACTAGAACATGATCTGAATCCTGGTGATTGGGTGGTAGTGAAGAATCACACCAGAGAAACGTGTCTATCACCCAGGTGGAGCAGACCTTGTCAAGTTATATTGACCACCAATACAGCAGTGAAGTGTGCAAGATTTCCTAATTGGATTCACGTAAGCCACACAAAGAGAGTACCAGAACCTGAAGAAGAGAATCTACAGACAACGCCAATCACTGAAGAAGCTGAAGGTTGCCCAGCTGAGGAATCTCAGGCTAGAGGTTCGAAAGAAGCTGACGGAGAACAACCGAGCACAAGTCAGGATTGGATACCAGTGGTAGAAGTTCCTGAAGTATATTACAGAACGAGAAATCAAACAAAATTGGAGGAAATTGAAGAAGATCAGATAGGTGAAGAAGAAACAGTTCAGGATCAAGAAGACAAGACAGTAAAAGATCCTGAACTAAATCAGATAGGGAAAGAAAATTGGACTAAAAACAGTGAAGATTTAATAAACTTTGAAGAGGGAAAGACAGGTTTAGAAGAATCAGGTCAGGCTGCAGAAGTTCACAGTGCAATAAGCCCTGATCAGAAGCAGTTAGATCAAGAAGAATTCACTAAAGAAAAAGGGGTAAATACAAATGAACATAAAGAAATAAAAAAGGAACAAAGCCAACATCTTGAAAGTCATTGTGGAGCTACTGAAAAGAAACCAATCAGACCTGAAAAAGAACAAACAAAAGAGGCAGTAATCAAAGAAAACAAAACAGTATTGAGCAGTGAAAATAACGAGATCTTTGAAGACGTAAACAGAGAAACAGTGCCAACAAAGAAAACAAGAAAAGGAGATCATTGGCCAAGTGTCATTAAAAGAGTAAAATACCACATAACAACCAGAAGTGAAGATCCAGAACAAGTACCTGAAGTGACAAGTCAAACTGAACAAGAGAAAAAGTCAGGAAAAAGAAAAAGTAAAAGACTGAGACTTGTGAATAACAAATTCAAGGGTCCTGACTGGACTTATATCATTCTTGAAGATTTTGAAAGCTCAGAGTCAAGTGACAGTGGTGGCGAAGGAACAAGTGCAGAACTAACATACGAAGAAGAAACAAGACCACCCTGACTAAACAAAAGAATCATCTAAAGAAAAGAAGAAGAGATAAGAAGAGAAATCTTCCTTGTCGAAAAATGCCTGATGATAGAGTTACTGGGAGACCAAAACGAAATTGTTGTAGGAGATGCTGTGCAATCTGCATATGTAGTCTAGTATTGGTGCTTATAGTATGGTTAGTCCTGATTGTAGCAATTCCTTACCTTATGATAATAGATAAGAAGATTAATAATGAAACTAAAGGGAGGACAGCAAACATGAAGGGCAATAGAGTAGAATTAATGGCAGAAGATGAGGCAGAAATTCATCATGAAATAGCTGATAACGACACTTGTTTAAATGTTTTCACAAAGTTATTGTTTCAGTATGTAGACACAATGGAAGTTAGTAATTGTTATGTCTGTATGAAGTTACCTGAATCAGTAGCGGAAGGATTAACATACCATCATTTACCACTGACATATGGCATCTCATGTAGTGTATTAACAAGTTTATTTTATAGAACAGGTAGGCTACAGTATTATTATTCAAACTTAGATGTGATATTTTCAGAGGTTCCGATTCGCAAGAGTATGAACCCAGTGCTTAGTAGTCAAGACGCACAATTTATGGGAGAGTTTTTCTTAACAATGAAATCGATAGACATAACACATGCACATAGACACAATCTAACATGTTCTTTACTAGAAGAAGAAAAGATATTTTTGAATTTAGTAGAAGATAGAAGACATGATTTTCAAAAGAAAGCTTCAGAGCATAAGGCTCATTTGCCACCTTGGGTGGAGAAAGAAGGGAGTTATACACCTGGTAAAGCTCAAGCTGCAATGGCTCTGGATTTCGTAAAGAAAGGGAAAATTTGTCTACATAGGTTAAAGACTGATTATAACAATGTTTTCATCGGTACCAGTGAATGTGAACACAATTTTTTAATTCTTGGAGGTTGGGGACTCAAAGGAGGAACAGATTCAGTTTTTCCTGGAATCTATTATGTATGTGGGAATAAGGCTTACTTTAGGCTTCCTGCACGGTGGTATGGAAGTTGTTATTTTGGAATAGTTTTTCCAAAGATATACCACGTAAAAAGAAACACTGGAAGCAATGAAAACAATAATGAATTAATACGTAGTAAAAGAGCTAGTTTTTCAGAAATTGTAGGTGATATATTTGGTGCATTGATACCTTCAGTGGGAATAATTCTGAACTCAAGGAAAATATGCAAATTGTCTACAGTGGTTGATCGTTTATCAACGGATACTGCTGGAGGTTTTCTAATGATTAATACGGAAATGGTTGCGATTAGATCTATGGTGATGCAAAATCGACTTGCTCTTGACATTATATTGGCAAAAGAGGGAGGAGTCTGTAAATTATTGAAGACGAAACATTGTTGCACTTATATTCCTGATAAGAGTGCAGAAATTGGAACGTATATACAGAATAGAACAAAACTTGAGAAAGAACTTAAACCACTGGAAGTTGATAGTGTATGGGAAAGATTGACAAATAGTATCTCGTCAATTGGAACCTGGTTTGCTAATATAGGGAAAGGACTTATAGGTCAAATATTAGTACCCTTAGTAGGGATAGCAATAATAATATTGGCAATAACAATATGGTGCAAATGCTGTAGAAAGAATGGAACATATAAAGTGACAGGAAAAGGAAAGAAGAGAAAACTAGATGAAATCGAACTAGAAGAATGGAGAAGTGATTTATACAAGAAATTAAAAGGAGACTGTAAGAATAGAAAAAGTAAAAATGAGAATGAAACGATTTGCTAGAAGTTGGCATCTGATTGAGGGTAGTATTTTGATGGCTCAGAAACGCCATCAGAGAGGGGATTGATGGAGCAAGGTTTCAAAAATGAAACTTGCTTGTATGCAATCCTCCTCATAGTATTAATTTATTAAACTTGTACTGTCAATAACTAATCTTTGCATTCACAAACACAAAAGGGATAGACGCTTGCCTATGTGTTTTACTAATGAATAACGCTTGTCTATAAACCAAGATGGCCGCTAAAGCGCGGGAACTTCATTGCGCATGTCGCAACCTGATCACATGGTGTGACGTCTTTCTTTGCTTGGTGGGAAACTTCTGCTTCTGCGCAGTGTGCATTAAAATGCCCGCTAAATGTTTTCACATGCTTAAGCTTGCTCTCATGTCATTATTAAATTGTCGTTTTCTTAACGCTACTAATGCAGGATAGTATTATGATTAAATGGGAATAGAGTAGGGAAAGTGGGCATACAGTGAAACATTTTATTTGTGATTTTAATATTTTCTTCTTGCATTTTTAGTAATTCGTAAACTTGGGCCTGGGTTGGTGTCTTGAAACTCGAGAGACAGAGGGTTCTGCGCATGTGTCCTGTATGCCTGCCAAGTGAAGTCAACTTGGACGTCTCCCAAGGCCACGACCTATTGGCCGAACATGATGTACCCAATGTTTCCGGCGGACAAATTGTTACTTTTCTCCTGTAAAATGTATAACATTTGTCGTGAGACGGGTGGGAAATAATGCGAATGTATTAATTTGAAGGGGAGGGAACGTAAAGACAATAGGCTTTACAATTTAGGCCAAATCGATATGGTGCGAGAATCCACCCCCTGTCCCTGTCCAATCAGAAGTAGTGGTCCCATATTTTAGCAACATTAAGGGGAGGTACATGGGCGTAGAAGGGTATAATAGAATATAGCATTAGTAAATTAGTCAGAGCATGCGTTCACGAAGAACAGGCGTCCATACTGCCAGAGCGCTCTCAACTCCAGACTGCTCAGCTGATCGGTTGCTGACTGAATTCCTGTCCGGAAGAGGTCCTGAGGAGGGGGCGGCAGAGTCCATTAGAAGGAAGGCACGGGAGAATCGAGAGAAGTCGAGTATCAGAGAGGGGAACGGCGCAGGCGTCGTTGTAGAGAGGTCACCGGTCCTGTCCTGATCCTGGAAGAAGTCTTTGCTCTTCATCCTTCCTGGGTCCTATCTTTTCCAACTCCTTGGCCAAGGTGCTTGGTTCTCGCATTTAGGTAACTATACTGCAACCCTTAGTTTTCGCTGTTGTCTCTATCTTCTCCTCTTCCTTAAACACCGTCATTTATTAGCAAAATCATTTCTATGCTTTTTCTTGGGTATTTCAATCAAGTACCGTGTTTTCTGTATTTTGCTCTGCTAAAACTTTAGATAAACATTTTAAAACTTCCTGACTCAGTGGTTATTTCAGGATTATGTACTATAATGAATGTCACTCATTTTAAACTTCCCAATTAGCAAAGGATCCATTGGTAAGTTATTACTCTTCAATCAGAAGGTAATTGGTAGCAGGAACTTTGATAAAAGAGTACATCTGACACCCAGCGTAAGTATTAGTGTAGTGTGAATGTACGGGCCCAAGTGAGTATATGGTGTATGAATGTTATTGGCTAATATTGCGCTGGATCAAACCCTTATGATGATTTAAGAGGTCAAAGATAACCTTAGAAAGCTATCCAAGTGGTAGCTGTGGAGAGCAGCCTCCAGGCTTAGTCTTGTAGGAATGTTAAGCAGCTTGTTTTACCAGAATGCAACCTTATAGTATTGGTTAAATGAAAGGAGAACCACACAGTAGTTATAAAAATATGTATTTATTAATATAACACTTTCTAGTACGACACAGTATCTCCTACACGGAGGTAATCACAAAGCACACAATACTTAAGCACAGAAATGACAGTAAATAGCACTAATACACAGTGGGCCCCAGGGGGGGACCAAACCATATACTAAAATAGTAGTATAAGAACCACGACTCAAGTCAAGACAGTGTCTAGAGTATGTAGAATCACTGAAACCCCAAGGAACCACCCAAGGTGAGTAAGGAGGGACCCCACGGAGGACGGGTGCAGTGTGGGAACACGATCGTGTGCTCCGTAAAATTCTATGGGAAAGTCGCGGTTGAAGTTTTAGAGTTTAAGGACCCTTCCCAGTGGACTTCGAAGAAACCCCGTGGAAGTTAGGAGGTTGGAGAGCCACCCCACCCGTGGATACCGAGGTACCCAAGTTACCTATCCCAGGGAAGCCGGGTGCATAGGTCTGGAGTGGCGTCGGAAACCGCAGTCGAACCCAATGGAGGACTTGGAAGAAGAGCCGCTGCTGGAAGGACGAAAAGTGTCCGTTGGAATCCAAAGGTGGATTCTTGTTGAAGAGTACATGAAAGCAGAGGGGACACAATCTGGGTCACTCAGGAGTGACCAGGGGCTCGGTACACGAATGCCCACCGATGTCGGGTGCTTCAGGTGCGTTGATGGAGTTCTTGACTCTGCAGCCACGGGGACCAGGAGACGTCGAGGACGACCAGGAGCCGCATACGAGCTGTCCCACAAAGGATGTCGAGTACTGAGGGGTCGGTGTCTGGCGGGAGCACCAACAAGCCTTGGCAACGGCAACCCACGCAGAAGGTCAAGGATGGTTACGATTCGGACCAACAAGGTCCAGGAGACTCACCAAACACAGAGGAGTCGGGGCAGGCCTGGAGCAACCAGGGGAGCCCAGGAAAAGCAAAGTTGACCCTCCAGTGGACTCACAGACCGGAGGCACAGGAGTCGCCAGAGGACCTTGAGTGATTTCACAAAGCAGCAGCCCACGGAGCACTCAGTGCGAGGAGGCCGGAGTTCTTTGTAGGAAATGATGCCAGAGGTTGGGGCTACTTGGAGCCCAGTGCACTTGTTCGGGAAACGCCAACAATGATATGAACTTGCAAATGTACGCGGTGCACAGGGGTTTGGGTATTGCAGCCCCCACGAGGGATTCTGACCTCAAACTCGGTGAGAGGACAGCTCGGACCTCGAGGGACGTAGAAACCCACCTCCTGTGTTGCTGAAGCCTTAGTCCGTAGGAGCTCAGGCTCAGCAGACCGGACAGCAGTGTTGCGGTGCCTGCGAATGCAGGGGAGTGACTCCTTCATTCCAAGGGAGATATCTTCGGTTGTCCTTGATGCTTCACAGGTTCCAAACGGATCCTGTATGGTGCACGGGCACAGACGATGCTTCAGAATGAGAGGGAGACAAAATCGGGCCCAAACGAAGGCCAGCGAAGTCCAGAGTGTCCAGACGGTCGAAGTTCACTGGTTTCTGGTTCAGAATCTTGTCCACGTCGAATCTAAGGTCCTACAGCCAGGTAAGCCCTTTTGTACCCACGGGAGAGGGTTGGACAGATTCAGGGGACCCTCCCAGGGGAGGGTCTGGACAGTGGGAGGTTACTCCCATGTCCTTTGTCCATTTTCGCGCCAGAGCAGGAGCCAACGGCTCCCAGGACTGGTTTGAACCGGCCTATGCACAGGGACACCAAATGTGCCCCTCATGCAGACTTTCAGTCGCTGGCAAGCGCACCCACCCAGCCCTAATGCACTAAATCCTGTCTGGGAGGTGGTCACACCTCCCTGTGACAGGATGCCTATTATTCTGCCTTCCCCTGCTCGAGCTTGGCTCAGCAGCAGGAGGGCAGAAATGTGTCTCTGGTCGGCAGCAACCATTTTGTGCTGCCCGGGACTAGAAGGCTGGTACCGGGAACACCAGGGACCAAACAAAGCTCGTTTCTGAGGGGTGGAATCATACCTCCCACACCGGTTACCGGTGTGGGGGTATGATTCCACAATGTTAGACACCAAACACGATAGGGTTACTTTCAGCAGTTTTAAAGTTGGTCATCACGCGGTCGCATAATGCCACTCTATATGTCGTAAATGGCTGATGCACTGACAACCCGGGAGAATGGACTTCGTAGGCTGCAGGGGTGTTCTGCTCATGCAGTGGCACCCTCTCACTTAGAACCAAGCACTCGCCCTCAGGATTGTAAAGGCCTGCTAGAGGGGTGACTGATAGGTTTCAAATGCAGTGACCCTTAGATATAGGAAACCTATAACTTAAGTACGTGGTGCATGCACCAACTTATACAGGCTGCAATGGCAGGCCTGTGGGTTCCATTTTGCATGGCCTCTCATGGGTGGCATAATGCATGCTTCAGCCCCTGAGAGGCGTCTGGGGTACCTTTGCCCTGGGTACATGGGTACCATATACTAGGGACTGACAAGGGTACCCCAGTATCCAATCTGGAGAGTCCATCTGCTTTGGCATTGTTGCTCCCAGGTCTAAGTTCCACTGTATAGTCCATCCCCTGTAGGGAAATGGACCACCTCAACCGTTTGGAGTTTTGACCCTTCATCTGTTTTAGCCATAAGAGGGGCTTATGGTCTGTCTGAACAATGAAGTGAATGCCAAACAAGTATGGCCTCAGCTTCTTCAGGGCCCAGACCACAGCAAAGGCTTCCCTCTCTATAGCTGACCAACGTTTCTCTCTGGGGGTCAACCTTCTGCTCATAAAAGCTACTGGTTGATCTTGACCCTCTGCATTAAGTTGTGCAAACACAGCCCCTACCCCAAACTCAGATGCATCTGTTTGGACAATAAATTACTTGGAGTAGTCAGGACTCTGCAGAATGGGAGCAGTGCACATGGCCTGCTTGAGATCATCAAATGCCTTCTGACAACTAACTGTCCACTGAACCTTCTTGGACATTCTTTTTGATGTAAGATCATTCAAGGGAGTCACTATAGACCCATATCCTTTCTCAAATCTTCTGTAGTACCCAGTCAGGCCCAAGAAAGCTCTGACCTGAGTCTGGGTAGTTGGAGCAACCCAGTCCATTATTGTCTGGATTTTGCTCTGTAATGGTTGAACCTGGCCTCCACCCACAAGGTGGCCCAGGTACACAACCTTGCTCTGCCCTATCTGGCACTTAGTGGCCTTGATAGTGAGGCCTGCCTTCTGCAGAGCCTCCAAAACATTCTTCAGGTGGACCAGGTGATCCTCCCAGGTGGAGCTAAAGACAGCTATATCAAGATAGGCTGCACTATAGGCTTCCAGACCTGTAAGGACTTTGTTCACCAGCCTTTGGAATGTGGCAGGTGCATTCTTCAAACCAAAGGGCATCACAATAAATTGATAATGCCCACTAGGACTTGAAAATGCTGTTTTTGGTTTGGCATCCTCAGCTAGTCTGATTTGCCAATAGCCAACAGTTAGGTCAAATGTGCTCAAGAACTTGGCTGAGGCCAAAGTGTCAATAAGCTCATCTGCCCTAGGAATTGGATGAGCATCAGTCCTAGTGACTGCATTGAGTCCCCTGTAGTCAACACAAAACTTCATCTCTCTTTTACCACCCTGGGTGTGAGGTTTTGGTACCAAGAACACTGGACTAGCCCAAGGGCTATCTGAGCGCTCAGTTACTCCCAACTCTAGCATCTTTTGGACCTCAGTCCTGATGCAATCTTTGACATGGCCAGACTGCTTGTAAATCTTATTTTTAACAGGTAGACTGTCACCTGTGTCCACTTCATGGGTACACCTGGTGGTCTGACTAGGAGTCAGAGAAAACATGTGTCTATATTGATTGAGGACTTTCCTGCAATCAATCTGCTGTTGGTCAGTTAGGCTGCCTGCCAAGGCTACACCATCAACTGATCCATCATCAGGGTTCTGAGAGAGGAGATCAAGGAGAGGGTCACTCTCTTCCTCCTGTCCCTCATCAGTTGCCATGAGCAAGCCCATGTCAGCCCTTTCCACAAAAGGTTTGAGCCTGTTCACATGGAGCACCCAGTGGGGGCTCCTAGGAGTGCCTAGGCCCACCAAGTAGGTGAACTCACTTTTCTGCTCAATTATAGTATGGGGTCCACTCTACTTGTCTTGGAGAGCTGCTGGGGCCACAAGCTCCAACACCCATACCTTCTGGCCTGGCTGATAAACAGTCAGAACAGCCTTTTGGTCATGCCAAGCTTTCTGTAATTCTTGACTGACCTCAAACTTGGTGAGAGGACAGCTTGGACCTCGAGAGACGTATAAACCCACTTCCTGTGTTGCTAAAGCCTTCGGAGTCCGTAGGAGCTCAGGGTCAGCAGACCGGACAGCAGTGTTGCGGTGCCTGCAAATGCAGGGGAGTGACTCCTTCACTCCAAGGGAGATATCTTCGGTTGTCCTTGATGCTCCACAGGTCCTACACGTATCCTGTATGGTGCACGGGCACAGACGATGCTTCAGACTGAGAGGGAGACGAAGTCGGGCCCAAACGAAGTCCAGAGTGTCCAGACGGTCGAAGTTTAGTGGTTCTGGTTCAGAATCTTGTACACGCCGAATCTAAGGTCCTACAGCCAGGTAAACCCTTTTGTACCCACGGGAGAGGGTTGGACAGATTCAGGGGACCCTCCCGGGGGGGTCTGGACAGTGGGGAGGTTACTCCCATGTCCTTTGTCCAGTTTCGAGCCAGAGCAGGAGCCAACGCCTCCCACGACTGGTTTGAACTGGACTATACACAGGGACACCAAATGTGCCCCTCATGCAGACTTTCGGTCGCTGGCAAGCGCACCCACCCAGCCCTAATACACTAAATCCTGTCTGAGAGGTGGTCACTCCTCCCTGTGACAGGATGCCTATTGTTCTGCCTTTCCCTGCTCAAGCTTGGCTCAGCAGCAGGAGAGCAGAAATGTGTCTCTGGTCGGCAGCAACCTTTTGTGCTGCCCGGGACTAGAAGGCTGGTACCGGGAACACCAGGGACCCAACAAAGCTCGCTTCTGAGGGGTGGAATCATAGGATTGTAAAGACCTGCTTGAGGGGTGACTGATAGGTTTTAAGTGCAGTGGCCCTTAGATATAGGAAACCTATATCTTAAGTAAGTGGTGCATGCACAAACTTATAAAGGCTGCAATGGCAGTCTGTAGGTTCCATTTTGCATGGCCTCTCATAGGTGGCATAATACATGCTTCAGCCCCTGGGAGGCTTCTGGGGTACCTATGCCATGGGTACATGGGTACCATATACTAGGGACTGACAAAGGTACCCCAGTATCCAATCTGGAGTGTACCTAAGTACATAACATAACAGTTTAGGGAGAAAGCAGATCGACTGGGGTCCTGATTAGCAGGATCCCAGTCAAACTAGTCAAAAACAGTATCACATTTAGCAAAAAGTGGGGGTAACCATAAGAAGCACATCCTACTTTCCTACACTCACCACCTCCAGCCCCTCAGTTATAGACGGTTAAAATGGTAGTGGAGTGGTTGAAGACGCCACTCAAATGCCATGTGTCAATGAATGACAGGGACTGGACTACCTCCAGCTATTTATGACAGGAAATTAAATGGTAATTCCCTTCTCTTCCTTTCCACCTTGTTTCAAAAGGACGTTTCCATGTCCTTCTGATGTGTGCCTGTCACCCCTTCCCAAGGGGCATCATAACATTCACCAACTTTTGAAATGCAAGCCTTATCTAATACCAAGATACAGGTTTCCTTTTTCCTTCTGAAGTCCTGGTAACACCACCTTCCAAGAGATATCAAAGTATCTTTCACCTTTTGAAATGCAGCCTTGGTCTTGCAAAGCCTAAAATACTGCTGGAAAATATTAATCAGTCTCACATGAAAAGTTGAGGCTTTGTTTATTGTCTTCATTCCCAGCTAAAGAAAAACCAGATTAACCACTGCCCTTCACAGAATCACATTGAGGCACTTGCTTACAGTAGCAAGTTTTCTCCCCTCCCCCTACCAACTTTTCTATCCCAAAGCAAAATTGGTGAGGATGCTGCTGATATCCCGTAATGGACATGGGCTGTTCAGAGCCCCCAAAGAGAGGCTGAAAATCCACTCAGTGCAGGGTTTCCTGCTCTCCTTCCCGTCTATCAAATTATATCAGCTCTTCCCTGAGTGCCATGTGAAGGGAACTGCTATTATGTTACACCAGGGGTCTCTTTGCGTTTGTGTAATAAGAACTACGTACAGAGGTGTAGCTTGGTCAATGAGATTGGGGGAGTGTGAGCTTCAGATTTCCCATCAATCACGATGGGATATCTGTTAAAACACAATATCTGAAAAGCACACATAAGGGAGGCTTAAGGGGCAGTGGAAAGAGAGAGAAGGACATATAGTTAGGGGCACTTAAAACCCACATTTTTTAAGGCGTTCAAAAGACGCAAGTGTGTTTGTGGTTTTGTCAGTGTAGGCATGTAAAAATCCCAGGTGAAATCTGACAGACACTTCACAATACCCGACTGAAAGCACTTGTCTCAACTATATACAACAGAATACAGTTTTTAAGGGGGTGTAACACCACAAACACCCCCCCAAAGCTACGCCCTGGCTACGTTTGTTCAATTAAAATCATCACAAGCTATTAGTATTAGTGTGGTAATAATGACCATATCAGACACGATCACATTAGTAGCCACCATATGCAAGATTGATTACCAGCAGTGATCACCTCAGTGTATCAAGCAGGGTTGCCAGCATTAATGTAAAACAAGTATTGGCATAGTCAATAGGTCTTGCCTTTTGGACCTAATAAGTGTGTAGCCATTATCCTGGGTTCTGTACCGTCAGGTATTGAAGAGCTATACAGTTACTACACCCTCTTTTATTACAGTGTGTGTGTGTTAGGGTGCACTATTCCAGTGTGTGTCACCTATGCCTGACCACAAAAAGAGCATCCAACGAATAATGTATTATTTACAGTGTGTCTGGCTGCACTGAGCTCGCGATACACTATTTACAGAGTGTGTTTTGTGTATGAGGTGAGCACATGATACCAATTGTGCAGGAGTAGGCCATTAAACTTTCCACAGGCTTACAGTCTGCTAAATCTGATGGTAGCACCAATGTGACGTATCATCTAAGATACCAACACTCCTACTGGAAATACAAGTCACATAGACCAAAACATGTAAATAGCAAAACTGAAGAGTCTGTTTTGCAAAGTCACACTATGCCCATCCCTCAAACGTGAAGTGCTTACAGCGTCTTCCACTGAGGAAACCTTTACCTAGGTAAACACAGAAACACAATAAGCCTCAGAAAAAAAGAAGTCTATGGTTGTGATGGAGCAAGGACTCGTAAATGACACTTGCTCGGAAGCAATCCTCTCGTTTTAACTCATTAACAAATTACTAACTATGTGTTTGTAATTAATAATTCACATTTTAGAAAAGATACGCGGGACAGTGAAGCTTGCATATGTGTTTACTAACCATAACAACATGAACGAAGGACTAAAACGCACTCTAACAAGGGATCTTTACTGCGCATGCGTCTACTGCATCTACGTAGTATGACGTACTAATGCTTGAAGGGAAAATCTTGCGCCTGCGCAAAAGATATTAAAATGGCCACTTGAAAGTTCACATGCATGGCACCTGCTTGACTAAATAGAAAATGAGTTTTATACTAACGCAAATGCAGAAAAGGGTAATAATAATTAAAGTAGGTTAGAGTAGAGGTTGGTGGTATACAGTGAAACCATTTATTTTTGAGAATAACATTTCTTCTTTTGACTTTATTATTAGTGCGCATTTTGGGCCTATCACACTTGTCTGAATTGAGCTGACTGACTTGACCCCGCACATGCGCAGATGAGAAAGAATAAGGAAGAATGAGTAAGGATTTGTCACGCGTCCAAGGCCAGAGAAGATGTGCCCTGGGAACATGAGGGTGAAGAGTTCATATGAAGAAGACTTATTCATGAAGTTGAAACATTTTGAATTACTAAAGTTTGGAAATGTATGGGAAAGGAAATGATTTAATAAAGTTTGAGGGGATGGGTTTAAAAGACAGTGGTTCAATGAAAATAAGTGAAATGTAAGCTTGGTGTGACGATCATCCCACCTCGCCTGACCAATCAGAGTTAGTATTTTATGAAATTGAAACATTAATGGGTGGTACATGGTTATGGAAAGGTATAACTGAGGTAGTTTTAGTTAGTTAGTTTGGCAGTCACGGGAGCAAACACGGGGAGAAGCGTCGATGCTGGAAGTCCAGAGCTCGGGATGCTGTCGGTGCTGGGGGCGGTGCTGAAGCTGTGAGATGCTGATGAAGAAAATCGAATGCAGAACCATCTATTTTAACTTAATTGGGTTAGAAAGAAGATCGCAGAAGAACCACGAGGAGGAAGAGAGTGTCAGAGAGGGGTGCGACGCAGTCTTCGGTATTTAGAGAGGTGAAGTATCCTGGTCTGATTCCTGTCCTGAAGTCTTTGTCTCCAGATCTATCCCGGGGGACCCTTACCAGCCCTTTGGCCAGGGGGTTGGTCTTCACACCATTCTTGGTAACTATAAATTCATCATATTGATATATGTTCTTCTCTCTCTGTCCTCTCCTTTCTGAGCATAGTTATTGTGTGAATCTGAATTATTATTACTTATTGAGTATTGATTGAATTGACACTCTTGCGAAAGAGGGTGTTTGTACTGAAGCTTTGGGATGGTTCACATTTCATTAATTTAGATAAAGATTTTAAAACTTCCCGAGACTGTGATTATTTCAATTTTAATCAAGAAATGTTTAATAAGTTATGTTAATTATCACCATCAACTAGTTCCAACTAATGGTCCATTGACCAGAGGAAAGAACTAATTGATCAGTGAAAGGTTAGTTAGGAAAAAGAAATAAGTAAATCCTGTAGTATGAAATCTATAAACTACAAGCTCCAGCGGTCTACTTGGATTAGTGGAAGAAGTTATATGGGCCCAGGTGAGTATATGGTAGTGGAGTATCTGTTGCTGGTACACCGCTGGATCAGTTTTCTGGTAGCAGAGTTATGGTTATTATTGACTAGTTTGGTGATAAGTATAGATTATTGATTATTAATTTATGTTTTTTAACAAAAGAGTTAGCGTCTTGTTTTATGTTGTCTGGAAAATTCCCGGGGAATGAATAGCGGGTGGCGATAGAAACCACACTGCAGTGAGGTTACTCGTCTGTTGGAATAACACTGAGAAGCTAGGTAGGGCTGGCAGTGTTAAAGTAGGGACTATTTTCTGCATAAAAGTGAGAGTGATTGATAGCAAAGAGTTCGCTAGTGAAACTTTAGGCGTTATATCACCTAGAAAGGGTAACCCTGAAGGAGTAGCAGGTTCTTAAAAGCTAGATTGACAGCAAAAGGAGTTTGCTGGTGAAACTTTGGTCTCAAATTTCCCAAAAACGGGTGACACCGGAGGAGTAGCAGGTTCTCTAGAGCTTGAAAGAAGGGTAAGCGAAAGGGTTTTACTCGCAGTGGAAAGAAATAAACTATCCTTTGATTTAGAGGAACAGACAGAGTAGCGAATGTTTTATGTCGTTAATAACAAAGAAGTTTGAAGAAAATATTGAGAAATAAGTTTTCGTATTACCTTGTGAAGGGAAGGTCAGTTGCTGGAGTTCTACTGACGTCACAGTGAGCCGGGATTGGTAGAAACAGCGGGTGTGTGACAGGAGCAGCCTTGTAAAGGAGGGGTCAGTAGTAAGGAGCAGAACTGACGTCAGAAAAAGGCCGCGCTGTCATTGGTCAGATCACGAGCGTGAGCCTGATTTAATTGGATAGCTAGTTAGAAGCCGCGCTAGGATTGGTGGAGAGAGAGATTGTATGCGGGATTTTGATTTGACTGTGAGGGCAAGGCGTACAGGCAGAAGATTTCAAGGGTTTGCAGAATACAATTTTATACATCGTTCCTCAAGGATGTATGGAGAGAAAAGAAAGATGTCATTTATAAAGAAAATTAAGAATTTCTTTATAAAAGATAAGCCTGTGTTGACTAGAGAGGGAATTCCTATTCCGCCACAGAAAACACCAGCATCTTTCATGATAATGGAAAGAGGATATCATACTTGCGTGCGGTTGGAAAACTGGATAAAATATACGAAGGATGATGGAGTGCTAGCTTTTCCTAAAGATGGTACGTTTAGTGGGAGGATTCTTCAGAATTTGAGATCGAAAATGAACGATTTAGAACCTAGACCTAGGTTAACTCAATACGAGGCTTTGGAAGAATGGGAGACTGAGTCATATGAACGAGAGAGATGCAGAGGTGGGAGATATAGAGGATTCTTTCCGAGACACTTGCATGAGTCACGCGAAGGGCAGATGAAACAATGGAGGAGAGCTATGGTATCAGAAGGTTTATATCCAGTGTTAATGGCTGAGGAACAGTCTGGAGGAAAGTGTAAGGAGAAAACGAAACACATGAATACAGCAGGATATGGTGAATCAGATGACGAGTTGTTAGAGGATATTTTAATTAAAAATCCACCGCCGTATCAAGAAGCAACTAGTAAGGTTACCCCAAGTGCACCAGTAATGGGAATGCCATTGACCCCACAGATTTGACATGATACGTCATATAACAGAGTGTTACAGGATAATGAAAGAGCTGTTTTAAACAAAACTAGAGAAGAACTAGTTCAAAAGATAAGTCAATTAAATGTAAATACTGAAGCTTTAACAGTACCAGTGACCATTGGTCCAGTAATCCCATTGTATGGAGATAAAAAGATTTGCCAAAAACCACAGCCTGTGACAATGCCATTAAATAGTCCTAGGAAAGAGATAATAATTACAGATGATCAGGTTAGTGAAAGCGAGTCAATCATTTCATTAATGGATCTCCCTAATGTGGAACCTTTGACGGAAACTCCAAAGAGAGTTACGCCCATGAATTTGAGAGAAAGAAGACCTTTGGTTCGTACAGGAACTGAAGGCGCAACAGTAGTTACCTCTGAAGATATAGAAAGATGGGCACAGGAAAGAGATAATCAGAACCCAACACCAAGGATTTTAGACATCAGCAGATTGAAAGTGGAATTGGAAGAGATGATGACAGGATGTGTTGGTACAGAAAGATTGAATGCTTACAATGAAGAAGAATTATTATTTTTATGTAAGAACATAACCAGGAGAGCAAGGGTAATTCATGAGGAATTGACTGAAGTTGCTTCAGAGATTGGAATAGACATAGGGAAATCAAAGTTATTACAGAAACCATATCGAGTGGACTTTACTGATAAAGATTTAGAAATTGTAAATGCTTCTGGAAAGAGACTACAGATAAAAGAATTAATGAGCATTTTGCGAAAATGGGGAGACATTGATAAATGGAGAATTAGATGCATAAGAAAGAAAGAGGAAGTACAAGCGAAAGAAGCAGCAGCTGCATTTCCAGTAAGAGAATCAAGCAAAATGGAAAAATTGGGTCCAATGAGAGAGGTTCCCAGAGGAGGATATGTTCATGTTCCTTGGAGTAGACAAGATATTTTGTCATTTACAAATGATTTTCCAAAGCTGAGAGAAAAACCAGTTGAATGGTATAAACAGGTAGAGAGATTTGTGAAGGTTTCAAAGGTTTTATTAAAGGATTTGGATGGTCTATTTGATATAGTGGTACCTGCTGATTTATGGACGGAATGTAAAATTACAATTGACTGGCCTAATGAGGGGTATGCGAGAGACGCAAAGACAGGAGCACCCTCGGAGGAGGTGATGAAAAAGTATCACCAAGTGATTACGTATTTGAAAGGGAAAATTCCTCCTAAAGAAACAGACTGGCTAAAAATAGAGAGAACTCAGAAACCAAATGAATCTGTACATGCATATTATGAGAGGTTATTACAGGTGTTTAAGCAGTATAGTGGTTTTGAGAATATCTGTGATAAGGATATGGGACATTTTGTGTCTCGGTTTGTATATGGTTTGAAACCAGAGATTAGTCAGATGATACAGCAGCACATGTTGTGTTGGCAAAGCAAGACAGTGGATGAGATTTTAAAGTACGCGAAATATTGCGGAGATGATATTGAGGCCAGGCGTAGGAAGCTAAAAGAGAAAATGATGTGGGCACAAGTAAAACTGGCAGAACAGCAAGAGGAGAAACCAAATGCCCAAAACAATAATCAAGCGAAAGAGAAGAGTCAGAATGATCAAGGAGCGAATGGTAATAAATATAGGGGACGAATGGACAGAGAAGAAGCGAAAAAGAAGTTTCCTTGTCATGCGTGCGGTAAGCTTGGACATTGGAAGAACAAGTGTAAGAGTACTCAGAATAATAAGAGTAATAATGGGCAAAAACAAAATGTAATCCCACAGATGCAGAATGAAGTACTTATGAATCAGCAGCAGCAGGTAGGTACTCCACAATATCAGGTGCCACCAGCTCCTATGCCAAATTTTGTGAATCATCAGAATTTCAGTGCAAACACCGGATTTCAAGGAGAAAGTGGTAAGAATAATAGAACAATTACACAATATTTGTTGCAGAATGATGAGGAAAGTTCGGATTTCACACAATGACGGTGCCTGAGGGGGGAGGAAGAGGAGTGCGTGCTTGGCCCATCCTTGCCGGTAGATCAGTCAGGTCCATTTGTTGATGGGAAAGTAGAAGGTAAAGACATTACTTTCCTATTGGATACTGGTGCTACCAGGTCTACTGTGAGAACAGCAGACATCCCAAACCTACCCCACTCGGGAGAATCAATCCAAGTTGTAGGCGTGTCTAACCAACAGATTAGAACCCCAATCACAAAACCAATGGAGGTACACATTGGAAACTTCAAAGAAATGCATCGGTTTGTAGTTTGCGATTCCAGTCCTGTAAATCTGTTGGGAAGAGATCTATTGTGCAAGATGAACTGCACAATCTATTGTACACCAGATGGTGTCGCTTTCCAAACCCCTGATGAAGACGTTGTATACAAGATGATGTTAGTCAAACAGGGAACGGAAGTAGATGAAATGTTTTTACTAATGACTGAAAATTAATGACCAGAAGAGTTGAGAGCAACAGTTAATCCAGAAGTGTGGGATTTTACAGGAAAAGACATTGGCCTAATGACAAATATAGACCCAGTTAAAGTGACAGTGAAAGAAGGTGCAGTGTATCCAAACACCCGACAGTACAAGATGAGTCCAGAAGTAAAAGGAATTATTCCAGAAATTGAACGAATGGTTAAACAAGGTATTTTAAAAGAAGTGATGGGTAGTCCTTGTAATTCGCCAATAATGGGATTGAAAAAGCCTAGCGGAAAGTACAGAATAGTGCAGGATTTACGAAAAATAAATAAAATTGTAGTGCCATGTTGTCCAATAGTGCCAAATCCAGCAGTGATCCTTTATCAGATACCTTGGAATGCAGGTTGGTTTACAGTAATTGATTTATGCCAAGCGTTCTTTTCTATTCCTTTGCACCCAGACAGCCAGTATCTTTTTACGTTTAAGTTTGAGGATCGTATTTACGCATGGTGTCGAGTTCCTCAAGGGTACGCAGAGAGTCCCTCAATTTTTAATCAGATTTTTAAAAAGTGTCTAGAATCATTGATTATGCCTGGAAAATCTGTTCTGGTCCAGTATATTGATGACCTACTGGTGGCATCAAAAACACGAGAAGATTGTGTCACAGACACAATTGCATTACTGAACCATTTGGCTGAAGGAGGACACAAAGTGTCTCCAGAAAAATTACAGTTCTGTTGACAAGAAGTTAGATACCTAGGGCATAAAATAGAGAGAGGAGTTAGAAAAGTGACACCGGAAAGAATAAAAATAATCAAAGAAATGCAATTGCCACAGACTCAGAGAGAAATGAGAATGTTCCTGGGAGTGGTTGGGTACTGTAGGCAATGGATTCATGGTTTTTCTATGTTAGCGAAACCATTAATACAAATGACCCGAAAAAGAGCAAAAGATCCGATTGATTGGAATGATGACTGCATAGAGGCATTTGTGAAAATACAAAATTGTTTGTGTGAGGCTCCTGCCTTGGGCATGCCTGATTATTCAAAAGACTTTGCGTTGTTTTGTTGCAAGAGAGAAAATTGTGCACTTTCAGTCTTAACACAGAGACATTGACTGAGTCGACGTCCAGTGGCATATTTTTCAGCTACATTGGATCCAGTGGCTTCAGCATTACCTGGCTGCTTAAAAGCAGTAGCTGCTACTTGTATGAGTCTGGAGCAGAGTGAGTCGATAGTGATGGGACATCCGGTAAAGGTTTATGTTCCACACTCAGTTGAGATTCTTTTGACAAGAACACAACATCTCCCCCCTAGTCGATTGACTAAGTATGAGAGAGTGATTTTGGGAGCTGAGAACGTGACAGTGATAAGGTGTACGATTATGAACCCAGCTACCCTACTGCCAGACCCATGCAATGAAGAAGTGAGAGATGAGAGTGATTATGATTGTTTGGATGTAACTGAGTTATGTACAAAGCCCCGGCCTGATATAAAGGAGACCCCTTTGAAAGAGGCTGACCATGAGTTATTTGTAGATGGATCCTGCCTCAGGACACAAGAAGGAGGATTAAGTGCGGCATATGCTGTTTGTAAGATATCTAGGGTAATTGAAGCATCCTGTTTACCTGGAGTCAAATCTGCACAAGTAGCCCGAATTGGTAGCCCTAACCATGGCATGCAAATTGGGGAAAAATTGGAGAGTAACCATATTTACGGACAGTCAATATGGGTTCGGGGTTGTGCACGATTTTGGCCGGCTCTGGATGCAAAGGGGATCTCCTATTAGAAACAGCAAAAATGTAAAGGATTTATTGGAAGCATTACAATTGCCAAAAGAGGTAGCAGTTGTAAAATGCGCTGCACATCAGTCAGGAAATGACTATGTGACTGCTGGCAATAAATATGCTGACCAAGTGGCTAAATACTGTGCCAAAAATACAGTGGCCATTAACAGAAAAATTGAAACGGGTGAAACCTGATGCCAACTTATGTTTTTCTCAGTACCAGAAACATGGGATAAGATTAGACAGTTGCAGGAAGAAGTTGAGGAAAAGGAAAAGGAAATTTGGATAAAGGCAGCTTGTACAAAGAGACTCAATGATCAGGCTATTCAGATAGAGTTGGTACAATCCGAAGTTCAGGGTAGTCGCAGAGAGCCTTTGCCAAAGATGCCTAACCAGTCAGCAGCAAAATCCAGGTAGGAAGACAATAGTTAGTTGGGGAAAGATTGGAAAGGCAGAAGGACCCTTCACCAGATTACAGTTGGATTTTATTGAGTTGCCCCCTAGCAATGGACTGAAATATATACTTGTCATAGTATGCCTTTTCTCAAGATGGGTGGAAGCGTATCCCACTCGAAGAAATGACAGTCTTACAGTTGCTAAATTGTTGTTGAGGGAGTTAATTCCACGCTTTGGTTTTCCAGTCACTTTGGAATCAGATAGAGGCCCTCATTTTAATAATGAAATAATTCGATTAATCTGTGCTGCATTTAACATAGAACAAAAACTGCACTGTGCTTATCGTCCAGAGGCTTCTGGAATAGTTGAACAGTTAAATGGCACAATCAAGTCAAGACTAGGGAAGGTGTGTGCATCCACAATGCTGAAATGGCCAGATGCATTACCTCTTGTATTGATGGGTCTCAGAAGTATTCCAGACATAAAAACAGGAATGAGCCCACATGAAGTTCTCATGGGAAGAGCAATGAGACAAGCATTCATTCCTGGAAATAAATTAATGAATATAACTGATGATCTGGTATTGGACTATTGCAAAGGATTGGCTGAAATGGTGCGTTCTGTCTCTCACCAGGTTGGAGAAGACGCAGTTGAAAGACAGCCAGACCAAGCACATGATTTGAATCCTGGAGACTGGGTGCTAGTGAAGAAACACGCAAGAAAGTCGTGCCTAGCACCAAGGTGGGATAAACTGCGTCAAGTCATACTTGTCACTACCACAGCAGTGAAGTGTGCAGGTTTGCCCAATTGGATTCATGCCAGTAATACCAGAAGAGTTCCGAGCCCATCAGAACAACAAGAGCAACCACTGACTGAACAGGCTGAAGCTTCAGGAGTTGTAAGCTGTGAAATTGAAGAATCTAGAGTGATAGATTCTGAAAGACAACCATATGACGAACAGCCAGGTACAAGTCAGGAAGAGTGGATACCAGTGATTGAAGTAATTGATGATGCTATTGAAACAAGAAGAAGAACAGAACTGAAAAGACAGGAAAGTAGTCAGGAAGAGACAGGGGAAGAAGAACATACTCAGGTGGAAACAAAAAAATACTTTCAGGAACCTGAGGAGGGAATACTAGAAGAACACGTTCAGGCAGAAGAAGAAAAGTTTGAAGTAAGACCTGAACAGGATCAGATAGAGTTAGAAGAACAAGTTCAGGCAGAAAAAGAAAAGTTTGAAGTAAGACCTGAACAGGGTCAGATAGAATTAGAAGAACAAGCTCAGGAAGAAGAAGAACAAAGTACGATAAGATCTGAGCAGGTGGAACACAGAGAACGAGAACAGATTGTGCCTAGATTAAGTGAAATTAAAAGAACCTTGAGAGGAGATAAAGAAGGTGAAACTGCAGTACAAATCAAAAGAATCAGAAAGGAGACAATTGGCCTACTGGAGTAAAGAAATTAAGATATCATTTGAGAAAATCAGAAAAGAAACCAGAACAAGTAAATGAAATCACAAGTCAAACACAATCTAAACAAACCTTACCGAAAATAACTCGAAGAAGTCCAAGATTGAGAAATTTAAACAGAAGATACAAGGCTCCTGAATGGACCTATGCCATACTTGAAGAATTTGAATCTCTAGATCTGAGTGATGAAATAGAAGAGGTACATATTGCACAGATTGATGAAAGCAAATTGAGGCCTCCTTAAGAACGAAAAGAAAGTCAAATTGACAAAGGATAAGAGAAAATAAATTTTCTCTGAAGTAAAATGGCAGAAATTGAAGTTACCGAAAGACTAAAACGTGGATTGAAAAGAAAATGTTTTAGATTTAGTTTTTGTAGTATTTTATTAGTAGCATTAGTATGGTTATTCCTAACAGTAGGAGTACCTTTGTTAATGAAAACAAGTGACAAAAATAATACAGATACTAATGATAAGATAGATAGAATAAAAGGAACTAAAATAGAAATAGGGATAGAAGATGAAGCAAATTATCATAATGAATCAGACTATAATACGTCCTCTAATGTGTTCATTAAATTGTTATTTCAATATGTTAGTACTATGGAGATTAATAATTGCTATGTGTGTATGAAGTTACCCTCATCGGTATCAGAAGGGGTGACATATCACCATATACCTTTAACATATGGTGTGTCATGTAGTATTTTATCAAGTCTATTTTATGATACAGGGAGACTTCAGTATTTTTATTTCAAATCTAGATGTAGTATTTTCTGATTCACCTATTAGAAAGAATATGAATCCAGTAGTTAGTAGTAAAAATGCACAGTTTATGGGCAAATTTTTCTTAACAATGAGTTCAATAGATTTAGTTCAGGCACATAAAGATAATCTAACATGTACATTAAGAAAGGAAGAAAAATATTTTTTATATTTAGTAGAAGAAAGGAGACAGGATTTAATAAAGAAAGCAACTGAACAGAAAACCCATGTACCTCAATGGGCTGGGAAAGGGGGAATCTATGCAAATGGCAAGGCTCATGCTGCGATGTCCCTGGATTTTGTGAAAAGGGGAAAATTCTGCCTCCATAGATTAAGGACAGATTATAACAATAATTACATTGGTTCCAGTGAATGTGAACACAACTTCCTAATTTTAGGAGGGTGGGGACTAAAAGGGGGAACTGATCCTGTATTTCCAGGAGTTTATTATGTTTGCGGGAACAATGCATATTATAGGTTACCTACAAGATGGTACGGGAGCTGTTACTTTGGAATAGTTTTCCAAACATTTATCATGTGGACAGAATTAGTGGAACCAATGGAAATTCTAATGGACTAACACGTAGAAGAAGAGCTAGTTTTTCTGAAATTGTAGGAGATATTTTTAGTACATTGATACCCTCAGTTGGAGTCATTCTTAATTCACAGAAAATTTGTAAGTTATCAACCATAGTTGATCGTCTTTCTACAGATACTGCAGGAGGATTCTTAATGATTAACACAGAGATGGTTGCAATCAGGTCTATGGTTTTACAGAACCGTCTTGCTCTTGATGTATTATTAGCAAAAGAAGGTGGAGTTTGTGGCATTTTGAAAATTCAACATTGTTGCACTTACATTCCAGACAAGAGCAGAGAAATTAGAGGATATATTGAAAACATTACAAGAATGCATAAAGACTTGACCCAACTGGAGGTTGACAGTGTGTGGGGAAGACTAACAAAAAGTATAACATCAATAGGGAAATGGTTTGCTGATTTTGGGAAAAGTTTCCTAGGTCAAATAATAATACCATTAGTCATGATAATAACCGTAGTGATGATAATAATGATTACATATAAGTGTTGTAGAAAAGGAAGGAGAGGAAAATACATTTTGAAAGAGAAGGAAAGGGAAAGAAACGAAAAAGAAAATATGATGAAATACAGTTGGAAGAAATGAAATGCAAACTATATAAGAAAATGAAGGATTTAGAAGGAAACGAGTTGATTGATGGAAAATTGAGAGGAGAAATAGAGAACTGAGAAGTGCTAAAGTTGGTATCTGGGATGGGATGGGTAATTTTGTGATGGCTTAAGATGCCATCAGAGAGAGGATTGATGGAGCAAGGACTCGTAAATGAGACTTGCTCGGAAGCAATCCTCTCGTTTTAACTCATTAACGAATTACTAACTATGTGTTTGTAATTAATAATTCGCATTTTAGAAAAGACACGCGGGACAGTGAAGTTTGCATATGTGTTTACTAACCATAACATGAACGAAGGACTAAAACGCACTCTAACAAGGGATCTTTACTGCGCATGCGTCTACTGCATCTACTTAGTATGACGTACTAATGCTTGGAGGGAAAATCTTGCGCCTGCGCAAAAGATATTAAAATGGCCGCTTGAAAGTTCACATGCATGGCACCTGCTTGACTAAATAGAAAATGAGTTTTATACTAACGCAAATGCAGAAAAGGGTAATAATAATTAAAGTAGGTTAGAGTAGAGGTTGGTGGTATACAGTGAAACCATTTATTTTTGAGAATAACATTTCTTCTTTTGACTTTATTATTAGTGCACATTTTGGGCCTATCACACTTGTCTGAATTGAGCTGACTGACTTGACCCCGCACATGCGCAGATGAGAAAGAATAAGGAAGGATGAGTAAGGATTTGTCACGCGTCCAAGGCCAGAGAAGATGTGCCCTGGGAACATGAGGGTGAAGAGTTCATATGAAGACGACTTATTCATGAAGTTGAAACATTTTGTATTAATAAAGTTTGGAAATGTATGGGAAAGGACATGATTTAATAAAGTTTGAGGGGATGGGTTTAAACGACAATGGTTCAATGAAAATAAGTGAAATGTAAGCATGGTGTGACGATCATCCCCCCTCGCCTGACCAATCAGTTAGTATTTTATGAAATTGAAACATTAATGGGTGGTACATGGTTATGGAAAGGTATAACTGAGGTAGTTTTAGTTAGTTAGTTTGGCAGTCACGGGAGAAGACACGGGGAGAAGCGTCGATGCTGGAAGTCTAGAGCTCGGGATGCTGTCGGTGCTGGGGGTGGTGCTGAAGCTGTGAAGCGCTGATGAAGAAAATCGAATGCAGAACCATCTATTTTAACTTAATTGGATTAGAAAGAAGATCGCGGAAGAACCACGAGGAGGAAGAGAGTGTCAGAGAGGGGTGCGACGCAGTTGTTGGTATTTAGAGAGGTGAAGTATCCTGTCCCGATACCTGTCCTGAAGTCTTTGTCTCCAGATCTATCCCGGGGGACCCTTACCAGCCCTTTGGCCAGGGGGTTGGTCTTCACACCATTCTTGGTAACTATAAATTCATCGTATTGATAGATGTTCTTCTCTCTCTGTCCTCTCCTTTCTGAGCATAGTTATTGTGTGAATCTGAATTATTATTACTTATTGAGTATTGATTGAATTGACACTCTTGCGAATGAGGGTGTTTGTACTGAAACTTTGAGATGGTTCACATTCCATTAATTTAGATAAAGATTTTAAAACTTCCCGAGTCTGTGATTATTTCAATTTTAAATCAAGAAATGTTTAATAAGTTATGTTAATTATCACCATCAACTAGTTCCAACTAATGGTCCATTGACCAGAGGAAAGAACTAATTGATCAGTGAAAGGTTAGTTAGGAAAAAGAAATAACTAAATCCTGTAGTATGAAATCTATAAACTACAAGCTCCAGCGGTCTACTTGGTATTAGTGGAAGAAGTTATATGGGCCCAGGTGAGTATATGGTAGTGGAGTATCTGTTGCTAGTACACCGGTGGATCAGTTGCATCTTCACAAACCAACTGCCAACTAAAAAAAAAAAGTAAAGAAAAAAATGTCTTCATTACTGAATGCTAATTATCATTCATTGCGTCAATCACTGAAAACAAACACAGGTAGGCATAGGCTTGCCTAGTGATCTGACCGATGGGGAGTTGCCATATAAGAGCAACAAAGGCTTTCTAAGGATGCATCCCTTAAACAACCCATGAGGCTGTAAATTGGAATGAATGCCCTAAGAGTACAAGCAGAAAGGGGAGCGCTGTATTTCACAGCTACCACAACAAAACAGAGGTGAAGGATTTCCCTGGAACCTTCCAAACCAAACATACTGTTCTCATGACCCACAGTGGCATTGCAACACAGAAATGCAGAGCACAAGGATGGCTAAAGGAAGGATTTGTGGTGGTACTAAACACATTTAAACGCCAGGCCGCCTCCGGCAATTAAAAAACAAACAAATAAATAAAGTAAATCTAACCACAGGTTAACAATCGTAGTAAAGACTAACTCCTCTATAGATTCCAACACATTTGGAAAAGGTATGGTGCTTCTGTGCCAAAAGATTACAAACAACATTAGTGCAAATCAGTTCATATTAAACAGTTTGAAATATAGCCGAGGCCTTCTCTTCCAAACAAAGTGACAAAAACACAATCTAAAGATGGTAATGAGAATGTGCAGAAAGGCTCTGAACTTCCTAGTGTGTCAAACAAACACACAAAACAACTGTGAAAGAAGACAATGGTCTGAATTTGGAAGGACGGGGGAACGTCGTCGCTACGTGTGAATCTTATCATTTTTCTGATTCAGTACATTTCAAATGCACCAAGTTTGCTGAGTTTACATAACTAACGGGACCCTCCTCTGGCTGGTTCATTTAGAAGAAATGCGCACTTGCCACATCAGATTGTATTACACAGGATTCAAAAACATAATGGATAGTTGATAACATAACGAGAATAGCAGACAAAAAAATCTATTACATCAAACCACACTTTAAAATCAGAGTGACGTCTGCGATAAGCTCACACGTGTGCCTTGCTAAATGCTGTTCGTTTAAGAAAAAGAACAACTCTGGAGTCCGTATATTAGTAAGTGGTGACTGTGAAATGCCATTAAACCCCAGAAGCAAGTGTTTTGAGAATGTCTACGAGTTGAGCGTGGTTTTGCAGCCATCAAAGCGGTGATCGGGCAGTCATACTGGACACTAAGTCAACAGTTTATTAAAGGGGGAGCGCCTACCGCAAAAATACATTGTAGCACACACAAGAACGATAGGCACTGTACACGTGGCGTTGACCTTCTGCACTTGGCGGCTCTTTCGCTGGTTATGCTCCCAAAGTGCCTTACCACCCATCAGACAGCCACGGATGACAACTGTGAGGTCCAGCACGCACCAAATCATACCCACTGGGTGCCTAGGGAAAGGAGACATGAAGCCCGTAGGCCCCGGGAAAGTCTATCATTTGCGGGAATTAAGGGCATCATTGCTCTATCCAACAGACGCCGCTTGTTTTGGCAATGGGAGTGTCTCCATCGCCATTAAGAACCTGAAATGGTCTGCAGAGCAGTGGACGAAGTGCATTAAAACAAGCAGCAACGGGCAAAGAGAGACGGGGTAAGCAGCGAAGCGGGGGGAGTTGGGACAGACAAGCAGCGACCTGGGAGGGGTCGTGGGGATGGGCAAGAGTGTTGTGGGAGGGAGCTGGGAGATGGGCAAGCAACAATAGGGGGGGGGGAAGCAATAATGAAGGCAAAGCAAAACAAGCTGCCACAAGCACGAGCATGAAACAAAGAAGAAAATAATGCAGAAAAACAAACATATAAGCAGCAAAGTGTAAGGTTTCAAGTAATTGGGTAGTGCTCTGTGGGAGGAAACAAAACACAAAAAGGGGGGACAAAGAGCGAAGATTAACCACTAGCAGGAAAGCCTTTTTAAAGGACAACTGAAGTAACAAAAAAGCAATGGGGGGGGAGCTGTAAGCCCACAAACTGTATACAACATGTCTCTTAGAAACAGCCCTGGCACTGCCTAGGCTCGACCTAAAAAAACATGTGTGTCTGTTTGGAATGCCTACATGTAGTAATACATGCCAGCCACAGCGCAGTACCATGGCACAAAAGTAATAGTATTAGTAATAAGTCTCTCCACATGATTTATCACTCAATAATCAGCTTTATATATATTTTGGAAATTTAGCCATTTTTCTTTAAACATCAGCTTTTAAAAATACACTAATTTTTGTCTTAAATTGACAATTCTAGCATACATATACGAATTAAACCAAGCGAAAGGTTCAAATTTAGTAGGCTAGCACATGAGAGTTACTGACATATAGTTGGAGAGCAACCAGTAACTCACGGGCTACTCGTTAGAGAAGCCTGTGTTACACACAGTGGGGCCATGCCTGCTGATGTGATCCTTTGGTTTTGTCTGTTTCCTGAACGCTGACACCAGACACCAAGAGATGCCGAGAGGCTCAGAGAGTGAGGAGCGCTGGTGAGTGAAGGCCGGTGGGGAGAGACTGAGAGCGGCGGTGAGGAAGTATTGGCGTGCTCCCTGCCATACAGTAGCCTCAGAGCCCCAGAGTGCCCCAGAGCGCAGTGAGTGATTGAATACAGCCGCCCGCACCGCAACACTAATGCCGCTACACCTTCGGATGCCTTGGCTTCCCACTGCTACGGGTAGCTCAGGGTGGAAAGAGGCTCACGAGTGGGCTCAGAGGGCGGCACGGGCAGCCGAGGGGCGGCGGTCCTCCCATAATCGGCAGGCAGGCAGCTGAGCGCCTGTTTACAGAGACTGAAACTGCAAAAAGGGGAAAAAGTTTTAAAAAATTGAAAAAACAAGCTTGGGCTGCACATCTACCTGCTTTCCTCCACCTGCTCCACTGGCTCTATTGGTTCCATCGACTTTTCTGAGAGTTTGTTCCATCAATTTGCCGACTAGTAGAGCCCAGCACCAATGAAGGCAACTGCCCAGGACTGGGACGCGTAAGTAGCAAGAGTGCGGAATTAGACGCCGCAGCAGAGAGAAGACCCGCTACAACGAAGGCAGCCTGTCTAGGTCCATGTTCGGCTTGCGGTCACAGTTGGTCTTCCCACTCGCATACACACCTGGGTTTGACCTTCAACAACAGCGGTCCCTTCTTCCTCCCTTCCCTCATTGAGTTGGCCATATTAGACCATACTGGATCCTATACTGATCTAAGGAGGACTACAGGACCCAAGAAGACGACAGGGCATTTTAGGGCCTTTACAATCAACACATCTCACAAACTACAACCTTCAAAGCATAAGTCCCTAAGGCGAAAGCATGCTCACATACAGAGATTGCTTAAACAAGAGACTGTTGGGCCCAGTGACCCCCTCCTCTCTCCTTTATGCGATGAATGCGAGGTAAGCAGTAGAGCGAGTGGCGATACCTTGTAAGGATAACTGGCAATGGTGGCCCTCCACAGTATTCCTGCCTCTGATAAGCTGTAGTGCGCCTTTCAGGTAACGCATCACCTACATAATAATCAGGCAGCTCTGATACCTTTCAACCAACCCAGGCACCCAGCAATTTGAGCACAGTCAGTGCAAGGACACCAACGGATGTCTTCAACAGCGCAGCAGCCTGATACAGCGCTTCGACTCTCCCAAAGGAGAACAAAAGATGCAAACAAGCCCTCTAACCCGTTCATACCTGGGTGGAAAGTCTCCCACAGACTTTTTCATCAGCAACGCACCTATGCAATCATGGCAAAACGAAGGGGGTCTAGGAAAAATACCTGATTGTCTGGTCAAGCCGCTTTAAGAGGTCTCCCAATACGGCATTTTTACATCTGTATCCTGCCTGACAGTAAAAGAAATCTACCCTTTTACTTGGTCAGATCATTCTATAATCTTATTTGATTATACGATCCCAAAAGTCCAGGGGGGAGGGGCAGCCAAAGCCCACCAAATCGCTTATAAAGCCTGGAACAAGATTGATAAGGCTATGCTTCAGTCCCAAACGGACATGCCGCGGAGCCACTTATAAATGTACATACAGATCTGGGAGCCAGCAAATACACTGACTGGCTTAACGAAGCCTTAAGGGCCACGGTACCCATCTGTAAAAATTCGGGGAATCGCAATTCACCCCTGGATTACAGAGGCCCTGCGACAGGAAAAACAAAAATGCCGCAGACTTGAAAGACGCTGGAAAGCAAAACATGATAAAGCAGACAAAAGCAACTATAAGTCTGCATTGGTTCAATATAAAACCATGCTGATTTACTGGAAAAGGGCCTTTTTACCAGGCAGATTGAGAGAGCCAAGAACTCATCCAAAGAACTGTTTGGGGTAGTAGAAAAGCTCACCTCCCTACCTAAGAAAAAATCCACTAAGATCAATCAATGCTTCTGTGATGACATTGCCAATGCCTTTAGAAATAAAGTTAAAGATATCTACGACTCTCTTGAAGCCACCCTCACACACAAACCAACTGAGGTATTTCAGAGTGTAGATCCCAAAGAAAAGATCTTTCAGAGCTTTTCACAGGTTTCTACTGAATTAGTGGAAAAACACATTA
Source organism: Calotriton arnoldi (assembly GCA_963921515.1). Taxonomy (NCBI): domain Eukaryota; kingdom Metazoa; phylum Chordata; class Amphibia; order Caudata; family Salamandridae; genus Calotriton; species Calotriton arnoldi. The sequence goes on along the minus strand of CAWUFW010000098.1, from coordinate 3,849,533 downwards.
GGGAAATTAAATCTGGACCCCCGTTGGATCCTTGTCCCACCGCAGTTCTGAAAGATATAGCGAAGGAGGTGAGTCCTATTCTCACAGAAATATTTAACAGCATGTTCACGTCTGGTATTTTTCCTGCTCTATGGAAGGATGCGTCAATCCTTCCATTGATAAAAAAAACCTCATCTGAACGCATTAAACCCGAGCAACTATCGCCCAATTGCCAGGCTGCCACTTCCAGCCAAGATAGTGGAGAAAATCATGAATAAACAATTAGCTAATTTTATTCAAGAAAATGATTTACTTGATCCCTCCCAATTCGGCTTTCGGCCTGAACATAGTATGGAGAAGATTAGGACTGTGATGGACAGAGGGGGTGCTGCCGCCCTCATACTCCTCGATCTGTTGGCAGCTTTCGACACTGTTGACCATAATTTATTGCAATTGCGTCTGGAAACATTAGGGGTTAAACATTAGGGGTTAAGGGTATGACACTGGCCCTGTTATCTTCCTTTCTGAAGGAAAGAAGACAAACAGTGACCCTGGATCAGTTTAAATCAACCCCTTATGTCCTACCATGTGAAGTTCCACAGGGCTCATCACTTAGCCCATCCCTGTTTAACATCTATGTATCAGAACTGGCCCCTTTGATCCAGCATTTCGGCTTCAGTCTAACATCGTATGTCGACAACACACAGATTGTGGTTGAGGCATACAAAGATCAAGTCTCTCCAACATTGCAGTTCCAAAACTGTATGGTGGAAATTAACAGATGGATGGGCAAGCACTGTCTTAAACTTAACTCGGAGAAAACCGAAGTAGTGATCTTTGGGAATCTACAACCCAGATGGGATGGCCTTTGGTGGCCGGTTGAGATGGGTGAACTGCCAATACCAGTACAAATGGCAAAAAATCTCGGGGTACTGATTGATAACAAATTAACTTTATCTCAGCAGACCAATGCTATTGTGTCGGCCTCCTACCATCTGATTAAGAAACTGAAGAAGATTCTGCCCTATATCCCCATCGATTCCAGGAGGACGGTAGTGACTGCACTTGTGCTGTCAAAGCTAGACTACTGCAACAGACTCTACCTGAATATGCAGAAACAATATAAAAAAAACTACAGATGGTACAAAATGCAGCCGCAAGACTCTTATTTAATATCGCTAAGTATGAGTCAGTCGCTAAGGAAATCCGGAGACTCCACTGGCTTTCTGTGGCACATCGTATCAAGTTCAAATCGCTATGCTAAGCATATAAGGCCCTGAATAATACTGGACCAGTGTTTCTTAAAAACCTCTTCTCCTGGTACCATCCTGCCAGACAGCTACGATCCACTGGCGCCAGACTTATGATGGTTCCGAGGATTCGTACCTCCAGTTGGGGAGGCCGAAGCATTTCTTATGGCACGGCTAAATTATGGAACACGCTTCCATTAGATAGCAGAGCAGCAAGCTCACTTGCCTCTTTTAGAAAGGGTCTTAAAACATGGTTATTTCAGAATTAGGTTACTCCTTCTACGGGCTTACTCATACTCTTCAGCGCCAAGACAAGGTATTCGTGCGCTCAATACATTTTATTAACATAACATAACATAAAAGAAACTTAAACCGAAAGTGAAACTGTCACTGTTGAGGACCTACACGAGATGAACATCGACAACTTGAGCAACATCAAAACAAGTAATAATCAACACAACAGCAACCTAGCAACCCAATTATTGGAAACAAGCATGTTTCCATTGCTTGCCTCCTCTCAACAAAGCACAAAGAATAAAAGTGCAACAAAATCAAAACAGTTATTTAAGAAAAACTATCGCCTCAAAAGCACAGCCGAGAGTGGGAACTTCCGGGCTACACAAACACCCAAGTACCCACAAAGTGCACTCCTTCCCCCCCACATAGCCCATGTCGCAGACGTACTTCATCTTGCCCTCTGCTGAGGGGGAACAACTCTATCATTGAACTGTCATGAGATAGTTCTCTAATGGAACTAGAACCTACAACAGAGGTCGTGGCTTGACCTCCCCGTAAAAAAACAAAAATGGGGACCCAACTCTAGAAGCGCTACCAGGCCCTCTGAATCCATTCCTAACTCGGTCTGTGTGCAGCAAGCGGAGGCCGTCGCCCCTGTAAAGTGTGCTAATCACAGGGCCGGGGCCTACCCTCGTCCCAGGAATGACGTGAGGCTCACACTGTGTTGCTGGTGTGGCCGGAAGACCCCGAGCGGTCTTCCGCCGTTTATTTATCTCCTTGGGACGCGCCCGCCCCGATGAGTGTGTGCGGTGGCAACAATGTAGTGGAGAGCCCGGGTGGCTCTCTACATCCCTTCTTTTCTTTAGCCACTACCAATCACATTAACCTCATGCTCAAGGTAAAATGCACACAACGTCTCTGAGCTGCTGGCTGGGTGCAGGGTTCGGCCGGAGACCATACCTCTGGCTCTGAGAGCTGGAACGCGTCTATGCTTCTGCCGGACGGCATGTCGCCGGTGCACTCAGGGTACCCTGACTGGACGTGTTTTGGGCTTGCGAGGCCGCGCCACTCCAGGTCTCTTCTGGGTCTCTGCTGAGAGTTGGTGCGAGCGGCAGACTGCCACTCAAGGGGCTCTCAGCTTCCTCCAGCTCGATACGCCCATCTTGATCCGGGTGTGGTCCTTGCACTTTCTTAAACCAGGACACGTTCCGGGTGACCATTCGCGTGCCTTTCTGCGCTGAGACCATGGTCCCCTGGATGCAGACGACTCTCCACAGCTCGGGCTCATATGGGGTCCGGAACTTCCAGCCGGGGTGTCTGTCCTTGACAAACACGTAGTCACCTACGCACAGTGAGGGTGTCTTTGCGCCTCTAGCGAGACTTGCCTTGTGGTTGGGCTTGCACCGCCGTGTTATCTCTTTCCGGGGGACTCCATGCGGGATCAGTCGGGATGCTGTCCCGTGGGGCTCGTTTGAAGAGCAGGTAAGACGGTGCACAGTGGGTGGTGCTGTGGGGGGTCCGTCGATATGCGTCGAGGAACTGGTGTAGTGATCTTTCGGCATCCTCTTCCCTTTCCACTGCAATGCGCAGCGCTCGGTTGAGAGTCCTCGTGAAGTGCTCGACTACTCCATTTGCTTGCGGCCACTGCAGGGTGATCTTCCGGTGTCGAATGGATTTCCTCTCCAGGTATTCCTGGAACTCTCGTCCCTGGAACGGGGGTCCATTGTCGGACCTGATCTCCTCGGGAGGCCCAGCAATGCAAAAGTTTTATCAAGGACTGCTTGAACCTGGGAGAACGCTTGGACGCGACCACTTCCACAACAGGGAATTTCGAGTAGGAGTCCATTAGTACTAGCGTGCTGCGGCTATCGGGGAAACTGCCAAAGTCAAAGCTGACTCTCGACCAGGGTGTTTCACTGGGTTCTTCTGTGACAGCTGGTGCAGGGTCACCAAGTTATTGTGCATCAATGGCAGTTCCGGATCTTCTCCTCCACCATGGCATCCATGCCAGGGAACCACACTTTGGTTTTCGCCATTCCTTGGTGTCCGACGTGAGCCAGCCCAACAACCCGGTCTTGCAGTTGCTTCGGGACCACAATGACATGGCCTCGCAGCACAACGCCGTGGTCCCCTTCGCTGAGTTCACTCCGGACCCTCCATAGCTGTTGCCTCGCCTGATGATCTTCTGCATTGAACGCGTGTGCACCATCTAGGAAGTGTGCCCATCCTTTGGCGAGCAGAGCTTCCTTGACCCCTATCAGGGTCTCATTTATTGCGGTAGCCAGACCAATTTCCTCTAGCGTCACTCCCTTGGGGCATGCTTCTTGGGTGACCATCCTAACGAGTACCTCTGTGTGTTCTTCAGCGTGTGGGAGGTGCAGATGTGTCGTGTCCGGGTGCCTTGAGAGATAATCGGCTGGGTTGCGGGTCCCTGGGCAGAATACGACCTCCAACCTATAGGCTTGTAGTTGAACTGCCCATCGTTCTATTCTGGGGGGTGCCAGCCTCGACGTTCCCGCGAACAAAGGGATTAACGGCTTGTGGTCCATCACTACTCGAAACTCCTGTCCATAGAGGTACAGGTGGAAGTGCTGGCACGCCCACTTGATGGCCAGTGCCTCTCTCTCGATCTAGGTGTATCTGGTTACTGTTTCCGACAAGGCACGGCTGGCGTACGCAACAGGCGCCCAAGTGTCACTGCTGCACTCTTGGAGGAGAACGGCTCCCAGGCCTACGGTGCTTGCATCTACGACCAGCTCAGTGCGCCTTCCAGGGTGAAAGTAGGCCATGACTTTCTTGCCCATTAGGGCGGTTTTGATGGCCTGAAATGCAGCGTTAGCCTCAGTGTTCCATGCCCAGGGAGTTCCGTTGCGCGTGAGGGCTCGCAGTGGTTCAGATAGAGAGGCCAGGTTTGGTATAAACCTGCCACAGTAGGTGGCCATCCCCAAGAAGCTGCGGACTTCTGTAGGTGTGGTTGGGGTCTGGGCTGACCGGATGGCGGTAACTTTCTTGGGGTCCAGTCTCAGCCCCTCTCTCGAGAAGACGTATCCAAAGAAATCGATTGACTCTTGGTAGAAGTAACACTTTGCCCTGTGGAGGGTGAGGCCACTGTCCGCCAAGCGTTGGAGCGTGGCTCGCAGATGCGTGTGGTGTTCTTCCAGTGTGTTCGAAAACACCAGGATGTCATCACTGAGGTTGATGACGCCTTGTAGGCCGGAGACAGGGTCTCCCTGATGGCGTTTTGGAAGACCTCAGCGGCCGATGACACCGCGAAGCTCAGCCTCTTGTACCTCCTGAGGCCCACGTGGGTGGAGAACGTGGTGATGTTTCGGCTCTCCTGCTCGAGCTCCAGCTGATGATACTCGGCATTCAGCTCTAGCTTCGAGAACCACATGGCCCTTTTGAGGTCTGCCACAATGTCGTCCATCGTGGGTGTTAGGTGTCGCTCCCTCTTGACGGCCTTGTTGGGGTGGTGCATATCCACGCACAGCCGGATGGCCCCGGGCTGTTTGGGCTTTGGTGCAATAACCAATGGCGACACCCACGAGGTGGGGCCGGACACACGTTCAATGACGTCCAGGTCTTCTAGCTTCTTCAGTTCAGCTTCTACCTGTGGTTGTAAGTGGAATGGCACTCTCCTGTGTCTCAGGGCTGTTGGTCTGATGGATGAGTCGATATGCAGTTTGAACTGCTTGCCTTTGAGCTTACCCAGGCCCTTGAACAGTTTTGGGAACTCCTGCAGGATGGCATCAGCGTGGGAGTCATGTACCTGGTTCGCAAAGAAGACGAGGCCTAGGTATTCTGCCGTGTGGCAGCTGAGGAAAGTTCCTTTCTTCCCTTCGGTGACGTGGAACTTTGCCCGTGTCGTGTGCCTGTCGCTGGTGACTTCTACTTCAATCGCTCCTCTTTAGGGGAGCGGGCGTGTTCCTCCGTAAGTATAGATTCTTGCTTTTGTAGGAGCGAGTGGGGGTCGTGGTGACAGTCGCTCATATTGCTATGAGTCCATGACATTTACGGACGCCCCTGTGTAAATCAGCGCTTGCACGGTGTACCCGGTCACTTTGACGGTGCACATGGGGGGAGGTCGCCTTTGCTAGTCGGAACGGCTCACGAATGATTTGACGAACACGCCCTCATCGTTGTTTTCTATGTCGAAACGGCGCCCCTGTACTGTGCTCTCTTCCTGGGCATGATGGTCGTCGATCGACAGCTGATGGATGTTCGTCGTGACTCTGTGTGATTTGGTGAAGGTTAGCCGGGACCTGCCGCTCCTACATACTTTCGCAAAGTGATTTTGCTTCCTGCACCGGGAACAGACTTTCCCTTTTGCAAAACAAGGGCCGGTTGGGAGGTGTTCGGCCTTGGTGGTGTTGCGCGTCGAGTTCTGGAGCCTGTCGGCGGCTTCGACCCTCTCTTCCTTAACCTGGACATTCCAGGGGGCATACGACGCAGTGGCTCCTCTGTTGAGGGTGGATTCCATTTCGTCCGCTCAGGCGTATGACAGCTCGTGAGACCGGGTGAGAACGAGGATGTCGCCCAGTGACATTCCAGGTTGTTGGAGGATCAAACGCCTGAGTACCACTGATCGGCACCCCTGGATGATCGGGGCCCTTATCTCCTCTCTTTGGTCTGCGAGCGTGCGGGTACTTGCGAGCCGCCTTAGCCGTGCGTAAAACATGTCCACTGACTCAGTTTCAGACTGCTTTGCCTGCCGTAGTTTGAACCGCTCAAAATCGGGGTTGAGTTGGTGGTCAAAGTGTCGATTAAGCGCTGCGACCGCAGCCTCGTAGTCATCCTCGTTCCCTGTGTTGGGGAGTGTCTCAAACAGGTCATAGAGCTCTCCGCCCCCATAGTAGATAAGTAGCAATCTCTTCACTGCCCCGTCTGTCTCTCTCGTGCCCCTGAAATAATGGTTGAGGCGCCCGAACCAGGCTTTCCAGCGTGGGGCTGCAGTTGCAGGTTCGACGATTTCGCTGAACGGAGGTAGCAGGGTTATCGCTGCGTGGTTGTGGAAATGAGGTGGTGCTGCCGCATGTGCCTGGGGATCTGCCGCTCCTGCCTGTGGGCCGGCCACCCCTGCCCGGGGTTGTGGGCTCACGATCTATGTCTATTTGGTTTGTTTTGCCTGGGCGCACTGGCAGTTGGTCTGCTTTCTCGATGGCCCCCTTCCTCCTTCGTCTCTTGCAGTTTGGGCTGGTGCAGTGGGGGGGGGGGGGGTGGCAGGCACCTTTGAGCAGTATTTTAGTGGGTTTTTTTTCTCTTCGCCCTTAAAATGTTGAACATTCCCCTTTGTGTGCTTGACTTTCATACTGTTTGCACATTGGGGCTCTCTGTGTCTCCTCCATTCATTGCCTTACCTGCATGACCTGACCGGCTGTGTGGGTCTTTGGGGCTCTTGGCAGTCTTTTTTATTTTTTGTCTGGCCCGTGCACGCGACCAGTGGGGCCTAGCGCGCTCACCTGTGTCTTTGCACTCTGCTTCGGGCGCTCCTGCGCCGCTCACTCAGGCTGCCCTCGACCCTGCTGTGCTTACCCGGAGGGTTCGGGCGGGGCTGCTGACTCCACATGCAGACGGCACCTCCCGCCGACCGTGCACGACTCGACCTGCCTTGAGGCACACGTGCGGCGATGCGGGGACGCTTTGGTCTTCGTCCGTGTAGGAGGTGGAGGGGGAGGTGCGACCTGCAGATCCGACGTGCTCCGGTGAGTCGGTGAGGCGCGGGTTCAACACCAGCCTTGTCGCCAGTGTAAAGCGTGCTAATCGCAGGTCCGGGGCCTACCCTCGTCCCAGGAATGGCGTGAGGCTAACACTGTGTTGATGGTGTGGCGGGAAGACCCCGAGTGGTCTTCCGCCATTTATTTATCTCCTCGAGATGCGCCCGCCCCAAGGAGTGTGTGCGGTGGCAACAATGTAGTGGAGAGCCTGGATGGCTCTCTACAGTCCCCACTTCTTCCTTCACAACAGTGGCGCTGGTCACTCCCCAATGTGCAATGAAACAGCATGAATTGGGACACTCTTGGCAGCTCTTAAACACTGCTCCTGGTCATCCCCAGGGCCCATGAGGCCAACATTTACCCAAATAGCAACACAGAGGGCAATTTGGCAGAAGAAGGGGGCACTTCAGAGTCCATAGGAATCCCCATCTTAAATAATTAATTGCGCTATGGTACCCAAGTGAGCATTGACAGAATGCGCGACATCTACAGAAGGAGTGATGACATCACCCCACAGCGAAAGCAACGAACACCAACACCCCAGATCTCTTGTCAAACTGGGAGCCATGACAGTCACAGCAAATTTGATCAGCCCTCTTTCCAATCAAACATTGAACAGGGAAACCTTGTGGGAACAATCATTTCCACCTTGGTTGCAACCATAAATGCCCTGACCTGGCAGTCGGATAAATTAGAATTACAACTGAAACTGATTCACGCTCTAGCCATGTCAATTACCAGGCTGGAGGGCAAACTTAATGCCCTAGAATAGAGGGAACATACCGCTCATACAGATGATGAAGGAAAGTTTACATGCGCATGCCACCCTATAGTTGAAAAGCTATGTACTCTGCCCGAGGTCTTCACCTCAATGATTATGAAGTGAAAGTGAGCCCTCAAATGTTAAGTACTCATCAAAAAAAAGTGAAAGCCTTCCTCTTACAAATATGCCTCTGGACTTGGCGTGCAATCCATCATCAGCTGAAGGAGCACCAGTGTATGGAACGACAACTTATTCGCCAGGCCACGAGGAATCAGCTGTCAAAGCCCTCCCCACTGCTTGGGAGGGCACATCCAGGGCTGACTCAAAAGGCCAAGAATCGGCAACCAATGAAAACATCCCACAAGCTGCACGAAAACCAAAGCACCAAACCCTGCACAGATTAGTCATGGCAAAGATAAAAGTAAGAATAACCAATGGACCAAAATACTCTCTAAAAGATCAAAAAAGAGACTAAAAAGGCTCAAAATAAAGCAGTGAAACTACAGCTGCAAACCTCAGGTAATAGTGAGTATCAAACTTGTGCAAACCTATCGGATACTAACTCAGCAAGTATCTACCTAGTTTCAAGGAAAAGGCAAAAGAAAGCAAAAGAGCTCCTGAATTCAACGCAACATCCTTTATCCACACTGTCATGCCAGCCTGCATCAGTGCTCCCCTCAAGATCCATTCAGGACGTTTCGGAATCACATACTCATCCGCAAACCTTGGCAGAGGTTGCACAGCCTGCAAACTTTCACCCCAGACAAGGCTCCAAAAGTCAGTTAACAATCACAATGGTACCCCAAAAAATCACAAGAACCAGCTAATGTGAAGATCCTTAATAGCAGCCCCAATTGGTTTACGCCTGAAATAATTCCGGATGACAACATTAGAGTCAAGCCTACCAATGAAAAGACTAAATGATCTTACACCGACAAAACTGACCCTCACCCCGCTTTATCTAACTGAGGGCCAACGTTATATCCTAAATAGATCAAAGGTGCTGCATCTTTTTAGAAACATCCCAGCCTTAGCTAGCACAACCACGGAAGACATTCTGGGGGTAAAGTTCAAACTCCTGGCAAACAGTAAGAACGGAAGAGAATGACGATTCTCCAATTAATATGCAGAGAGAATCTTGATTTCATTAAAGACAAGCGGAGGCTAACATTATGCAAATTCTTTTATTTGTTGCCCAAACATGCAGCCCTTTAAAGAATGTCAATACATCATAAAACATAAGAATGTTCATAACACTATAAATAGACAGAGCACGCTCCCATCTTCCTCTTAGGCTGCGATGACACCAAGGATTAGACACATCGTGGCATCCCGTTTGCTCCTAAGCATTGTTATCTTAAGGATCAAGGAAAAAAACTGTATAGTAAAGATATACTGAAGCAGTAGAACACAAAAGCAATAAACAACTTCAGTGAGCATTTCATTAATTTAAGAAAATATAGCAATAAACAACTTCAGTGAGCATTACATTAATTTAAGAAACTAGTAATAATATCTAGTCCATACTCCTCAGGGTGAGGAGGGTGGGATAATGTTAGCCTCCGTTTGACTTTAATGAAATCAAGATTCTCTCTGCATATTAATTGGAGAATCGTCATTTCATTACAAGACCGGAGGCTACCATTATGCATATTCAAAGCCGTGTAAGGCTACTCTGCTAACATGCTCTACTGGTCTCAAGTAAAATTTTGAGAAGGTGCTTGCATTGGACCAATCAGCTGCTTTAAGTATTTCAGACAGGGATCCTCCTGCCCAGAATACTTTACTAGCCATTGCACTCCTAGAAGAGTTTGCCCCAAACCTAGAGAGATCCACGCCTGCTTCGTGCATAATGAGACGAACCCATCTGGCTAAGGTAGCTGTAGAAACTGGTCTATATGGTCTAACATGATAAGAGAAGTTGGTCAGTGTCGTGAGATCTGAATGTTGAAATTTTACTCTCATATGTCTTCATACAATTAACTACACAGAATTTTTCACACTCGTGGAAAAAGGGATAGAATATAGACTCTGACATGGTTTTGGTTCTTTTCCAAATATCGAAATGGACACCTTCAGAAGAATAGAATCTATTGGAAAGTTCTAATGCTTTAATGTCTGAGACTCTTCTAAAGGAGATTAGACAGAGTAAGGTCACCAGTTTCATGGAAATGTGCTTAAGGGAGAGTAAAGGGTTACTAGGCCAGGCCATGAAGAGTTTAAAAATTAAGTTGACATCCCATAAGGATTCGTAGTGCTTTAGGTGGTCTTCTCAGTCTAACTCCTTTCATTACTCTTTTGATTAGGGGGTTACTACCTATTGCAAGATTATTAATCAAGGCATGACCTGATGAGATTGCAGATCTATAACAATTGATAGTTCTGTAAGAGAGGCCTGAATCAAAAAGATGTGCTAGATAGTTGGCTACCTGTTGTAAAGAGCTTTCCACTGGATCCAGATCCCTTTCCACGCACCAACTAGACCATTTCCTCCAAACGCCTCTGTATCTCTTTCTAGTTCCTGGTGCCCATGAATCTTCCAGTAGGCTTTTAGCCTCTCCCGAAAGGTCTGAATATCTATCTGATCCCCTGAAATATTCCAAACAAGAAGGTTCATTTTCCCTTCTAAGACCAAAGGATGCTCTTCTTCGTCCGGACCTTGAAGAAGACCTAATGATGATAGGATCAGGCGTGGAAAACCCACCGCCAGTTCCATTACCCCGGGAAACCAAACTTGGGATCTCCAGCAGGGGGTTACTAGAATGATGGAGCATGACTCTAGTCTCACCTTCCACAAGAGTCTCTGTATCATGGAGAATGGGGGGAATGCATAACCCTTGATTTTCCCCCAGGATTGAAGGAAGGCCTCTACCGCTGTTGCGTTGAGATCCGGTCTCCAACTGAAATACGCTTGTACTTGGTAAGTTAGTCTGCTCGCAAAAAGGTCTATCTGAACTGGACCCCATAACTTTTGAATTAGTGCAAAGGCCTCTGGATTCAATTCCCAATCGCTGGAATCGTGGAGAAAACGAGAATTCCAGTCTGCCCTGATATTTTGAGTTCCCAGTATAAATTCCGCTCTGAGAGTGATCTTTTGATCCCAACAGAAATACCATATCTGCTTTGCTATATCTGAAAGAGCTTTGGATTTTGCACCCCCCAGACGGTTTATATATGAGACAGCAGAGAAACTGTCCAAGCGGATCAAGGTGTTGGAGTTCTTTAGTAACTTTTTGAAACTCATAAGGGCATTTAGACCCGCTAACATCTCTAGGCAGTTTATGTGTAGGGACTGTTGCTTCAATGACCACCTCCCCCCCCGTTTCTAGATTGTTTAGGCGGGCTCCCCATCCGCTGTTGCTCGCATCTGACTCTAGGGTAAAGTCTGGAAGGTTTCCGAAAATGGCTTTCCCGTTCCGGGCTTGGAGGTTCTTTAGCCACCAGAGTAGATCCTCTTGTGCGTCCTCCGATAGGAGTATTGAGTCCTCGTACCATAAACCCTTTCTCAAACCCAGTGCTTTTAGTCTCTGCAGGCCCTTGTAGTGGAGGGGACCGGGCAAATTGCTTGGATAGAAGATGACAGCAGATTTAGAACCCTGGCTATGTCTTTCAAGCGTATTGAGTCTTTTGAAAGGATAGAGGATACTTGTTTCCTTATTTTGGTTACTTTTTTGTGAGGAAGAATCAGATTGGATAGAATAGTATTTACCTGGAATCCAAGGAATTCTATCTTCTGTGTCGGTATCATGATAGACTTCTCTATATTTATTATGAATCCTAGATTCCGTAGGAGGTCTACTGCCAGTGCCAAGTGTTTTTGAACCTCTGTTTTGTCTTGAGACATAATAAGGATGTCGTCTAGATAAATAATTAGCCGAACTCCTCTCTCCCTGAGGTAGCTTACTACTGGACGAAGGACCTTGGTAAAACACCAAGGGGCTGAGGACAGGCCGAAGGGTAGACAAAGGAACTGATAAAGGGTTCCTTTCTAAGTAAAACGAAGGTACTTCTGGCTGTCCTTGTCCATGGGTATCGTAAAATAGACATCTTTGAGATCTAATTTTACCAGCCAGTCCCTGGCTTGTAAAATGTCTCTCAGAAGATGGATCCCTTCCATCTTGAAATGTCTGTAAGTTAAGAACTTGTTTAGATACTTTAGGTTTATGACAGGACGCCAACCCTTGTCCTTTTTGACTAGAAGAATTGTACTTATAAACCCTTTTGAAATCTCTGTTAAAGGTACCTTTACGAGGGCTCCCTTGTCTAACATCTGGGAAATCTCTGGATCTATTAGTTTTGAATTCTCTGTATCTAGAATCATTTATCTAGGTCTCTTGAGTTGAAGTGGATGTTACCAAAATTCAATTTTGAAGCCTACAATAGTTTCTAGAACCCAAGGGTCTTGTGTAATCTTTGACCAATTGTGTACGAAGCGTTTCAACCTCCCTCCCACCTTTGTATGGGAATAGGAAGTCGGGCTTACCTTGATAGCTTTGGTTTGAAGATCTGGGTCTCCCGCCACGGAACCTCGAGTTCCTCCCTCTTTGGGGATAGAAATTGGAGTTTGGGAGTAATCCTCTGTTGAAATGAGTGGGGCCTCTTTGATCTTGGGGGAAGAATTGGGACCTGTAGGCACCGCGGCTGACAGCCAGTCCCCTCCTGTCAGCCCTTCCAAAAAGTGGGCGTCCACCAAAAACTCTGTGCGTGTTAGACTGTGCTTTGCTAAAAGCGGTAAAGGTGGAGAAGTGATTTCACAAAGTTGTCTCCCAAGAGGAGTCCTTTGGTATCGTCCATGTCCTCCCTAGAGGACAAATCAGCTAGTTTAGGGTTCATTCTCAAAAGAACCGCTTTCCGACGCTCAGTAATTAGGTTAGCGTTGGCATTGTCTAAAAAACAAATGGCCCGTTGGGACCAGCCCCTCAGAAGATCAATATTGACTGGCATGTTTTTGGCCCTTGCCTCTTCAGTCATATCCGGAATCCGAGTTATTGGCCCGAGGATATCAAGGAGCTTGTCCTGACACTGTTTCAGGCATTTCTCTATCCCTTTCCTAGGGTCCTTCCTGAATTTGAACAGGAAGGTTATCAATTCTGGATCGAGGTTGGGGGTGTTACACACCTTATCCTCAGTGGAAGGTCTGGGGCACTCATTGCGCAGAAGGTTGCGAGTCTTTCTGTCCAGAGACTTTCTTACCCACTGAGTTAAATATTTATTAACGTGGTCCATGGGCCACCATTCTGAGCTGCGAGGGTGCCTAATGGACGTGGGGTTGAACATTTCCCCGCCAAGGCAGTCCTTGACAGATGAAGAAGTGGAAGGTTGCTCCAGCTCTTGGTCTAGATTCTCTAGGGTATCATAGGTATCTTGAGGATCGAAAATAAATTCGTCCATGTCCATCTCATCAAACTCTAGGGACACAGTTTGTGAGATAAAAGTGTCTCCAATATCATTTGTACCATGAAGGTTACTTCTTTCTCTCACGCCGCTACGGGCAACTTTTCTCAGTGCCCCAATAGGTTGGGCTTTATCTTTTGTGATCCAATGAGCACCATTATCTATTAAAGCGCTGGGGCTACCATAGTCATTAGCACGGGTGGATGCTTCCTCCAAGTGTTTCCTCTTATGGGAAACCTTCCCCCCTCTTAAGGGGTCCTGAGGTAGTAGGGGACTCTCCGTCAGAGAGAGAAAAGTAAATCTCCTCAACGGGGGACACCCTCTTCCTCTTGGCTAGTGCAGCGTCCACCGCCTCCTTAACGGAAGACCTAAGCTCTTCCTCAAGGAACCTCTTAAGGCTCTCCCCCATAAGCAATTCCTTAGAAGGCTGTTGTGGGTTATTAATATCCATTAATTCAAAGGGGAAGCTGGGGTGGATAAGGTTGAATTAATAAAATAGCCCTTAAAGGCTTACTCACAGTTAGAAACTTGTAGAGGGGATACTATTCCCCAAACTTCATTAAAGGGATTTCTTTCCCTTTCACCTTTTTAATTAAGGGGTCTTCTTTTCCCTTACTCCTCTTTAATTAAAAATGTATCACAATTTTTTAAAATAAGCTGAGCCATATTCTGCGTGAGGCCACCGGGTGGGGTCGCGTTAAAAGAAATATGCCAGAAAAATCAGGGAAAGTCACTTGCCTAGGTGAGGAGGCATCCGACTCGCAGCAGGCACCGTTACGAGCTCGAGCGGTGAGCTGTTACTGTGGTAACGTGTCTGCTGAGACGGAGAACTCCTCCACCGTTGCTAGGCCTCGTGTCACTAAGGACCCGTACTCAGGCAAGAAGGAGTCTCCCTCACGTCGCAAAGGAGGTTGCTAGGAGACGGGGCCTCCTTGAATCACGCCAACGTGATTTCGTCGGTTTCCTTTCTTTTTTTTTTTGTCTAATTCAAGCCTCATAGAGAATTAAACAAACTGCGCCCAAGTCACCGGGAGACCCGGCCGAAATTAAAACGGCCAGTACGAGTAGCCACGCGGCATGGGCATGACCTCGGTCATAACCTCGGTAAGCGGTGCGCAAGCAATACGCCGTTTTTTGTTTTTTTGATAAAGGACATAAATGGGAAACCTTTTAACAACAGAACTAAAGGGAAAAACTTAACCAGGCACTTACCTGGCCCCGCCAGAAATTGGACAGGGTTAGAACCTGTTATGAGAAAAATGTTAATGAAGTATGAAACTTAAGGAGTATCAATAAATCAAGTAGGACACTCTAAAATTTCTTTAAAATACAACGATAATAAACAGTTAGTAATAATGCCACGATGAAGAGAGATACTTAGTTGTGTCAGGAGCAGCGAATAAAAGAGGAAGATGGGAGCGTGCTCTGTCTATTTATAGTGTTATGAAAATTTTTATGTTTTATGATGTATTGACATTCTTTAAAGGGCTGCATGTTTGGGCATCAAATAAAAGTATTTGCATAATGGTAGCCTCCGGTCTTGTAATGAAATCCACTATTTTAACACAAAAATGTCACTCCCAAATTCTGACAAAAAATCGATCTATGAGGAGTGGTGCATTGAGATCATGAAACTTGAGACACCCAAATACTGAAGGTACAGGGCCAGCCACCAAGGACACAAGATCGGCCCCACAGCATCTTGAGAGGGGCAGGATATTCACAACTAAATTTGTCCTATAAAAAGCTGCAAATTTTACGCTCTAACACTAGCAGACAGGGCTCAGCCAGGAGAATCGCTCTGGAGCCTGAAGGGGAAAAACAAGAAAGGGACTGGGGCTGGCTGCCATCCACCCTTTTGGGTGACACCTGAAATTATTCCTAGCATGAGTGAACATCCACCTCAGAAAGGTCCCGAGAGAACACAAAATATAAACATAATATCATTGAATGTGGCTGGGTTGTCTGAATTACTCAAATCTCCATCTGCAAACTTGTTCATAAAGAAAATAGACCTACTATGCTTCCAGGAGACCTGGTCAACAAGGCCCACAACAATCCCTGGATTCCATGGAGTCCATCAAGCCGCAACAAAAACAAATATTTTTGGGAGACCATCAGGTGGCCTCTCAATATACGCAAGCATGGGCTTAGATCTGTAATTCAGAAAGATTGACGCATGTGACTAAATGACCCATCAGGTCATTTTGGAAGGCCTTAACATAAACGTTCAGCTGACAAAAATACTGCTGGTCAACGTTTATTTCAGTTGCTTTGGATCAGGACGAGCTGACAGATTGATTAAATTGTGCGAATCCCTAGATGCCGTGCTTTGTGAGTACACCAACCATGAAGCCATAATATGCAGTGATTTCAACGTGCGTCAACTAGGGATGGCACCAACACACCCCACTTTGGAAGGCTGTGGTACAAACCTGCTACGGTCTCTTTTCACAACCTACAGCCTAAAATCCATCCAGCACACACTGGAAGACAAACCCCTGGGTCCAAAATTCCCAAAAAGCCTTAAGGGTCTTGGGCCAGCATGGCGGCCTTACTAAAATAATATTATAGGATTATGAAAGCGCAGTCCAACTCACTGAAAGCTGCCCTTTAGAATATTTTCAAATCGGGAAAGAACCTTTCGTCAAGTTATCTCCAAAGTTATCTCCAAAGATCAATCATCTATCTCCAGATAGACCAAATGGAGTTCAATAAACTTCACCGTTCGCATGCAGCACTTAAAACAATTTTTAAAAAACAGACAAGGACACTTTCGAAAGTATGCTACTTAGGAAAACTTAAGAACTCTTGGCCATTACGGGCTTTGGAAAAATTATACCTGAACCAGCAGCCGCACCTCCTCACTCCGCAGCCATAC
The DNA here is from genome assembly GCA_963921515.1 of Calotriton arnoldi. Lineage (NCBI taxonomy): Eukaryota > Metazoa > Chordata > Amphibia > Caudata > Salamandridae > Calotriton > Calotriton arnoldi. The sequence continues at coordinate 3,833,315 of CAWUFW010000098.1, read as the reverse complement.
CTTCACCTCCCGCTCTGGAAAATTTATCTTAAATAATGGTTGCAAGACTGAAGGGACTACAAATTAAAGAACTAAACCTTAATGGTCCTCATTCTCTAACACTGTTAGCTGCAGACTTTGTGCATGCAAGATCGAGTCTTTTAACCGTCTACTTTGCTGCTGCCTGGAACTTTTGCATGCTCGCATATCTTTTTCAAGCACATGGAATTCGCACCTGCAACAAGGCTAGCAACCTCATGTTTTCTATCATCAAGCCCAATGAGTTGGCCAAATTTGGCACATCTATCAACCTCATACAAACATGCTTAATAGAGGCGAACCAGGCTTGACAGGCTGGACTGGAAATGAATAATCTTGCAACTGGCCTGGCTACCCTTGAACCTTGGTGAGGCAATAGACCATACAGGCATTGTGTGCATACCAAGGGGGGTATTCTCAAGAACGTGTGATAATTATCGCAAAATTAGCTAAACGCAACTTTGCACATCGCAGTCCATCGCGGGAAAATAACACTGTGTCAACGTTGTATTCTCAACCCGGCGGCACCATGCGATAGTCTCACGATAATGCGCCAAATGACCGCGTTAAAATCAACGCGACGCAGAAAAAATGCGAAACGCAGAAAAAGTTGCGATGCCCCAAATCGCAATACAAAAATCAGCGATAACCAGCGACAGGCCTGCAATTCACAAGCGTCATGCGGGAAAATGCACCATAAAAGCAGGGAAAAAAAAAAAGACAAAAAAAAGTTAAACTGCGTCGCACCATGGATGCACCCGGACCGAGTGCAGAGCACAACGCGAACCCCACATGCCCCACAGACGACCAGCAAGGAACCTCGGGGTCGGGGAAGGCCAAGGAGAAGAGGAAGAGGAAGACGCGGTTCAGTCCGCAGGAAAACAGGATCATCGTTACGGAGGTGATAGAACACTACCAACAACTGTTCGTCACCTCCAACGTGTCATTGGCAACAAAGACGCAAACATGGCAGACCATCTTGGACCATGTGAATGCAGTTGCAGAGTTGAGGAGGACAATGGAAGAGGTCAAGAGGCGCTGGAATGATGTGAAGGGCAAAACCAAGAAGAAACTCGATGCCAACATGAAAGCAGCAACGCAGATTGGAGGTGGGGGTCCAGCAGCACACCAGGAGCTGGATGACATGGAGAAAATGGTGGCCACAGTCATCAGTCGGGATACGGTGCCAGGAGTAGTGGATCCGGACACTGCTCAACATGACCTGACACAACATCAACAGGGTGAGTACCGACCAGGGACTGGGGGACGGGGGAGATGGGCACAATGGCACACATGCACAATTAAGTAGAGCACACTGCACACCCACAATGACTCTGGATCATGTCCCTGATCTTCTTGGCATACTGCAGCACACATAGAAACAGCAAGTAGGCCCCCGTCGACAATGTGCCCGGAGGGGGCCCTCCCCACACATCACTAATCTCATAACAAACCCATACACATGTGCTGAACCCAGCAAAGCTTCGGGTCCGTGTGCCACACTGACAATGCAAGTGACACTGCAGGACCATTAGCATGGCTGCAGTCCAATTATCATGACATGGTGCACGCCACAACACTGAGGTGACTGAGTGTGGACCACATCCGGAAAGGAGCAGGTCACACTCTGACACATCCACATGCACAAACAACCCCTGACCTCAACAACACATCTGCGGACAAACCATGCCCAAGAGTCACAACTCGACCAACAGCCCAATTCACCCAAGTCCGCAACATCTCAGCACTGTAGAAGCACAGAAGTCAAAGGCACACCGCCTGAAAGGGATAAGGGGCAGCCAAATCTGAGCTGCAGGGGCGACTCACCCACAATGCAGCACACACACATAAGAATAAGAGCACCTCAACATTGACAACAATGTGGTACAAACCGCAACACTTTCACAACAGGACACAACTGGTGCCGCATGTGTGTACAAAATGGCCAATCACATCTGGCATTGCAGGAAACTGTGAGATGACAATGTACGAGTACAACCTCACATCCGTGATGTAGTACAAATGTCCACTGTCCCGCATCAAATAGGCATCTCCTCACAAACAGTCACAATGTACATTGTCATGCAGTCTGTATGTAAACTCCGCCAATGCGTCAACATACATGGAACACACTGTGAAACTGCATCTCCCCTTTACATTGCAGAAGGACAATCAACACCTCCTGCAGAGCAGACCCTACATCACGTCAGTGATGATGGAGACGACCTTCAGAACATTGACTACGATGAACTCCAACGGTTCATGGACAACCTCCGCACCCCACCTCCAGTAGCAGGGCAGCCCAGCACCATCGAGGTGATCCCACCCCCTGCACAGACCACACAGCAGGAAGCACCCACCACCACGTCTGGCTCCCAGCACCTCACCGAAGAACACATGGCGTTCCAACGCCGTGTGTTAGACTGCTAGAAGGAGCTGGCTGAACAGGTGCAGGTGGGGTTCGACCTCATGGCAGCCAAACTAGATGCCATACGTGGGTGTCTCAGTCCCATCAGGGACCACTTACACTCCCTAACGGACACCCACAGTCCGCCTCATGCCCTCCAACAATCCATGGCTGGCGTCGCTGGAGTCATGACTCGGAGACAACAACAACTGTCTAGTCAGAGTGGCTACAGCGATGTCATCCGTGATTTGGGAAACATAAGGAGGGTCACAGAGAACATGGAGCGGATGCAGGCGCAACGAATGGCTACCACGGCTGCACACGAGAAAGCTGTAGATGGGATCTTCCATGCCCTGCAGATCCTCATCATGGGAGTGATGCCACAAGACATTGCGCAGATGAATGCTGCTGCTACTTCTACATCCACATCTCCGGCCCCTGATGTGTCAGTGTCACACAGTGCTGCAAACCAAACACCACCACCCACATGTGAGGCACATGAAACGTCAGAGGACGAAGATGAGGATGAATCTGCCTTAGTGGTAAGGAGGAAGCAGTAGCATTCATCTCCGCCATATGGCTTGTTTCTGCTTGGGTCTGCCCTCTGCATCATGCCCTGGAATAACACCTTCCACTGTCCCCCGACACACTCTGCGACACTAACCTTGGAACTCGACATGGACTGCCATATTTTGCATGCTCAACAATGACACAGCAATCAGCCTGCGGACTGGACTCTTCCCCTTCCGAGTAACTTGTCAATCCCTAAAGGACTCTGGCTGGCCCTCCACGGGCAACATTGTAAAGTGTTGTCAGCATGGCCCAGTACTAAGACAGCTTCAACACTCCACTGAACGTGAATAATACATTCTAATACACACAGATGTGTCATGCCTATGATTAATCAAGTATGAAAGCATGGACGAATGTAGGGGCAGTGATTCCCCTTACGTCCATGTAGCTCATGTTGTGGGACTTGAGTCACAGGGTGCATCCCTGCATCATGGTGGTACATATTTGACCCCAAAAGAAGCACTGTTGTCAATTGTAGGTCACAAATGACAGCCTACATGTAATGATTTGGGACACATGTGAAACGCTGATGAGTTTGATTCTGTACTATCTTTGACACACAGAAATGGCATTTTGAATACGTGACACCCTAAACAGCCTCTCTGTACAGAGGTGACACACCCACCATCTATTTCCAATTTATGAGATTGTTAGCACTACATGTTGCACTTACACTTGTCAGAGTGATGTGCTTGTACAGAGGAGTAACATGCACACAGGGAATGTGTGTTGTAATGAATTTATTTGCACATGCTGTGCCTGTGGTCGTTTTGTACTGTCCCATGATTGCTAAGGACTGTGACAATGTGACGTGCTCATGTGAAGAAATTGTCAATGATGGTGTTCCTACGGGCTATTCCTGCTGCTGCTGCAGTGGGGTGTGGTCCACCTGCCTCATCTTCCTCATCATCGTCCGGTGCATCTGGCACTTGTAGCCATGGGGCATTGGTGTGTACACATATGTTGTGCAACACACAACATGCAACGATCCTCTTGCACACGATGCCTGGGCTGTACAGGAGCCTTCTACCTGTGATGTCTAGGCACCTGAAAAGTGACTTCAACACGCCAAATGTGCATTCCACGATGCCCCTGGTGCGTTTGTGGGCCGCATTGTACTGCCTCTGGGCCTGTGTGTTCGGGGCTCGGAGGGGTGTCATCATCCAAAGGCAGAGTGCATATCCATGATCACCTGTGACAGTGCAGAGAGACATGAGTCAATAGTTGCTTCTGCATGATGTGTTGGCAGGCTCACTAGTTCATTGGTGTGTGATATATGTGACTTAGTGATTCCTGTTTGACAGGTACTGCTTGTAGCAAATGAGCGGCATCAATGTGTATTACGTAGCCTCACTGCTGCTCCTCCCTCCCCCCGAGCCTATTCACTAGTGTGCGCAGCGCGGTTGCATCACTTGCACTCCTACGGCACACCATTGTCATGCCTGTCTGCGCATGTCCACAAGCCTGACAACGACACTGTGATGTTGTGCGCTGAAGGTGGGCGGCCACGTGTGTGTAGGCCTATGGTAAGGATAGGGCGGACACAGATGTAGAGTTCATGGCTGGCTGAACTCGCGATGCGGTTGAGGGTAGTCCTATGGCCTATGCTGCGGTAATACCGACACACACAACAATTGGCATGTATGATCCCGGACCCCGAGCGGGCTTGCGCTCCTTCATTTATCCCAACAGAGACACACGCATTAGTTACTTCCTTGGCAAGGCCAACACATAGCAACGCCCAGAGTCCCGGGCTGATCATCCACACCCCTACGCTGGACTGTTGTACGCCAGCCCACTCCGCTTATGCTTACAGGGGGTTACGACACAGCTACATGTCCCAGGTCTTCCACACTGCCTGAGGTGACATGGTTGCGTCCGCTGTACACAGCACAATGTAATGTGGTAGAGCCCGGGACCCTCATGCATACACAATGACCACACGGACACACTTAGATAGTTTGTGGAACTGGCTAAGGGCACGTGCGCCCGGCCCCTTTTATTGCCAGGGTCACATGTCCAGTGACGCCTGTGCTGGATGGGTGTGGGGTGAGTGTAAGCCAGCCCTCAGGGAGTGGTTGGTGCTGGCAACAACTACAACAGTGATCAGACAATCAGAAGGTCAAAGTTCAAACAGCAAGGGTCCACGACTTGAGCTGCACAGAGTTAGTGGCCCCGGATGCACTGCGGCCGGCATAGGCACACCGCCACGGGACGGTGACTTGCGGTGCACTGAGGTAGGGCCACGTGAGCTGAGCGGGTCCTCGTCGATGTCGAAGGTGGATGTCGCGGAGTGTTTCGGGGGACAGTGGAAGGTGTTCTTCCAGGGCATGATGCAGAGGGCAGAACCAAGCAGAAACAGGCAATATGGAGGAGATGAATGCTACAGACTCATTTTTAACACCAAGTCAGTATCAGCTACATGATGATGAAGACAACCCCCAGGCCATAGACTCAGACGCCACCAAAGTTCAACCAGAGAGTGTCCATGAATTTCGGGGCACAGAGTTAGTGGCACCAGAGCTGAAAGGGGATGCAAGCTACGATGCGGCCTGTACAATGGTATAAACTCTGCCATAAATAAATCAAGACTCAGTTCCAAATGTGTGACCTACTTGACCGCAGTGTAGGCCGGAGGCAGCGGTCAGCAGGGGCCCACAGCCACGTGTCGTTGGCTTGCGATGCACAGAGTTAGTGGCACCAGAGCAGTTGTTGGTAGTGTTCGATCACCTCCATAACGATGATCCTTTTTTCCTCCGGACTGAACCGCGTCTTCCTCTTACTCCTCTCCTTGCGTGCAATGATATGAACTCGGCCATTGAAAAATCAAGACTCAGTTCCAAATGTGTGACCTACTTGACCGCAGTGTAGGCCGGAGGCAGCGGTGGAGTACGTCAACGAGAAAGGAGTGCTGGGGGCCTGTGTCGCGGAGGCCGTGATGGTCTGAGGAGGCTGCCAAGGTCGCGTGCCTCGGGCTTGGAGCTTGCACCGGCACGTGGTGGGCCCTCTTTGACACACGCCGGTGTCGGCAGGTGAGCAGTGAGGCCTGGTTGCGCAGGGGCGGACAAGACGGGTCTGGGGACCAGCGGCCTGGGGTGCAGCAGGCGCACAGTATCGCAGGCACCGCCGCTGTGGTGGCGGTGGGTGTTGTGGCCCTCTTGGGGTTCCGAGCTGCATGATCAGTAGCTCCATTGCATCTGTTGTTCTTCAGGTGTGGCTCTGGTCTGGGCTCCCTTTTGTGGTGCAGGTTGTCGTCCGACTTAACACCAGGTAGGAGCAGGTGTTAAATCCCTGCTGCTAACGCGCCTTATTGCCTGTTTTGGGATCTTATCGCCGATCTGGCTGGTCGTAGAGAATATTGCGAAGTGGTGTTTTCGCGGCTTTTTGCACAGGAACGCCTACTCTGCATCTCATTAGCGTTAGTTGCCGGTGTCATCCGTGGCGATGTTTTTTGTGGCTGCTATCGCAGAAAAACTGGCGATATCGGCTGTTAGCACCAGCTTGTGAATAGGGCGATAAATCTATCGCCACTTTGGCTGCGATAAAGTGCTGCTAACTTGGCGATAAGTCCTTGAGAATATGCCCCCAAGTGTTTTTTAGGGCAGCCAGATAACACACTGAACCTTCCGGAATATAGACCCTCCAACTCTTGCAGACCATTATTGATGCCTGCCACAAGGCTATTATGCATGGGAAGGATTGCGTCCTGGAAATGAACTTTGTAATCTTGAGCAGTACAAAATCCGTTAAACACCTCACTTGCACTTTACTCTCGTCTCTAGCCCTTTATCAGTCATAAGCACTTTACCATATCAAGGCCATCATATTAGTAACTAAGCACTTTTTTTTCTAGCATTGTAAGATTTCATTCCGTCACTGCTATATTTATTTTTTTAGACCATTGTATAATTGCAGTTTTATTTGTGACTAACACGTATTTGTTTACTTGTGATCACAATATTGTAAAAGATTTTAATTAATCATGCACTAAATATGTTACCACTACCAGTGAGTTGGGCCGTATAAGATGAAAGGTCTGCGACGCAGTGGTAAGTCGATGTTGTGGACGCGATATTTTTCTCATGCGATACCGTCGCCTGTGAGTGAGACCGAAAGTTTGGGTGCGCGCCCAAGAGACGTCACAGAGTGTGAAATGATCCCCGAAGAGCAGAGGAAGGAAGGCTGTGCGGCGGTGGCATTCTCATTCCTCAAACTCTTCCTGCCAGCGTGGAGTAATGAAAAGCGAAAGTGATGGCTGAGCCGCGCGGGGATCCGTCGGACTGTTAATCATGAGATCACTTATTAAACATGTTGCTCCGGCGTTTCAGAGGAATGCCCCGGGGGGCTGCAGCTGATGAAGACACACACACACACATCAAGAAGCAGCGCGCGGGCTGTGGGGGCAGTGAGGCAAGCAGAGCTGGAGATGCAATGTAAATACATCACATCTGGAGCTGTTGGGCCTCTCTCACTGGCTGAGGATGCAATAATCAAACCTGTATTGTATTTATTTATTTTTTTTTTTTATGCTTTTTTATATAGCGCGGTCTTTACCCGAAGGGGTCAGAGCGCTTCACAATAGGAACAGTAACATTACATGAGGAGAAAATTACAAGTGAGCATAATACAAAAGCAAGCGTTACATGAGGAAAAAGTGACAATTGTGCAAATAACAAAAACAAACAAGATACAAAAAGAGGTATACGTTACAAGAGGAAAAAGTGACAAGTGTGCATGATACATAAGATACAAAATACAAATAGAGGTATAATACTGCAATAAGTGGCAGTCACTCAGAACACACTGGGAAGGCACTTCTATAGGCATGGAGTACATAATTTCCTATAGTGGAAGAACTTCCTTGAGGGAGTAGAGAGGGCGTGAATTAGGTTTGGAGGTGTGTTTGGAGAAGGGTAAATTTGAGGTCAGTTTTGAAGGACTGGGAAGAGGTGGTGGTCCAGAGCTGAGGCGGAAGTGAGTTCCAGATTCTCACTGCGTTGCCTGAAAAGGATTGGGCCATCGATCTTTCCTTTTTGAAAGTGGGAGGTTCAAGCAATAAGTTTTCCGCATTACGTGATGGTCTAGAGCCTCCAGAGAGTTTCAGTTTATTCGCCAAGTAGCGAGGAGAGGAGGAATGCAAGGCTTTGTGGGTGATACAGGCAGTCTTGTAGATAGATCTTGCCTCAATGGGAAGCCAACGGAGGGAGGATAAAATGGGTGTGATGTGGTCGCTTCTTTTGGTCCCATATATGAAACGAGCTGCTGAATGGAGCACAGATTTGAGGGGGGACAGGTGGGATTTGGGGAGGCCAGTAAGAAGAGAATTGCAGTAGTCCAGTCTAGAGAGAACCAGCGATTGGACCAGGGTTTTTCGGTCTTGCTCTGGGAAGAAGCGTTGAATCCCCCAGAGAAAGCACAGTTGGTATTGAGCAGACTTTGCAATGGAATTGATGTGGGAGAGGAGATTGAGTTTTCTGTCGAGTATGACACTAAGGCATTTTGCGCTTTCGACAATGATAGGTTTATTGTTAAGTAGATTCATCTGATCCATCCATGATTGAACCGGAGGAGGAGAGAGTGAGGAGGAGAGGAGGAGGAATTCAGTTTTGGAGGGATTCAGAATCAATTGATGAGTTAGCATCCAGTTTTGAATGGAGTCGAGAGTAGAGTTTAGGATGGAGAGATCGTGTGTGGAGGACACCTTGAGGTAGATTTGAGTGTCGTCCGCATAGAGATGATAGAGGATCCCAGATTTACTTAGGAGATTTCCCAATGGTTCCAAATAGGGGTTGAACAAAGTGTGTGCAAGTATAGAGCCTTGAGGAACACCTTGACCAACCGCCAAAGGAGATGAAAGACTGTTCGCTATTTTGATCATTTGGGATCTATCAGAGAGGAAGGAAGCAAACCATTTAAGCACTGTGCCTTCCATGCCCATTCTCTGTTGAAGAGTGTTAAGGAGAGTGTTGTGATTGACAGTGTCAAAGGCTGCAGAAAGGTCAAGGAGAATTCGAAGACAAGACTCCCTGAATCGAGTATCCGCAGTGCGTCATCAATCACTTGCAGCAGGGCTGTTTCAGTGCTGCAGTTTTGAATGAAGCCAGACTGGAAATTGTCAAGAAGATCATTGTCCTTGATATGACGGGAAAGTTGTTTCGCTACACATCTTTCAGTGATTTTCGCAAGAAAAGGTAGGTTAGTGATGGGGCGGAAGTTGTTGAGGTCGTTCGCATCAGCAGTGGGTTTTTAAGAAGAGGGGTAACCTGCCCAGTTTTGAAGGGAACAGGAAGGGAGCCTTGACAGAGGGAGAGGTTAACCAGAGTGGTCCAATAGGAAAGAGAATGGGTGTAGAAGTCGATTGCAATGGCACTAGGGATGGGGTCAAGAGAATGGTTAGAGGGCTTTGTTTCGAGGATGCATTTGAGGAGGGCATCTTCAGAGATGGAGTCAAAGTTCTGCCAAATGGCTAAGGATTTGCGCTCCTCTGGAGGGGTAGGATGAATGACCTGATCCACAAGTGATTTCACTTTTTCGTCAAAGAATAAAGCAAATTCCGCTACTTTCTTTGTAGAATCCTCCAACTTGGAGGTTGGGGGAGGGCAGTTTGGATTCTTGATGAGGTCGAATAGTTTTTTGGGTCTATTTTTGGCTGAGTCGAGGAGGGTTCTGAAGTGCGATGCTTTTTCAAGGAAGATGTGCTTGTGGTACTTGGATCTTGCTGAACGAAGCGTGGCCAAATTATTGGTGGAGGGCGCTTGTCTCCATTGTTTCTCTAGGATTCTTAGGTACTTCCTTTCTTCATAAAGGGATTTGTTGAACCAAGGTGCTGAGGGAGTAGGCCTTTTCCTTTTGCTTTGAAGAGGAGCAACATTGTTAATTTCGACTGCAAGGACTGAGAGGCATTGGGAGGTGAGTTCATTCACATCCAGGTTCGGGTCTAGCCTTGGAAGTGATAGCAAAGCCGAATCACAGAGGGTACCGAGGTCAATATTTTTCGTGTTACGGAACCATGAAGTAGTCCTCTTAGGTTGGCCGAGAGTTATAAAGTGTGATAGGTGAAGAGAGAATGGGATGAGGAGGTGGTCAGACCAGTCTACATGAATAGGGATAGCGATAGTAAGCATGTCTGCTTTAGAAATAACAAGGTCCAGGATTGAGCCCTTAGAGTGTGTTGTTTCTGTGCAGTGTTGGATAAGATCGTTTGTGGAGAGAAAGGTGGCCAGCATATTCGCAGAAGAGTCTTCCAGCGAGCCCCAGTGGAGATTGAAGTCACCCACAAAGATCTGATTGTCACTTTGCGAGTATTGGTCGCTGATGAAGTCAGTGAGTTACTCCATAAACGAAGGGCCGCTGCCAGGCGGGCGGTAAATGGCATGGAATCTGAGGGGTGAGCATTGGTGCAATTGAAGCTCAAGAGATAGGCATTCAAAAGTGCGGAAGGAGCTGTTAGGAAAAGCCTTGAGTTGAAGGGAGTTTCTAAAGATGACTGCAACACCTCCCCCAACTTTGTCTATTCTGTCATTTCTCAATATAGAATAGCCTGTGGGTAATAGGAGATCAAACATAGAGTGAGAGGTATCGTTGAACCAGGTCTCTGTGAGGAAGAGCATGTCGATATTGTGAAGGGTGATGGTATCGGAGATTTCAAGTTTGTGTTTTATTGCAGATCTGCAGTTGTGGAGCAGACAGCGCAACTCTGCAGAGACTGTTTTGGTGACAGGGGCACTTGGGCTATGAGGGGGGATAGGGATATTGTACTTATATGAGGGTGCTCGGGAGGATTTAGGTGGATGATTGGTTCTGACAGAGGAGATGGTCGGAATAGTGTAGATAGTAGGGTTACTTGGAGAGGAAAGTGGAGGAAGGGTGGCGTTCGAGGACTTGGGTGAGTTTGCGATGTTTGCAGGCAACAGGTTATGATTGGCTATTTTGGGGTGTGGGGGCGAGGTGCATCTCGTGGGAAGGTGAGTGTTTTCCAAAGGAATTGAGGTGTATGGAAAGGTGGAAATCTTGGAGCTTAAGAGTGAAATGGTAGCTTCCAGCTGGGCGATGGAGGTGATGAGAGAACCTAGCTTATTTTCCAGAGAGAGTAGGGCAGAGCACGGCATGTTCGGTGGCTCGATAGAAACAGGAGGGGGTGCAATTGGCGGCGGAGAGCAGGGAGAGGTGGGGGTACGGGAGTGGAGTTGGGGTACAGGGTTCAGGGTTTAGAGCTCTCTAAACTCTGTGTCACGACACATTACTGTGTCGGCTGCCATGTGTGGGTGTGTCGAGCAACGACAGTCTATTCATCATGCAGGATGGTACTGGCATGTTAGTGACGCAGTACCCATTCCTGCGAAGGCAGAAGGCGGAAGAAGAGAAGCATCGCGCTGCAGCTCTCCCTTCTGGATGTAGCTGTGGCTGAAGTATAAAATGCACTGCTCACGCTCGCGTATTTTTTTTTTTAAGTAAGTTGTTTTCCTACATTTATTTCCAATATTTTAGTCAAACTTGACATGAGATTTAAAGGTCATTGATTCTGCTGTTTTTCACACAGCAGTATTTCACGCCCGAAAAACAATCTATCCTCGGGCGCCATTTGTCAATATTGAACACGGCGCAGTGCATGTTAAATCTCAAATGCAATTAGAAATGCGGTAAGTGAGAACAATATGAAATAACAGACAAGGAGGGCCACGGGCAGAGGGCGGATAACTCACACAGGGTTTGATGAAGAGACGGAAGAAGGCAGATGTCGGCATGTCAGCCGTCATGCCGGTGTATGGCACAGCAGAGATAATCTTCTGTTGCACAACAATGGTAGTTGGTGATCAGATACATCCGCCTGATAAGGAAGGCACACAGTAGTGTGGAGGCCCACCGGCCTCCTGCCCAACCGAAGAAGGACCACCGTCCCTATTGCAGGCTGGGCTAGACACGCCAATGAAAGTAACCCACATTGGGATCCAAACTGACGTTTGCTAACAGTTCCCCCGCCCTTGATAGAACCAGAGCAGCCCTGCCAAGTGTCACTCATCTGCTGTTAAGCTAAATCGAATACCTTATTGTTACCGCATTCCGGCAATTAAATATTTTGTCACACAAATCATAGCTGCAAAAGTTGCTCAAATTACTTTTCCCATACAAAATATTTGTCAGCTGCGCACTGAGCATGTCGGCTGACCTGGTCTTTGTGACTTAAGTGTTCTGCTGCAGCTCCTGTGACCATGCCAGGTCCGAGGAGAGATCACGGGTTGTCAGGGTTACGCTGCCGGAGACTGGCATTCTCCCAATGCACATGAGCGTCAAATTATCAGACTAAATTACCGTGTCGCGAAATGATGCATGCCTAAAAAGTGTGTCACCAACATAAAAAGTTTGGAAAGTACTGTAGATGCACTGGAGACACTGCACAGCTGGAGACGTGGAACCTCCCTCAGAGGCTGTAAATGCACTAAAAGCTTTAGATCTGCAGATTAACTCGAGACAGTGCACAGCCGGAGATGTGGTGCATCTCTCAAAGGCTGTGAATGCACTGAAAGCTTCCGAGCTGGAGATGCACTGGAGACAGAGAACAGCTGGAGATGTGGTAGCTCTCTCAGAGGCTGTGACTGCACTGAAAGCTTCAGAGTCATTGATGCACTGGAGACACTGCACAGCTGAAGATGTGGAACCTCCCTCAGCGGCTGTAAATGCACTGAAAGCTTTAGATCTGCAGATTAACTCGAGACAGTGCACAGCTGGAGATGTGGGGCATCTCTCACGGACAGTGAATGCACTGAAAGCTTCTGAGCTGGAGATGCACTGGGGACAGTGCACAGCTAGAGATGTGGTGCATCTCTCACGGACAGTGGATGTAGAAGCTTCAGAGCTGGAGATGCACTGGGGACAGTGCACAGTGGAGATGTGGTGCATGTCTGACGGGCAGTGGATGCACTGAAAGCTTCCAAGCTGGAGATGCACTTGGGACAGAGAACAGCTGGAGATGTGGTGCATGTCTGACGGGCAGTGGATGCACTGAAAGCTTCCGAGCTGGAGACGCACTGGAGACAATGCACAGCTGGAGATGTGGGACATCTCTCACGGACAGTGGATGCACTGAAAGCTTCCGAGCTGGAGATGCACTGGAGACAGTGCACAGCTGGAAATGTGGTGCATCTCTGACGGGCAGTGGATGCACTGAAAGCTTCTGAGCTGGAGTTGTGGAACCTCTCTCAGAGGCTGTGGATGCACTGAAAGATTCTGAGCTGGAGATGCACTGGGGACAGAGCACAGCTGGAGATGTGGTGTATCTCTCATGGGCAGTAGATACACTGAATGCTTCTGAGCTGGAGATGCACTGGAGACAGTGCACAGCTGGAGATGTGGGGCATCTCTCATGGACAGTGGATGCACTGAAAGCTTCCGAGCTGGAGATGCACTGGAGACAGTGCACAGCTGGAAATGTGGTGCATCTCTGACGAGCAGTGGATGCACTGAAAGCTTCCAAGCTGGAGACGCACTGGGGACAGTGCACAGCTGGAGATGTGGTGCATCTCACAGGCTGTGAATGCACTGAAAGCTTCCGAGCTGGAGATGCACTGGGGAGAGAGAACAGCTGTAGATGTGGTGCATCTCTCTCAGGCTGTGAATGCACTGAAAGCGTCCGAGCTGGAGATGCACTGGGGACAGTGCACAGCCGGAGATGTGGTGCATCTCTCTCAGGCTGTGAATGCACTGAAAGCTTCCGAGCTGGAGATGCACTGGGGACAGTGCACAGCCGGAGATGTGGTGCATCTCTCTCAGGCTGTGAATGCACTGAAAGCTTCCGAGCTGGAGATGCACTAGGGACAGAGAACAGCTGGAGATGTGGGACATCTCTCAAGGACAGTGGATGCACTGAAAGCGTCCGAGCTGGAGATGCACTGGGGACAGAGAACAGCTGGAGATGTGGTGCATCTCTCTCAGGCTGTGAATGCACTGAAAGCTTCTGAGCTGGAGATGCACTGGGGACAGTGTACAGCTGGAGATGTGGTGCATCTCTCATGGACAGTGGATGCACTGAAAGCTTCCGAGCTGGAGCTGCACTATGGACAGTGCACAGCTGGAGACGGGAACCGCTCTTCGAGGCTGTGAATGCACTGAAAGCTTCCGAGCTGGAGATGTACTGGAGACAGAGAACAGCTGGAGATGTGGTAGCTCTCTCAGAGGCTGTGACTGCACTGAAAGCTTCAGAGTCATTGATGCACTGGAGATACTGCACAGCTGAAGATGTGGAACCTCCCTCAGAAGCTGTAAATGCACTGAAAGCTTTAGATCTGCAGATTAACTCGAGACAGTGCACAGCTGGAGATGTGGGGCATCTCTCACGGACAGTGGATGTAGAAGCTTCAGAGCCGGAGATGCACTGGGGACAGTGCACAGAGGAGATGTGGTGCATGTCTGACGGGCAGTGGATGCACTGAAAGCTTCCGAGCTGGAGATGCACTGGGGACAGAGAACAGCTGGAGATGTGGTGCATCTCTGACGGGCAGTGGATGGACTGAAAGCTTCTGAGCTGGAGATGCACTGGGGACAGAGCACAGCTGGAGATGTGGTGCATCTCTCACGGACAGTGGATGCACTGAAAGCTTCTGAGCTGGAGATGCACTGGGGACAGAGCACAGCTGGAGATGTGGTGCATCTCTCACGGACAGTGGATGCACTGAAAGCTTCCGAGCTGGAGATGCACTGGGGACAGTGCGCAGATTGAGACGGGAACTGCTCTCATAGGCTGTGAATGCACTGAAAGCTTCGTAGCTGGAGATGCACTGGAGACACTGCACAGCTGGAGACGTGGAACCTCCCTCAGAGGCTGTAAATGCACTAAAAGCTTTAGATCTGCAGATTAACTCGAGACAGTGCACAGCCGGAAATGTGGTGCATCTCTCAAAGGCTGTGAATGCACTGAAAGCTTCTAAGCTAGAGATGCACTGGAGACAGAGAACAGCTGGAGATGTGGTAGCTCTCTCAGAGGCTGTGACTGCACTGAAAGCTTCAGAGTCATTGATGCACTGGAGACACTGCACAGCTGAAGATGTGGAACCTCCCTCAGCGGCTGTAAATGCACTGAAAGCTTTAGATCTGCAGATTAACTCGAGACAGTGCACAGCTGGAGATGTGGGGCTTCTCTCACGGACAGTGAATGCACTGAAAGCTTCTGAGCTGGTGATGCACTGGTGACAGTGCACAGCTAGAGATGTGGTGCATCTCTCACGGACAGTGGATGTAGAAGCTTCAGAGCCGGAGATGCACTGGGGACAGTGCACAGTGGAGATGTGGTGCATGTCTGACGGGCAGTGGATGCACTGAAAGCTTCCAAGCTGGAGATGCACTTGGGACAGAGAACAGCTGGAGATGTGGTGCATCTCTGACGGGAAGTGGATGCACTGAAAGCTTCTGAGCTGGAGATGTGGAACCTCTCTCAGAGGCTGTGGATGCACTGAAAGCTTCTGAGCTGGAGATGCACTGGGGACAGAGCACAGCTGGAGATGTGGTGTATCTCTCACGGACAGTAGATGCACTGAATGCTTCTGAGCTGGAGATGCACTGGAGACAGTGCACAGCTGGAGATGTGGGGCATCTCTCACGGACAGTGGATGCACTGAAAGCTTCCAAGCTGGAGATGCACTGGAGTCAGTGCACAGTTGGAAATGTGGTGCATCTCTGACGGGCAGTGGATGCACTGAAAGCTTCCAAGCTGGAGATGCACTGGGGACAGTGCACAGCTGGAGATGTGGTGCATCTCACAGGCTGTGAATGCACTGAAAGCTTCCGAGCTGGAGATGCACTGGGGACAGTGCACAGCTGGAGATGTGGTGCATCTCTCATGGACAGTGGATGTACTGAAAGCTTCCGAGCTGGAGATGCACTATGGACAGTGCACAGCTGGAGACGGGAACCGCTCTTAGAGGCTGTGAATGCACTGAAAGCTTCCGAGCTGGAGATGTACTGGAGACAGAGAACAGCTGGAGATGTGGTAGCTCTCTCAGAGGCTGTGACTGCACTGAAAGCTTCAGAGTCATTGATGCACTGGAGACACTGCATAGCTGAAGACGTGGAACCTCCCTCAGAAGCTGTAAATGCACTGAAAGCTTTAGATCTGCAGATTAACTCGAGATAGTGCACAGCTGGAGATGTGGTGCATCTCTCACGGACAGTGGATGTAGAAGCTTCAGAGCCGGAGATGCACTGGAGACAGTGCACAGAGGAGATGTGGTGCATGTCTGACGGGCAGTGGATGCACTGAAAGCTTCCGAGCTGGAGATGCACTGGAGACAGTGCACAGCTGGAGACGGGAAGTGCTCTTAGAGGCTGTGAATGCACTGAAAGCTTCCGAGCTGGAGATGTACTGGAGACAGAGAACAGCTGGAGATGTGGTAGCTCTCTCAGAGGCTGTGACTGCACTGAAAGCTTCAGAGTCATTGATGCACTGGAGACACTGCATAGCTGAAGACGTGGAACCTCCCTCAGAAGCTGTAAATGCACTGAAAGCTTTAGATCTGCAGATTAACTCGAGACAGTGCACAGCTGGAGATGTGGTGCATCTCTCACGGACAGTGGATGTAGAAGCTTCAGAGCCGGAGATGCACTGGGGACAGTGCACAGAGGAGATGTGGTGCATGTCTGACGGGCAGTGGATGCACTGAAAGCTTCCGAGCTGGAGATGCACTGGAGACAGTGCACAGCTGGAGACGGGAAGTGCTCTTAGAGGCTGTGAATGCACTGAAAGCTTCAGAGTCGTTGATGCACTGGAGACACTGCACAGCTGGAGACGTGGAACCTCTCTCAGATGCTGTGAATGCACTGAAAGCTTTAGATCTGCAGATGAACTCGAGACAGTACACATCATCTCTTATGGGCAGTGGATGTAAAAGCATCAGAGCCAGAGATGCACTGGAGACAGTGCACAGCTGGAAATGTGGTGCATCTGTGACGGGCAGTCGATGTACTGAAAGCTTCAGAGCTGGAGATGCACTGGAGACAGTGCACAGCTGGAAATGTGGTGCATCTCTGACGGGCAGTGGATGCACTGAAAGCTTCCGAGCTGGAGATGCACTGGGGACAGTGCACAGCTGGAGACGGGAACCGCTCTCAGAGGCTGTGAATGCACTTAAAGCTTCCGAGCTGGATATGCACTGCAAACAGAGAACAGCTGAAGATGTGGTGCATCTCTCACGGACAGTGGATGCACACAAAGCTTCCGAGCTGGAGATGCACTGGGGGCAGTGCACAGCTGGAGATGTGGTGCATCTCTCACGGACAGTGGATGCACTGAAAGCTTCCGAGCTGGAGATGCACTGGGGACAGTGCGCAGCTTGAGACGGGAACTGCTCTCAGAGGCTGTGAATGCACTGAAAGCTTCGTAGCTGGAGATGCACTGGAGACACTGCACAGCTGGAGACGTGGAACCTCCCTCAGAGGCTGTAAATGCACTAAAAGCTTTAGATCTGCAGATTAACTCGAGACAGTGCACAGCCGGAGATGTGGTGCATCTCTCAAAGGCTGTGAATGCACTGAAAGCTTCCGAGCTGGAGATGCACTGGGGACAGAGAACAGCTTGAGATGTGGGGCATCTCTCTCAGGCTGTGAATGCACTGAAAGCTTCTGAGCTGGAGATACACTTGGGACAGTGCACAGCAGGAGATGTGGTGCATCTCTCACGGACAGTGGATGCACTGAAAGCTTCCGAGCTGGAGATGCACTGGGGACAGTGCACAGCTGGAGATGTGGGGCATCTCTCACGGACAGTGGATGCACTGAAAGCTTCCGAGCTGGAGATACACTGGGGACAGTGCACAGCTGGAGATGTGGTGCATCTCTCACGGACAGTGGATGCACTGAAAGCTTCCGAGCTGGAGATGCACTATGGACAGTGCACAGCTGGAGACGGGAACCGCTCTTAGAGGCTGTGAATGCACTGAAAGCTTCCGAGCTGGAGATGTACTGGAGACAGAGAACAGCTGGAGATGTGGTAGCTCTCTCAGAGGCTGTGACTGCACTGAAAGCTTCAGAGTCATTGATGCACTGGAGACACTGCACAGCTGAAGACGTGGAACCTCCCTCAGAAGCTGTAAATGCACTGAAAGCTTTAGATCTGCAGATTAACTCGAGACAGTGCACAGCTGGAGATGTGGGGCATCTCTCACGGACAGTGAATGCACTGAAAGCTTCTGAGCTGGAGATGCACTGGGGACAATGCACAGCTGGAGATGTGGTGCATCTCTCACGGACAGTGGATGTAGAAGCTTCAGAGCCGGAGATGCACTGGGGACAGTGCACAGAGGAGATGTGGTGCATGTCTGAAGGGCAGTGGATGCACTGAAAGCTTCCGAGCTGGAGATGCACTGGGGACAGAGAACAGCTGGAGATGTGGTGCATCTCTGACGGGCAGTGGATGCACTGAAAGCTTCTGAGCTGGAGATGCACTGGGGACAGAGAACAGCTGGAGATGTGGGGCATCTCTCACGGACAGTGGATGCACTGAAAGCTTCCGAGCTGGAGATGCACTGGAGACAGTGCACAGCTGGAAATGTGGTGCATCTCTGACGGGCAGTGGATGCACTGAAAGCTTCTGAGCTGGAGATGCACTGGAGACAGTGCACAGCTGGAGACGGGAAGTGCTCTCAGAGGCTGTGAATGCACTGAAAGCTTCAGAGTCGTTGATGCACTGGAGACACTGCACAGCTGGAGACGTGGAACCTCTCTCAGATGCTGTGAATGCACTGAAAGCTTTAGATCTGCAGATGAACTCGAGACAGTACACATCATCTCTTATGGGCAGTGGATGTAAAAGCATCAGAGCCAGAGATGCACTGGAGACAGTGCACAGCTGGAAATGTGGTGCATCTGTGACGGGCAGTCGATGTACTGAAAGCTTCCGAGCTGGAGATGCACTGGAGACAGTGCACAGCTGGAAATGTGGTGCATCTCTGACGGGCAGTGGATGCACTGAAAGCTTCCGAGCTGGAGATGCACTGGGGACAGTGCACAGCTGGAGACGGGAACCGCTCTCAGAGGCTGTGAATGCACTGAAAGCTTCGTAGCTGGAGATGCACTGGAGACACTGCACAGCTGGAGACGTGGAACCTCCCTCAGAGGCTGTAAATGCACTGAAAGCTTCAGAGCTGGAGATGCACTGCAAACAGAGAACAGCTGGAGACGTGGACCTGCTCTCAGAGATTGTGAATGCACTGAAAGCTTCAGAGCTGGAGGTGAACTGCAAACAGTGCACAGCTGGAGAAGTGGAACCGCTCTCAGAGGCTGTGGATGCACTGAAAGCTTCCGAGCTGGAGATGCACTGGGGACAGTACACAGCTGGAGACGGGAACTGCTCTCAGAGGCTGTGAATGCACTGAAAGCTTCAGAGCTGGAGATGCAGTGCAAACAGAGAACAGCTGGAGACTTGGAACCGCTCTCAGAGGCTGTGGATGCACTGAAAGCTTCAGAGCTGGAGATGCACTGGAGACAGTGCACAGTTGGAGATGTGGAACCTCTCCCAGAGGCTGTGGATGCACTGGAGACAGTTCACAGCTGGAGATGTGGTGCATCCCTCATGGGCAGTGGATGCACTGGAAGCTTCCGAGCTGGAGATGCACTGGAGACAGTGCACAGATGGAGATGTGGGGCATCCCTCATGGGCAGTGGATGCACTGAAAGCTTCTGAGCTGGAGATGTAGAACCGCTCTCAGAGGCTGTGGATGCACTGAGAGCTTCAGAGCTGGAGATGCACTGGAGACAGTGCACAGTTGGAGATGTGGAACCTCTCTCAGAGGCTGTGGATGCACTGAGAGCTTCCGAGCTGGAGATGCAGTGGAGACAGTGCACAGCTGGAGATGTGGTGCATCCCTCATGGGCAGTGGATGCACTGGAAGCTTCCGAGCTGGAGATGCACTGGAGACAGTGCACAGATGGAGATGTGGGGCATCCCTCATGGGCAGTGGATGCACTGAAAGCTTCTGAGCTGGAGATGTAGAACCTCTCTCAGAGGCTGTGGATGCACTGAGAGCTTCAGAGCTGGAGATGCACTGGAGACAGTGCACAGTTGGAGATGTGGAACCTCTCTCAGAGGCTGTGGATGCACTGAGAGCTTCCGAGCTTGAGATGCACTGGAGACAGTGCACAGCTGGAGATGTGGTGCATCCCTCATGGGCAGTGGATGCACTGGAAGCTTCCGAGCTGGAGATGCACTGGAGACAGTGCACAGATGGAGATGTGGGGCATCCCTCATGGGCAGTGGATGCACTGAAAGCTTCTGAGCTGGAGATGTAGAACCTCTCTCAGAGGCTGTGGATGCACTGAGAGCTTCAGAGCTGGAGATGCACTGGAGACAGTGCACAGTTGGAGATGTGGAACCTCTCTCAGAGGCTGTGGATGCACTGAGAGCTTCCGAGCTGGAGATGCACTGCAAACAGAGAACAGCTGGGGATGCGTTGGATATTTCACCGTCCTCTTGCCCTTGGCTGTCTTCTCATCTAGCATCAGTGACCTGGAACTAGCAGAGATCTTGCTGCTACATCCATCATGCCCAGGCTTGGGAGAATGTGCAATGGAACAGCATGAATTGTGACACTCTTAGCAGCTCTTAAACACGGCTCCTGGTCATTCCAGACCAGCGGTTCTGAACCTTCTGACTTATATGGATCCCCACA
This sequence comes from Calotriton arnoldi, assembly GCA_963921515.1. Lineage (NCBI taxonomy): Eukaryota > Metazoa > Chordata > Amphibia > Caudata > Salamandridae > Calotriton > Calotriton arnoldi. The sequence goes on along the minus strand of CAWUFW010000098.1, from coordinate 3,812,666 downwards.
GAGGCACTACTGGAAGCCAGGGACCCTGGCATAAGCAGTTTTTATCATTAAAAACACACACAAAAAAACAACTAAATAAACAAGTACACGTCAAACAAATACACAAATTATACAATATTTTCTCAATTCACAAATAAGTAAACAAAAATCTAATTCTAATTTTATTGGGAAGATTGACGCTTCCAAATATTGGTTTTATTTCTAAAGGACAAGCGATAGGCTCTGTGTGTATGTGTGTGTGTGTGTGTGTGTGTTTGTGCTAGTGCTGCAGTTTAGGCCACAAATCGATCATATGACTGCTGTACTTGCGCTGCTCTCACGAACCAAGCTTAAGTTCGTATTGAGGACAGCAACTTAACCTTTAGCCCCCAGTTTCAAATTCCTTCACATATACCAAGCGTTTTAAAACTGTAATTTTAATATTTTGCTTGTCTTATGCATATATGCCTTATTAATCAGCCCTGAGTAGATTGTAACCCATAGTTTAAGCACTGCTGGTAATTAGCACACAAGAGACAGCACTAGAATTGAAGAGTGGTTGGAGGTACTGCAGTTCCCGCTGCCTCACACGAAAGAGCCCATTTTAGAGAACTTGTGCAGTCCTCTCCCTATCCCATATTTCATTTATTACTGACAGATTGCATTTGAAAGGAGTAGGGTTTTATAGGTAGTGAACATATGGAATTTAGGGGTGAAAGTCAGATGTGTCACGTAGGGGGGAGGATTGCGAGGCAGCGACTGGAGGACAGGGGCTCCTCCATCACATATTGACCAGGGCGCCACAAAAAACTGTAGCAGGCCTCGAAGTGCCTCTAGCATAATATATCCAAGTAGCCCACACTTTCTGTCCTTCAGACCTATTCAAAAGAACAAATGTTAGATCCAGTTACCCTGCTTCATTTTCGCAGATAACTGAAGGCTTCCATATTCCTATCTGTTGCGACCTGTATACCTTTGTCCTCCCACGGACACCGTATGTATTGCGTTCCCTGTCACCAGCTGACAGTTCTAGAATGTTGACAGTTGTCAGCTGGTGACCGGAGGAGTGGCTGCAGTTCCGTAGCTCTGCGCACCAGCGGAGTTTGTGTTGGTGTAACTAAATAAAGGAGTTCTTCACCCAACTTTGTACGAGTATACTCTCCGTACAATTTTGGCGACGAGCACCAACACAGGAACCCACATGAATTCGACCTGTGCAACACTCTTCGCTAGGCAGTCGCGACAAATGCACACCGAGCACAAGGACTGCATACTGTGCATATCTCTATCGACGAAAAGCTATACAGCGCGAAGTTTCAAGTGCATCAACAATTTACTTGGGCTACAGGTCAGTCAGCGCACTTTGACGCTATCAGCCGCTCTGGGTCGAACGCGCACGGTTGTGCAGGGGCCTTTAGGTCTTCTCAGCGTATTTTAACTGCTAGTCACTTCCCTCTCCATTGGAAGTCTCCAGTGGGGAATCTACGCAGTGGTGGCAGCGCTGCACCAATTCAGTCCGCTACGCACGGACTGCCCTCTGTTGACCCATGGGTTTACCAACCGTGTGTGTGTACTAAAAGAAAATAATGGACTAATGCAAGTCGCAAGTGTAACACTCTTCCAATAGCAGCGTGAGGTGGTGTGTGTCAACCCTGTGGCGGCATCTGAGAAGCGAATTCCTGTTATCACCTCAGTGATAGTTCAACCGCCTGCCAACGAACTTCTCCAACTGCCAGCTGCTTGCGCGTCTCCCCTACGTCATCCCCCAGCTGAAGTATTGTATTCACGTTGCCATATTTTATCTATTCAAGGTTGGAGGTCCAGCTGTCACCAGCTACGTGTTACGCAGCTTGCGTGACGCCATCTTGAAAACGGCTCGTCACTCATCGAGCATTCATTACACGGACCGATTCGATTCTTCATAAATTCCTCAGAAGAAGAAATCCAGTTGATTACGCAACGGAAAGAGGTATTTCCCAAGTGCTTGCTCACGCTGATGAGCACAACGATACTGCTTCACCAGTCTAACCACTGATTGCGATTAACCTTTTACGGCTTTTGCTCATAGTGCCATTATCGGCAACTTCTCCCAACCCCCGTCTGAGCATGCAAGAATGAATAAATACACAAGACAACTTTGTAGTGGGAAAATATTGCTGCAGGTTTATTCCATACAGGAGTATGCAATATGTGGGTTATCTTACGGGCGATCCAAGGGCGGGCAGCTGTACCAACCTATGCTGCCCCCGCCCGCCTGGTGAGCCAGCACTGTGGGACACCCCGTCAGTGCTACCTTTGATGATCCTCTTCCGGATCACGTGACACGTTGGTCTGTTCTACTCACGCCCTTTTCAGGGCGGAGCGTAGCAGGGCAAACCCCCGGTTGGTCAGGCCCCCAACCGCCCGAAGGACTAACGGGGCGCCGTCGCGGTTTTCCAGGAACCTGCCCTGAGGCTCCTGGTCTTTGGCTCTGGCACCCCTACTGTGCCGCGCAGAGGTACCCTTACTGTACCGGTCTGCCGCAGAGGTACCCTTACTGTACCCGTCTGCTTCCAGATCGCCCTGTAACTCCGCCTGCAACACAAAAGAAAACATTAAAACATTCTGAGTAGCTTGTCCACCAGCCTGTCCGCCGGGTAAGAGGTGGGGTGGGAGACGGCGTGGCTGGTGCAACAGAGGACGCCAGGAGGGGCTGGGGAGGCATATATGCCCTCCCCCCACCTCGGCGCACCGGAAGGACGTCACTGAGGCGACCAAGCTAGAGGGCTCCAAGAACCCCTCCAGAGACTAGAGTGGCTGGGCGGTGCCGAAATGGCACTAAAGGGCCGCCCTGCTGAGGTGGCCCCCTGCGGGGGCCGCGGACAGCCGCATAGTGCCATTATCGGCAACTTCTCCCAACCCCCGTCTGAGCATGCAAGAATGAATAAATACACAAGACAACTTTGTAGTGGGAAAATATTGCTGCAGGTTTATTCCATACAGGAGTATGCAATATGTGGGTTATCTTACGGGCGATCCAAGGGCGGGCAGCTGTACCAACCTATGCTGCCCCCGCCCGCCTGGTGAGCCAGCACTGTGGGACACCCCGTCAGTGCTACCTTTGATGATCCTCTTCCGGATCACGTGACACGTTGGTCTGTTCTACTCACGCCCTTTTCAGGGCGGAGCGTAGCAGGGCAAACCCCGGTTGGTCAGGCCCCCAACCGCCCGAAGGACTAACGGGGCGCCGTCGCGGTTTTCCAGGAACCTGCCCTGAGGCTCCTGGTCTTTGGCTCTGGCACCCCTACTGTGCCGCGCAGAGGTACCCTTACTGTACCGGTCTGCCGCAGAGGTACCCTTACTGTACCCGTCTGCTTCCAGATCGCCCTGTAACTCCGCCACAGCCCTGGAGGCGGCCACCGTCGCAGCCAGGGCCCCCACCACTACACCTCCCATTACCTGCCCTGCCCAATAAATATTCCTGTACATCCAGGAGAAACAAGTCCATCCCCACCGGGGACAGTGGACCCCGTCCTCCTCAAAGCAACCTGCTTTCTAGGGCCTCCTGCATGCCCAGTGGTATGTGTCACTGCCCGTCTGTGACAGATGCACTCCATGTTTGTCAACTTTACCTTAGGCGTACGCCTGGCTGGAAATGGGCCCCATCTATAGCAAAGTCGCCTTTAACATTAGCCTGAATCAGCACGTGTCTGATGAAACCCAGACCCCTCTGGTCTGCGAGCTTGCGCCCTGAACAGTTCCCTCTAACAGGGATGTTCACGGCCTCGACAGACTTAGCACTGTGCCACCTCTGCAGGGGATCATCTCCGCCCCTCAGAGCTTCACATTGCCCCATGTAGTTGCTGAACTCACCAAACAGCGCATTACTACATGCGACCGCTCATTTCCAGGCCTCCTGCAATTCTAAGGGAAGAGATCACCCCCTACTGGTGATAGATGAACCCCATCTCTATCACAATAGCTCTTGACTTTCGCCTGGGTCAGCTAGTGTCTGAAGAAACCAAAGCTCGTTTGTCCTGTGAAACAGCTCATTTCTGACCTGCAACCTGCTTTCTAAGGCTTCGTGCATGTCCAGCGGAAAGTATCCATGCCCATCTGTTACAATTGCACCCCAAGTTAGTCAACCTAACCTAGGCGTACGCCTGGATGGCATGGTGGCAATGGACCCCATCTTTAGCAAAGTAGCCTCTAACATTAGCCTGGATCATCTAGTCTCTGGTCCAGGACTTACGCCATGAACTGTTCACTCTTACAGGGATGTTCAACGGCCTCCTCTGACTTAGCTCTGTGCAACCTCTGCGGGGATCATCTCGGACCGCCAGAGTTACATTGCCCATGTAGTTGCTGATCTCACCAAACAGCTCATTTCTCACAAAACAGCTAATTTCCAGGGCTCCTGCAAATCTAAAGGAAAGGGATCCCTCCCTGCTGGTGATAGATGGCCCCATCAATATCACAATAGACCTTGACGTTAGCCTGTTTCAGCTAGTATCTGATGAAACCAAAGGCCCTTCTGGCCTGTGAACCTGCCAAGAACTAATCCCCCTCCTGCGGGAACGTTCCACTGCCTCACATGACCCAGCCCCGTGCCAACTCTGGGCGGGCCGCGTTCTGACACCATGGCTCACAATGCCCCATCTACCTAGCTGCCGTTCTACTAGCACCGTGTGTGCCTGAACACCTGAGTCCCCATCTATGGGACAACAGCCCCCTGGTTAGGTAACCGCTCCCCACCCCGCCTGCCTACTTTGGCTATTCGGGCGAGGAGAAATGTGCTTAACGTTTGCACTGTCCCTCTGCTTTCTAAATCATGACGCATGGGCATGGTCATAACTGGAAGTGTGTGCCAATGATCGGGGGTGCCCTCCTGCCCTTGCCATGCATCCCTTATTCATTATGGGAATTTCGCCTGCTCAGTTCCCTCTGTGGTGAAACCCCCTAGGCATAACAGCTTAGTTAACATGTCTGCAATAATACAGTGCGCACTGTCTGCAATATGGTGCCTGACGTTACCCTTGGGGCTAATGTAGGCTCCCCCCTCCTGCAACCTTTAGTTTCAATCCTCCCGTATTTAAAGTGCTATAACACCATTTTCCACAAAGTTGTGGGACAGCGACACCCTAGCTAGATGACCGTTTGCACAACCAGCCTGTCTGCTGGGGCTGTCAGGGCGGAGAATATTGTGCTAACTTGAAGCAACCCAAAACCTGCCCATCGAGCAAGGTGCCCCTACTCTGATGCCGTTGCCCAGGTATTTGCACTGGACCCTTTGGCTTGCTTAACTTACCGAATTACCTGTTCAGCTCCTGCTGAGGGGACTTCCCTTTTGCTTAACTGCTAACCCCGTGTGCAGCCGCGACATAAATGGGTGACATCCCGGTTTGTGCCCACCTTAATGTGCTGTGCTGGGAGCAACTAGGCACCCCCCCATACCTTAATTCCCCAATTGTTGGGACTGCAGCACCCTATGTTGGCTCCAGCGTCCCCAACCCGCCTGGCTGGTCCCGCTCTCCAGGCGGGGATTAGTGCTTAATGGAGCAATATGGAGCCTACCGTTGGTTCTAGGATGCACTTACTGCGCCCAGATGGCCAGTTTGCACCAACCTTCTTGATTGCTAAACCTACCTCCTAATGGTGTCACATCTGGATTGGAAGGGTAATGTTTGTGCCCACTATTAGCACCACCGCACCCCATCGTGGAGTGACCACTGACAGTCCGCCCCGCAGGTTACCCTGTTGCTAAATATGGCCCATTGATGCCCTTGCCTGTCCTTCAACGACCCTGGCGGCATAATGCCCAGTAGCTTGGTGAAGGGGTGTTTTTGGTCCCAGCGTACGACCCAGCTCATACTAGTTTGCACAGTCCCGGTTGGCCTAGGTGAGGGTCCCTCTGAGCTCTGCGTGGGGCCTGTTTCACACTTAAACAAATGCCTATTCTCCAGAACTTAGAGTGATTCAAGATTGGACTGGCGGCTACCATTCTCACTCACGCCTGCATATACTAGGCTCAGAACACGGAACCCTTGCTCTATAATCCCTTGGATTCCAGCCTGGCATTCCTATGTCCAGCTACGCCAATCGATAATGGCTCTACTTGATCATACTGACCGAAGACATCAACCCTGCGGAAACCAGGTGGGGATGTTAACCTGCCCCCAACTCTGCGTAAACCGCAGAAAGTGCAAGCTTGCGGCAAACATGACAAGCTGCCCACCAACAAACCATCCCCAGCACCCGGGGGGCATGCCGCCATTCCTTGGCTTGTACACTGACTAGCTTAAGGGGAATAATGGTATCGAAGGACCCATCTCTGAGCGCATGCTTGCAACACTATCCACTGCCTCACCTTAGTCACTAATAGGATACCGCCTCAGACTGTAACCGCTCAGTGCTACTGATGCCTTGGCCTTCTTGACCCACCGCCAGCTGACCCTGCTGGAATCCGCTCGTGACTGGGACTCAACAGTGCGGTGAAAGCACGAGACATCCTAGCCTGACCTTAGCTCTTCACCAGGCTCCCACACAATTCTTTGAATAGCCTACGTATCGTCCATACAAGAGAGACTTAGTACCATCTGCCCCTATTATCCTGTGCCACCAAACCTCATGACATCACAGGGATTACATAACTCACTAGGTCAGCACGAGACATCCTAGCCTGACTGTAGCTCTTCACCAGGCTCCCACACAAGAGCCCTCCACACACCTTGTGGCCTAAAACATTCCCCCTGTGGGGCGGTTGCGAATGGACTGCAAGCCACTCCTAGGCATTCTCTACCAGTGTTGTAGATGGAGTTTCTGGTTGGCTGGGGTATGCACCTACGCCTGGCCGAACCCACCTCTCTGGTCGGGAGCCCACGCTTAGGCTTCTCCCAGAGGCAGTGTAAATTTAATGTGCCAACATAGGCGCCAGCTAAACTACTGAATTAAAATTTGGCGATCACTCCTGCCAAGATGTGCCAATGCAGGTAGAAGCAAGAGGTATCCAGCCGGGCTCGCTAGTTACTTCCTTTCTCTAACACAATTTACTTTGAAATAAATGCTTGCCCCTTTATCTTGCCTCTTTTCATTGCTGGGGCTGAGCAGTAAACATCAGCCAGAGCTTTTCAACGGCTCGCCCCGCAAAACCCCAAAGCTGCCCGCAGGCACCCCAGCACAACTCAATGCCGCTCAGCCGGAACCCATCGATCAGCGTGTCGCCCGGCGAGGGTAGTCTCCCATGGGGGCGCTGCATGGAGTCAGCAAGACACAGCGGGACGTACAACTACCAAGTGCACTGGGCAAGGGTGCAGTCCGTAGACGAAGGATGCGAACACCGGTGCTGGGAAGACACCGCCACACCCTACCCTTGCTGCTATGCCACGCACGGACACCGTCCCTTCTGTGATTACAATTACCACCTCGTGTGCCTAGCAGCGCCCGGATGCCTCACGCAGTCCAGCCAGTAGTAATGCCGGTGGTGACTGGGGACTAAGCCCAAAACAAACAAGCGTCACTGACACTAAGGCCGCTGCCTCGGTCAGCCTAGCAACCTTCACTTATCTAATGCACACCTGATAACGCGACCCACAGCCTTAACTTGCAAACAAAACACTGGGTTGGTCCAAGAGGTCAGTACCGTGGGATCCCCTTCCGAATTAACAATGATCAGTACCATTCTTAACCAAGCAGATATGGTGTGGAGTTGTACTTGTGAGTGGCTGCCCCAGGGGATAACAAACTGTGTGCACATGGTGTTATAGCAGTGACACCAAGCAGACCACCGAGTATTGATGAGGCAGCCAACCATGCCCCCAGTTGCCAGGTGAGGCAGCCCGCCCGAACTGTACAGCTTAACGGTAATCCCACCCACTGCTTTATGTAGTAAGGTGGTGCCTGGGTGAGCCTGTGCAGCAGGGGTAATGGACAACTCAAGGTTTGCGGAGCTTTGAATATGGATCACGACAGCAACCTTAACGGTTCTACACCAACCCATTGGGCACGAGACAGACCTGTAAGACGTACCTGTCGAAGCCGTGACTGGCTCCCCCAGGCGGCCATCTCCAAACCGCATCCACTCCCTCTTAACCCAAGGTCAAGCAAACCAGACGCAAAACATGGAGATCCCAGTCTGGCAATGGCAAACTATCCCTCTACGGGGCAGGCAGCTTGGCGAACTGTGCTCCACATCAAACCATTGTCAGTCTAAAGTAAGTTGTGCTCACCAAGAATGCACCCCTATCAAATACACACAATTTCACGTGGGCTCCAAGGATTTGAGAGCACCGCCAATGAAACCTGCATTCCAAAGGCCGTAGGTGCCCCGCCCAACTGATATACCCACACAATACGTCCGCCGGAAATCGCATTACAGTACCTCCAAAAACACAAACATGGCTACGCTCAGGAAGAATGAAACCTAGCCGACATAATTCAAAGCTGTTCCAGGCGGGGCCCCCAGATAAGTTTCTGCCACGGGCAGCCGATAACACTCCCGCAAGTGCTGTTGTGCACGAGTATGCACTCCTGACCTCCAACCTTCAAATGCCGTGTTAAACGTGCCAACCACGCATCCTGAAGTAGGCTGCATTGCCAACAGCGAGAAGTCAATGATCAATCCATGTGCGACCAGGCAACATCAGGCATGTCTTTCCTTCCGCAGCCGGCCATGAACATATGCTGCGATATGTTAACTAAACCTCAACAGCCCCTCGGTGGCAGTAACCGCAAAACCTACTCTCCTCCGTAACGAGGTTTAAGGGTATGGCTTAACCCGTGCGAGCAAGATATTTGCATAGCATGGTGTGTCGCCCGACTAGTATGTTACTGTTTCTGCCCTTGCAATCCTGTGTATGATGTAGCAGGACATCATGCCTGCAACATGTCAGGGCTCTTGACTTTGTCACAGGTTGTTGGTTGCCTAAGATAAATGAGCAGCACATGGCTTGTATATAATATTGAAAAGGTTTCACTTAAAGCTGCTGACACCAGGACAATGTTGCCGTTACCGAGTTTCAAAAGTGGAAGGGAAATCCACAGAGAAAATGACCCCCATGCACTCCTGCTGTGCTCTTATGCCCCCCACCAGCACACGCCCACTACAACGCTTTTGTATTCTGCTCACGTATAATTTTCTCTTCATGTAATGTTACTGTTCCTATTGTGAAGTGCTCTGACACCTTCCGGTAAAGTCCGCGCTATATAAAACGCATAAAATAAGAAACAAGCTACCAGCTACACATGATCCTAGGCCAACGGGCATCACAATCTCACCCTCAGGTGTAATACGTGATCTCTAGTCATAGTCCCCGGCATGTGAAAGCCCTCCTCCCAACACCGCATCTTGCTTTAGCAAGCACGTTGATCCTGCACTGCACTCGTGCATGGGCTCTCGCCTCTCAACTCCTCAAAGCCTTTTGGCACCATCTGCACGCCCCCCATTTAAGAACTCGGCGGCCGCCGGTGTGCCCCCGCAATCGCTGAGGACAAGTAACCCCGAGGTGGTCGCCCCTTTAACTCCTACAAGGCGCTGCATATTGGCGCCCCACCAGCAGCGGGCCACAGTCGGGGCCGCTGGCAGACAATATGTGCCGGGAGGTGGGGGGGGAAACTCATAATGAGTGCCCCCAGCCGGGATAGCAGCACCCCAGAAGAGAAGGGGGGGCGACTCACCGCGACAACGCTGACGGGGGGCTACCTCAGGCGAGCGCACAGATAATCGCCACCCCCCCCCCCCTCCGGCGACCCGGGGGGGGCAGCAGTTACACATAGCCCCCAGCGGGGCAGGAACTTTGAGCCGCCCTATCCGTTTTGGACTTGTCAGCTGGGTGTGAGCCCCATCAGTTATTTGTGGCGGAGACTGCGGGCCTGCTACTGCTGTGTGGTCGGGTGCCCTCGTGAGCCCCAGCGACCCACGCTCTAATGCGTGCTGCCCCATCGTGGCGGCAAGCAGCGGAGATGCCTGCAGTTGCCTAGGAAAATGTTTTACCTATTAGCGTCTAAACGTAATTAGCGGGGGCAGAAAACACGAACGTACAGCCACCTCAGACGGCCCTCCCTGCCGGGTTAGCAGCTGGTAAGGGTGAACACCCCTGTCTTCCGGCAGGCCCGCTCCCTACTCAATGGACACTGGGGCCTCCTACATGCGAGGCATGCTCTCGACTACCGCTCTATCTCCCCGCATCTAATGGCAGGAAACCAGCCAGCGTTCAGATCACCCCCTGCGACACAGATGTAGCCGGTTTTGGGGGGGGGCAGTGTGCCCACTCGGCGGGGAGGGGGGAGGTTGGCCCACTCACCTGCACTTGTGGCCCGTCTCCCCGGACCAGCCACGGCAAGGAGCTCCGGACCCGGCACGAAGGACCCGCAGACGACGTCCTCCAGAGCCTGGCGGCGGCACGAGATGACACGGCTGCACAGCGGGACAAGAGACGATGAGCACAGGGACGTGCACCCCAAGGACCCGGGCCACGTGCGAGGCCCCCACTGCTCACTACCGCCTGTGGGGGAGTTGAGGTGCCAATGGGAGTTTTGGGGGAGACCGTGCTGGGAGACTTAACATCCGTGCTAAAATAGTCAGCCCCAACTCGCCGGGCCACCGTCCGCGGAGGTCAGGCCAAAGGGCCGTGGAATATATCCCCCTGAATGCCACCCCGACCTACGGCACCACCCAACGCTGTCGGGGGTGGGGCGGGGGGTTGAGCAACCCCTGGGCAATGGCCTCATGGTAGGGCGGGGGTAAAGGCCACTAACCTCATTTATCGGTGTTGACCAGGACGGTGCCCCATGGCAGCGAAATCGACCCGCACGACCACCCAAAGACGGCGTGGCTGGTGCAACAGAGGACGCCAGGAGGGGCTGGGGAGGCATATATGCCCTCCCCCCACCTCGGCGCACCGGAAGGACGTCACTGAGGCGACCAAGCTAGAGGGCTCCAAGAACCCCTCCAGAGACTACAGTGGCTGGGCGGTGCCGAAATGGCACTAAAGGGCCGCCCTGCTGAGGTGGCCCCCTGCGGGGGCCGCGGACAGCAGCATTTTCACTGCCTGCACAATCCTTTCATAGGTCCTCGCTCACGCTGATGGGCACAGCATAACTGATATTCACGTGCACTTCCTGATTCAGCACAACATTGCTTCCACCGCATTTCTGTTGTGTAGCTTCTCAGACCCTGTGTCCAGCACAAGTTCATGCAAGGTCACCAGGCTACTTCTTTCCCCCATACTTCTCTCTAATATTGTACAGCCCTTCCATTAGCTTGGTTCAACCCTCACCTACTAACATGTCCTCTGGGTATCTGTGGAACTTATCTCCTCCCCAGACATTCTTACCAGTGGGGAGTGAGCCTGTACTCAAATGGGAGGAGTGGAGAGAATACTTCAAGAACTATATCTCCACGTTTGATGACGATGAAAACTTTACTGCAGAAAAAAAATAAAAAATACTGTTACATTGTTTGGGCGCTGGAGGTATAAAAGTATACAATAGTATAAATAAGAAAGTTAGAGGGGAAGATGAAGGTGATATATTTACTAATTTTATAGATGACCATAACACTTACTACAAACCCACAGTCTGTGTCGCTGTGGATAGATACAACTTTTTCCACAGGAAACAGGGCAAGGAGGAGTCAATTGATGATTATGTCTCCGCATTGAAAAATCTAGCCCTAAATTGTCGTTTTGGAAATTTGCATGACGAATTCATAAGAGATAGATAGTCATGTAGGGCTCTAACACCAATATCCAGGACAGTTTGTGGGCCAAGGGTGAATCCACTTTACAAACCGTTATGGATATTGCTAGGAGGGCAGAGCTCACTGGTCGCTGTGCAAAGGCTGTTCTCTCTGGAACCAAAGAAAAGAAAGAAGATGGTATTGTGAACAGGGTGGTTGATTACAAATCGTCTTAAAAAATGAACACGAAAAACAGCGGATCAAAAACTGCTACTAGTAGAATGCAAAGCAGCAATAAGTGTCGTTGCTAGAGGTGTGGTAGCTCCACCCATTTAGCAAATGATAAAAAATGCCCAGCTAGAAATGTAAAATGCACATTTTGTGGTACTATAGGGCACTTCCAAAAAGTATGCAGGAGAAAACCTGCAGGCTCAGTTAAACTGGTTGATGTGGAGGAGGATGCAAACGATAACACGTCAGACGATGACGAAGTGAACATGTATGTCCTCAACATTGAAGACAAGTGTGTCTTGCAAATTAATGATGCCCACACCACCAAAACTAGGAAACCAGTGTGCAATATGTCCATTGGGGGAGTAGACATAAGCATAGTTGCAGACTCTGGATCCCCCTACACCATAGTTAATAGTAAAGTTTGGGAGGAAATGTTTGCGCCACACCTAGGAAAACATTTAGTAAGAGCTGACATTACCATCAAAACTTTCACAGGGGATCCCATAGAGGTTTGTGGTTTTAGAAAACTCAGTTTTTCCTTCAAGGGAAGAGAGTCCCCAGGTAAACTATACGTATCGGCTGTGGGCCCTTCCGTGTTGGGATGGATGGACCAGGGCAGCCTGGGAATTATACTTGATCGCAGCAGATCCGACCCAGTACTGGTCATCCAAAACAATGAAGAATACAGCAAAGGCTTATTAGACAGGTTCCCTAAAGTCTTCTCTGGTAGGATCGGTGCCTTGAGTGGGTACAAATACAAAATACGCATTAAGTCTAATGCCATCCCTGTGGTGCATAAACTTTGGAATTTACCCTTTGCAGTATAAGAAGAGGTCAAAGTTCAACTGGACAAACTACTTCAAGATGGCATCATTGAGCAAGTAGAAGCCTCAGAGTGGGTGGCTCCATTGGTCGTGGCCAAACGGCCCGATGGAAAATGGAGACTTTGCGTAGCCTTACGCGACCTCAATGATAACATCGTGGTTGAGCAATTCCCTCTTCCAAGAATAAACAAACTTTTGGAACGCACTAAAGGGATAAAATGGTTTTCCACTATAGACCTTAAATCCGCTTACCACCAGGTTCCCCTGCACCACGACAGCAAGGACCTTACTACATTCATTACCCCTTTTGGATGCTATCGGTTCACAAGAGTACCTTTCGGATTGGCCTCTGCGGCCGCTATGTTTCAAAGGCTGATGCACCACATTTTCACTGGGGTAACAGACATTTTAATGTTCCAGGATGACATCCTTGTGATGGGAAGAACAAGGGAGGAGCATGACATGAAAGTGAACAAGGTCCTCGGTATTCTAGATGCTAAAGGTTTAATGGCTGAGCATAACAAATGTAAATTCGCAAGTACAAAAGTAAACTACCTTGGACACGAAATTACAGGTGACGGCATCAGGCCCAAGAAAGAACTGCTAGGTGCCATTCTAGACACACCTGTACCGTGTAACAAGGAAGAGTTACGTTCTTTTCTTGGCCTTGTCGAATTTTATGCGAAGTTTGTTAAAAATTTCTTATGTAAAACCTATGAACTAAGGCAATTGCTCAAGCTTAAGAACAAGTTTGTGTGGACTGATACATGTCAAGACTCATTTTGTGCCTTAAAGAAAGAAATGTGTTCTGTCTTACCACTGCAAGGCTTTGACCCCAGGCTAGAAAACATCATCACAACTGATGCCAGTTGCAAGGGCCTGGGTGCTGTTCTTACCCAAAAGGACGCCAAAGGCGCAGAGTGCACTATTACTTTTGCTTCCCGCTCCCTGACTCCTACGGAAGAAAAATACTCCGTCATTGAGCGGGAGGCACTAGCATGTGTCTGGGGGCTTGAACATTTCCGCCAGTTTGTCTGGGGAAATAAAGTTACCCTACGCAGCGACCACAAACCATTGACAAAAGTGTTCACCACGAGAGGCTTATATGCAGCTTCTCCTAGGCTCGTACGACTGTCTGTCCGCCTATTTGATTTCAATTATGTGGTTCAATATGTACCCAGTGTCAAAAATGTAGTTGCCGATTTCCTGAGTCGCATGCCTGTTAGTACTTCGGATCCCAGTAGCCAAGATAATGTAGAAGAGTTATGCATTGCCAATATACATGAAGAGTTACACAGGGTTTCAATGAATGCGTGGATGCTTGAGCAAACCAAAGACTCAGTTGTATGTGAGGTATTAGATATGCTGTCTAAAGGCTGGTGTAGCAAAAGTAAAATGCCAGATTCACTACGCCCTTTTTGGGAGGTCAAACATGAATTATCTGAAGAAAATGGATTGCTGGGGGCGGAGCTTGCCTGAGCCCAAGATGGCTGCCTAGCCTGTGAGCTCTGGCTAACCACCACAATATCCACAAATTATCCTGCATCAGGGCAGCGCTAGCTGTCAAACCTACGAAAAATAACGAACCGGAACTCGTAACCTGCCGGTTGAGCCGATTTGGGGGCTTGGAGAGGGCGAGAATTCACCGATCTCGTGCTCCGGAGCTGCGGCCGGCACCCCTGCACTGAAGGCCGTAGAGGAGCTGCGTGTACGCGGCTGCAAGGAGGTGACGCCAGAGGACGGATCCACTTGAGGCCAGAATACGGAAGACACGGTGCACTGCAGACTGGCGGTGTTTGCGGCTTACCTGCCCCATAGACGAGCAACGCAGTGGGTCCGGGGGCCCTCTCACCATAATCATCGGGCGTCCGGAGCCACAGATCGATTAGCTGGGTCTGCGGCTGAAGCGAGCCGAACATCGGTGGGTGTGACGCAGCACCCGCGAAGCTGGAGATAGACGGCATACCAGAGTTAGTGAACAGGCTGTCGGGTGGGCCGGTGCTTTGAGAGCGGAAGTGCTGCCTGGCCTGGTGCTTCCGTTCATTGACCCCATTTGGCTCCGGGGTAATTGGCGGAACGGAGGGCCGACGTCAAGCGAGGACTGAGAAGTGTCTCCGGGAGCCTGTGGTCCCCTGTGGAGGCAGCCAGACACAGCTGGGGGTAAGGAGACGGAGTGCGGATGCCCGCACACATCGCTGTTATCGAAGGAATTGCGGAGCCCCCTCGCAGCAGGCAGAGATCTCCTGGGTTGATTGGACCCATGGCGAGATAGTGCAACCTGCGCAGACATCTGGGCCTACTACCCCCGCCTGGCACTGCGGAAGACGGCGTGGCGGAGCGCTGCGTCTGAGCGGGGCTTGCAGCAGATTGCACGGGTCCTGGCCTGGTATAGCGCTGCAGGCGAGACCTAACACCGGCATAAGCGAAACAAACCAGCTGCTGGCACATGAAGCGGAGGGCACTGTTCTGGCCGCCGGACCTGACACGTGTGAAAGGTCTTTGGAGCTGAGGGAGTCTTGTTGTACATCCACAGCAGCTGTCGTCTGGGCTGTGTTTGCGACTAGTCACTAGCGGCTACCCGGATTTCAATACCCCCTTGAAGAGGTAAAAACCCTTAACAGGAGAGGGAGGGTTGTGTATCCTCAGAAACTACAAGGACTGATCGTGCGAGCCGTGCAGCAGATCTAGGGGACTAGCGGAGTCTGTAAAAGCGATCTCCTACACCTCCCCACAGTTTGATCAGAAGCGGAGCTACGAAGACTGGGCTGAGAGCCACGCACAAAGGTAATTCAGTACAGTGGGAGGTACATTCACATAGTACCCTCAGAGCGGCGCTATCGATATTCAGCCAGAGCCCTCTCCGGCGAAGAGCTGGCGCAAACCACCGGCAGAAACATGGGGAAAGTAGATAAAACCCAGACTAAGTTACAATTTGAACAAAGAAAGACCAGACAGCGGGAGCCCACGTCCAAGGAGGGTACTGACTCACAAACGGACATGCCGGAAACAGGGGAGGTAGACATTCGCACGGCGCTGGCGGTGATCCAAAAGAGCTTGTCCACCATTGATTGCAAAATAGACTCTTTGTCATACCGTATGGACCGCATGACGGAACGCTTGGGCAAGCAAGCAGAGCGTATAGACATGACGGAGCGCAGAGTAACGGAAGTGGAGGAGGCCCAGACAGAAACTGATACCACACAAAAACAGATGGGGAAAGCACTCCAGGCTCTACTAGATAAGACGGAAGACCTTGAAGCCCGGTCACGCAGAAGCAACATTCGCATCACGGGGCTACCGGAGTCAACCAGTGTTGGTAATATGGAACTGTTTGTGGAGAAGCTTCTGGTGACGCTGCTGGGAAGTGAAACGTTCTCCTCGATGTTCGTGGTGGAGCCGGCGCATCGTTCGCTAGGTCCGAGGCCGGCCCCTGGTGCCCCGCCGAGACCTGTCATCACAAAACTGCTGAACTATCGTGATAGAGACGCAGCACTGAAGGCCGTTCGGGAGAAGCAAACACTACAATACGAAGGATCTGCAAATTCGCTATTCCCGGACTTGACGTTTCGAGTACAAGAAGCACGCAGACAATTTGCGCCACTAAAGAGACAACTGAGAGAGCAGAATTTGGATTACGCTATGCTGTAACCGGCGCGTCTCAGAGTGAACAGACAGGGAAGATCCCGGATCTTCATGGACCCTGAAGCGCTACAGAAAGCTTTGAAGGAGTGGTCGAGAGACAAAGCGTGTAATAACGAGCCGGCTAGCCAGGAGGGAGCAACAGGCGGAATTCTGGACGAACAGGACTAATGGCTGGAACGTTCACCGTGAGAGCTAAGTTTGGTGCAAAAAGGGGTGACTGGACCACGCGCAGAACAATATTTGTCCGTCTGTAGTAGCTGAGTACTAAATGTGGTAGAGAATTGCACAGTGTTGGGGCAGTTAGCACAACTGTATAGGAGTTGTCGGGCTATTAAAGTGGCCTCTAGAACTATAATCTGCACCTCCGGGGCAGGAGGACTTAACAAGTTCATATTGTTATGTAGGTAAACTGATGCAATTGATGTGCTAGGTGGCGGGTAGCGCGTAGCCTATAATCTACTATAGTCTAGTTTGTAGAGGGCGAAGGCAACATCTGCCCGCGTGTGAGAACCACCATTTAAAGTTCAACTGAGTTAAGTTTGCAGTTAGAAGCACCAGATGTGATAGTTTCATGTCACATGGGGTATGTATGGGAGGATTCTGCCTTAGCACAGTTGGGGTATGCTTGGCGTGGGAGGGAGGGGGGGGGCACAGAGTCAACAGTTTCATTGGAAACGTTATGGTATAACTGCTGAACCATTCATGCAAATCTTGTTTAACAAAAAGAGGACATACACAGTCATCGAAACATATGCACCAAGAATAACGATCAGACCGACTAACACACATGGCACAGACCCAGCAGAGTAAAGTGAACATCCTAACCTGGAATGTCCGTGGTCTCAATGACCACAGGAAGCTAAGGAAGGTACTGGTGTACTTAGCCAGACATAACATAGATATAGCATTACTGCAGGAGTCTCACCTGCCCAGCCCAATGCTCCGTAGTAAAGGTATACAGGGCAACACACACGTGGCGGGATTCACGACCCATGCTCGGGGGGTGATCACTTGGGTTAACCCAAAGTCTGAGTTAACACTGGAACCACTAGTCACTGACCCGGAGGGTCGCTTCACCATTTCAAGATGCAGGGGAAAGGGAATGGACTTAACACTAGTTAACGTGTACGGACCTAACTTTGATAATCCTAGATTCTATGCAGGGCTCTTGGAAAAACTGCAGAGCTATGGGGGGTCATGCAGCTCTGGGGAGGGGATTTCAACTGTACTTTGGACCCTAGACTGGACAGGTCGGGTGGACCGGAACGGCGCACATCAGCCTCAGCCCGGACCATTGCGGATGCTATGACACAATTGGATCTTCGCGATATATGGAGAGAACGTCATCCCGGGAGGGGGGGGGGTACACTCATTACTCAGCCTATCATAACCTACACACTAGGATCGATTACTGGCTAGCTTCCAGACCACTATACCAACAGACTCGCGACTGTGTAGTTCTCCCTAGGACCTACTCGGACCACTCGCCAGTACTTCTAGTGGTGGAATGCCCCCACAGACACATCCCTCCCTTCACATGGTGATTCCCCCCATACTCGTTGCTAGATCCCGTTTTTAAATCAGAGCTTGCGGAAGCTATAGACATGTTTTTTTAATGTAACCTTGGGTCGGTGGATGCATTCTTGGTTGTGTGGGAAACGTTTAAAGTATACATCCGGGGGATAGCAATGGCCAAACACTCAGGGGTACTGAGGGCACTCCGCACTGGCCTCTCGCACTTGGAGACTTCCCTCCAGACACTGGAACAAAGGTTCCAGGCCAACTCTGATGATAGTGTTAGGGAGGACTTCCAGGCACTACTAGAAGAATATCACGAAGCTGCTGACGCTGAACTCAAGCATTTAGGGAAGTATGCGACGGCCCGCACTTATGGTGAGGGCGAACGCCCTGGCTCGGTCCTGGCCTCGCTACTAAGAAAAAGGCGAGAGACGACAGGAGTAACGGAAATTGACAGTCAGGAAGGGGAGCCTCTAACTGATCCTATGGCGATCACAGACAGATTCAAACAGTACTACTCGACGCTATATAGCTCGCAAAGGGGGGAAAATGAGACTGATATCCTTGACTATCTGACACATATAAAGCTACCCTGGTTAACGAACGCACACCGGGAGTACCTAATGCGCCCCCTAGATACAGAGGAGATAGTTACTGCTCTGGCTGGGATGAAATCTGGCAGCGCACCAGGTGGAGATGGCTTAACAGTAGCCTTTTATAAGGAGTTTCGGGAAGTGCTTATCCCGCATTTAGCTACGTTGTTCACAGAGATGAGCGAGAGCGGTATAATGCCACCCTCGATGAGAGAGGCGTTAATAGTCGCAATACTCAAGCCAGACAAACACCCTACTGATTGTGCATCGTACCGCCCCCTATCGTTGATAAACGTAGATGCGAAGATCTACGCCAAGATCCTGGCGGCCCGCTTGGCGCCGCTGGTGCCGACACTAGTTGAGGCGGAACAGGCAGGATTTGTCCTTAGCAGAAACCTGACTTATAATCTCCGCACAGTTTTTGGGGCGATTCAACACATAAAGCAAGATGTGCAGGCCGTTGCGGTGTTCCTTGATATGGAAAAGGGTTTGACTCTGTCGAATGGTCGTTTATGAAGCAGGTCCTGACGAGATTCGGTCTGGGTGAGATTTTTCTTCAAATGGTGGGAACCTTGTACAATGCCCCCACAGCCAGAATAAAAATAGGCAACATGGTCACGGATCCGATTAGAATAACCAGGGGCACAAGACAGGGATGCCCGTTGTCCCCGATTCTATATGCACTCGTGGCGGAACCATTGGCCTGTGCAATACTGGAGTATCATAGTAACAGGGGCATACGCTTTCCGGGATACGAGCTGATTATCTCCACTTATGCCGACGACACGTTGCTATATGTTAGGGATCCCGACCTAAATCTGTCACCAGTATTACGCGAGGTGGTTAAATTTGGCACAATGTCAGGGCTGAAAGTCAACTGGACAAAATCGCTCGTATTCCCCCTCACGTCGGCTAACACTCCCTTCGCTCCTGACTATCCACTGAAATGGACGACGGACCCGGTGCGCTATCTGGGAATTAAGATTCACACAGACTCTGAGGTGGTGATGAGGGAAAACTATGGAGTTGCAATTAGCAGACTGGAGGAAGATATTGACAGATAGATCAGGCTCCCATTGTCGCTGGCTGGAAGGATCTCAATTATGAAAATGGTGATCCTACCCCGTTTCCTGTTCTTATTTGTCAATATTCCTATGGTCCTGCAGAAATCTTTCTTCCACTCACTAAAAACGTTGCTAATCAGACTAGCCTGGGCTGGGAAGCACGCGCGGGTGAAGTGGGACATTCTCACACTCCCATACCACTTGGGAGGTCTAGGCGCCCCGGACCTGGATCTATACTATAGGGCGGCGCAAAGCGCGCATGCCCACTACTGGATACATGGTCCTCCTGGCACCCCCCATATACAAATAGAAAAAGCTGTAGCCGCTCCTTCCCCGTTGTCAACCCTCTTATTTAACCCTCCCGACCGGAGAACGGGCATACTGGACTCAATTAACACAATAGTGCATGCCTGGCAGCACTGCCTGAAATTACAAGCCGGAGCTATACTATACTCCCCGCTGGCCCCTCTGGACTGGTGTGCCTGGCTTCCGCCGTGCAAAGACAGGGGGGTGACGCGTGCATTAAGCGCGCTAAGCATCCAGACGATAGGGGACATGTTCTCAGAGGGCACAGTGAAAAAGTGGGATGAGGTGGAGACAGTGGAAAGCAACCCCTCGTTGCTCACCAGATTTCAGTTTCACAGAACACGACAAGCGATGCTGGAAATGCTAGGCAGCGACCTTGCGGAGCCTCCGGAAGTAGCCGTACTCACTTACATAATTAAAACCGACTCCCCGACTAAGATAGTATCTAACATTTACAAACAGACTCAAGGGTATAGGGCAAACCACTACACTAAGGCCCGACTGGCATGGCAGGTAGACCTGGGAACAGATATTGACGACGCAACGTGGAGATACTGCTGCAAAAACACGAAAAGAATCTCACTGAACGGTAGACACAGGCTGGTCCATTTCAAATTTCTAAACAGGGTCTATTACACACCTGAGAGGTTACATAGGTACGGACTGCGAAACTCTGCAGAGTGTGATCGCTGCGGTACACAAGGGGCAGACTTTTTTCACTTAGCCTGGCTATGTCCCGGAATCGCTGGCTTCTGGGTACGGATTTTCAAAAACTTGGGTGATATTATTGACACGACGCTGACACCAGATTCCATGCTGGCCCTGTTGGGGTACTCCAGGCAAGTACCAAAAGCAATCAGACGTTTGGTTGACATGGCGCTGCTGGTTGCCAAGCGTAGAGTGGTGATGTGTTGGTCTCGCGGCCCGATACCCACTGTTGAGAGTTGGTCGAGAGACATGGTATATTGTAGTACACAAACGGAAAATTACAACGAGATCCTTCCCCCGCGTAGCCGCCCGAGGGAACTTTTGGGGCCTGTACAAAACTTACCTGCTCAATAAAGACAAAGAGGAGCAGAACATGGACGCTCTTACACAAGAATAGGGTGAGACACGGTGGGGAGCCGCCGAGCGGGGGAGCGCATACGACCCTACATAATATTTAAAACCTGAACGCATAACAGGAGCTCTGAGCGAAATTAGCAGAGAGGTACGAAACAATGTATGATCGTAAGATGTATTATGATACAAAACTCGGAAATGTTAACACAATGCTGAGATTAGAGTTGAACCTTGTATTTAGGCTGTGAAACATATATATCTGCCAATAGTATGCATGACTGCTATAGTAAAGGTTCGACAAGTAGTAAGATACCTGTACTTTATTTGCATGCAGGTTGACTCTGTGTTCCAATGTCATTTACAAAATGTTAATAAAGTTTTTAAAAACAAGAAAATGGATTGCTATTGAGAGGTGGTAGGGTTGTCCCTCCCTCCAGCCTTAGGAAGAAGATACTTGAAATTTGCCATGAAGGGCATTTGGGCATTGGGAAGACCAAGAGCAGAGTTAAAAAACTGGTATTGGTGGCCTGGTATCAGAAGTGCCATCGAAAGAGTAGTCCGAGATTGCGCTTTATGTCTCAATTCCGACAAAACCCAAGTCACCTTCAGACCTCCCCTACATCCTACCACATGTCCCACCATGCCTTGGGAAAGAATTGGGGTGGACATCATGGGACCCATTCTTGAACAAGGAGAGCAGGTGTACACGATTGTCCTCATTGACCATTTCTCTAAGTGGCCTGAAATAAAGTTTGTCACCAAGCCTGACGCACTGTTTTCACTCGTGAAGGACTACCCAAGTACATAATTAGCGATAATGGACCCCAATTTACCTCAGACGTATTCAAGACCTATCTTGATAGAAACAAGATAATCCATAAAACCACATCAGTTTACCATCCCGCGGGCAATGGTGCTGTTGAACGCTTCAACAGGGTCATTAAGGGCATCATCCAGTTAGCAAACAATAACAGGCTGGTGTGGAGACATGAAATCCTCAAAACACTCTGGGCCTATCGCATTACACCGTGCAGCAGTACTGGCCACAGCCCCTTTGAACTCATGAGAGGGAGGACACCATTGTCAAAGGACAATATAGGTTGGTTGTTGGCTGCTAAAAGAGTCCAGTGGTCGGCCGACCAAGTGAAGAGGAGGTTGTTAGAGGCACAATCCAGTTGCAAGGACCGTTATGACAAGAAACATGGTTGCAGACCTGTCAAATTAACCTTTGGAGACATGGTCAGAGTTAAGAGGAGCAGACACACAAGCAAAGGGATGAACACATTTTCGAACCCTTATCTGAGCGCAAGGTGTTTTGCAACGCTGCACTCCTTAGTGATGGTAAGGTGTGGCATTTCTCTGCGCTCTCCTTATGCAAACAAACACACGTAGAACACACTAGCTCTAGGCAGTCCCTCCCAGGAAAACCACTTTAACACTAAGTCGCGAACCCCTGCCCAGGGAAGGGCACTTAGTGATATGTCAGATGAGGAAGGTGTCTGCGATTCTTCTCCAACCAATATTGAGGTGCAATCCTCATCCTCTGAGTCCAGCGCTACTCCCATGCAAGAGTCTCTTTGTTACAGAGGTACAAGTAGAGTAGGGAGAAGATTGGTACCTCCATTGAAACTCTCGGATTACGTTTGTGAATAATACTTACATGCAATTCTTCACTGTTCAATGTTCATGCCATGTATTATATGTTACCAATATCTCTCTCTCTCTCTTTCTTTCTCTCTCTCTCTTCCTTTTCCAAAGGGGAAAGATGTTTTGCGACCTGTATACCTTTGTCCTCCCACGGACACCGTATGTATTGCGTTCCCTGTCACCAGCTGACAGTTCTAGAATGTTGACAGTTGTCAGCTGGTGACCGGAGGAGCGGCTGCAGTTCCGTAGCTCCGCGCTCCAGTGGAGTTTGTGTTGGTGTAACTAAATAAAGGAGTTCTTCACCCAACTTTGTACGAGTATACTTTCCGTAAACTATCAAAAAGTAATGTCTGTGCCAGATTAAGCGAAACTGCCTCAAATCCGATAGCATACTACAAATATCGCTGCCAAAGACCAGACTCTAGAGCCCCACCCACCTCAGCTTCTTAGGCCTAATGGTGTAGAATTGGGACATGCTTTTGTAATGACTGTTCTAACCTCAGGGGGCGCCTTCCTACCCACCGTTGAATTCCTCTGGGCGGCTGCGCCTCCATTTCTCAACAGCGACACTGCCAAAACTCCACTCCACCCCTGCTCCCTCTATGCTGCAGAAATTACCATTTTAATTCCTTTAAGACCCATTTGTGAATGTTTCCCTAATAAATTCTAATCGAGATGGAACCTAGAATCTATCCAATAGGGCAATGTCAAATATCTACGTTTATATCCACAATTTATAATTCCGATTAAACGTACCCCAACTCAGGTGTTTTTAGCATGTTTAAATTTTTCAAAGCAATTAAGAATGGACAGCAAAGCTAATCTGCTTGGCATGGCTGCTCTTGATTGATCAGATTTCTGTGTAAGCTACAAATAATATTTTGTGTTGGACATATAGTGCATAGGTGGGATCTCAAGTAAACCACTTACATAAAAATGGTTATTTAGGACAACAAATAATTCTCAATTCCTCCTAGCACTCTACTGGAACACCCAAGAGGCAAAGGCTTCGATTATGTTCATGGCAGTAATGGTGTGGGGTTGCCAAAACTGCTTTCAGAGGGCCACTGGGAACGCAATGGTTACTGGGCCCAACCGTGGTGGTTGAGGCCTTTTACTCCTGACGTCCTAGGTCTTGACCTACTATGGATACTGAGAAACTGGGCCAAGTACCCCTTCTGCACTTGACTCACAGTGCCAGCTGTGGAAAAGCAGTGAAAGGCTCCCTTGGATGGGAGGGGGAGGTGGGGTGGACGCGGAGGGGGAGTAGATACATGTGAGGGAACACAAAACACAACTCCTAACTCAATGTGAGGTCGGGGCTCTAGTAGTTGCCAGACAGATCCCTGTCCCGCCCTCTTCCTTATAACGTGGTTGGGGTTATTCCCCTTTCACTGGTGACCGCATCCAGGGAATGCTCACTAATGGGCCGTACTCAAGAGTTTCCCTTTGACTCTTCAATAGTTAGTCAAAAGAGTCTATGGTGCTGCAGCACCATCAGCAGCGAGTCCCCTGGGACCCCAAAGGCCCAGTCCTAGTCTTACCTACTCCGGCGGTATGGAAGCGATCAGGAGTACTGAGAGTGCCCTCTCCACGGGGGCTCACAAATCCTGGTTAGCGAAGTCAAACAGCTTGCGGTACACAGGGCAGAACCCGGCAGGTGCAAGCTCTTTCCCTCAAACAGCACTGCTGGCTTGTCCCAGCGATCGGAGCTGCTCCCGCTCTGCAAAGATGACGTAAGTCACTCTTCCTCTCACAGGAAGTGAGGGGATTCGACCATCCAGCTCAGCGAGAGTGCAGCGTCTATGGCGATGTCTTCACGGTCCTCCAGGGAAACAGTCAGGTGCAGGTCTTGGTATGCGGGCTTGACCCGCCAATCACAGCCACAATCGTCTGTCGAGGTAACAACCTGAACTTCTAGAAGCATTGGTACCGGCAGCCCCTTCTGGCATGTGGGGGTGCCGCTGTACTTCCCAGTCTAGGTGCAAACTCATTCAGAGCACTCGCCGTCACTTCAACAGCCCCTCCTGGCATACGGGGTCACTGATTAAAGCAGACACACGTCTCGAAGCTTTGGCTACAAATAGTTCAATGGTGCGCCCCCCGGCATATGGGGTCACCACAACGAGGCAGTGCAGGCCTGGCGCATCCTGCACGACACTCACTTCATGGCTCAGGTCATGGTGACCCTCTCCTGGCATATGGGGGTCCCTGATTTGCTCCTGCACATAGGCAAAGACCAGATCGATGCTCAGTCACTCCCTCACACCTCACTCAGGGAGTCCTCTCAGTAGGGCTCCTCTCTGGACCTCTCTCCCTCCAACGCTCTTCTCTTCCTCACAGGGCAAACTGGTCTTGGCAAGCAGGCAGGTGCTGGTGCTCCAGGGCGATCTTGGTTTTCTCTGGGTGATGTACTGTCACCCAGCAGGGAGACTAGCAGTATTGGTCACAGGCAGACGCCTTGCAGAGCATCCCCTTCTCACACATCTAGTCTGGCTGCTTGGCAGATGACAAGTTTTGGGGTCTCAACCTCCCCTCCTTATAGTCCATTTACAGACACCAAATGCGATTTAGAGTCTGAGTCTTTGAAGTTTTATGTGGGAGTTCTGTACATTTTTCCTTCTCTTCATCCCCCTTGAAAGGCTGTCACAGCTGGAAAAACTCTGAAGTTGACAGACCCACAACACAGTGCATGGGAGTGACCAGAGTTCACACCTGGATCTAAGAAGACCCCCAGGATTTTGCAGTCTGTTTTGGCAAATTTTGCAGCCTCAAAATAAAAATAAATTGCAGCCCACAAAAGCAAAATTTGTGGCATTTTTGCAACAGGCTACTAAACATGCCTGTCACAAAAATACTATGGCCCAGATGTGGGACTAGCAAACCAGCACTGCACAGAGCAGGGAAGACAAATAGTTGGTGCCAGAGAGAGTGCCGATTTAAATTTTAAAGTTGCACTCTCTCTGTCTCCACCCTGCCGCCCTGGTTTCCTGCATCAAATACATGGTGCTAGAGAGGAGCTGTTACTTTAGACCCCTCCACTTACCTCCCACCTTAAATTAAGTTGTGAGGAGGGCAGAGGGGCCTAAAGTAACAACTCCCCTCCAGCACAATGTAGTTCACACTAATTGTGTGTGATGGGTGCCCCTGGGGTTGAGTAGTTATCTGGGGTGGGGGTGAGCACAGATAAATGCCACAGTGGGGGTGTAGGGGCCAAAGAATGCCAAAGGAGGCCTGGACATTAACATACCTTTTAAGTCCCGGTCTCCTGCAGTCTTTTGTTTTGTTTTGTAATGGAGGCAGAGAGAATAGGAAAACACCTCTCTCCTGCCAAACCTCCTTTTACTGGCCCAGCGGGGCAGCGCAGGGCCAATAAAAGGAGGTTTAAAGAAAAAGGGATTAATTAAGATTTTGCGGGAGCTTTTGTAAAAATCATGGCATTTTTACAAAAGTCCTGATTTCGTGATTCTTTTGCAAATCGCGAAATTACAGAATCTTGGAAAGACTATCTAAGCTACAGTGATTTGTGCATCAAAAGGTTAATCCTGGGCTCCCAGCCATACTCTTTATGATTTCCTTATCAGCTCCATCTTCTTCCTGAGATGTCTCCCGATCCCTTCCTTGTGATCTGTCACTCAATCAAAGAGTACCCTTTTGAAGTGTACACGGGGAGTCTCTTCCTCCCTTCCTCCAGTGTGTGTCCCACCCAGCTCGCAGGAAAGCAGCAGTACGCAAATCTGTTTGGAAAGAGATTCCTCTACTCCTCATGTCTTCACTAGAGAGGCTTGGGTTTTCTAAAATTGACTCTTTCACAGAATAGGGAACCCGGAAAGGCCCCTAGGAGGGTAGAGAGGTCCTCACTAAAGAGGTTGGAGGGGATACGTCCTCCCTGTTAAGTATATCTGAAAACAAAAAAGTATCCCTTCTGGAACCAGCCTGGTTCTTCAAGAAAAAATTGTAGGGGCACCAAGGAAGTTTACGCCAGATTTTTGCAGACCCACTTTGGTGGGTGGAAAGGGAGAGGGGCCCTTTTCTTAATATAGCACTCTCTAATTTTTTTTTGTTTGATCTGTTTTATTGAGTTTCATATTTGCAGTGTACATATATCAATCACATACGAATTGTTTGAAACCAGTATACATCTTCAACAATCAAATCATTTGCAACCAAAATATCACAATATAGGCAAAAATCGGCCGAGCTGTCCATGAAGGTATCATACAATGAGCATAGTCCAATACAGAAAGATTAGATCAACTCAATTAATACCATTCACATAATGATGAACTAACAGAATTACAGGCCTCATGCCATGAACCATTGCATCACACTTACATTTCTTCCAATGACTATAGTCGGTCTAGCCGTTTCTTCGGGGTAATTGATCAAACTACTTTATAGATAACCGTTAAATGATGAACAATAAACCAATAAAAAGAAAAGAAGAATAAAAAAAGAGAAGGAGAGGGAGGGCAGGAGCTGCACATTAATACGATAAACATTCTAGAGTTACCATAAGGATGCCAATATGACAGACCCCGATGTATTTATATGAGTCATGAACTGCAGCACAGTAAGCCAGTTTTAAATGATTATTGACAAATATTTCTCAGCATTCCATTGAACGGGCACAATGCAGTATGTGTACAATGCGTGTTTACATAACATCAGGAATGTCTAAGGGGTCCTCCGGAGCTGTAGCCACTTGGAGCGCTGTCAAAATCGTGCTCCAAGCGGACGATACAGGATATTTGCGCAGCCCAAGTGTATCCTCCTTTAGCAGAGAGACAGCTTCGGCTTTGGCCCAATTTAGCATTAATTGTGTCCAAGCTTTAAGTGGTGGAGGGTCTACAGCTTTCCATCGACGCGTGACAAGCCGCTTGGCCACCGCCAGACCCAGATCTAGGAAGCGGTATGATGCTCTGTTTTTCTTATCTCTGGGAAATATTCCCACAATACAAGCCTCCCATGTGTGCGGTAGCGTCCTGTCAGTGCTTGTATGCAGTAGCCGAGTCACGTCCTGCCAGTATTCTCGCAGACGGGGACACGACCAAAGCATATGTAGGAGGTCTGCATTCACTAGTTTGCAGCGCGGACAGCAAGCATCTTTCTATCAAAATACTGTACGCCCTGTGAATGATATAGAATTGAATTAATTTGAACCTTGCGTTTCTGGGGATTCTTTTTGGACTTTCCAGTAGTGTGCCCCATACTTTGGATGTGTACGGTCGTGCCAAGTCTGCCTCCCATTTGCCGCGCAGTGGTGTTAGGTCAGCCATGGTATGTTAGCGAATTGCCTCCACAAACCATTTTGTAAGGTGCCGCCCTGTACCCATCATGTGTATGTATTGTATCAGGAGATGCGTCGGGAACTCTTGTGACATACTACCCCAGTGCCGCCCCAGCGATGCCTTCCAAGCAGCGTGACTCAAGAACTGCCCAGGCTGGATACCCTCTTCGTCGATCAAGGAAAGAAAGGGCCGCAATGCACCTCCTTCGTAGAGGTCTCCTAATGTGCAAATGTTTGCATGCTGCCAGTCCACAAGGTCCACCATACGAACCCTATCCCCCCTCCCTCGGCATCCCCAACAATGGAAGCGTAGGCGCATAGGGTACAACATGTTTTGTAAGACGTACGGCTCTGCGGAAGCATTTCTGGGCCACTTGCACCAGTAAGGGGAGAGAAGTATGTGCTCTGGTGCACGGGTGGAAGATAAAAAGGAGCTTCTCCAGTGTATACGGAAGATTACCTTCTGCCGTATCCGTAAGATGTAATTATGCTACCCATTTTGCAATCCATTGAATCTGGGACGCCAGGTAATAATGTTCTAGGTTGGGAAAGGCCAATCCTCCACGCGCGCTTAGTAAGTACAATTTAATTAAAGCCACCCTGCAGCGCGTATTGTTCCAGATGAGGTCTCTCATCATGCCCTCTAGTGGCCGAAAGAACAACGCTGGCAGATATAACGGTAGTTTAGCGAAATAGTACAATAATCTGGGCAGCATCACCATTTTGATCAGTGCCACCCTACCTGCAACTGAAAGGTTGAGTGTCTTCCAAAAGTCTATCTGAGAGCGCAGAGCAGTGATTTTCCTGGTTAGGTTCCCATCCAGGAGGTCCTGATCGGTGTGGTAAATCCGGGTTTCTAAATATCGGAACACAACCAGCTGCCAGGCCACAAGTGGGGGGCGTCCGCATAAGGAGTGAAGGGGAACAAACAGGACTTTTGCCAATTCATGCCCAAGCCCAACACCGAGGCGAACTGCTTGAGTATGTTCGGTATGACCGGGGGGATTGCCTGCAGATTCCTGATATAGAGCAGGATATCATCTGCATAAAGATATACAGCATGCATTTCCTCACCTAGTGGTATACCCCAGTGCTCAGCTGTTCTGCGCAGCGCCATAGCCAATGGCTCCATAACCAGGGAAAAGATCATTGGGGAAAGGGGGCACCCCTGTCTAGTCCCCCTCCCTATCGGTATGGGCCCAGAGAACAAGGTTCCAAGACGAACACGTACCAAAGTAGCTCCGTACAATAATTTAATGAGACTAAGAAAGTGTGGCCCAAATCCAAAGCGCTGCAACACCTCAAACATGTAAGGCCACTCCACTGTGTCAAAGGCCTTCTCCAGGTCTAGGACCATGCAGCACGCTGCAGGCCATGTCGCCGCTGTACTACGCATCACCCTGAAGAACCTGCGAATGTTTAAAGTGGTGTTACAGGCCCGAATGAAACCATTTTGATCTGGATGGACCAGGTGTGGGGTGAGGAGTGCCAACCGGCTTGCCAAAAAGCCTGCTAAGTTCTTATAGTCCCCGTTCAGCAATGCCAGAGGGCGATAGGCGCCCGTCTGCGTGGGATCCCTGTCCGGTTTTGGGAGTGTAATCAGTGTCGCTTCTGTTAGGGAGGCCTGGAGAGGAGCGCCCTCCAAAGCTTCAGTATATACCTTCAAGAGGTGGGGGCTTAACAAATCAGCAAATGCTTTATAAAATTCTTGGGGGAAGCCATCTGGACCAGGGACTTTTCCAGCAGGCAGGGCACGCATTGTACCCTTTACCTCCTCCAACGAGATTGGTGTCTCTAACTCCTTGCGTTGTTCAACAGTGAGGGTAAGGAACAGAAGCCCATCCAGAAAAGAGCCTATTGCTGCTTCGGAGGTGGCCAAGGCCGACGTGTATAGTCTTGTGAAGTGCGTGGTCAGTACACTATGAATTTCGTGCTGTGTGTATTTAATGTTGCCTTCCGGCGATCGTAGTGCAGTGATGGGTCCGTTACTTTATCCTGTTTAATGAGCCAAGCCAGTAAGGGTCCAGACCTGTCGGCTTTAGCATGCACCGATGCCGAATGCGCCGCGAAATTCAGGCACTGCTGGCGTTCAAGAAGCTCCGTACGCTTCTGATGTGCTCCCAAGAGCTGAGCCGAGTCTGGTGTGCCAGCCACCACCTGGGATTCTATTGTCAATAATTAATTTCTTTTCAAGTGCTAATAGTTCTAATTCTATCTGCTTCTTAAGGCCGCCACCTAATCCCAAACGCTTTCCCCGTATAGTAGATTTCTTGGCATCCCACTCAATCATGGTGGACGAGGAAGACCTTGCATTAAGAGTAAAATAATCGTCAATGGCCTTCCCAATGGATCCCCGAAAAAAGGGATCTTCTAACATCGCCGGTTGAAATCTCCATGTGGGGATAGCAGGCGTTCTGCCCTCCCATGCTAGTGTGACGTAGTGCGGGTTATGGTCGGAGTGTGTACGACCCCAGGAGTCCGAGCCCTTCAGATAAGGAAGTAGAGGGAATGAACAAAAAGACCTGTCCAGACGCACGTGTAAGGTATGAGGTGCTGAGTAAAATGAATGTATTCTCCCTTCAGGCTTCCGATGTCTCCAGATGTCAACCAGGTCCCACCCCCACACCCAGGGACCCAGCACTGCCGAATTAGCTGAAGCAGCTGCACACCGGAGAGGGGGGAAGGATCTGTCCAAATTTATGACACCAGTAAAATCTCCACCAATTAACCACGGGATATCGCACCACTTCGACAGCTCCAAAGAGAGCGAGCTAAAGAAATGTCCTTGGTCAACATTAGGGGCGTACACATTGCCTAGCAGTACATAGCGCCCGTCTAAGCGACTTTTCAAAAAGACATATCTGCCGCCCTTGTTGGCAAACAGGGAGTAATCAGTGGCATATACCCTTCCCCCTCCGTGCATATATTATGTCGCTTAATGTAGGAATAGGCCGCATACCTGCGGGATGGTGTACGGAGACCCCGCACATTCCAAGTGAGTATAGTGTGATCAGCCATTACCAAGTCTGGAGTGAACGGTTAGTACAGCCTGGCCCATGTGTGCAGCTACATATGTAAATTGACAAACCATTGCATCATCACACAGCCCTCCCCTATGAGAATCCAATATTTCAACTAAAAGAAAAAAAAATAAAACTATCCAACAACTATAAAACATCATTAGAGTGGTCCCCACAAAACTAGAGATACTACCCAAACCCCTGACGAGGAAACAACCCATCAGTACAAGTGAACTGGTTACCTTAAAAAAGAAAGGTATAAGGGGGCGTGAAGCCACTCCAAACCTACCACCCAGAAATCCCCAATTAGCTCTAATCCAAGCATCTAGACATACAGTTCCGCAAGGGCGGCCCACCTTCAGTGCTTGTGGTTCAGTATGTCCATACAATCCTATTGTTCCCACTTTACGCTAGGCAATGCAGGTTGTGAGAGTACCAAATGTCACTAGGACAAAGTTCTGCATCCTATTTTCAAAGCGGACCGTGTCAGGGACCCAGCCATTATACGTAGGGCTCCCGGTTTTATGGTATTTATTTTTTTAAACATTTCCGTCTGTATTTATCCATATTTATTTTTGGGCCATTTCATCTGTATTTATCCATATTTATTTTGTGTTTTTCAGATAAATGAAGTTGTAAAACTACTTTTCCATATTTATTTAATTTCATAATTTGATGTTAGTTGTGTTTTAGCTACTTAAGCTGCAAACTATTACATAACAGTACATCCACTGGTAAATATGAGCATTTTACCGCAAATGTATGTTGACATATGCCATTATTTAAAGAAATTTCACCCTGTTTTTTATTTTCCCATGCTGGCCATCTGCTCAGCAGCTGTGCTATATTTCATGAAAGACAGCATGGAAAGTCACTTACTGTTAGTTTCAGCGGCCTCTGCAATTCTCTCTGCCACACGGACCGCCACCTGTTGTTCCTGTCTGATCAGTTCAAGATCGGGCACCACCGACATGACCCGGCGCTGCCGCCCAGACCCTCGGCGACGATCCTTCATGCCATCCTTCTCCTTGTTCTTGCTACCTGGGACACCCGTGGGTCTGGGCCCCACGAACTGGCACGTTTACTCCAGCCAATCCCATGCATCCTGGGTCGTATCGAAGAACCTCGACTTCCCCTCAGAGACCACTCGAAGCCTTGCAGGATAAACCAACGAGTATGTAATGTCTAGTTTCTGCTTGACATGGAAAAAGGATCCTCTTTGACGCTGAACCTTTAGTGTATAATCCAGGGAAAAAAGGACTTTCACATTCTCATATTTAATCTCCGGCATCTTCCTGGTCTCCCGCAGGATCATGTCACGATCCTTGAAGTGTAGCAGCTTAAATATAAGGGGCGCGCCCCACTGTCAGGCGCCGGTCTGTGGCCCAGGATACGGTGCGCTCATTCTATGGTAAAGAAGGGAGAGAATGCATCAGGGGATATTATATCCTTAAGCCAGCGTTCAAGAAAGGTCTCTGCGTCTTGGCTTTCCGCACCTTCCGGCAGCCCAATCAGACGGACATTATTCCTTCTGGAGCGGCCCTCTGCGTCCTCCACACGTTCCTCTAGCTGTCGCATCCTGGGTTCATGCGCATTTTGTTGTTTTTCTAAGAACTCCGTGGCCGGTTTCAGCTCCGTGATATCCTGTTCGACAGTGGCAACTCTGTCCGTCAGCTTCCGATGGTCTGCATGTAGCAGAGTGAGGTCTAGCACAACTTTGTCAATTTTAGATTCCACTGACTCTCTAGAGCGCTCTATAGCAGTCAAGATAGCATCTAGTTGATCTTGCGGGGGGTCCTGTTGCGTATGCGAGTGTGCTGGGTCCATTTCTACTGACCCTGTGCGTTGCGAGGAGGCCCTCGATCCGGCTCCCCTGGTTTGGCCCATCTGTCCAGCAGGGGACTCCAGTATGTTCCGGCTGTCTCAAACCTCCCACGGGACAGGGCCGGGCATCGGATATACTCGCACAATTTACCCAGCGGCGTTGCGGTGTGAAGTGTATTCTTCCTCCCTTAACAAATCATACAGCTGGTTCGATCTGTGCCCAACCTATAGCCACCCTGCGGCCACAGTGAGGCAGCCCGCGACCCCGTGCTTCTTTCTCTCAGACACAGATCAGCGATTGTCTCACCTCACAGCACCATAGAATCGCGGTCTTCGGACTTATGCCCTAGACAGGCCCTGATTGTTACAGTTCTTCTCGTTTATGATAAAAGCTATCAACGGTGGCCCCACTCCACCCACACACGGCCGCAGCTCCGGGCGCCGTTCTTACTTCCTACTGTATGGGTATATGCTGCCACCAGGTCCGTTGTTACGGGTAACGACAAATTTCTCCCACTGCTGCTCTGATTGGTAATTTGCCTCCCTTGCTCATCGGTGTGTTCTCCTCACGTACGTCTGTGTACTCCCCACTCATGCCCCAGGTCACAGCTACGTTTTCTGTCCATCCGCGGCGCCCCGGAGCACCTGAGCTTATGTAAATGATCTGCGCAGGGTCATATCTCTGTATTTCCTACATAACGGGAGACAAGCCCCGTTTGTAGCCTCCAATGGCTCCTCTGGTCTGCCCGTGTCTATGTCAGGCCCCCCTCACCTCTTCCTGGGCAACCCTTCCAAAAGTTCCTCTAGGGGCATCTTGTAGTTACCCACGGTCTCTTCTTGGGCACCTCACCTCGTCACGTCTGCTCTATTTTCAGTGTTCTTATGTCACCAGCGTGTCGCGACAGCGACCACGGGAAGCCGCCGCTCACGTCTCCCGGACTGTGCGGCTCCGCTATTGCTCACCACGAACAGGCAATGCAGGTCCCGGCGATCTCCATCCTATGTCTCGCCCAGAGCAAGTCCATCCTGCGCCGTTACCACCATTTCGCCGCATTTAATCTCTCCCGCGGTGGCAACACTTGTCTCAGCCCATCTCAGGGCAGTGCCGCAGTCTCAGTCCCTGCTCTGATCCGTCTCGGGGGAGAGGAAGGGCCCCCCACTCCCCTGATCGTGTGTAGCGGCCGCATCCAGGCCCAGTAGTCCCTCAGTCCCAGGGCCGTATTCAGCAAAAACTCAGTTCCTTACATAGGCCCTAGAACGGAACAGCTTCCGTAGAGATGGTCCGTCGCTTGTCCAGGCCAAGAGCAGGTCGCGGCCGTGATCAGGATGGGCCCAGCCCATGCCGTCCGGCCAGCACAACCTCGCCGATGCCCTCAATTCGCAGGCAATGCAGGTTAGGGTGTCCCTCGTTCGGCAGCCCACACAAAGCAAACTCCTCTTCCGCCGTCTCCGCAGCGGGCGCACTGGTAGGCCCAAGCACAGGCCGCTTCCGAGTCCCCAGCCGGGTCCCCCAGCGACAGCGTCACCCGCTCTGGCCTTCGCCGATCACCACCTCCGTTCCGGTCCCAGTTCAAATCCGCTACAGGGGGAAGAAGGCGGTGGGCCCCCTCACCCCCACACTCATGTGCGGCAGCCAAGCAGCGGCGTAGCGACCCCGCAGACCCAGGGCCGTGCCCGGCCGAGTACCAGCACCCGCTCCCGGCTTTCGTATAGCGGGCGGGTCAGCAGAATCACCGCTCTTCCGATGTCCAGAGGGTTCGCCCTGTATTCGCTGGGGCTTTTCGTTGTGGATGCCTGGTAAACGCAGAGAAATTTGTTGGATGAAAGGGGATTAGTGGTGGAGCGGTCTCACAACACGTCCGCCATGTTGCCCATGCAGGCCACGCCCCCCAGCCCTCACTCACTCAAATAGTGACATGCTTCATCATCGGGCTCACCCCAACTCCTAAAGGTCAGGGTGGGCTCAACCATATTTCAGGGAGCACTTATGAAGACTTGGGGGCATATTCACAAGGACTTATCTCCGAGTTATCGCCACCTTAACGCATCAAAAGTGGAGATAGATTTAACGCCCCATTCACAAGCGGGTGCAAACTGCAGACATCGCCAGTATTCCCGTGATAACTGCCGCAAAATTTATCTCCACCGGTGACATCACCAACTAACCCTAATGAGATGCAGAGTTCCCATGCAAAAACTCACGAAAACACCACTACACCACTTTCACAATGAACTGCCAGATCTGCGATGCGAACCAAAAACAGGCGATAAGCCGCGGTAGCAGCAGGGAATTAACACCTGCCTTTTGCTGGTGTTAAGCAGGACGACTACCTGCAGCATGAAAGGGAGCCCAGCCAAGAGCCACATCTGAAGACCCACAGATGCCATGGAGACAATGATCATGCAGCTCCGAGACCCATGAGGGCCACAACACCCACTTACACCCCCCCAGGCCCGCCACCACCCCCAAAACCCGTCCCGCCCCCCCCGGACCACCACAGAGGCAGCGTACACAAAGACAGCGGACCCACCTTAAACGCACCAGCCGCCCAGACCGAACGCCAGAGGAGGACATTGCCCACTACAGGCCCAAAAGTACAACCATCCCCTGCATCCTGACCCACATCGCCCACCTGCTGACGGTACCAACACAGCGGACAACCAACATCCCTCCGCAGACAAAGCTGCCGGCTGTGCTGCACATGTTGGCCTCTGGTACCTTCCAACCCACAACTGCCAGAGTCGGAGGAGTCTCACAGCCAGCCCCATCCAAGTTCATCACACCTGTCCTGGATGCCATCATCAGCCTGGTACCCCAGCACCTCCACTTCACCCACACTGCGCAGTAGCAGCTGGAGACCAAGCAAGGCTCCTACGCCATAGCTGGATTCCCTCACGTGTTGAGGGCAATCGACTGCACACATGTACCCCTCATGCCCCCTGCCGACACTGCACACAACTACCGCAACAGAAAGCACATGCATCCCATGAATGTGCAGGCAATAGTGGACCACCCGGGACTCCTCAACAATGTCGTGGCCAACTCCCCAGGCAGAGTGCATGATTCCTACATCGCCCGACAGTCCATCATCAACCAGCGCTCCCAGGATGGCACCTATGGAAATGCAGTGCTCGTTGGTAAGTACCAAATGAACACACCACACACCTCCACCCCACAGTCATGCAACTCACGACACTGGCAATGGGCACGCAGCAGAACTACATGCAACATGCCACACAACATGCCAACCGACCAGACACGACAACACGACTCCATTGGGAACCTGGGCTTGCCATGCTCACAACCCAGCCACGGCATGGCACCACAGCCACACAATAGCAGAATGTGAGAAGAGGCTTGGAGCAGGCATGTGCGAGAGCAGCAAGTGACTAATGAATGAGAACCTACCCAATGCCAGGTGTGACGTGGAGGTGCCGGACAGACTCCAATGTGCAAACCACGGAAATGGCCATGTGGACATTAACTGCTGGTGCATGGAGTGTAGTGGCCAGTGGACGCTACCATGTCCCCACAGGCTGTGGGGCAGAACGCGGAAATGTCGCATGTTACGTCCCCCCCTGTATGCGCGGGCGGAGTGGGTTGGCCCTGCGTACGCCAGGCCTGCGTAGGGGTGTGACTAAAAACCCTGTCGCACTGGGCATGGTTCTCTTTCAGAATGACCAACGTGTCTGGCAGGGCGGCGCCTCTCAGCCCGCCACGAGGCCGGCGCGGTGGGGCCTGCGTCCCTGTGCGCCTGCTGCACCCCGGGCCGCTGGTCCCCAGACCCCCCATGCCTGTCCCAGCGCACCAAGGAGGCTCCGCTCACCTGCTGACACCGGCGTGTGTCAAAGAGGGCCCACCACGTGCCAGTGCAAGCTCTAAGCCCCAGTCCTGCGACCTTTGCAGCCTCCGCAGACCATCGCTGGCCTCCACGACGCTGGCCCACAGTACTCCTTTCTCATTGACATACTCCACCGGCGTACTCTTCGGCCCAGTTGTTGGCACATGTTGTACTGAGTCGTGAGTTAAGAATGGCAGTGACCCCAAGTCCGTGGCAGCGTCCACATCATTAAACTCCCTCCGATCAGTGAAGGCAAAGTCTGCATCGCAAGCCGGCGACACGTGGTGCCACTAACCCTGTTCAACGCAAGCCGGCGACACGTGGTGCCACTAACCCTGTTCAACGCAAGCCGGCGACACGTGGATGAGGGCTCAGGCCTACACTGCGGCCCAGTAGGTCCCACATGTGGAACTGTGTCCTGAGTCTTGAATGGCAGTGACCCCAAGTCTGTGGCAGCGTCCACATCACTGAACTCCCTCCGATCAGTGAGGCCAAAGTCTGCATCGCAAGCACACGACACGCGTCTGTGGGCCCGTGCTGACCGCTGCCCCAGGCCTACACTGCGGTCCAGTAGGTCCCACATCCAGCACTTAGTCGTGATTCATGAATGGCAGAGTCCATACCAGTGAACGCACGGGGAGGAGTAAGAGGAAGATGCGGCTCAGTCCGGATGAAAGCCGGATCCTCGTCATGGAGGTGACCGAACACTAGCAACAACTGACCTGGTGCCACCAACCCTGTTCACCGCAAGTCCGCGTCCCGTGGTGCCACTGAACCTGAACTACGCAGGCCGGTGGGACCATCCAACGTAAGCCGGCGACACTCGGTGAATGGCCCCTGCTGACCGCTGCCTCAGGCCTACACTGCGGTCCAGTAGGTCACACATGTGGAACTGTGTCTTGGGTAAGATATGGAGGAGTCCACACCATTGGACACGCCTCATCGCAGGCGGCCTCCCCAATCAGCACTGGTGCCACTAACTGTGCGCAATGAGTCATGGGCACTTTCTGGTTGGACTTTGGTGGCGTCTGAGTCCATGGCCTGGGGGTTGTCTGCATCATCATCTTGCTGGGCCGGACTTGGTGTTCGACATGTGTCTGTTCCATTCATCTCCACCATAGTGACTGTTTCTGCGTGGTTCTGCCCTCTGCATCATGCCCTGGGGGTACACCTTCCACTGTCCACCGAGACACTCCGCGACAACCCCCTTTGTCATCTACGAGAACCTGCTCTGCTCTCGTGACCCTGCCCCAGTGCACCGCAAGTCAGCGGCCCGTGGCGGTAGGCCCGTGCAGGACGCTGTGCAACCGGGGCCACTAACTCTGTGCAGCTCAAGTCATGGGGCCTTTATGGTTGAATGGTTGTGTCCTTAACGATGTACACTGTTGTCGTTTTCTGACTGCACCAGGCACTCCATGACGGCTGGTGTACACACACCCCACACACATCCAACACAGGTGTCACTCGACATGTGAGCCTGCTAATAAAAGTGGCCGGGCGCACGTGCCCGTAGCCATTCACACCATCTAAGCAAGTGTGTCCGTGTGGTCATTATGTCAGCATGATGGGCCCGAGCCCTGCAACATCACAGTGTGCTGTCTTCAGCGGACGATACCATGTCACCTCAGCAGTGGCTGAGACCTTGGACATGTAGCTTCGCCCGCCCCCCCCTGCATGCACAAGCGGCGTGTGCTGGTCCGGCGTACGTCAGGTCAGCGCAGGGGTGTGCTGATTTGGCAAGGGGTTCAGGGCGTGGCTCTGGTCTGGCCTTGAGCAGGAAGTGCGGTAAGCGTGTCTCTGTGTTGGAGTGTTGTCGCCACCGGGGCCACAGTAGTCGATGTTGCAATGTAGCATGCACCCGGAGGGCGGGCCCGCACGTACGGGGAAATGTAGGAGCGCAAGACCGCTCGGGGTCTTGGCTCATACATGCCAAGTGTTATGTGTATCAGTCCTGCGGCTGCATAAGTCAGATGCCTAGCCTCATCCGCAGCGCGATCACAGCCAGCCATGGACTGTACACCTGTGTCCGCCCTGTCCAGACCATTGGCCTACACTCACGTGGCCGCACAGCCTAAACGGCCAGCTTCACGGTGTTGTTGGCATGCCGCTGGACATGCGCAGACAGGCATGACAATGGGGTGCCGTAGGGGTGCACGTGATACAACCGCGCAGCGCACACAAGTGTGGGGGCTCGTGGGAGGGAGGAGCAACTGTGAGGCAACGTGACACCCAGTGTGGCCGCTCATGTGCCACGTGCTCGGCATATCATCCATGATTCCCTGGGTCGCAGACATCCCACCCCACCCACGACAGGCCTCTGTACATCTCCTGTATGCAAGCACATGGTGAAGTTACTGTAGGGATGTAAGGTCCTTTGTCTGAACTATCAGGCGGTAGCACATCTGCAGCTCCGAGCTGGGACTTGCATGTGCCCAGCACCCCCTGACAGATACGAT
Organism: Calotriton arnoldi; assembly: GCA_963921515.1. Classification (NCBI taxonomy): domain Eukaryota; kingdom Metazoa; phylum Chordata; class Amphibia; order Caudata; family Salamandridae; genus Calotriton; species Calotriton arnoldi. The sequence goes on along the minus strand of CAWUFW010000098.1, from coordinate 3,773,712 downwards.
AGCATTTGCTGGCGACTCCCACACTACGCACTGCCCGACGTGAGACCAACTTGTACACATCCCACACGCAGAAGTCCTTGGTCGTAGTTAGCGTGGGTGAAATGGCCTTCACACGTACTCCCACCCCACCCCACCCCAGGCCTGCACCCGTTGCACACAGACACTGCTCATTGCTCCGAGCTGTGGCATTTCATCCACAGGACTGGCGCGGGTCAGCACAGTGCCGCTTCAAGCAGAGCCACTGACGCAATGGCCGACCATCCCGGACACATGCACAACTCCAGTCACATGGACCTGTACCGTGCACGTCTGCTGCATGTACTGGGGGCACTGCCATTGGCAGTGCTGCGGATCAGTTACCGGCTAAGCTTCCGCCTTGCCAACGTCACCTGCGTTCAGCCTGTGTTGCATTGTCGCTCGTGCATATTCGAGTGGACCATGGATGTCTGCCTCTCCAACGTAACGGTAGCTGACCTGGATTTCGACGTGTGTGTGTGCGCCCCTGTTGGCCCACGACCAGGAGTGTCACCGTGATGCCCGTTTATGACATGCCTGGATGATTGGCATGCATGCTGGCAACTGGACCTGGGAGATTGCACGAGTCGTCGTGTGCAGTGACCACATTGAGCCGCTCCCCTATTGGGCTTTAGTGCCAATTGGGGCCAGGGGTTGGAGTCAGCACATCTGTCCGGGACAGCTGATGGGTAACGTCGCCGACATGTTAGATGTGGTGGACAACGAGCTCTCATTGGAAATGTTGGCCTACGCTGCTGCACTCGCGTTCATGGACGAGTGACAACGTACCTGCAGCCACAACTGATTGTGAACCAGTGCATGTGTCCCGACGCCTGGTTGCATGTTGGGGATCTGGTCACATGTCCCAAGACGACAGTGGACATGGCTGCATTGGCCTGGACTCCGGATCCATGCACGGATAACCAACGCGGGTTGGCACTGACTTGTGTGGGTGATGGACTCCCCCGGGGTGGACATGGGCGCTTTCCAACGTTCCTCATTCAGACATGCTGCTGCATTGGTCTGCATGTCGTGGCACTTCTCTTGGCCGTACTGACACGCAATTGTTGATAAAGTTTCCGCACCTTCACTTGTCTCCAACTGTGCTGAGTGTTGATTTGTATGCCAATGTGTGTGTCACGGCCTATCTGGGTCCCTGCCATACATGCATTGCTACCCCATCAGGGCTGTGGGTTTGTACTTGTGCATTATGATGTCCCTGTTTCGTGCTTTGCCAGATGCATATGGCCATTTACCGGCCACAAGCGGGTGCACTTGTGTCCTGTGTTCGGTTGTGCAACTGTTGCTGTTTGTGCCACATTGTGTTCGATGTTGGGGTGCTCTGCTTCCTATGTGTGTGTGCTGCATTGTGTGTGAGATGTCCCTTCAGCTCTGATTTGGCTCACCCTTCTCCCTTTCAGGCAGTGTGGTTTTCACTTCTGTGCTTGTTCAGTGGTGTGATATTGCTGAGTTGTGTGACTTGTGCTCTTGGTTGGTGTTGTTACTCTTGGGCATGGTTTGTCTGCATTTGTGCTGTGCTTAATTGTGCATGTGTGCCATTGTGCCCATCTCCCCCCGTCCCCCCAGTCTCTGGTGGTTCCTCTCCCTGTTGCTGTTGTGTCTGTTGATTTTGAGCAGTTTCCGGTCCCCGACTCCTGCCACCATCTCCAGACTGATGTGTTGGACACCATTTCCTCCATGTCATCCAGCTCCTGGTGTGGCGCTGGACTCCCACCTACGGTGTGCATTGCTGCCTTCTGTTTGTTGGCAAGTTTCTGCTTGTTTGTGCGTTTCGCATCATTCCAGCTGTTCTGGTTTTCTTCCATTGTCCTCCTCCGCTCTCCGGCTGCATTCACCGTGTCCACGATGGACTGCCATGTACAATGTTTTGTTGCCAATGGGGCTTGTGGGGTTGTGTACTAGCTTCGGCTGCCTCCATTGTACTTCGCTGTTGTTTTCTGTTTGGTTTGTCTTCCTTTTTCCTGCTTTTGTTGTGCTTATTCCCGCATGCCGTGTGTGTGTCGTGGGCCTGGCGCTGCTTATCGCTGCTTTCCTCATCGTGGATGGGCTCATCGCACGTTTTTTGGTGTTGGGGTTTGTGTTTTTATCTCCATCGAAGTGGTTGTATCGCGGACATTGGCCGCGTTTTCGGCAGACTATTGCATGGTACCGCCGTGTTGTGAATTCCACGTTAACACAGGGTTATTTTCCTGCGATAGACTGCGATGTGTAAAGTTGCGTTAACATTTTTTGGAGATGTTTAGCGCACGTTCTTGTGAATATACCCCATGGTGTATGAGAGAGTAACTTTTTTTTTTTTTTAACAAGTCTTTATTAAACATGTAACGTTTACAGTATACAGTACAATATTACGGACAGCTGATGATATAAACATCAAAGCACACATTTGCAGTATCTTGGTCCATTGGCGCGTCATACACAGCGGACCTTACAGTTCCGACATCTGTATCGTAATGGCACATTCACTAATCTGGTATCATGCCCGCTGTGCTCCCTCCCTTCCCCACCCAACCTTACAGACCCCTATATGTCTCCCATTGGTGCCATATTTTCTCCCATTTCTTAGGGCAACCCCTACTCTCATATACTACTTTCTCAGCCGCACAACACCAATCAAGGTCAGCCTTCCACTGATCCACCTTCGGTGGGAGGGTGGCTCCCCACGCCCTGGCAACATTTGTCTTAGCCACCATTGCTGCCACCATTAGCCAACTTTTCTGGTAATTCGGCCATATCTGTTCCACTGTTACACACAGTATGTGCCACCTGGCAACTATAGGAATTGCTTGCCCCAGGACCGCTGACATCACACGTATTACCTTCCCCCAATATTGTTGTATAACGGGACACTCCCAAAAATTGTGGAAGAAGGTACCCCTGCGGTCGCAGCCCCTCATGCAGCTATCCTTGGGGATACGCCCAAGTTTGTGCATTAGTGTACTCGTAGAGTAAGATCTGTGGAGAATTCTTAACTGTACTAATCGGAATCTCGCTCTGACAGCAACTTCCCTTGAACTTTGTATGACCTCAGTCCAATCATCATCTTCTAATAGGCCTATATCAGTCTCCCAGGCCTCCCGGAGCGCCCCCAGGAGATCAGGTGAGTTGTTAACAATCTTCCTATAGGTAAGGGATAGTGCCTTTTCTGGGATCGGATCTAGTAAGAGTCGGTCTTCCAAGGGGCTATATTCCTGAATGCGTTCCCCCTCTCTGATATGCCTGCGGAGTGCATGCCCCAATTGCATATATCTATATCTTTCTGTTTCCGCTAGCTGAAACTCCTGCTGTAAATCTTTGAACAAGATTATGGCCGTGCCCCTCCATACGTCTCCTAGATGGGCTATATCTAGCAGTTTCCATTTACTGAAACCCTGTAATTTGCCAACCTCATTCAGCATATCACTATCCCATAGTGGGGTACGTTCTGTCAGTTTATTATCCCACCCGAGAAACGTATTGGCCGCACGCCATGCGTCCAGTACAATCTTTGTGTGTGAGGGCATGCGTTTCCCAGCTTGTTGGTGATACAATGCACCCGGATAGCCTCTGGGGCCCTTCACAAAGTGGTCTACTCGGTATGCCAGGTCATTTCTGTCTCCAAATATCCAGTCGTTAATAGTTATCAGCTGTGATGCCCAATAGCATTTCCTAAGGTCTGGTACAGCCAGGCCACCCTCATAAACGCCTCGCTGGAGTTTAACTAATGCTATTCTTGCACCTCCCCCATCCCACAGTAATTTCCGTAACTCACTATCCACTTCCCTGAAGAATCTGTCAGATATCTTGTATGGGGTCTTCTGGAGGACATAAACCAGACGCGGCAGTGACATAATTTTGAACAAAACCGCTCTCCCCATCAGGGAGATCGGCAACGTCCTCCAATGCGCCACATCTCTTCTCAGGCATTCCAGTTGGGGCAGCAAATTACATTCTATAAATCCTGTTTCCGTTTTATTGATAGTAATACCCAGATATTTGAAGCTGTCTTTCAATTGGAGCTTTATCTCCCCGGGAAGAGCGGGCGGCAGGTCATCGGAGAGCATGAACATGAGGGACTTATCCCAATCAATTTGATAACCTGAATATCCCCCAAATAGATGAAAAATTTCTAAGAGTCTGCTAATTGTAAAGCGAGGCCTAGTTGCGTATAGAAGGACATCGTCGGCATATAAAGATATTTTCTCTTCCCACTGGGGGCGTAACGTTAAAGATAACATTCCTCACCCATTCCTAAAGTATCCTTTATTAATGGAGTGTGAGGGAAGGTTAAAAAACAAAATTGTAGGACTAATGGATGTAATGGTCCTATGACCCTAACTGAGACACCAAGTCTCAGTTAGGGTCACTAATGTAGCACAGAGTCACTACTCCAGTGCCGCACAGCACTCCACATCTACCTGATATAGGCCAAGGGTGAGTGAAGCACACAGCAGCAGAACTTTTAAAAAGGCGAGTGAGCCTGTACGCCTCACTCCGGTAACACAAGGTAAAAAGCACTTGTTCACTACTACTGATCACTATACGGTATGTTGCCACCACCGCGCTTGTGCTGCTTAACCCTTGGTGAAGGTGGTAGCCTTTACCCACTATGAGGGTAGCGATTTTGGTGCCCCTCTTAGTCCAACAAGACCGCAATCCGCGAGGCAGGCCTATGTCATGGCTCACATGCACGATCAGTGTTTACCTATGACAAAAATCAGCATTTGGGATCCACACAACAGTACAGTTGGGTACTCAGGGCAGGGGTACACGTCTTTAAACATGGAGGACTTTTCCGTCCCAGCTGACACCCCCCCCCCCAGATCAGAAGACCCTGAACCTACTCCTAACCTGGAGAGGTTCGGTGGTCCAATCGGTAAAACCAGCTGGAAAGTCCCTCAGCATTCCCTTGGCTCAATCCGGCACGGTGTGCTTCACTACCAAGTCTAACCTAGCAAAGAAGTAGACCATCTCAAGAACTTGGGATTCTCTCTCTTCATAGCCATCAACCATTTCAGTGGCTTACGATCTGTTTGAACCACAAACTTAGCGCACAACAAATATAGGTAGAACTTACACAAGGCAAGGCACTCATTCTCAACAGGCACCCAGTTCTGTTCTCTGGGTAGTATTCTCTAATCTAATAAAGGCTACCGAGCACTCTCTATCTTTGTCATCCATCTGAGCTAACACTGCTATAACTCCTTATGTTAGAGGCATCTATCTGTACTATGAAAGGCTGACTGTAGACAGGCGCTTTCAATACCGCTGCAGTGCATAGTGCCTTTTTCAGTTCCTCAAATGCTTTTCAACACTCTGCAGTCCATATTATCTATCTGGGCTGCTTCCCAGAGCTCAAAGCAGTCAATCAGGCAACTATACTCTCATAGTTGGCCACAAAATTCCTGTAATAGCCGGCGAGTCCTAAAAAGGTCCTCACCTCAGTCTGGGTAGCAGGTACCTCCCACTCCATAACAGACTGAATTTTAGCATCCAACGGACGAATCCTCCCGTCCCCCACCTCATGCCCAACGTAGACTACAGATGACTGCCCCACCTGACACGTAGTTGCCTTGATGGTCAGTTTCACTTCCTGTACCCTTGCCAACATCTGTTGCAGGAGCCTCAGGTGGTCCTTCCATGAGCTGCTGAACACAGCAATATCATCCTGGTAGTCCACACAGAACTCTTCCAACCCTGCAAAAAAAATGGTTCATCAGGAATTGAAAAGTGGCAGGAGCAATCTTTAACCCAAAGGGCATCACCTTAAACTTACTGAAACAGCCCTTCAGGTGTAGAAAATGCTGTCTTCTTAGCATTTGGTGTCAGATCAAAGGTGCTCAAGTAATTTGCAGCACCTAACAGATCCACAAGCTCATCCGCTCTGGGGATTGGATGGGCATCGCTTTTGGTTACCTCATTGAGGGCTCGGTAGTCCACACAGAACCACAAGTCAGTAGACCCTTGCTTTGTTACTAGAACCACAGGACTAGACCAAGGACTACAAGATCTTTCAGTGACTCTCAGATCCAACATCTTGGCAACTTCCGCCTTAATGCCTCCCTGATATCCTCTACATTTTGACCTTCCCTGGCAGACTGTCTCCTGTGTCTATGTCATGCACACAGACAGGTGTCAACCTGGAATCAGCGAGAAGAGGTTGACAAACAATCCTAACACCTCTCTACATTCTCTCTGCTGCTTAGGTATTAACTCAGGGCTAACTGAACCCCTTCCACAGGGCCATCCTTCATGTCACTATGCAGCAAGTAGGATGAGGCTAACTGTCCTCCTCAACTTCCTCTTCCATAGCCAAGATATTCACTGCATATTCTCTCTGGAGGTAATGCTTCAGCCTGTTCCCATGGAACACCCTGTTGGGTTACCTTGTGGCACCTGTGTCCACTAAGTAGTTTACCTCAGACACTTTCTGAACTATCGTGTATGGCCCACACCATTTGTCCTTCAAAGCCCTTGGACAAATAGGCTTTAGCACCAACACCTCCGTCCTAATATGCAGTCAGCGTAGCTTTCTGGTCGTACCATGCCTTCATCAGTGCTTCATTAGCCTGAAGGTTTTCCTATGCCTGGCTGATGTATTGCACCATCAACTTCCTGAGGCCAATCACATAGTCCACCACATCCTTCTGTGGAAACTCTGAGGTTTCTTCCCACCCTTCTCTGACTAAGACAAGTGGACCCCGCACTGGGTGCCCATACAGAAGTTCAAAGGGACTTAACCTCACTCCCATCTGTGGAATCTCTCGGTAGGTAAGCAAAAGGCAGGGCAGGAGAAGATCTCATTTCCTCCAGAGGTTCTCTGGTAGAGTTCCCATCAAGTTCTGCATTGTTTTGTTAAGCTGCTCCACCAAACTACTGGTTGGTGGGTGGTATGCCATGGAGATGTGGTATGTCACACCAGCTTGTTCCCAAATCTCTCTAAGGAAGAAGAGATGAAGTTGGTTCCCCGGCTGGAAAATACCGTCCTTGGAAATCCAACCCTAGAAAAAATCACTAGGAGAGCTTTTGCTACCACCTTTGTAGTCATGCTCCTCAGAGGTACAGTTTTAGGGTACCTGGTGGGGTGATCCACCACAACCAAGATGTACTTCTTGCCTGATTATGAGGGGAGGTCAAATGGACCAACTATGTCTTTTTCCACTTGCTCAAACAGAACACCTACAACTGGTAGAGACACTAACAGTGCCTTGGTCCTCCCTCCTGTCTTATCATTCATCTGGAAAGCTGGGCAGGTTCTACAGAATCTCTCTGTGTCTCTGCTTATCCCTGGCCGGTAGAACAGAGGGTCCAACCATCCTGGGTTCTTCTAAACCCTGAGTGTCCTGCTAAGGACAGTTCATGGGGCAAAGCCACAAGGAAGTTCCTGTGCACTAATGGAACCACTAGCCTCTTGCTAGTTCCTGGTTCAGGATTTACTGGTTCACTATAAAGTAGACCATTCTCCCAGCCATCATAGTGTTTTCCGACCACTGTTTTGCTCACCTTATCTTGGGCTTCCTTTCGAAGTCCCATAAGCGTAGGGCACTCCTCCTGCGTCTTGCGGAGGTCTTCCCGGGTAGGCCATCCAGCAGCTAACAAAATCTGCAGCTCTGAAAGTTACCCAGGCTCCAGCAGGTGGTCTGCTTCGGGGTCTCATCCCCCTACCTCTGGAGCAGAAATTATGACCTCCACTGCCACTGCCTTCCCAGAGTCTGACCTTTCGTGCAAACTACCTTGTCCCTGCAAGATGATCCCAGCCTCACTCTGAGACTGATGTGCAGACTGTGCTCTTGTTAACATAGCTGACACTGTCCAAGCCATAAAGGCTTCTGGTCCTCGCACCAAGACAGGGGTAATCAAAGCATTGCCCAAGAGACATTGAGCTCCTTGCTCTTCCCTTACCCCGACATCAGTCACGGCCACTTTGTCATTGAGCTCAATCTCAACCCTGAAAAGTGGATACTCCTTGCCCTCTCCACTGGCGACTAATCCTGTATCGTTGGTTCCAGGGAGTATCTCCTTAGGCTTAAGGTTCTTCCTCTCAACCATAGTGTGGAAGGATCCAGTATCTCTCAGGGCAGGCACTTTCCTCCCATTCATACTAACTTCCTGTACAAATCCCATTGAATTAGTATGAATGTACTTCAGAGCATCTAGGTCCTTTTCCCAAATGTCCATAGCTACTAGGCAGAGTGCCATCGGTCCCTCCACCCACGAGTACCATGCTTGCTATCACGGGTGTCACTGTGTCAAGTTCCTTCTCTTGACAATCTCGCTTGTAATGTACCTCCTTGTGGCACTTAAAACAAGTCACCACCTTGGACTTGGAAGGGCTTCCTTGCCTTCCCTTGATGCTCCTTCCCAGATACACCATTACCATTCTCATGATTCCTGGGCTCTCCTTGAGTCCCAGGAGAATGACCCTGGCCCTTACCCTCCGGTTTGGAACCAGTCTGTGGAGAGTTCCTCTCCCACTTTGGCTTATAACTGTGCTTCTCCAGCCCTTTGTGAACCCTGTTAGCCAACCACTTATCAGCTAACATTACAAGTTTTGTTAGATCCCGCTCTGTGTGATCAGACAGGTATTGCCTAAGTATGTAGGACACTCTTCTTTCAGTCGCTCTGTCACCATCAACTGGTTGAGAATCTGAAAATCCTTGGCTCCATCCTGTTGTATTCATTTTCATATTCATATTCATTTTAAGTTTCACTTTATTGTTTTATTAGGGAAGATGTGTTGTGACTCCTTTTCCATGGTTACTGGAATGTGAGGGTGGAATCTATGTGGGGTTCTAGATGGAGGGTTCGGGGTCTGACAGTTACTCTGGGACTTCCGAAGCTGGCAGATGTATCGGGCTGTGCTGGTTGTGCTGCGTTTAATAAAAGGCACTTTCTTCCTCAACGCCTACTCTGAGTGTCTTTCCGTTCAAGAAATACCCACTTCAACAAGGTAAGTCACTTTTCATCTCACTGGGGTGAGGAGGATTCGATCCTCCACCTCGATATTTTGGCAAACCGATATGTACCACTCGATCGTCGGGACTTGCACCATCAACTATATATGTAAGGCTGTCGAGGAGTTACGGGCAAGACAAGGGGTCAAACATGTGATGTAACTGATGCATTTCTCCTGCGTCTAGCATTGGTACGGTACCAGTATATCTTGGAATAAATATCATCTGACAAAAATATTGTGTCCTAAATAATATTGTTCACAAAAATATCACCCCATTGAATTTCATAGAATGTCTACAACCCATGGGACAATGTTTTTGTAAACAACATCTAGGACACAATATTGAAGGAAAACATACAACCCTAGCATTTTAGTATAGTGACGTAAATGACAAAAATATATCTCTGAATGGTCCAGGTGAATCTGAGGCTCCTTGTCAGAGAGCCACAGCTCATAAGACACTCTAATGATAACTATCTTACAGACACATTTTCAAAGAGTGGTAGAATGATTTTTTAAAATATTTTTTTTTTAAAGTAATGGATGGCTTTTGCAGATTTGAATATGTCCATAACAACAAAACGTCCAGTAGGAGGATAAATAGAGAGAATTCATTTTAGATTTTGTGATGGTGAATTAGGGGGCTGGTCACTCATCACCAGGGGTAGGTCTAGCCAGTGACAACTCCTCAGCGGCACGGTTTCATCTTACAGGTTTTAGCCGAGGCTTGATGTGCATTCTGCAGTGACCCACTGCTAAGTGTTACTAGATGGTGTCCTTTGTCACCAAGGCACTAGGGATGAAAGCCCCGGGGACTGGAGTGAAGCAGCTAGCATAGACCCCAGGTCAACAGACGTGCTACCAGATGGTAATACACTTAAATCCCATTCTGCTGGGTGACCACTGATCCAGTGACCTCTTAATGACATTCTCTGTCACTCAGCGTTAATCCATAGAGCATATCAATTATGTCCCCCTTGGGCGTTGTCCTGTCATTTGTTTCCATTTGTTTAATGTATTTTCACTTGACTAATGGTTCTTTCCACTTCTCTTAAATTTCTCTTCTTTTTTATACCTCTGCACCCTTTGTACTTACTTCCCTTCTTGTGATCTCTTCTTAGGCCGAGAGTGCCTTGGAGGGGTATTGGAATATTTACACCTGATAAAATGTGATACCCCGGCATTCAGACTGTATTAGGTGCGATAAATTCCATGTATTAAGAGTTTTGCCCTAAAAATGGGATACCACTTGGATTTTGATGCTTTCCTCGCCCAAATCTGCATTTTGCAGTATTTACTGGACGTTTCCCCCTAAGGTTTTTGATAAGTATAACTAGATCCGGGAGGCTACGTAAAAACAGGGGTTTGTGCAGTGATTGGAAAAAATAGGGGACCCCTAACCAGCCCCTTGGTACATTTATCTAAACAACATACCTGACCAGAAGCCAAGTCATTACACAGAACAATGCCCGTTGATGTCATAGCTTTGACAACATATATCAAGGTCCAAGATCAAACAGGCAGTGCAAAGGGCAAAATGATGGGGTCTCCCTACAGAAGGTGGTAAGGGGCTCATGATTATATATTGCCCTCATGCTGAATGGAGGCCCCTGAAGGGAGGATGCCACTTGCACCATGGGGAGCTGCCGGAGCATGTGCTATGCCCCTGGCAGTAGGTCAGAAGGCTAAGGGTAACGGTGATTGCCACAGTACTGTGGGCATGACCATGGTACAATTGGGTGGCGCCAGGAATGTAACTTGGTGAATTGGGGAATAACTGGAAGAAGTTGCGGCTTCCTCCTAAGAAACATTTTGAGCACGGGGACTTATTTATTTACAAATTAAGCACTGAGTAGTCCCACTGGGTATTAGCAGAGGAAGTTATATCAGACAAGAAAGTATTGCGGACCAGAAATAATGTACAAGAGGTTTGGAAGGCAGAGCGAGTGATTGGGCAAAGTCGGCAATGGGAAATAGCATGGTAAGGTGCAAGTTTCCAGAGTTCTAGCTCAGACAGAGGTAGAAAAGACAATTTAGAGGGTGTTTTCCCAGTGACTATCTGCATACCTAAGGCCCCTGCTTGGGTCTTAACCTGCAAGAAGTCCCTTGATGGAGGGCTGTTTTGTCTGTGTCGTGTGCAGATTTTCATGGAAGTGTGGTGCAATTTCTATCATGGAACTCTGGATCGCATGCTTCACTTGGTATTGGAGCTATTACAGAAAAAGATGGTGATTTAGCTTCCGGCCCTAGTTAAACAATGTTTGGTAGGACACCAAGTGACAACCACTGCTCTGCTTGTCATCTGTGATGCACGATGACAACGACGTGCTCTTGTACCATTGTGCTGCTGTCATTGATGCCTAGCAGCCACTGCTGAAAATGCTTGCAATCAGTTTTTCATGGCGTGGAGTTGGAGATATGCAGTGGAGACTTTGAACCACAATGAGTGGAATATTAAGGGCCGTTGTAAAATGCAGAAATTGCTACTGTATGGTCACAGTTACTTTTGGGTAGACCTTCTGGCTTTTCAGGGACTGATAGAGCATGTGAAGAGTACTCCAGGAAATCTACAGCAGTTTATGATTTCCAGGATTGCTCCAATGTGCCTCATTTGTGAATGCGGATTTTACTTCAGGAGAAAATATTTTTCAATGCTAATAGACCCCACCCACTACATCCTCCTTACATGAGGGGTGATCCCTTCCTCATTCCAACCTAGTAAACATACTTTTGCTTCTGATATAAGCAAATTCACATGGTATTCCAGGATGGGAAGCTACCCACATGTTGTATGTGAATGGCCACAAACCTAGTTATTCCTAAGTGTTTGCCCAATCTAGAAATACTTATAAATTTGCCACAACCCTAAATTTGCACATGTGGCTAATCTGGTATACTGACAGATTATTTGCACTGGCACGTACACTGTGCAAACCTAACATTTTGGCAGTCCTGAATCTGTGAATCAGAATTAGGAATTTACAGGTGCAAAGCAGAGGCGTAGGGCAGGGTTTTGAGCAGAGAAGAGTCAAAAAGACTACTTAATGGAAGTCATTGTCAGTAGCGGCTGGTGACTTTTCATAGAAGTGGGACATAAAAGTCTACTCAGAATACTGGCAACTGGGGAAGGTTGCAACATTGTACATACCAGCTCCGGATGGAGGCTTGTGTCCTCCAAAGGGGGTTAGGAACGTTTTTCCCTAAAACGTGTTGTGTAAATTGGATCACAAGTGCAACTGAGAGCACAATATGATATCAATTGGCTAAAAAGCCATAGATTCTAAAACAGTGATCATGAAGACTTTCCCGGTGTGCTAATTAGGCAAGGCAGATCCTCCCCAAGGTTGTTGGAGGATCAACCTCTCCAAGAAACCTCTGATATAATAGTGGCAAAATGATGCGTTTCCCAGTACAATATCTCCAAATGTTGGCTAAAAGGCCACAGCTATTAGAATCAGTTCATTAAATCTGGAAATGAGATTTCACATATTCTGTTTCAAATTGTATATAGCATCTTTCTACATTCCTCCTCCTTTCATTTTCCCATTCTTCTAATTCCATTAAAGCAATTCTGGCATACTTTATGAGCAGAATGTATTTGGAGGGGCAGGGTGGCATAATTAAAATAGCAAAAGAACTCACAATCTCAGGCCATGGACACCTGAAGTAGACATATATCCCAGCCTCATATAGAACAGTGTTCCTGCTACAGAAACATTACATGTTCAGCCCTCAGATAGGTTATATTAGTTTTAGAAGATCAAGCCGCAGACAGCAGCAGTGATAATGCCATAAACACCATCATCAATATAGATAATGAAGTGTCCCCACATGGCTCGTGTAATAGTTACTATAGCAGCAAGTGCCCTCTAGCACCTACGAGACATCAGCTATAAGTCTCCCGGTCTCAGAATAAATTATCACTCGAATAAAAGCTATAAGAGCATTTTGGAACTGCAATCATTTCATCCCTAAAGAGGAGACTGTCAGTATCTGAAAATATACATTTCACTAGCAAATACAAGATTTTTAATAAATATACGTTTTTTTCTCCTAGTACGGCATATCATTTTTACCAAGTACCCACATATACTACTGCTATACACAAACAGATTGCTTTACATGACCATGTAGCACCATCACATCAGGGATGAACGTCATCTGCCAACAATTTCCACTAATATTAAGCCGCTGTTGGCCTGATCATTGTGGGTTGGGGGTAACATGCTCTCCAATAGTGGTTGAATAAAGATTTGTTTTTTATATTTTGATCTAAAGGCTGTTTCAATATGTTATTGCTTGTATTTGTTTGCTTACGCCAAACCGCCTATGTTTTTTGACAAATAAAAGCCAACAGAAAATGTGCAGAAAGTGTACATCCTCTCACAGGTAATGGAGATGTCAACACAATGAGATTTCAGTCATCAGCTCTAATAACTAACTACTGTGATGATGTGTTGCACCCTTTGTAACTGTTTCCTTTGGAATGTATTTGACGACTGCCTAACCTTGACCATCCGTAATTGTAAAGCGCTCTGATATCCCTCGGGATCATGTTCGCGCTATATAAAACTTTATAAATAAAATAAATAAATAAATGTGTCCTGATGAATGTGAAGAATTCTTTTTGACTGGTTTGGTGCTGAAACACTATGGTTAACGGTGTGTACGATTTTTTAATATTGGAAGCTGTACTCTTTTTCCATAAAAAGTGACTCTTTAGGTGCATTTACACAATGTTAAACTTTGAGTTCATGTTCTCTTATGTGTTCTTTTGAATTATGTTTCTACTATTCTCTTTTTTTAGCAACAATGGTGATGGGGGGAAACAGTTTCTAATGGGCAGGTGGCACACCAACTTCTTAACCGGCATTGCTATAAGTTGGTTCGAAGTCCATATTTAACAATATTTGCATACAATAAGCAGCAAGGGAGTCCTATATCAGTTGTCTGAGCCAGTGGCATGCACCATCCTTCCCATGGCATTTCACTGCAGTTATGCATATACAGCATGCAAGTACCCCCAGCTGAGAGAAATATTTTCACCTGAAGAAATAGAAGCATGAAACACAACTGCGGATTTGAAGTGTGTGTTAATAAGTATTTGACTGCAGAAATAGCTGAAATGTGAATAAGATGAATTTAACTTCCATGACGCGCTGCAAGTGAACTGGTAAAACACGTGAAAGTGCGAACCCTGCGAGATGTTTAAAAGAGCTCCTTCTCCGCAGGAATGAAGTCCTGCGTCAGTGGCGAACCACAGGAAAAGAGAAGCAGTATGTTAGTACCTCAGAATGGAACGAATAGTCTCCTCTGAGGAATGAGGATGTATTATACTATCAAACTCACAAAAACTACATATGGTCAGTGTTGGACTTGGCCCTTTTTGCAGGGTCATCCCTGAACTTTTTTCTGACCTGTTGTTGGCTGTTTTATGACTCTGGGCACTTTACCACTGCTGATCAGTGCTAAAGTGCATATGCTCTCTGTTATAAATTGATGTATGGATTAGTGACTCCATGATTTGCTGGATTGGTTTACTTGTCAGACCCTAGTACAGTGCACTGAGTGTGCCCAGGGCTTGTAAATCCAATGATGCTGGTGGGCTTGCAGCACTGGTTGTGCCACCCACAGAAGCAGCCTGTAAAAGTGTGTCTCAGGTCTGCCATTGCAGAGCCTGTGTGCAGTCTGGTACTGCCATGTTGACTGGGCAAGTACACCCACTTGCCAGTCCCTAAACCTTCCCTTTTCTTCATATCAGACACCCCTATGGTAGGCCCAAGGGCAGGGTGCATTGTAAGTATAAGGTAGGACATGCCCTGGTGTGTGTGGCATGTCCTAATAGTGAATTACAGCCATTTTCGTTTTTCACTATTGCAAGGCTACCTGTTCCCCATAGGCCAGAATGGGCAGTTTGATTATTACATCTTATAATCCTAACTGACCCAGGGAACATGGTAGAAAAACGAATTTAGTATGCCTGAACTCAGAATGATAAAATACATCTTTTAGTGAAGTTGGTTTTAACATTCTGTGTTTGAAAATACCACTTTTAGCAAGTGGGTATTTTCTTGCCTAACTATCCAAGCCTGCCTCTGCTAGGTTGTGTATTCCTTGTCTGGTTTGTGAGTGACAGGGGCTGGGGGATTCCAGGAGACAGGGTGAGTCAGCACAGGGCTGAATAGAGAGATCTGCATGTAGATGGGTGGGAGGAGTTGCACCTGGGACCTGAATAGGGCTGTGCCTTCCCTCCACAATGCTGGCTCCACCTCCTGTGGTGCGTCTGATGTCCCTGGCCTACACTGTGAAAGGAAAGAAGGAGTCTTGTCAACAAAGTGCTCCAGGACTGACCAGAACTGGTTTGGACTAGGCAAAGGCCTCTCTGCCTTCAGAGACAAAGGATTTTGGTGTATAAAAGAGGGGACCCAGACCCCAGAACTTTAGATCACTTTGGGAAACAAGAAGAAACCTTTGCTGAGGAGAGGAACCAGAGAAACTGAGGAGGAGAAAATCCCTAAGCTGAGTGCTGTTTGGGGGATTGGCCTGCAGTGGTTGCCTGACTGCCAAAGAAAGGAGAGAGGAACTTTGTGTGTACTTTCATCAACTTGTGAAGGATCTCCAAGGGCTTGAGATAGAGCTTGCCTCCTGCTAAAGTCTCAGGGACAACAGACTTCACCAACCAGCTCCCCAAGAGTCTTTCTGGAAAGTGCCTGCTGCTGTGCTGGACTTTCTGAGGGACTGCGTGTCGCAAGGAGCTGGAAGCGCGACTCACGAAGAAGAAGCGTCGTCGCCGCAGCCGAAGCGCCTCGCATCGCCGGAGAAAAGGATCGACGTCGCATCAGACGCCGCCGCATCAACGGAGAAGAGTGTCGCCGCCGCTGCCGCTGTCGGATCATCGCCGAAGCGCCTCGCATTGCCGGAGAAGAGGATCGACGTCGCATCAGACGCCGCCGCATCACCGGGTAGCGTGTCACAGGGCCTGTCGCAGCTCAGAAGAATCGTTGAGTCACCGCATGGCCGTCGCATCGTTGCCGAAGCGCCTCGCATCGCCGGAGAAGAGGATCGACGTCGCATCAGACGCCGCCGCATCACCGGGAAGCATGTCGCAGGGCCTGTCGCGGCTCAGAAGAATCGTTGAGTCGCCGCACGGCCGTCGAGCGTGCACGCATCGAGTCGCATCGAGAAGACGACGCCATCTTTGTTTCATTGCACCGGATCTTCATTGCATCACGGCGCTGCTAGTCGCATCGCCACGGATCCGCAGTAAGAAACCGACGCATCACCTCCCCTACGCAGCAGTAGGGACCCGACGCATCACCGTTCTTGCGTGTAAGGAACCGACGCATCACCTTCCCTGCAACACTTTCGTTGTATAGCATTACGCATCCAAAGGTACATTGAACTCAAAGTGTCGCATTTACCATCCAAAGAGAACTGAGCTAATTCTACCATTTTTAAGTACAGTATTGTGGATTTTTGTTGTTTGTGGTCTTGTGTTAAATCTATATAAAAGATACTTATTTTTAATATACAACCTGTGTGGTGTCCATCTGTAGTGTTGTCACTGGATTACTGTATGTGTTCACAAATGCTTTACACACTGCCTCTGAGATAAGACTGTCTGCTCGTGCCAAGCTACCAAGGGGGTGAGCAGGGGTTATTTTAGGAGTGTACCCCCTTACCCTGACTAGATGCAAGGGTCCCTATTTGGTCAAAGGTACCTACCTCTGCCAACTAGAGACCCCCAAATCTAACAGTCAGTAAGAGGAGAAAGCACAGTACACACCTATATGGTCCTATATATATGTGTGTATAGTATGTTGTGTAGTTGTCAGAAAAAGAGCTTCTTTGAGGACGAGAACCCTCACTCACCCGAAGATGACATGCTTCATCATTGAGTTCCCTCCTCACACCCGGACTGCAAGGTCCCTGGTGTGGGTTGCAACTCCCCAACGGGGAGGAGCTCAGGAGTTTTATGAGCGATGTTGGAGGGGCAGAGTGCAACGGAAATATACCCATCTACAGGGGTATATTTGATTAAATCCCCGAGTTCTCTCATTTTAACCCTATCCCAGAAGACCACTGAAGAAAACTGATTCGGCCCTCTGGAGATAGGTTTATTCACAATTTCCATTGCACTCTGCCCCTCACTGACCTTCCAACATCGCTCATTTTAAAACACCTCAGCTCCTCCCCGTTAGGGAGTTGTAACCCACACCAGAGACCTTGCAGCCCTGGTGTGAGGAGGGAACCCAATGATAAAGCATGTCATCTTCGGGTGAATGAGGGTTCTCGGCCTCAAAGAAGCTCTTTTTCTGACAACTATATAACATACTATATGCATATACACACACATATATATAGGACCATATAGGTGTGTACTGTGCTTTCTCCTCTTACTGACTATACGTACTTTTTGAAAGTTTGATGATAGACAGGGAGTAGTACGTATTTGGTTGGGCCTCTTCTGTTAGATCCCTTGTGTGAATGTGATGTATTTTACTATAGAACGTCTGTAAGCTCAACCACATCTACCAAAATGCATTGCAGGAGAACCAGTGCAAGATTAGAGATTGCAAACCACACTGTGCAAGTCAACCAAAACCACACCTACCTTTTAACTCTTGAAGGAAAGCTGGTAGAATAGCACACTTAGTTTAGTGCCAGTTGGAGACATCTCACTGTACCCTGGTCACAGATTCAATTCTGAAGTCTACTTGTGAGGACAGGCAACCAGTTAAAACACGTAGGCCCAGTCTTTTAACTGTGTCTACTGAAATATAGCGCAGCAAATGCATTTGACGCACGTGCGAGCAGGTGACTCCATCCACAAAGAAGTCTGTGAATGGCTGACAGGAGATTATGCAAGGATCAGATGGACAAAAAAATTCAGCTCCCACTGCAGCGAGTCAATTCATACCAAACTCATAAAAACCTTGTCAATGCCTGTCACCCTGGCAGGTGCACGAATTACTACAGGTACCCAATTGCAAGGTAACTGCCACCTTGCATTAAAAATTACCCATGAAGATGGTTAGGAGCCTTCTACCCCACCTTTGAAAGGATAGACAGATAATAGAATTGACTTTGTGGCCAGCCAGATCTTTATGCCCTCTACTCAGTGGAGGGTGGCCACCTCATCCCGGACATTAAAAACATGGACTCCAGTTCTGAACTGTTCCCCTACAAAACATTGGTTTCAGGTGTGTTTATTTTGTTGTATCAAAACAAAATAAGACTGCAACATCCAGAATGGACTAGGCTTTCATACAAAATTGCAGAACTGGAACCAGTGTCCATGATGACCTGGAAGGAGGTGGTCCTCTTAGCCCATGGAGAAAGTGCAAGGGCCTTCTAGAGCCTGCATGAATCGGTAACCTGTGACAATCGTACAAAGAAAAAGACATCACAAGATCATCGCACCCATCATCCCTACTGTCCGTTCCTGAATCCCTCTGGTCCTCCGCTTCACAACAGCTGTCTGTCTTCTACCATTGCTTCATTGTCAGATATTTTCTTTGGAAAAAAATTAAGCAGGATGAAAAGATCCTGCATTTGTCCGATGAATCATGGCGTGTGGGTCACAGTCTGACAACTAGAGGTTTAGGGCGGACCACCGTATTATCTGTGGGATTTCATGTGATGGAACCTGCAGCCCAACCGATTCATCCCGACTGGATTGACTGGTTTCTGAATAGAGGGTTGATGGTATGCTTTGCCAGAGAGGGTTGGTGAATTAGTTTGACAACCTCTACCAACTTCTGCAGGTTGCTGCAAAGTTCACGCAAGTGTCTCAGGCGGATATCAGACGAGCATGTCTGCCGGGAGACCCAGAGAATCCTCAAAAACAGCCATAGTTTCTGGAAACTACTTGCACATTATCATTGAGATTCTAATAAACTACGACTGGGATCATTTCGTGTCTTTTCTGATTTGGAGTGGCCTCTTCGTAATTTCATGTCATCTGTTAGCATATCTTGATGCAACCTACTCTACTGTCAATGGATAGCCCTTTGGCTAGTTTCATGGCTCTTGGATGCTGGATACTGGTCTCAAAGCAATGGTAATATTAAGTCACAACGTTTACAATTTTTCTCTTACAATGTCACACTATTTGTGAAAAACATGCTTTTGCTTACGGACAGAAAACAATGTTTAATTTTTACAGGAGATGGACATCTGCAATCGTGTTTTCTAGACAGTAACTTTTTTTTTTTAAACAAACTTTTTCAATATCAATAACATACTAATGGTTCAGCAGTCATCGCCCAATAGGCAGACACAGTCAACAATATAAGTTGTACAACTGTGGGCTAAGATATCCACAACCTCAATACATATTAGTTCATAAACATCATTGCTAACAGAAAATAGAAATAGTTCCCCAACTAGAGTCTTCATCCCACACCATTACTTTTCTTTCATCATCACATTCTGAGTAAGAGCGAAAGAAAGGCAGAAAAGGGAGACCGGAGGAAGAGAAAGATAGGAAAACAGAGCCAAAGGGAGAAAGCAACGATGTAAAAGAACCTGCAGGAGTGAGATAAAGAGACCAGAAATGTATGGTGAGGAAGAAGGAGGTATGAGGTGAAATCAAGACTAAGAGGCCATAGTATTTGATAAGTACTTGCATTCAGCAGCAACGGGCTCTTAACAAACCCTTTAAACCTCTGCACGTAATTTATTTATTTCTACAAATGTAGCACTGCCCACATCCTGCCCCACATTCACCACTGGATTATCGCAGATTCAGCCAGGTGACGTTTGGTGGCTCCAGGTATGAGCACTCTTTTAAACAACAAGCATTTGCAAAGTAAATTGGTCTGCGTTGGCTGCCAGCCTTTTGGCTTTCTCAATGCTTGTTTTGTTTAGTCATGGTTTTTGCAAAAACTGCTGACTGGGAAGCTAATAGACCCTCGTCAATGCAAACAAACAATGGCTTAAAGCAAAAATATTTTTGGAGTCAAAAAGAACACATTGCCATAGTAGTCCGTGGCACTGAAAAGAACTACTTTATGTGTGGATGTGATCCTTGTGAAAGGACAGAATGTTGTCACTCACAATCAAGTTAGCCAGTGGCTGAAGTCGGCCAATGCCCCATACTGCATGCTGTATAGAGTGTGGAAGAAAAATGTGAAAGACAGAACAACAGACCAATGGCTGAAGAGGACTGTCTGAAAGCCCGTAGAAGTAAATAATGAATGAAGCGGGCTGGTTGAAAGCCCATATTAGTAAATTTATTATACATTTCATTTTAGTAAACTTAAAAGGTTTACTAAAAAAAAGGACAGGGGTTGGTTAAATGAGCAGTTTCTTACTATTGTAGCGCACTAACGTTGACGGAGCCCTGGAAAAGCATTTCGTAGTAGCTTTCCGCACAGATTAACTCTTGTGCTGAGTATGTGTAAACTTGAGAGAAAGGGCAAATTGTGGGATTCAAGGGGCATATGTACAAAAGCATTTTTGCGGTCGGAAATGCCCCGATTCAAATACCGAATCGCGAAACACAAACTAAGATTCTGCAACATGTTACCGAATCACATTTTGTGTTTAGCGATTCGGTATTTGGAAGGGGCATCTTTAAGGCGTCCCTTCCAAATACATAATTGCTGTACTAAGTATGAATGTGTTGCGATCGAATTCCGGTTGCAAAACATTCATTTTTTTACCGCCACCTCAAGGGTGGTGGTAACCAGCCGTAAATGGAAAGGGGCCTCCATGGGACCCCTTCCCCTTTGTGAATGTTAAAACAAATATTTTTTAAGAGCAGGCAGTGGTCCAAGGTACCACTGCCTGCTCTTAAAAAATTAAACTTAAACGTTTAATTTTATTTTTTTGAAAGGCATCGTGTTTTACTTCAAGGAAAACAGGCTGCATTTATTTTTAAAAATTAGCTTTATTATAAATCAATCACAGACATGGTGGTCTGCTGACCCCAGCAGGCCACCTTCCCTGTGATGGCTGCAATTCCTAATAGGCCGCAAATTGCGACTCACCTCGTTTATATTAATGAGGTAGGTCTATTGCAACTCCATTAGGAATCGTTATTTCCAACTTGCACATTTTTGGACATTAGGAATTGCAATTTCCTAACTGCGATCCGCAAAGAATTGCAATTAGGAAATCGCAATCCCTAAACTTTGTACATATGGCCGAAATTAGTTTTCTAGACCTTTGCTGCCATTTACCTTTATGTTGCATTCTTCTTCTCCTTGTGTTCAGAAAGATTACTGGGTAACTGTGCTTCGCCATTGCCACTGTAAACACTGCTATTTATGTGTGGCGCTCCAGAGGGCAGGTGTGTTTGTGTCTCCACTCAGCTGTGCTGTCGCAAAGCAGAGGCCCTTTGTGCACAGCGTCAGCCTGGGAGACCCAATAAGACAGCTGGGGCACTCCTGCCTGTGCATTTCCATTCTATATAACCTGGCTCCCTAATGCAAGTACCCTGCAGTCAAATGCGCAATACTTAACCCTTTCTTGGACCATCATGCTGGTGGCAAGACCGAAGTGGCAAAATGCCTGTACAGTTACACCTAACAACGCGAATGACTAGCGTGCGTGTGGATGTTGTACAAGGCACTAGTGTTTTTGCAGTTTTTCCTTAAGAGCGAAATGTATGCTCGCATACACATTTTATGCTAAAATATAGCGCTAAATGTCAGTTTTTCATTTTATAGAATTCGGTGCCATTTTTAACAGAATTTTGCATAATGATGCAACAGCAAATTACCTGAATTTCACACATCCCTCCAAAAAAGTACAACTGGTTAAGTCTAAAACGTGTAAAAATAAATACTGAATTGGAAAAAGTACCACCGTGTGTTTTACGTTTATAAACTATAGTGGACAGAATTGGGATTCTAGCTCAGCACTCTGTCAACCTCTGCAGACGGCCCAGCAGGAAGAAGGTCAGTCCTTTCTTCCAGAGGCTGATGCCAGAGAATGAGCACTTTGGGCCTTGGAGAGCACAGTGTCATTGAGGGACTCAGTTTAGAGCCCCAGCGCGAGGCGCCCTTACAGTGTTCTCCAACAGAGAGAACGTTCGAGGGGCCTCAGTTCAGTGCCCCTGCGCGAGTCGTCCTTGCAGCGTTCTCCGACAGAGAACGTTCGAGGGGCCTCCCGGCCTCAGTTCAGTGCCCCTGAGCGAGGCGTCCTTGCAGCGTTCTCCGACAGAGAACGTTCGGCCCAGCGCGAGGCGCACTTGCAGCGTTCACCGACAGAGAACGTTCGAGGGGCCTCAGTTGGGAGCCCCAGCGCCAGGCGCCCTTGCAGCGTTCTCCGACAGAGAACGTTCGAGGGGCCTCAGTTCGGAGATCCAGCGCCGGGCGCCCTTGCAGCGTTCTCCGACAGAGAACGTTCGAGGGGCCTCAGTTCGGGGCCCCAGCGCCAGGCGCCCGTGCCTCGTTCTCCAAAAGAGGACGTTCGAGGGGCCTCAGTTCGGAGCCCCTGCGCGAGGCGCCCTTGCAGCGTCTTCCAAAAGAGAACGTTCGAGGGGCCTCAGTTCAGAGCCCCAGCGCGAGGCGTTCTCCAACAGAGAGCATTCTAGCCAGACACACTTCAGGCAAACGTGGACAGTAGCCAGTCCACACTGACAGTCAGACCAGCATCTACCACCCGGATGTGGAGTGGAGACAGTACACATTGGGAGAGGCAGATGTCGACGAGAAGCTGAGGCCTACGTCACCATGCAGGGACTGTGGGATCGCGCTCCATAACTGGCCGCTTTGCAACATGGCCCCAATGGCCAGCTTCAAACTCCATCTTGCCAGCAGCCATATCTGGCCTGAGAGCGCGCCCTTGAGAGGAGAAGCGGTGAGGTATTAGTCGAGTTAGGCTGTTTGGAGTCGTGCAAGGAATGTCGGAGGATGCGCCATCTGCGGTGCGTGTTGGATTTCGGGAGCTCCACACTGAGGGGCTGCTTGGGCCCAGACCCTACACTCTGCCATATGTACAGTGCAAGGATGCCGAGGATGGTCCTGGTGATCTACTGTACATTTTCACTGTTCACAAGACGTCACCTGTGACACTTGGTGAGTTGAAGGACATTTTCAGCGAATTGTCTAAGTCCTTCACTTCTTTTAATTGTTGCTCCTGTATTTTTTAGTTTGCTTTGAGGCCCTGTTCAGTTGTGCAGCTGAGAGTTATACCCAGGGGAGGGGGCAGAAAACCTCCAGGGTCTTCCCCATGCTCTGGTTATTGGAACTCCGCATGAGTGGGGAACTCATTCTGGCATTGTCCATGCCAACATCTGCAGTTGTGATTGTGTCAGTGGGGAGGAAGAGAAGGGTGCCTTGTGCAAGAAGGTCCCAGGATGCTTGTTTCCGGTCCAGGGAAGACATGGCTTGGCAGTTCGGGCTGGACTGTTCCCATGAGGCACAGGGTCAGACTGATTTGCATATGGCCATGTCTGAACTGGGGTGGTGGAGTGAGCTAAAGAATGATAATGGATTAAATCCAGATCAGTTGACTGGGGGTGAGTGTTTGATTAGCTCAAGCGCTCCGTCCATCATCCCCTTTGGTATCGCTTTGTGCAAGAAGCCAGCACGCGCACTGAGACTGGGGGCACCACAGATGCCAAGCACTCCGCCTCTGAGGGAAATGGGTGCACACAATGTGGAGGACCCTTGCCTTGTAGACACTGCCTCCCAGCATCCCTGAAGCAGGCCCCTCTGGAGATTGTGTGGAGGTTTCCTCTTCAACATGGGGAATGGATGGGAAGAGGGCTCCCCTGACCGGTCTCCCTTGTACAGGATACCCGATAAAAGACACTCTAGTGAGAAGGGGTCTGAAGAGGAAGGGGCCCTGGGATGGCCGGGGCATTTTTTTTTTTTAAATTCATTTTTATAAAGCAATTTACAACAGCTCACAGTGCATGGTTAACAACATACATGAGTCAGCCAATTTGCCGAGAAAATCTGTTATCACAGTGTGCAATGGTGGTATCACTTCATTCTTAGAGAAAGAGAGAAAAGACGAAAGAGGAAAAGGAAAAAACCACTGGACATCGAGTAATGACATTCCAATGCTGTAGCCTATGGAACATAGCAACCTGAGAAAGACTTACTTCAAATATCAGTATACAGTTGACTTGGTCTGCATGATGTAGTGGCCGTGCTATCTGAGTACCGAGATTCCCCTTCCCTAACAATTCTGTTGTTCATTATCTGCATTCCCATCCTGCTTTGCCGTTAGGTATTGCGTATATAAGGCCCAAAAACTTTTTGGTCTACTTTGGGGAGGTAGTAGCTCGTTATAGACATCTGATTGCGTATTACAGTAAAGCAAATCCCGTTCCCAGTCTATTATAGTGGGTATGGGGCCCCGCGACCAGCGCATCGCAATCCTGCGTTTAGCCAGTAATAACCCCATTGAAACAAGTTTCCTAATGTCTTTCTTGAGAGGCTTTGTGTTCCCCAGAAGTGCGAGCAGGGGGTCCGGGGAAAGGGATAACTTGTAATTGCAGTTAATGTTAAAAAGATTTGCTGCCAGAATTCCGCAACTGGCGGGCACGACCATGCTACGTGCAGGAAGCCAGCGTCAGCTACCCCACACCGATCACAGCAATCTGTGTCTCTGAGACCATATCGAAATAACCTCTTCGGGGTGTAGTATACCCTATTGAGATACTTGAATTGGATCAGTCTGTGCCTCCCGTTGAGTGAGACCTTTTGCGTTGTTTCACAGCAGAAGCGCCATATGTCATCGCTCAGTGTCACCCCGAGTTCGGTCTGCCACTCTATCCGAGCCTTAGTGTATTTTATGTGCTTAAAAGCTTGCGATTTGGAATAAACTTTCGCGATTAGCTTATCAGGGGAGTCTGTGCCCAGTAATAGCGAGAAGGCGGGTAGCTCTGGAGGCTCCTGTAGCTCATCCCCAAGCAGCTCACGCAGCGCATGGCGGATTCGGAAATAGTGATATAGTGTAAGAGAAGTGAAGTCGTTTGTTCCCTCTACCACCTCCTCCCAGGAGCGCATCTTGCCCATATTGAAAAAGTCACCCATCGTTTGTATCCGCAGGGCTCTAAGCGAACGGAGCATGCCCCTTTCAGAGCCCATTCGAAGCCAGTGACACCATTCTACAGGCATATGAGGGGAATAAAGCAATGTGCCGGCCTGCTTGTTCAGTAAATCGTGCCATGCATGCACAGTCGAATTAATAGAATCCAGGTCGCTGTATCTTCTAATGGGCGCTTGGGACAGGTGAGGCGGGAGAGGGCCCGGGCTGACCGCTACCTTTTCTATTTGCATGTGGGGTAAATTATGCGGACCATGGATCCAGCTGTGAGCGTGTGAGCACTGTGCCACCCTGTAATATAATACTAAATCTGGTGCGCCCAACCCTCCCATAGTGTAAGGCAAGGTAAGGATATCCATATTGACACGCAGAGTCTTACCAGCCCATGCCAATCTTCCCATTAACACCCGCAGAGTTTTAAAGATGTGTTTTGGGACAACCATTGGGATGTGAACGAAGAGAAAGAGGAGCCTAGGAAGGACGACCATCTTCATCAAAGATATACGACCCACCAATGAGAGGGGGAGGCGAATCCACCTTTCTATGTCTTCCGCATCCGAGTGGACTAGTATCCCCAGATATTTCACCGGGTCTGACGTCCATTGAAGGGGGAAATCTAGAGTGGTCTGTGTCGTGACCGAGGTTAGAGGGAATATTATAGATTTATTCCAGTTGGTAGTGAGTCCCGAAAGACCGCCGAATCTCAGCACCTCACACATTATTGGAGAGAGATTGGTATCGGGTTCCCGTATATATAGTAACATATCGTCCGCATAGGCGGAGACAATGAGATTGTAATTGGGAAAACGTAGTCCTTTATTACCGCAATACTCACGGAGTGCACATATTAAGGGTTCCGCCGCCACAGCGTAAAGCAGCGGGGACAGAGGGCAACCCTGTCTCGTGCCTCTAGATATCCGGATGGGGGAGGTAACAACATCCCCCATCCACACGAGCTGTGGGTGCATTATATAGCACCGAGACCAATTAAGAAATATGTCTCCAACACCATGCGCCTCAACACAGCCGACCTGAATCTCCATTCTACAGAATCAAAAGCTTTTTCAGCGTCTAGAAACACTGCCGCCGCCTTAATGTCCGGTTTAACGTGTTCAATGACCCCAAAAACTGTCCTTAGATTATATGATAGCATGCGGCCTGGCACAAAACCCGCCTTCTCTGGGCCTATCAAAGTGGGAAGGAGGGGGGCCAATCTGTTGGCCAATATTTTAGCAAATATTTTGGTGTCTACATTTATTAACGACAAAGGTCTGTAGGACGAGCATTCTGACGAGGCTTTTCCAGGTTTCAGGAGGGTTACGATCATAGCCCCTCTCATGGAGGGGGGCATGATACCAGACTCGCCCATTTCCTGGAACAAGGTGCTCAAGTGTGGAATCAGCAATTCCCTGAAGGCCTTATAGAAAGACACCGTGAGCCCATCCTGACCAGGTGCACTCCCATCACACATTGAAGTAAGTGCCATTTGGATCTCCTTAGATTCCAGGGGCCTCATTAGAAATTCTCTGTGGCCGTCCGTCAGCCAGGGCAGTTGTTTGTGTTCCAGATAGTTCAGTATGGCCTCATCATCTGGGGTTACTTTGGAGCTATACAAATCTTGGTAATATCTGCCGAATCTGTTTACAATATCCGTCAGGTCTTTGAGAAGATTACCACTCTCTCCGAGCAGCTCAGTCACGGTACCAGAATCGCGCCGACGGCGAGCCAGCACCGCTTGCACCGAGCCGGGTCTATCTCCCTCTCCATAGGTTCTAGCTGTAGCATATTTTCCCATGTGTTTTATCTCACTATCTGCCTCCTCGTGATATTCTTCTAATGTTTTTTTCAATTGTTCTGTGATTTGGGGATCGTTTCTGCTCCCTGCCTCCTGCTCCAAGACACCCAGTCTATTCTCAAGTAGCGCAAGTCTATTTCTAATAGAACGTAGCACCCCCGAATGTTTGTTTATGGCAACCCCCCTAATGAAAACTTTAAATGCCTCCCACACAGTAGCAAAGTGTTCAACCGATCCAACGTTAATATCAAAGAATTCCGTGATAGCTGCAGCTAACTCGGCCTTAAACACCGTGTCCAACAGGGACGAGGGAGGAAATCTCCACGTGAAAGGGGCAGCCCTGCACGGAGGGATCTCAACCTCCAGTAGTATAGGGTAATGATCAGAGAATGAGCGGGCCAACACTGAGCAGTCCCGCACGCGAGGTACCAGCTCCCCGGAAATCAACCAATAATCAATCCTTGTGTGCGTGTCATGGAAAGCCGAGTAATGCGTGAACCCACCTCGTCCAGGGGATCTGACTCTCCAAATATCTACCAGGTTCAACTGTGCCGCTATATCACAAACAGCCTTGGCAGCTGCAGATGGATGCCTCGCAGGGCCTTTTGAACGGTCAAACAAAGGATCTAGCACACAATTGAGATCCCCTCCCCAAATTTGTGACAGTGAAGAACTATCTTGCGTAATTTTCAACAGTGAATTATAAAATTGGGGGTCGTCATAGTTGGGCCCATATATGTTGACAATTTGGAAGTCAACTCCCCTACCGTGGCACCTAGAGATTACATATCTGCCAGAAGGGTCTACCTTTCGCTCCTCTAATGTAATGCCCGATTGTGGATTTACCCATGTAAGCACTCCTCTTGAGTGCGAGGTGAATCCAGCAGCATGAAATGGATCATACAGCCTGCGCCTCGTCAACATAGGGCTATTGGGGGCGAGGTGTGTTTCTTGGAGCAAAGCTATGTCCACCCCATGCCTCTTCAGATAGGCCAGTATTTTGCTTAACTTTCTGTGATCGTTTAGTCCCCTCGCGTTCCAGGTTAGTAATCTTAAATTACTCTTATGCCCAAGTCCTGGTTCGCTGTGTTTCATTTAACGCAACTACAAGAAGAACCCACCACGGCTGCTGTTCGAGGTGTGTTGCTGCTATATCTCTCATAACACATACTAGGGTGAACTGTGAATGAAAAACTAGAAACCCTCCCCCCACCCACGTCAACCCATCCCCAACAGGGCATAGACGATCTGCTCCCCTCCCACCAACAATCAGTGTGTACATGAATACAAAAACCGTTATACAACAGAAAACACTAAGTTGCATAGTGCCGTAGAGCGTGTAACGCATTGGGGCGGATGTTACCGGCTAACACTCCAGTGTTTGCCAACCCCACTCCACCACCAAGCTGGTAAGTGAGAGACTCCCATAGGAGGGGACCTCCTGCCGAGGAGCCTCACGTAAAAAAAGAAAAAAAAAAAAGAAACCAATCCTATGGTGTATTATTTCTCACTCGAGAGGGTGCCATCCGCCCATCACATACGGCCAAACCCATGGATGCAGAAGTCAGCTTTGTTATCCGGCCGCGTCCAACACGGCTACTCAAGTGCCTGTGGATAAGCTATAGTCGTGGGCCCTACACCAGAGTCTCAAGTCCCATACTCTCATCCCCGAAAACCACTTATTTACATAGTCCATAGGGAGGATCCGGAATCTCTGCGTGCTCGTTAATCGGTCTCATCAATACCGCCATTGGCGCCTTCGGATTGATCATCCTCAGCCATTCCAGTCTTACGCTTCCCAAGCATGTTCCAGTCCTTAAGAGCTTTTTGGAGAGACTGAGGGTCGGAGAACATTTTTGCTTTTCCTTTAACCACCACCCTTAGTCGTGCAGGGTATAGCATCGCATACTCCACATTCTGCTCCCTCAGCTTGCGTTTCAGAGGAGGGAACTGCCTTCTGGCCTCCTGAACCTTAATCGTAAAGTCAGGGAACAGAGAGATAGACAATCCCTCACAGTTCAAGGCACCCAGTTCTCTCGCCCTTCTCAGCGCAGCGTCCCTGTCTCTATAGTTAAGCAGTTTCGCTATAATGGATCTCGGAGGAGCGCCAGGGGGTGGTTTAGGGCCCAGCGAGCGGTGTGCCCGCTCTACGACAAACATGGTGGAAAAGGTGTCGCTGCCGAGCAAGGTAGTAAGCATTTTTTCCACAAAGACCTCCATGTTGCCTGTAGCGGTAGACTCAGAAAGGCCAATAATGCGTAAGTTGCTACGCCTAGACCTGGCTTCCAAATCCTCTGCTCTGTCCTGCAAGGTGACCAAGATCTTTTGCATCTGCCTCTACGCACTATCAGTGCCAGTTTGAGCTTCTTCGGTTTCAGTAATCCTGCGTTCAGCCATGTCAAGACTCTCTGTGTGCTTGTCCACCCTCTCAGACATGCGGTCCATTCTATAGGATAGCGTATCTATTTTCCCATCTATTGCTGCCAATCCTTTCTGCATTGATGCCAGTATCGTTTTGATGTCTCCAATGGGTTCATCAGACAATGTGTCAGACTCCGACGTGGCAGCATCCGCAGCATCTTCCCTATGCCTGGTTTTGCGCTGCTCAAAATTTAGCTTAGGCTGAGTTTTGTCTGGTTTCCCCATGTTTCCACCCCGCAGGACAGTCGCAAACAGCCCAGAATCAGCGTTTTCGCTGGACACGTCCAGACAGGTGGCAACTGCTCGAGTCTGTAGTTTTAATCCCCCTCCTCCCGCAGGGAGAATGACCAGGCCTTTTGTGTTACTGTGTAGTGTTGAAGACGATGTACCAGTAGGGCCCAGCAGCGCTACAGAACCAGGGAGGCAGGCCCCACAGCGCGCCGGGCTTCCCCAGGTGGCCCGGCTCACTGTCTCAAATAGAAACCTTGGGCATTATTCAGGCCGTGCCCGGCTGGCTCCGCATCCGATTATGTGGCCTCACACCCCCGGAGTTACAGTCTGTGGCTGTTTTCCCCCAGTTGGCTCTGAGAAGGGGAACCTCCCGTGCAGCGTGCAGGATCAAAGTCAGGGGCCCAGCGCGAGGGGGACTCACCGTCTCCGGGAGGCAGCAGTGAACGGAGAGGCGCGATGAGTGAAGGAATTCTCCCTCGAGCCCCGATGCCTCGTCACCTCGCGGATCCGCCGCAACAGGCAATGGCGCTCACGGGGCTCCGGATATAACGCAGCAACCACCCGGAGGCGGCCACCGATCCCGCACTCTCGTCCACTTCGGGATAGCTCAATAGGTGGGGCTCCGCTGCCTCCCGGGCCAAAGAACCGCAAATGCGGGGAAGTCTCACAGCAGCGGCATGCCAGGAATCCCCGTCTCTGCAGGCCGCAGTGTCACGTAGTGCAGCGTATCGAGGGGACAGGCTCTGCGTCCGGCAGCCAGCAGGGCCAATGAATTCAATTTTTCCTTCCAGCGGTCAACTCTCCATACGTACTGAGTCGGTGGCACAGCTCCTCAATCGAGTTCAGGCGTTTTTAAGGTAAATCATTGCTGGATTGATGTGGTGGATTACGGAGCTTTCTCAGTCCGCGGCCATCTTCAGGCCAGGCAAGCTCCGCCCCCCCCTGGGCATGGAGTTGAGCCCTTGATCTCAACCTTGATTCTGGCTAAATGAACCCGAAAAAGTTCAAAAAGTTGAGAAGGCTTCCACTTGATTTATGCTCACATTCATCAGAAAGAATCATCGTGGCAGAGCACGGAGTACCTATGAGGGAATTGTGGCATGCCGAAGGTAGGAGGATGGGTGAGTTTGGTGGCTGTG
Organism: Calotriton arnoldi; assembly: GCA_963921515.1. Lineage (NCBI taxonomy): Eukaryota > Metazoa > Chordata > Amphibia > Caudata > Salamandridae > Calotriton > Calotriton arnoldi. The sequence goes on along the minus strand of CAWUFW010000098.1, from coordinate 3,743,141 downwards.
CAGGTGTGGATGAGGAGACTTAGGGCCTTATTACCAGTTTGGAGGTCCTACCCGCCAGATTAGGAGTGCAATCCGGGTCTGGCGGGCAGTCCTGCGGTGGTCTGACAGCGGCAGTAAGATAGGTTCATAGAAGAGCCTAACTTTCAGACTTCCGCTGTCAGAGCGCCGACTGCACCTTCCTGCATGGTGTGGCATACATGCCACACTGTGCAGGAACTAGGGATGCTAATCCAGGGGGGCACTACATGTGCTCCCCCCCCGCATGCACCCCTAGGCCCAAAGGTGGCAGATGGCCCTGTTAGGGCCCCATGTGTTGCCTCTCTGCCACCATTTTCATGGTGGGCTCACCACCATGAAAAGGGCGGTGGAGAGACAACTCAAAATATGCTCGCCGGTGCTGCTGCAGCACCACCTGCAAATTTCTGCCTTTGACCGCTGCGTGACCGTCGCTGGATCCCTGGCGGTCACAGCGGTCCTGTGGAAGTCCGACCAATTACTGCGGGCGGGCCCACAGTGTGGCAGTGGTCGGACCGCCACCGCAACTATATATAGGGCCCGTAGATTGGGGAGGGAACAAAAAGGAAAGGAGACTGAGTTAGCGTTGAGAAAAGAAACCTGCAAAAATATTCTCTAAAGGTATGAACACCAAAGCCTTTCTGTCATGAATTGAAGGTGAGAATCGGGGTCTTACGCAGTCTGGCCAGCCAGGTGTGATAAAACAAGACCCAGGTGGTCCTCTTCATAGCAACCCAGCAGACAATAAGGCAGCGCCATCTTGAGCACTGAAGTGCTCTATGGGCCTCCATCCTCTTGGCAAAGGATCTCAGTCATCCCAATAACAGATCCACCAAGCATTAGAAGTCATTCACAGGACACTGGAAAAGTGCGGCAATGAGAAGCAGATACGGCATTGCGATCTTAAGACCAAAAGTGATATTGGGAACGCTTTCAGTGACAAAAATTCTGATATCTACAGTAGAGAACACCAGCTTGAATAAACTACAGCAGCAGGGTAACATTTCTATTATTAATGTTTTAAAATCATATTAGGGGGAATACAGTAATGCTCTAAACAATAAGGCTGGGGCACAGCTCCTCGTCTTAGTGGGACCAGGGTGGGTGGGATCCTCCAACCTGAAAATTGCAAATAAATCGCAGGGTAGTGCTCGGTGCACAACATCAAATTCCATCCGTATTATTGTGGACTGTGGGAAAAGTTGACTTAATTCATGTTTGGAAATCTATAAGGATTTCTTATCGATCCTGTCTAAAGATAGTCCTTAATTACTCTTGCTGGAGTTGGATTCCGAGGTGCCATTATGAGCATGCCTATGCTACCTTTTCCTGCCCAATATATTAGAATCTTTCCTGAAAAAAATCTTTTAAGCAGATATCCTTAATGCAAAGGCAAATTAAAACTTTCTTGGCTCTTTTACTGTTCGGTACTAGCTTATTTCCCTGCCCACTGTTCCAGACCATCAATTTGGAATTTTGATTGCTCGTTTTCGCTGCCGATAGACAGGTTTACATGTTCTTTCCGACAGTAAATCTTCAATTTACACATCCTTGTATTTTACAAAGCTTACCAAATTACTCCCCTTTGACTATTGTGAATTCCTCCTACTCTGTCCTCCCTCGAGATCGTGGCAGATCTAACATGAAGAGGTGCATATGTCTTTGTCTGCTGAGATTCACTTAATTTAAACCCTAGGTTGGCCCAAATATTGCTTTTGTCTATTAATATTAATGTTGTTTTGTTACACTGTTGATTTATTTCTTGTATGTCTTATTTTATTTTCCAATTTTTATGTTTATAGTTGAGTGACGTTTTAAAGGCCGGAATTATGAAATGTGATAAGAGATACCTTCCAATTTGGCCCAAGTACCCCATATCTTTCTCAGATGTCCCTAGAATTTATTCAATTAGTATTTATGTTTGAAGGATGAAAATGTAGGGTAAAGATCACAACCTTCTTCGTTGGTCTATTTACCAGCAAAGGCTGGACTTCACTGTGAAGCACCAGACAGGAAAGTCACATGAGATTGGGGAAAGACTTTCCTGAAAGTTTTCACAATCAAATGCCAAGAAATATCCTGGGCATGAGTATCTTTGGCAGGAGTAATCTCTTTAAAGATAATCTGGAAGGAGAATCTTGTAGGCAGTGAAACACCATGCCTGACTAGGAAAGTTGTGCCACACTGACCTTGTTTGACTGTTTATGGCTTAATGTGATTTTACCACTGGTTAACTCTACAATCTGAGAATCCACTGGAGGGGCTCCAACTTCTGATGACACTCCACCAGCAGAACACCATGCTGTACTTTTGAAGGGTGTACGAAATTGCACCCCGGTCCCATTACCTGTATTTAGTGGCGAGGACACATAGCAGCTCTCTTTTGGTAACCTTCTGTTAATCCCACCAACCATAACAGGGGTCCTTGCTTTCTCCCCAGGGTGTTGTTTGGCTGGAATACCATATGCAAGGTCAGTGGTGTACTAGGGCACAGAATGGTTCAGGTGAACATTGTTCACTATGTATGAGACAGCCTCTGTGCTACTTACTACTCCTACGCCCTTCGCTCGGAGGGCCCTTGGATGTCTGAATGATTTGGGAAAGATGTAACCATGTCCTGCCAGGGCACGACCTTTGCCAGTAACAGTAGCTTTCTCCACTTTCCCCTGTGTTGTGGGAGGTGACATCTCGCAATGAAGAGATATAGCTTGAAGTACCTTAACAGCCTCTACCTGGACTTCCCAATCAGTTCAGTTCAAATAGCTTTATTCGACAACATGTATCATAAAAGCATTATTTGACATCTATACAATAAAACAGTATCTGTTCAGTGATAAAAAGGTCTTACAATATGGAAGGTCGTTAAAAAAGTATCTTGGCATAACATTAGTGGCAGCATATTAGAATAAAAACATAAAACAAGTTTCATAAAAGACTTAAGTATAAAACAATATGTGCAAATCGCTATCTACAAGTCACTTCCACCCCAGGTACACAATAATTATAATAATAATACATAAAAAAAGTAAAAGGGCATAATCCATCACGGTAATCAATATATAAAGTGCTAGTGCTATCTCCATCATAAGCGGTATTCAGAAGTTATAGAGCAGGCCAATATAATCTATGGTTTTATCACATATAATAAGTCATTAATATCTACATTGGGATCATACCTCGTAGGGCTCTTATTCTAATTAACCAAGCTTGGCCTAAAAACTTGGCCACTCCACATGAAAACAGAACACTGGGATCAGATTTTAAGATGCGCAGAGCAAACCGGTAATCGCGGGTGCCCATATCACTGCAGATTGGTTTTAGCCATTTGCTCCTAGCTTTATTATAAGCAGGGCAAGCAAACAGGACATGAGCAACACACTCGACCGGAGCTCCACAGCACGGGCAGCTCTATGTCATGTTCTCGGCTGTATGCCACTTTGCCGTTCGGGTATTAACAGGGAGCGTCCCAAACCTAAACTGAATATACAGAGTCCTGTCTCGTGGGACCTGGATCACGTCTAGGTAGGACTCCAAGCTTCTGGTTTGCTTAAATAAAAAGAACTCCTCTGTTAATCTACCCAACATTGGCTTACTGAGTTCTTGCCTGTCAATCCAATCCCAATAATAAAGCTTGAGTTCCACTTTACTAGGGGGAGTCTGGGTATCCCATGATTCTTTCAGGCCAAGTTGCATCATAGTTTTCTTCACATATGATAGCCACTTGACCTTATGGTCCACATCCAGATTCATTACCTCCGTTAGAGCTGAGGCGTAGTTGGTAAGCTCTTCAGTACGCTGCAGGCGAGCCCAAAAAAGCAGTGGGCGTAGCCTAGCAATTGCTCTAAACGGTCGCCTACCCATGTCATACATTAAAGGTGTTACTGGGGTATTACGGGGAAGCATCACCAAATCCCTCAGAAATTTGTGCTCAGACCTACTTATTTCATCCACATTTTCAAACCCCCATAGCTCGGCTCCATACAGAGCCGAGCTAACTGCCTTTGCTTCATAAACTACGAGCACAGGGGCAACTGGCCTACTATACGAGGAGCGATGTTCTTTGCTTAGTGCCCCGGTCACGCGTTTATGGTTCAAAAGCATTTTAGATATGTGGGACCTCCAGAGCATTTTATCCGAGAGTCGTATGCCAACATATTCAAAGTTTCCGACTCTCTCCAAGGGGGTACCATTTAGTGTAAAGTTATTCCTAAATGATTTGGGGGGGGTTAAAAGCCATAAGCTTTGTCTTCGTGGTATTAATAACTAAGCCCCGTGCATCACAGAAAGATTGGTATCTGTACAACAATTTTTGGTGCCCAACTGGAGTCTTTGACACCAACAAGGTGTCGTCAGCGAACAGAAGCGTTGGCACTTTGTCGCCCACTAAAATAGGGGCATCAGCTGGGTCTTCTTGCAAAAACTTCACCACCCCGTTCACATACAAAGAGAACAGGGTGGGAGCCATCACACAACCCTGGCGCACTCCCTTGCCAACAGAGATATGCTCCGTCAACTGACCTTGGGCACCCCATCTGACCTGAGCATAATTACCCTCATGAAGACGGATTAGTAGGTTAAGAATTAGTGGTGGATTGCCCATATCGTTTAAAATCTGCCACAATTTAGCCCTAGGTACCAGATCAAACGCTGTTTTTAGATCAATAAATGCCATATAGAGGCTACCTTTCCCAATTAAAACAACCTTCCAATATATAAGCATTAACCTAAAAACCTGATCAATCGTCCCGGTATTGGCCCTAAAGCCCACCTGGTATTGTGAGAGGATGTCCTCCTCTTCAGACCATGATTGCATTCTCTGTAAGAGGACCCTACCTAACACCTTTTGCATTACATCAGTCAGACTTATGGGCCTATAGTTTATGGGGTCTTCCTTATCACCATTTTTATTGATAGGAACTACTTCTGCGCCTTTCCAGGAATCTGGAACTGGGCATCCTGCAGCTATAGCATTAAACAATAAATAAAAATAGCACAACCACTCTCTAGAATCAAACAAGAATAAATCTCCAGGCAAACCGTCTGGTCCTGGGGCTTTAGCGGGGACTAATTTCAAAATCGCAGACTCTATTTCATCCCGCGTAAAAGGATCACTATCATTCCCTATAGGAGGAATGTCTGTGGTGCCACATGGCTCCTCCAGACATCCATCCTCTATAGAGGAATATAACTTCGCAAAGTGATCCTGCCATTCATGGCTGGTGATATTATTGGGTATGATATTTAAGTCTCTATTATTTCCCCGACTCACTAGGGACCAGAAGAGGTTCTTGTTCTTTCCCAGACTTCCGTCCTTCAGCTCTAGCCAATATCGTTCATCCCACTCAATCTTCGCTTTGTGCAAAGCTACCTTGTAGTCTTTCCTAGCCATTTTAACCCTAGAACAGTTTTTAGTTCTAATTGCTAGGGTCAGAGATTGTCTTTTAAGCTTGCAATCTAAGGTGTACCACGGATGGTGTCTTTTTTGGCGAACGCGCAGAGTATTATCCTTACATGGAACCGGAAAATACGAGCCTAATGTCTCTACAGTGCTAGAATGGACTACAGAAATCATATCGCACTTAGATTTATCTGTAGCCACAACCCGAAGTTCTGCTGTTTTCTCGGACAAGGTTTTGCGAATAGCCAATAGATTTGTTTCATGCAAAGAAACCTTGTCCCACTTGAGATGCATTTTACAGTTAGAGGGGATGGTATTAGTAATGCAGGTCGCTGCCCTACTGGTCATAGGATGTGATAAAAGAACCCACGGATTCATCATGGTCATACATAAAGGATTGTGGTCACTGTCAGTTGTAGTACCTACAAACATGTCAGTCTTCTCGTCCCACAGATTTACATCAAGTAAAATATAATCGATTCGTGAGGGACAGCCAACTCTATTAAAGGTGTTGGCCCCCTGTATGTCCGAGGGAGTCCTTCCGTTGGTTGCCCTGAGATCAAACTCTGTGGCCAGTGAATTAAGTTGAATGGCTAAACTGGTCCATTTTTTAATGGGGGGTAAATTAAGTCGAGGGACTGCCCAGTTGACATCAGCCCTATCATACTCCAGCAGATCATCTGCGCTCAAAGGCTCAAATGTACAATTAAAATCGCCTACAATCATAATACGATTATCAGGCGAACAGCTGGATATAGCCTGCTCTAAAAGCGTAACGGTAGGTGATTGCTTGCCCCCCTTAGTTCCTCTAATATAAACATTAAACAGGTCTAAAGTATCCCCGCCTTTTGGGCCCCTGATAGTCAGTCTTATGATATCATGACTAAGAAATGGGTGCATGAGAAAACGACAACCCAGGGCAATATTTACCCAAACAATCAAACCTCCTGAGGGACGCCCTCTCCCCACAGTAGTAGCTGGGATACAATAACAGGCATAACCTGTTTTGTATAATGGCACCAGACTCCATGTCTCTTGGAAGATACAAATATCAAATCCCTCAATAAGTTCATTAAAGTGAGGGAGTAAAAGTTTATTTTGTAGACCTGCAACATTCCACGATATAATCCCAAGTTTAATGGAAGAGGAAATCACGGCCAATTTATCATTTGTCAATTGAAGCAGGTTTGGCTGCGCTTGCGAGACAGACACTTCAGGGTAAACTAGAGGTTTACCTAACCCTGTCCCATATATCCTCTGTCCAATCTCAAGATAGTCGCTTAAGCCCATATTCCCATAATTACCCAATACTTTATCTTGTGTGTCTAAGTTTGGTAAAGAAGTTTGTGGGTTATACATGGAGCTACAGGTAATGGTGTTAGAAGCCATGTTAGAAGAATGGCTGGTCTCTAGTCAATCGACTGCTTCTAAGGATGTCCCTTGCTCCAGAGTGCCAATTGTCCCACCCCCACTATGCGAACGAATGCTCCTGAATTGTATGAATGAAGCAGATGGGGGACAGGTTCTAAATTCTAAGGCAAGAAGGTTCTCTGCCAGATCGATAGAACACAGTGTAAGTTCAATATAATCGTGTGTTTGCGCGGGGGATGAACATCTGTGAGTGCAAATGATGTCCTCGCGTATCAATGAACGGCAGCCCCTTGTGTGTCGAATCCAATGTGTCACTTTATTTGTTAGGGAGTCAGGACTTCCGCGAGCAGCATTAGGATTAAGTTTGGGAACGTTGGTCATAAGAATGGTTTGGCCCGGTAGCTGCGAAGCAGCGAGTGCATAGTGAGTCTGCTGATGTAGATTAGCAACGTTCTACCCAAGGATATACTACTAGGGGTTACTTGATCTAATTGCGTTCTTGGTGCAATTTTATTAGGGCGTTCTCTTGATATATCTGCCTGTGAGGTAATATGGCATCTTGGTACAATAGTATTTCTATTATTGTTTGATTTCTGTGTTTTAAAAACTACGTTTGTGGGAAGTGAAGCACAAGAATTAGCGGGTCCACTTAATTTAACCCTTTCAATTGGAGATATCTTATCCAATGATTCCCTTTTTCGGTTAGAATGAGACATGTTGCTTGCTTGCTGCGGAAGAAGTGTAACCAGGGGTAATAAGGTTTTAACCAATACAGTGAGATCTTCAATCATCTGTCTCATAGTTGTAATTTCCCCCTTGAGTGAATCAATAGTCAAGTAAATATCCTGCGGAACGGGAGACCGTAGGTCTACACTGCCTAGCACATGTGGTTGTACTAGTGCTGTACTTATATCTATATTTGGGTTAGTGTCAGGCGTAGCCAACACAGCGAACCTGTTTGAACAAGGAACTGTGGGATGGAATACACACTCATCAGTACTGATGGAAGAAACTGGAATTTTGGTAACCTCGTCCTGTTGACCTTTTGTTAAAACAGCTGGTTTGATACTGCCGTTATCAAAATCTCCCTTTCTAGAATTTTTCTGAAACATTATAGGGATGGTTGCTGGGCGTGGCGGGCTAACATGAGTAGGAGAGGGATGACCACTACTACGTGGTAATGAGGGTTCTGAGGCTAGGATATCCTTGCACTCACTGATAAGAGTGTCAATTCTATCAATGACACAGTTACCAGCTGCGTGCTTCTGGTTTTTCCTAGCCTTTTTTCCCTTACCTGCCCCACTAACAATATTACTACCCGCCTCTATGCCCTCCATAGTTTTCCGTTTCCCCATAGTACGACAAAGATAAAGATAGGCAGTTCCTAAATGATATCCCTGCTACAGGAGGTTAAAAAAAGTCACCAGTATTCGACGACAAAAAAATTAAACAGATTCAAGGCGTAGAGTTCCAGCGCAATTGTGCTTTGTAAACAGTTTACAGTGAGTTCAAAAACACCATGATCAAGGGGAAGTTTAACACAGTACCTTATCTGGGTAGAATATGAGCGTGATAGCAAATGCTCAGTTCCAAATTGAAAGGGGGGTGGCCCTGCCCTGCCTCTTCCTGGCAATGACGGGCAAGGACGGGCCCGCCCTTGGCCCGGGTGCTGCCCACGCGCGTCCCGCGCTGCGGGAGGGCAGCAGCGCTTTTGAGGAAGCTGCAGGCGCAGGGATGACGCTGCTATCTCGCGCCGGCCAGAGGCTGCTGGAAGATGTAGGCCGTTTCCCTCACGGCAATAGGAGTAGGTGCAGAGCCGTTCCCCTTACGGCGGTGTAGTAGTCAGCGAAGCCGTTCTCCTCACGGCGATGTAAAGGTCAGCCAAGCCGTTCCCCTCACAGCAAATGTCAAGCGCCGGTAAGCGCGTCCCGCGCTGCGGGAGGGCAGCAGCGCTTTTGAGGAAGCTGCAGGCGCAGGGATGACGCTGCTATCTCGTGACGGCCAGAGGCTGCTGGAAGATGTAGGCCGTTTCCCTCACGGCAATAAGAGTAGGTGCAGAGCCGTTCCCCTCACGTCGGTGTAGTAGTCAGCGAAGCCGTTCCCCTCACGGCGATATAAAGGTCAGCCAAGCCGTTCCCCTCACGGCAAATGTCAAGCGCCGGTAAGCGCGTCCCCAATCTGACCACTTGGCACGTTCCCTCTTCTGTGCCCTGTACAATTACAAGAAGAGTGCCAGCAAAGATACAATTGACTGGAGTTGGCGCTGAGTTAAATATTTCAAGTTAGGTTGAACTTGATTGTCTCTCCAGTTTCAAAAAGTAGGATAATCATTGGACGCCTTGAGCAAGTAAACTATACTGCATCAAGAGAAGGCCTTATTGGATCAGCACAGCCCCGAAGGGGTGTTCGTAGGGAAAAAGGCTGTTTGTCCTCAAAGCTAGGACCAACTCTAAAATCTAAAGAATCATTGCTGCTGTGACGTGGAGGGAATGACCCACTAATCTGGAGGGTGTTGTGAAGAAGAGAGCCACCAGGAGCTGAAAGTATTTTGAACCTCTGCTGGCCAGAAGCAACCTGAGTTTCTTGAAGATCGAGAGACACTGTGGGAAACATCTCAGGACTACCAGTGTGGTGCTCCCTCATCCTTATCGGTCTATTGTGTACTACACCTGACTTTGTTGGAGCCTGTATCACACAGATTTTCCTATTCACCCCGTTTCTGAGGTACCGGTTGCACTAATTCCATAAATTCGAGAACCACCACTGTATCCTTACGGTTACAAAGATATTGTGGTTGACTCCTAAACCTTAATGACAATCACACTATTTCAAAATGGCAAACCAGCGGGCGCCTGGGGCCCAATAGTACACCAGTCAACTAAAACCTCTGACTGCAAACAGCCAGTTTAAAGACACAAGCCTGAGAAGCCTGGTATCCATGGGTAACATAATTTTGGATGGTAGCCCAACTCCAGTGTTAGACCTCCCCTTGAGCATTACTCCCTGAGACCACCTGGGACACAGGTCTCGATAGCACTGTGCCCAGTGCCCCAGACATCAACCACCAGAGCACCAGTGCCCTGGTAACCAGATAGTAAGGCTTCTGGGAACTCTAAGGCACCCATTGGGACTTGAGTGGGAACCCACAATTCTATCTGGGTGGTGGAATATTGGCAGATTTCCAGCTACATGGTCTCAAACCCATTCAGTTGTTTCTCTTACACCTGGGACTACTGCGAAACCTGGAGAGAGGATTGAATGTACCATAGCCACCTTCATACGATGTGTCGATGCAGCTTTGTCCCAACAACGTCTGAAGTAAAAACATTACATCAGGTCTTAAGCCATCGAGACGAGGGCTTCCTGGCAACAACAGCTCAATGGTTAGACCCAGAAAAAAACAACACAAATGTGACTGAATAGTTTATGATAAAGTGACCTGTATGAAGGTGCGTAAGTCTATTTAATGTGAGATCTTGGCTCGAAAATGTGCCACACCTTAACAGTTTCTGCAAATATTTTGTTTTAACTGCCTACTCTCTTGTATGTCACTTTAAGACTTGTTTTTAAGGATGTAGTTTTGACTGGATATTGTTTTTAATGTTAAGCACTGACGTCAAAGAGTATCTAAGATCCAGAGCTACAACTGCTTCCTGGAGTAAGTAATGCTTGACAGGGGCCGCTGGAGGGCCAAGTGTACAAAGATTGTTATTTGGTTATCCAGCTGAAGTGAAATATCATGCAAGGCCCTGGACACCAGCAATAAGCAATAGTGCCCCCCACTGGCGCTGATCATTAATCACAGGCTGCCCAGAAGCTGGGGAAAGAAAGGCATTAAGCACAAACCTATCACCTAGTTATCGGAAGCCTGGCACAGCTACCACAGAAGTTACTGCTTCAGCCCTTGGAGAATTAAACCTCACGTCCTTAGAGGAGGAGGATTAAGGACACTTTACCCCGCACGCTTTTACAACGCGTGCCATTGCCCCACATTTTTTACTCCGCAACAACGCAGTGCTTTACAACGCAATCCATTACAACGCAATTTGCTATTCTAACTCCACCGGGGCTTTACTTAGGAGAATGCGTTGTAATGGTTTGCGGTGAAAAAGCCTGCGTTGTAAAAGATTTTGCGGAGTAAAAAATGCGAGGTAATGGCATGCGTTGTATTAGTAGCAGTAATAATAATAATTCTAATAATTTGCATGCTTTTGTTTCCGTCACTAGCAAAAGCACCCTCCAGAAACCTCAAGGTAGGACGTGTGCATACATGTGCACTAACAGAACAATTTATCTAGAGCACATGTACACATACAAATACTGGCGCTTGTAGGTATACACGTTTTGCACGGCCACAGAGACAGACAGACGCACATGTATACACACAGCTATATGTTTAGATGTATTTCGTTTTGAAGCACACATTGCACTCAAAGCTCTGTGGCAGCTACAAACAGATACTGATGGAAGATGCGGCTTTTGCTATGCACTGGGGAGGGCTGGCAGAGTATACAGGGCTCAGGCCTAGACACACAGCTCAACACACGTCATATAGAATGCATATTTACATGGTACAAAGTGCTTACCAAGTACAGGGAAAGAGAAGCCCTGGATGGACGGCCGAGGTTACAATGACCACGTCGGAGAGCATTTCTGAGGTACATCAGACCAGAAAGGCAAGATCAACATGAAAATTATTACTAAACGATATATAAAAGGCATAATGGACTGGAAACAAGTCGGAAGTGGGGAACGGAGTGCTAGAACGATGGCGTTAGAACAGAGTTTTGATGAACACCATCAGTGAAAGGGAGCAGCCATTAGGACTGGCCAGGTTGTTCCAGAGGAGGGAAGTTGACAGTGAAAAATGTTGGTAACTGTGGAGGGATGGGCGGAAATAATGCTTCGGAGACTTCGATGCAGTGTTTCTGCATATGGCGATTTTAATTTGGATTTTACAAACACATTTTTTTATATTGTCCAGGAAGGGCTGGTGGAGTAACTCCGGGTCTCTTAAGCTGATGGGAATAGTATTAATGGTATCTTCTCTTTTCCTCCCTTCTAGATCCTCGTGGACTTGCCTCCGACTCCCCCGGGAAAAAAAAACATAAGTAGCCCGGTATCTGCGGTATTTCTTACTCTAAACCTGTCACCTTTTATCCTAAAGCCGCTTGCAACAATCCGTTTCTAGAGACAAGGTTGTGATCCTTTCTGATGTAGGTAGAGGAAGGCAAATACCCCCTGATATTCTGTGCACTGGAAGGCCTCCTTTCGCAGTGTTGGATAGGTCTTACTGGGCATTGCTGTGGGGGTTGCGAAGAAACAAGGCAAACAGGGACTCCTACCCTATATTATTATCCCGTCCTCCAGTTCATCATGTGAAAGATTAATGTTGTTTGTGTGAACTTTCTCTTAATGGCAGGAAGTCAAAACATGCTTTATAAAAAAAAAATATCCTTGTACTGGTGCAAGAGAACCGGAAACAAAAACAAAAATGTCGTCACTCAGCGCCATAAATTCACCCAGGTTGGCCACATCCCTGCTGGACTGTGGTGGGATGGAAGGTGCCCGTTGGTGCAGTCCACCACTCTTCGTACCAAGCATCCTCCTATGGGTCGGCTACTTCTCCTTCCATCAGCTCTCTTCCTTTGGGTGCAGTAACATGGGAAGACTGTCTTCAGGCCTCCCCTCTGTTTGGACTCAATTCTGGTTCCTCTCTGTTCTGTGTGTGACTTCACTGCCCTGTTACACGCTGTCCTTTTCAACTGCCTCATCTTCTCCCATCCTCCTCCACTCCCCATTGTTCTATGTCCCTTTTCTCCTCCAGGCTCCACCTTCTTTTCCTCCTGAGATGAGTCCTTTTTAGGTCGCAGCCTACCACACAGCACAGCTGTCTGATTTGCTAAAGACTTCTTGGGGATTTTCAGAAAAGTTGACCCAGAAATGCACCCCACCCGTTGCTTGCTATTGGCTTTGTGGTTTGTAACTCACATTTTCTTGCATTACATTTGCTGGATTTATTTGCTTTAGGCTGTCCAGGTTCAGCTGGTCCCTCCCATTGCCTAAACTGTATTTACAGTATTCTTGCACAAACTCGTTTTCTGTAAACAGGCCTTTAAATCTTGCTCTTATCTCGTCATGTTTGCTAGGCTTCTGTAAACAGGCCTTTAAATCTTGTTCTTATCTCGTCACATTAGCTAGGCTTCTGTAAACCGGCATTTAAATCTTGTTCTTATCTCAGCATGTTTGCTGTGCATTCAAAGACCAATGCCAGGCGCTGTCTCCCGAGAGCACTCGTTTACGTTTCTTTCTCTGTCCTCCAAGTGAGAGGATTTATGTGACCATTTAAATGAACTGTGTAAGTATTTCAGAATCTATCAGAATTAGGAACACAAATGAAGCACATTTTGGTTATTTCTGAAATGTGTTGGAAACAAATACTTCAATATGATCAAAACAAATCATTACACTGAGGTGATGCAATTTCCACACATTTTCGTCTGTGCACTGTATAGTTTTATTAGTAAAAGTGTATGTCTGTGCAAATGTAATGATCATTTCAATTGAAAATGTGTTGTCTGTAATGGCAGTGTGCTAGCACACAATGCATCATCCACTCTACACTGCACCACTCAACTTCACACCACACCACTCTACTCCACTCTGCACCACTGCACTCTACTGCACTCTGCACAACTGCATTCCATACCACTTCACGCCACTGCACTCTGCACCACCACACTCTACACCACTGCACTCTGCGCCACTTCACACTACACCTCTCTACTCTACCTGTACCACTCTACTCTATGCCAATGCACTCTTTGCAACTCTACTCCACTACAGTCTAGGCCACACCAATCTACTCTGCAAAATTTCACTTACTCTATGCCACTCTACTCTAGGAGACTCTGCAACACTGCACTCTATGCCAATACACTCTACGCCAATGCATTTTACTTTGTGACACTCAACTCTATGCCCCTGCACTCTTTGTCAATCCACTGAACGCCACTCTAATCTACTCTGCACCACTGCACTCTACACCACTTTGTCATTACACTCTATGCCACTCTACCCAACTGCACTCTATCCTGCTCCACTCCACTCCACTTCACTCTACTCTGAAACAATCTACTGTACACCACTGCACTTTACTCCACTTTGCACCACTCTACTTTTAACCACTGCACTTCACACAACTGCACTCTGTCACTGTACTCTACGCTACTGCACTATACTCTGTATCACTGTACTCTACGCCAATGACCTCTACGCCATTCTACACCACTACACTCTGCTCTGTAACACTGCACTCTACGTCACTGTACTCTGCGCTACTTCACTCTGCGGCCCTATACTCTACTCTGCACCACTCTACGCCTCTGCACTCTATGCCACTCACTGGACTCTGAGCCACTGCCCTCTGCATCACTAAACTCTTTGCCACTCCACTTTGCACCACTCTACACCCCTGCACTCTATGCCACTGCATTCTGCGCCACTCTACTCTGTGCCACTCTACTCTGCGCCACTCCACCCAGTGCCACTCCACCCTCCGCCACTCCACTCTGCGCCACTGCACTCTACTATGCACCACTCTAATCTATGCCACTGCATTCTACGATGTTGCATTGTACGCCGCTGTATGCAATACCACCAGAAAGGGCCTAACAGTATCCTTTGGACTGTAGAGGATGGGGTTAAAATAGCCTTGATTGTTTTAACCGCATGTTTAAATATTATTGTGATGTAATATTTCAGTTTATGCATGTTTGTCTTTAATTGATTTGTTTATATTGCACACATATATATGTGTGGGCAACAATGTTATATGTATACTTTTTTGCCTTTTTCAAGTGTAAGGTATTTCATTGAAAAAAATATCTACTGACAAACACAATTCCTTGTCTATTTCCCTGGGATTATGGTTAATGTTGTGGACGTGATCATTTCAGTGTACGTTGGTTGAGATTGTTTAAATCGTCAGGTGTCATTTAATTGACGGCTAGAGAAACAATGGCAAGGTTTTTCTAGGTGAGATGTCATCAGATTAATGGTGTAGGGGGTACCTCTTTGAGATAAAGTATGTATTGATCCCAGCCCCCCATGCCCTAAATTGGATCACTCTCCTTTATGATACACGTATGCAATACCACAGCACTCAATGCCACTGCGCTCTACAACACTATACTCTGCAACACTCTACACCAGTCCACTCATCTCTACGCCACTCACTGTACACAACGCTACACTATGTCACTCCAATACACAACACTCTCTGCCACTCCACTCTACAACACTACTCTACTCTTCACCTACACTCCATGCCACTCTCCGCTAACCCACTGACTTTTAGCCACGCTGAACAGCAGCCATGCTGGTGTACAACATGGCTAAAACACATTGGCAAAGCCATTAGCTCTTGAATAGGCGAGACCCATTGGCTTGGCCAATGCTTGTCTAATTTTGTTAGTTTGAGAGGTCTGTAATCCCTACCTCTCTCTTCCTGTTTCAGTTCCCCCACCTTGTTGTTTACAAGTCTTTTTTCTCTTTCTAGGACCCCTCCAGACGTGATGGAAGACACCATGGGACTGCCAACGCTTCCACCAGGTAAGTTCCTATTTTCTATCTCTTGTCCTTCACAGTCACCTCTGTATTTGCATCTGGTTATGGGGATTGTAGGAGAGTAGGATCTGCTTCACATGGGTACCCCCACTTTTTGCTGATGCTTCACTGTTTTTCGACTTTAGTCTGGCTGGGGCCCTGCTAATCAGAACCCCAGCCTAGCTGCTTCCTCTCTAAAATGGTTTCCATGTACCTTAGGTACATCTTTGATTGGAATCTGGAGTGCCCTTATAAGTCCCTAGTATATGGTATACTATGTACCCAGGGCATAGGTACCTCAGAGGCCTGCCAGGGGCTGAAGCATGTATTATGCCACGCCTGGAAGGCCAGCCAAAATGACACCACAGGTCTGCTACTGCAGCCTGGGTAAGGTGGTGCATTATATCCTCGCGGTAAATGCTAACTTTGGGATGGCTGCACAGAAACATGTCGTGTTTGGTGTCAAACATCTTGGAATACTACCCCCCTGCCAATTCTGGCGGCGGGGGTAGCATTCCACCCTTCTAGTGGGAGAGACATGTACAAACTGGGCTACCCGGTAACTTCTTTCCAGAGCCCTGGCATCACAAAATGGATGCCGCTGCCACAGACACGGGTCTGGCCTCCTGCTGCTGACTGAAACTCCGGCAGGGGAGGCCTGGACAATAGGTTCCCTGTCCCAGGGAGGTGTAACCACCTCCCCAGACAGGATAGTGTGTATTAGGACTGGGCGGGAGCACCCTCTGGTGCTTTGAAGTCCTGCACTGGGGGCACATTTGGTGTCCCTGTGCATATGCCAGTTCAAACCGGTTGCAGGGGCTACCTGCCCCTGCTCTGGCGCGAAACTGGACAAAGGGAATGGGTGTAACCACCCCTCTTCCCTGACCCTCCCATAGGTGGGTCCCCAGAGTATGTCCAACCCCCTAACTTTGTATAAGTATGGGACCCCAGTCCTTAGGACTTTAGATTACCCTGGTCGAAACTCTGACGCCGAATCCTGGACCTTCGACGCTCTACTTCAAGATTAGAGGACTGAAGAATCTCCCTTGGGGTCAAGGAGTGACTCCCCTGCTTGGCAGGCACCTAAGAAGCAATTGCCCGGTCTGCATCGCTGAAGCTCCCGCCGGACGCCGAAGTCTTTGCATCACCAGAGGTGGATTTCCAGACTTCCCAGAGGCTGCCCTGAGTCCCCAGCAAAGCTGAGGCCCGTAGCTGTCGTGGGTAACGTGGAACCGTGACCCCTGGACACCGAGCACATTTGCAAGTGCATCCTCTTCCTGGTCTCCCACGAAGTTGTGCTTTGGGCTCCAAGTAGCCCCCGCCTCCAGCACCGACTGCACCGAAGATCACTGGCCTCCACTCCACGAGTGTCCTGTGAGCCAGCTCCAAGTGCGTCCACTCGAGGCTCCTTCGCGGTCGCTAGTCCGTTGGCTAGTGGGCCCTCCCGAAGGCAACTCTTCTTCTGCTTGGGCTTTCCTGGTTGCTCCAGAGGTGCCCTGACTTACCCTCGCTGGGTGAGTCCCCCAGACCTTGCTGGTCTGCAACATCGTCCTTTCTTTGTTTCTACGAGACTTGCCGTTGCCAAGGCTTGTTGGGTCCAATCCGGTTGCCGACACCGCAGCAATCGACAGAAGTCGTGGCACAGCTCGAATCCAGCTCCTGGTTGTCGTCGACGCCTCCTGGACCTCGTGGCTGAAGAGTCAAGACGACCGTCAACCTACCTGAAGCACCCGACATAGGTGGGCATCTGCTCATCGCCTTCCTGGTCACTGGCTAGTGACCCAGACTCTGTCCCCTCTGCTTTCAGGTTCTTCACATCTTCGATCCACCTTTGGATCCACCCGAACACTTTCGACTTGGTCGCCAGCAGCACTTTGCAGCAGATCGCCATTGAAAACGACGACGAAACCCGACCCCGAAAGACACCTATGCACCCGGCTCCCCTGGGTGAGGTAACTCGAGCACTCCGGTGCTCCCGTGGGTATAGACTCTAGAACCACCTAGTTCTAAAGGGGTTTGCTCCAAGTCCTCCTCTAAGTGTCCTTTTTCTTTAAAACTCCAACCGCGACATTCCCCATAGAAGTCAACGGCGGCTCGCGGCTGTGTTCTCACACTGCACGCGTCCCCCGTGGGTCCCCTGTGTCACTACCTTGGGTGGTTCCTTGTGGTCCAAGCATTTCTACAGGCTCTAGGCCTTGTGTCTAGCTCAGTCGTGGTTCTTATACCACTTTATTGGTATATGGTTTGGTACGCCCCTAGGGCTCAAACGTGTATTTGTGCTATTACTGTTGATAACTGACTTGTAACTTATGTACTTCGAACTCTAGCCTCATAAAGAGACTAGAGGGGTGTGTTTAAGACTAAATACATATATTTTATATATATATACCTGGTGTGGTCCTTTCATTTGGTCACTCAAGAGATTATAGACTGGTAAAACAAGCTGCTTTACATTCCTCCAAGACTTAGCCTGAAGGCTGCTCTCCATAGCTACCACTAGGATAGCTTTCAATAAAGGTTGTCTTTAACCTATCTCCAATAAGTGGTTGTTTGGACTGGTGCAAGGTGCCCACTATAATTAGTGGACAGCATATACCAGGCCAACTTCTCACATTGGTGTGCAGCGTGTGGGATTCCAGCTTGCTATTGTTTTACCAGATAATCTCAATTGAATTGATCAACTGAAAACCACTAAGGGTACCTTAGGTACATATAATTCAAGCTTAGGATACAGTAAGTTCTACTGAACTTAGAGTTGTGTGTTAAGGGATAGCACACCCTTTCTACAACTCAAGAGAGTTTAGTAGGCCACACTAGAGTAGGTAGTACATACACCACACCACACTAGTAATATCTTCACTGCCAGGAACCGGTGAGCTCCTGCCATCCAGATATGACAACCTCTAATTCTTGGAATTAAGAGAGTTGTGCAAAGTTAGGAAGTTGAAGACAGGCAAAAGTGCCAACACCCAACGTCTCTTGGAGATGCTTCTGCTAGATGATCTTAGAAGACCCCTAAGGTCTGAAAGGGTAGGCAGAGAGGGTGGGGCAGAAGATGAGGGAGGGGCCAGGGATGAAAATGCCCAGGACCTGACCTCTGAAACTGGCCTGGGGGATGACAATGATCCTGACATGGAAAGTGCAGCTACTCCTGAGGATGAGGAGGAGGCCCAGAATGACCTCCCCTTTGTCCCCACAGGAAGAGTTGTGAGTGTGCCCAGAAGGTCTAGATCTCCTTCTCAGGAGTCTAACCACTCTGACACCTCAGTAGGGACCTCTGTCTCCTCTCATGGGAGGGAATCCTCTCATGAGAGGAGAAAGAGACTGCTTCAGTATGAACAAGCCCAGCTTGAGCTCAGAAAACAGCAGTTGGCTATAGACAGGGAGTCCCTAGATCTCTATAGACAGAGAAAAAAGATGGGACTAGAGTCCCATGGTGGCAGCAATTTCCCCAGAGATAGGGAAAGGTCTTATGACCATAGAAACCTGAGCAAGGTTGTCCCTCCCTACCAGAGTGGGGATGACATCCACAAATGGATAACTGCACTGGAGAGGGCCTGTAAAGTACAGAGGGTCCCCCAGGAGCAGTGGGCAGCAATCTTGTGGCTCTCCTTTGCAGACAAAGGTAGAGATAAGCTCCTCACTGTTAGAGAAGAGGATGCTGACAATTACAAAGTCTTGAAGAGTGCTCTGATTGATGGGTTTGGCCTAACAACTGAACAATACATGTTAAAGTTCAGAGATACCCAAAAAGCACAGACTCAAGACTGGGTGGACTTTGTTGATTGTTCTGCTAAGGCTCTGGAAGGTTGGTTGATGGGCAGTAAGGTATGTGACTTCACAGGATTGTACAATCTTATCATGAGGGAGCAGATTCTTAATAACTGTCAAAATCAGCTGTTGCATCAGTACCTGGTGGACTCTGATCTGACCTCTCCCCAAGAATTGGGAAAGAAGGCAGACAAATGGGTCAGAACCAGGGTGAGGCAGAAGGTACAGAACCAAGGTGGTGACCCTAAGAAGCAAGATTCTAAAAACTCTGATAAGGGTGGGGAGAAGGGTAAAGACCAGAAGTCTTCACAAGGCCCCCAAAAATCTTCTTCAGGTGGGGATTCACAGTCTAACAAGGGAAAAGGCCAAAAGAAACCATGGTGCAAAGTCTGTAAGCAAAAGACACACTGGACCAGTGATTGCACCAAGTCCAAAGACTCTATTCCAGCCCCCACCAATGCCCCTAAGGCACCTGTTCCCCCTAGTGCAGTTACAATTGGTGGTGGGAGTACACAGAGCCAAGGGTTTAGTAGGGTTGACCCTGGGTAATGAGATGAGCTCTGGCCTAGTCAGAGAACTCACTCAGGCTGTCCTAGTCTGTGATGGAGGCATGGATGTGACCTCCTCTGTGAGTCCTAGTAATCTGGGCAAGTACAGGCAACAGCCATTAATCAATGGAAAAGAGGCTTTGGCATTTAGGGACACAGGGGCGAGTGTCACCATGGTGACACAAGACCTTGTGGATCCTGGGCAGATTATACTTGGTGAGATGTACCAAGTGACCAATGCTAGCAATGTCAGAACAGACCATACTCTGGCAGTTGTTAACTTCTCCTGGGGAGGGGTAACTGGCCTTAAGAAGGTTGTGGTGAGTGCAAACCTACCAGTTGAATGCTTGCTTGGCAATGATCTTGAAACTTCAGCTTGGGCAGAAGTGGAGCTCAGGACCCATGCAGAAATGCTGGGGATCCCTGCAGATGTGTTTGCTGTGACCAGGTCACAGAGCAAAATGTCTAACACTGAACAGGCCTTGGATCCTGGAACAATGGACCAAGTGCCCTCCAAGAGGAGGAGTAGTAGGGTTAAGGCAGTGCCTTCCCCTTGGCTCAGAAGGAAGATCAGTCTCTTGAGGGGGATGATCTCAGTCCTGAGGAAGGAACTGTCCCAGAGGAACTTGAACCTGACCAGGTTGAGTTCTTGGGGACAGGGGGCCCTTCCAGGGCAGATCTGAGCCAGGAGCAGCATAGCTGCCCCTCTCTTGAACCCCTCAGACAGCAAGCTGCTGCTGAGGCTGCTGGGAATACTAGTGGTCCCCATAAAGTGTATTGGGATGATGGACTCTTGTACTCAGAGTGTAGAGACCCCAAGCCTGGTGCCACCAGGAGGTTGGTTATACCTCTGAAGTTCAGGGGCTTCCTATTGACCCTAGCCCATGACATTCCTCTAGCAGGTCACCTGGGCCAGAACAAGACTTGGGACAGAATTGTCCCTCACTTTCACTGGCCCCACATGTCTGAAGACACCAAGGAGTTTTGTCGCTCCTGTGTAACCTGCCAAGCCAGTGGGAAGGCAGGTGGCACCACAAAGGCCCCCCTGATACCACTACCTGTGGTGGGGGTTCCCTTTGAAAGAGTGGGGATTGATATTGTTGGTCCCATGGATCCCCAAACAGCATCTGGGCACAGGTTTATCCTGGTGGTGGTGGACCATGCCACTAGGTACCCAGAGGCTATTCCCCTTAGGACCACTACAACACCTGTGGTGGCAAGAGCCCTCCTGGGAATTTTCTCAAGAGTGGGCTTCCCTAAGGAGGTTATATCAGACGGGTGCAAACTTTATGTCTGGATACTTGAAGGCAATGTGGAAGGAGTGTGGAGTGACTTACAAGTTCACCACACCCTATCACCCACAATGCAATGGTTTAGTTGAGAGATTCAACAAAACCTTAAAGGGCATGATTAAAGGGCTCCCAGAAAAGCTTAGGCGAAGATGGGACAAACTCTTGCCCTGCCTTTTGTTTGCATACAGGGAGGTGCCTCAAAAGGGGTTGGCTACAGCCCTTTTGAACTTTTGTTTGGTCACCCTGTCAGGGGTCCATTGTGCTTGGTGAAGGAAGGATGGGAGTTACCTCTCAAGCCCCCAAAGCAAGACATAGTGGACTATGTACTTGGTCTCCGCTCCAGGATGGCTGAATACATGAAAAAGGCAACTAAAAACCTTGAGGCTAGCCAGGAATTGCAAAAAGCCTGGCATGACCAAAAGGCTGTACTGACTGTTTACCAGCCAGGACAGAAGGTGTGGGTGCTGGAGCCAGTGGCCCCAGCAGCTCTCCAAGACAAGTGGAGTGGACCCCATACCATTGTTGAACAGAAGGGTGAGGTTACCTATTTAGTAGACCTAGGAACACCCAGGAGTCCCCACAGGGTTCTCCATGTCAACAGATTGAAACCATATGTGGACAGGGCAGACATGGGCTTGCTCATGGCTACTGATGAGGGACAGGAGGAAGAGAGTGACCCACTCCCTGACCTGCTCTCACAGAACCCTGATGATGGGTCAGTGGATGGTGTAGCCTTGGCAGGCAGCCTCACTGCTCAGCAGCAAACTGATTGCAGACAAGTGCTCAATCAGTACAGACATATGTTCTCTCTGACTCCAAGTCAGACCACCTGGTGCACTCATGAAGTGGACACTGGGGACAGTCTGCCTATTAAAAATAAGATTTATAGGCAACCTGACCATGTCAGGGACTGTATCAGGACAGAAGTCCAGAAAATGTTGGATTTGGGAGTTATTGAACCCTCAGATAGCCCTTGGGCTAGTCCAGTGGTCCTTGTGCCAAAACCTCACACCAGTGGTGGGAAAAGAGAGATGAGGTTTTGTGTGGACTACAGGGGTCTCAATGCAGTCACTAGGACTGATGCCCATCCAATACCCAGGGCAGATGAGCTAATAGACACTTTGGCCTCAGCCAAGTATCTAAGCACATTTGACCTAACAGCTGGCTACTGGCAGATCAGGCTAGCTGATGATGCAAAGCCAAAGACAGCATTCTCAACCCCTAGTGGGCACTATCAATTTGTGGTAATGCCCTTTGGTCTGAAGAATGCACCTGCCACTTTTCAGAGGTTGGTGAATACAGTCCTTACAGGTCTGGAGGCCTATAGTGCAGCATATCTAGATGATATTGCTGTCTTTAGCTCCACCTGGGAGGATCACCTGGTCCACCTCAGAAATGTTTTGGATGCCATGCAAAAGGCAGGCCTCACTATCAAGGCCACTAAGTGCCAGATAGGGCAGAGTCAGGTTGTGTACCTGGGCCACCTTGTGGGTGGAGGCCAGGTTCAACCACTGCAGAGCAAAATCCAGACCATCATGGACTGGGTTGCTCCAACCACCCAGACTCAGGTGAGAGCCTTCTTAGGCCTGACTGGGTACTATAGGAGATTTGTCAAGGGGTATGGATCAATAGTGACACCCCTGAATGACTTAACTTCCAAGAAAATGCCCAAGAAGGTTCAGTGGACAGCTAGCTGTCAAAAGGCATTTGATGACCTGAAGCAGGCCATGTGCACTGCTCCCATTCTCCAGAGTCCTGATTACTCCAAGAAGTTCATTGTCCAAACAGATGCATCTGAATTGGGGGTAGGGGCTGTACTGTCACAATTGAATGATGAAGGTCAGGATCAGCCAGTAGCTTTTATTAGCAGAAGGCTGACCCCTAGAGAGAAACGTTGGTCAGCCATAGAGAGGAGGCCTTTGCTGTGGTTTGGGCTCTGAAGAAGTTAAGGCCATACTTGTTTGGTACTCACTTCCTTGTTCAAACAGACCACAAGCCCCTCCTATGGCTAAAACAAATGAAGGGTGAAAACCCCAAACTGCTTAGGTGGTCCATTTCCCTACAGGGGATGGACTTTACAGTGGAACATAGACCTGGGAGTAACCATGCCAATGCAGATGGACTCTCTAGGTATTTCCACTTAGAACATGAAGACTCAACTGGTCAAGGTTAGTTTAATGTCCCTGCGTTTGGGGGGGTTGTGTAGGAGAGTAGGATCTGCTTCACATGGGTACCCCCACTTTTTGCTGATGCTTCACTGTTTTTCGACTTTAGTCTGGCTGGGGCCCTGCTAATCAGAACCCCAGCCTAGTTGCTTCCTCTCTAAAATGGTTTCCATATACCTTAGGTACATCTTTGATTGGAATCTGGAGTGCCCTTATAAGTCCCTAGTATATGGTATACTATGTACCCAGGGCATAGGTACCTCAGAGGCCTGCCAGGGGCTGAAGCATGTATTATGCCACCCCTGGAAGGCCAGCCAAAATGACACCACAGGTCTGCTACTGCAGCCTGGGTAAGGTGGTGCATGCACCCCTTACTGTGATATAGGCTACCTATATCACTACCATTGCACACACATATAAACCTATAAGTCACTCCTATGGCAGGCCTTAACAATCCTGAAGGCAGAGTGCTTGGTTTTTGTGTGAGAGGGTGCCCCTGCATGAGCAGGGCCCCTCTGCAGCGTTCGGAGTCAATCCTCTGATGCTGTTTGTGGTGCAGCCTGACCATATACTCTTAAGTGCAGTATATCCTTGCGGTAAATGCTAACTTTGGGATGGCTGCACAGAAACATGTCGTGTTTGGTGTCAAACATCTTGGAATTCTACCCCCCGCCAATTCTGGCGGCGGGGGTAGCATTCCACCCTTCTAGAGGGAGAGACATGTACAAACTGGGCTACCCGGTAACTTCTTTCCAGAGCCCTGGCATCACAAAATGGATGCCGCTGCCACAGACACGGGTCTGGCCTCCTGCTGCTGACTAAAACTCCGGCAGGGGAGGCCTGGACAATAGGTTTCCTGTCCCAGGGAGGTGTAACCACCTCCCCAGACAGGATAGTGTGTATTGGGGCCGGGCGGGAGCACCCTCTGGTGCTTTGAAGTCCTGCACTGGGGGCACATTTGGTGTCCCTGTGCATATGCCAGTTCAAACCGGTTGCAGGGGCTACCTGCCCCTGCTCTGGCGCGAAACTGGACAAAGGGAATGGGTGTAACCACCCCTCTTCCCTGACCCTCCCATAGGTGGGTCCCCAGAGTATGTCCAACCCCCTAACTTTGTATAAGTATGGGACCCCAGTCCTTAAGACTTTAGATTACCCTGGACGAAACTCTGACGCCGAATCCTGGACCTTCGACGCTCTACTTCAAGATTAAAGGACTGAAGAATCTCCCTTGGGGTCAAGGAGTGACTCCCCTGCTTGGCAGGCACCTAAGAAGCAATTATCCGGTCTGCATCGCTGAAGCTCCCGCCGGACGCCGAAGTCTTTGCATCACCAGAGGTGGATTTCCAGACTTCCCCGAGGCTGCCCTGAGTCCCCAGCAAAGCTGAGGCCTGTAGCTGTCGTGGGTAACGTGGAACCGTGACCCCTGGACACCGAGCACATTTGCAAGTGCATCCTCTTCCTGGTCTCCCACGAAGTTGTGCTTTGGGCTCCAAGTAGCCCCCGCCTCCAGCACCGACTGCACCGAAGATCACTGGCCTCCACTCCACGAGTGTCCTGTGAGCCAGCTCCAAGTGCGTCCACTCGAGGCTCCTTCGCGGTTGCTAGTCCGTTGGCTAGTGGGCCCTCCCGAAGGCAACTCTTCTTCTGCTTGGGCTTTCCTGGTTGCTCCAGAGGTGCCCTGACTTACCCTCGCTGGGTGAGTCCCCCAGACCTTGCTGGTCTGCAACATCGTCCTTTCTTTGTTTCTACGAGACTTGCTGTTGCCAAGGCTTGTTGGGTCCAATCTGGTCGCCGACACCGCAGCAATCGACAGACGTCGTGGGACAGCTCGAATCCAGCTCCTGGTTGTCGTCAACGCCTCCTGGACCTCGTGGCTGAAGAGTCAAGACGACCGTCAACCTACCTGAAGCACCCGACATCGGTGGGCATCTGCTCATCGCCTTCCTGGTCATTGGCTAGTGACCCAGACTCTGTCCCCTCTGCTTTCAGGTTCTTCACATCTTCGATCCACCTTTGGATCCACCCGAACACTTTCGACTTGGTCGCCAGGAGCACTTTGCAGCAGATCGCCATTGAAAACGACGACGATACCCGACCCCGAAAGACACCTATGCACCCGGCTCCCCTGGGTGAGGTAACTCGAGTACTCCGGTGCTCCCGTGGGTATAGACTCTAGAACCACCTAATTCTAAAGGGGTTTGCTCCAAGTCCTCCTCTAAGTGTCCTTTTTCTTTAAAACTCCAACCGCGACATTCCCCATAGAAGTCAACGGCGGCTCGCGGCTGTGTTCTCACACTGCACGCGTCCCCCGTGGGTCCCCTGTGTCACTACCTTGGATGGTTCCTTGTGGTCTAAGCATTTCTACAGGCTCCAGGCCTTGTGTCTAGCTCAGTCGTGGTTCTTATACCACTTTATTGGTATATGGTTTGGTACGCCCCTAGGGCTCAAACGTGTATTTGTGCTATTACTGTTGATAACTGACTTGTAACTTATGTACTTCGAACTCTAGCCTCATAAAGAGACTAGAGGGGTGTGTTTAAGACTAAATACATATATTTTATATCTATACCTGGTGTGGTCCTCTTTCATTTGGTCACTCAAGAGATTATAGACTGGTAAAATAAGCTGCTTTACATTCCTCCAAGACTTAGCCTGAAGGCTGCTCTCCATAGCTACCACTAGGATAGCTTTCAATAAAGGTTGTCTTTAACCTATCTCCAATAAGGGGTTGTTTGGACTGGTGCAAGGTGCCCACTATAATTAGTGGACAGCATATACCAGGCCAACTTCTCACAGGGATGACCAGGAGACACTTCTCTGCTGAGCATAGGATGCATCGTGGAGTGCACGCTGAAATTTTATTTTGTGGCATTTCTTTAGTGCATCTGTACATGAGAAAGAGAATCTTGATTGAGAATCTTGATTTTGGGCTTCACTTAGATTTTGGCAGAACCCCGTAAAATCACAATTCTCTCACATCATTTAGAGTTGAAGAAATGCCAGCTTTACACTGGCTGAGCCTCTGCTGGCTTCGCCAGTGTGAATCTCTGACCTGGCTGCCCATCTGCTAAGGGGCCAACAGGTCACAGTGATGGTCGTCTCACCCTACAGAGAGCAGGACAAATGCCTTCCGTTTTCTCTGCCCATGTACACTGTGTTTGCAGGAGGGACGCAGGCAGGGAAAATGCAAAATATCCCCCATGTCCAGGGCAAAAACGTCCTGTAGGTCATGGTCAATCCCCCTTTGAGACTTTTTATAGGCTTGCGCCAGTTTCTCTGCCAAGCTTTACACATTGTTATGTTATGTTATTTAATTTTGTAACGCGCGCAGCTACTCCGAAGAGTGTCCCGGCGCAAACCAAGAGGGGTCAGCAGAATAACACTAGACAAAAAGATAAGTTTTTAGTTTTTTCTTAAAGGCCAAGGGGTCTTGGGTATTGCGAAGCGCAAAAGGAAGGGCATTCCAAGCCTGAGCAGCTTTCACGGCGAGCGAGCCACAGCCCAGCCTCTGTCGAATGAAGCGGGGAACTTGTGCTAGAAGCTGTGCTGATGAGCGCAATTGTCTCAGCGGGACATAGAAGGAGAACCGCTTCTGCAGATAAGAGGGGCTCCGGCCATAAAGGGCGCGGTGAGCGATGACTAGGGATTTGAACTTAACCCGTTCAGCCACGGGAAGCCAATGTAATGAGCGCAGGTGGTGTCGCACACTACTCCTAGTGGGCATTTCAAAGAGAAGCCTAGCTGCCGCATTTTGGACAACCTGAAGCTGGTTCAACAGGTATCCTGGGATGCCCACATACAGCGCATTGGCATAGTCCAAACGAGAAAGGATCAGAGCACAAATGACTGTTTCTTTTGCTGGCCTAGGGAGAAGAGGAAGAAATTTCCTCAAGGTTTTAAGAAGTCCAAAGCAGTTGCCTGCAAGCTTCTTAACCTGAGTAGAGAAGGATAGATTATCCTCGAACCACACTCCCAAGTTCTTGGTGGAGTTCCCTTTAGATGTAGGTAAAGGGAACCCTGGAGGCCAGAGCGTGTCTCTGAAGCTGGGGGGGAAGTTACCGTAAAGGAGAATCTCTGACTTGTCTTCATTGCACTTAAGCTGAGCGGCGGCAAGCCACTTAAAGACAGAAGACAAGCAGTGCTGAGCTGAAGAAACGGAGTCCGCATCCTTTCCCCTTGTAAAAAGAAGCTGGGTGTCATCCACGTAGGCAATGACATTAGCCCCAGGTCCTCGGCCAAATAGACCAGAGGAGTAACGTAGATGTTAAAGAGAAGGGGGCTAAGGGAGGACCCCTGCGGGACCCCTGTGGTAACCGGCTGAGGGGCTCACGCGGCCGGCGGCAGCCAGACCTGTTGCACCCGCCCTTCCAAGAAGGACCTAAGCCAGCCCCAGGCAGAGCCCGAGACACCAATCTCAGCGAGACGAGAAAGCAGCAGTGAGTGTGGCACCGTATCAAACGCCGCCGACAGGTCGAGCATGACTAGAGCTGCTCTCCCGCCGGCGTCCAGACACTCCCGGATGGCCTCTGAGACCTCAACCAGCGCTGACTCAGTACTATGGGAGGACCGAAACCCAGACTGGGCTGGGTGCAAGAGGTCCGACCCTTCAATAAACTCAGTGAGTTGTCTGGTCACCACCTTTTCGCACACTTTGGCTAAGCTGGGCAGAAGGGAAATGGGGCGATAATTCCCTGGAATCTGGGGGTCAAGGGAAGGTTTTTTTAAAAGTGGGAGGATTTTAGCCTGCTTCCAACCCTCCGGCACGCGAGCCTCAAGAAGGGACGTATTGATGATGAAGTTCACTTCAGGATTAATGGTCTCAGCAACTGCTGCCAACAGTCTGGCCGCACAGGGATCAGAAGGTGAACCTGATTTCAGGCCCTTCAGAATTCTGAGAGTGCTGGGCAAATCCACTGGGGAGAAATCATGCAAGGAGTGCCTGGGATTAGCGGGCGTAGGAGCGTAGGGCATGGGGTCTGATGAAGCCCTAAGACAGGGAGCAAAAGCCGCCTGAATAGAGCGGATTTTATCCATGAAGAAGTTGAACAGAGTATCGCACCAGGCTTCTGTGACTGGAAGTGAGCTCGACTGTGCAGTGGGGGATGTGAAGCTCTGAACTATGGCGAAAATTTCCTTGGAATTATTATGAGCCTGCTCAATGCGGGCCGAATAATAATGCTTCTTGGCCTGGGCTATCGCAGCATAGTAAATTTTTTGTTTGTGCCTAAGATTATGCTTGGCCAAGGAACAGTACTCACTAAGGCGCCAGGCACGCTCAAGTTTTTTGCACTCGTGCTTTAGAGCAGTCAAATCGGGCGTGAACCAGGGTTTAGAGGGTGACTCCCTGGAAAACCTGGAGGAAAGGGGCGTGGATAACCTATCCATGGTGTTAGAAACCCAATTAGAGAACCCTGCGAGACTCCCATCAAGATCCCGAGGGAGAGTGGGTCTAGAGGCCGCCAAGGCCAAAGAGAACTTGGGCGGGTCAATTTAGCTGAAGACTGGTTTACGATAGCAGTTGCCTGGGGGATCAGCCATGGCCACCGCCCAAGAGAAATAGATAAGGCAGTGATCAGACCATGAAACCGGGAGGGGATCTTCCACCAGGATAGGTAAGTTGGAGCAGATTGGGTCGAGGATATGACCCCCTTGGTGTGTGGGGAGGCTAACCCATTGAGAGAGTTGAGCAAGCTGTAAGATGTCTAAAAAGTCAAGTGAGTCTCTAGACTCTGCCTGGTCGAGATGGATATTTAGGTCGCCTAAAACAATGTATTGGGAGAAGCGAAGCGCTCGAGAGACAACAGTGTCACCCCATGTTTTAAGAAAGGCCCCGACAGAGCCGGGGGGCCTGTAAATCAGAGAGCCTCCCAACGTAAAATGGGCAGAAAAACGGATGCTGAAGTCCAGGGCTTCACAATCGCCCCAAGAGCTGGTGTCTCCCCTGCGGAGATCCCACTTATCCTTGTACATGATAGCCACTGCACCCCCTCTCCCCTCTGGGCGGTCTGCTCTAGAAATCTTGTAGCCCTCGGTAGTGGCCAGGGCGACAATAGGATCGGATGTACTATCAAGCCAAGTCTCTGTAATGAACAGGAGGTCCACTGGTTTATCTGTGATGAGGTCAAAGACATCCAGATGATGTTTCCTGAGAGATCGTGCATTAATCAAGGCCGCCAGAATAGGGGGAGCCCTTGGTGGCCTACTGGAAGAGCCGCTGATTTGTCTCGGGATCAGAAGATCCATACGCAGCCTAAAGCTGCACAACGGGCAAATGGTGTCATGACCGGTGGGCAAGTCCAGCTTACAATGGGAGGGGCATGCTATGGGACGAAGTGACCATAGTAACTCACTTGTGTAGCACAGCCTGTCCCCAGAGGCAATAGCCCGACGGGTAGCATGACTGGCCCTGGCCCCTTCCGGAACGCTGATGGGCGCAGACGGGCTTGCCTTAGGCGCGCCAGCGGCGCGTCCGCGCAGCGTGCATATTTATGTTCCCGGCAGCCAGAAAGATTCTGATTGGGTGGGCAGCCAGTGGATGGTACAATGTGTTTCACCAGTCCTGTCTCGAGTTGATCAATGCTCTGTTGTATATTGCTTTGTTTACCTTATTGTCCCCTCCCCCGTACCCTCTCCTCTCCCTGTCATCAGCTGTACGTTCTGGAATGTTGACAGACGACAACTGATGACTCCAGAGACCGGACACCCCTCCTGGATCTCCTCATTGACCTCATTTGATGTGTTGGAATTTACCTTACAATAAACCTTACAGCTTCCACTTTCTACGTGTGAATTTGCATCTTTACAATTTGGCGTTGATTTCCAACACATCCGGACCCAGCGTGCGACCAAATCAAGATTGCTATGCTTGCGAGCCACCTTCAACCTGCTAGTACGCTGGTGTGCCACCCTGTCTTTGCTCTTCTGGAGGTCAGTGACTTAAAAGGGATATACTGTACAAGATCTATGAACGCTTGGGGCTAAGCTTCCTACTACATGCAACCAAATCAAGATTGCTACGCTTGCGAGCCACCTTCAACCTGCCACTACGCTGGTGTGCCACCCTGTCTTTGCTCTTCTGGAGGTCAGTGACTTAAAGGGGATATACTGTTCAAGATCTATGAACGCTTGGGGCTAAGCTTCCTTCTACCAGCGTTTTCACATAGCGACTCCTCTTTACCCCCGCTCTCATTCCTTGCTTTTGCCCCGGAATCCATTCGACTTTGGGACTGCGAGAGCCTTCAACATCCCCCGGCCGGAGCTTCCCTCCTAGAAGCCCACGGAACCTCCTGCTTCTTGCCTGCGGCTTTTCCCATTAGCTTTGCAAACTGCCAGCACTTGTGCCACATTTTTGCGCAAACTTAGCGTGCCAGCCTTACACGCCCACAGCTTTATACGTTTTTGCACTACCTCACTGTGTCAGGCTTCAACCGCTCACAGCGGTCAGCGCTAAGGTTATACCGCCATGAAACCTTACTTCATTAAAAGCTGACTGTTAACAACCGCCGCACAGCTTCAACTGCCACTTTGTAACTGCCACTCTTCAACCGCTGCAACTGACACAACTGTCACCGACTATCAGCTGCTCCTACCAACTGCTCTGGACACTGACGGTTGCTCTGCTACGCACCACGTGACGTCTACTACGTCAGCGGTGGCCATCTTCAATTCTCTTCAGCGGTCCAGCTTCAAGGGAACCTCTTCACGCTGACTCCGTGATGCGCACACCTGCGCACCGACGTCAGCGGTGGCCATCATTGGGAAGCCCTCCCCACTGGCTTCGCATCTCTCCATCTCCTCAGCTGGACGTGCGCTCTCCGCTCACCGACGTTACAGATTTTTTTTTTCTTCTTCTTTTTATTCGCCCTACCTGCGCGACGATCCAGAGGCATCATAGTAAGTGAGTTTTCCCCTCAGCATACCCGGCGCCCTTTTGGTTGCCTTGTTGCACTGGTCACTCCCACATACTCCAAGTACTGTTTTGCTTATTCAGCATCCTCATGGCCTCGGGGTACTTATTGAATCTTACCCCTCCCCAAACTTTCTTGCCAGGGGGAGGTGAACTCCTCAAGTGGGAGGAATGGAGGGAGCACTTTCTCAACTTTGTTTCCACATTTGATGATGAGGAAGAATTCACAGCTGATAAAAAGTATAAAATTCTAATGCATTGTCTAGGCGCAGGGGGTATAAAAATATTTAAAAGAATAAACAAAAACCCAGGGCAGCGGATGAGGGTGATGTGTACAGCAATGCCATTGATGATCTGAACAATTACTACAAACCCACTGTGTGCGTGGCAGTGGACAGATACAAATTCTTTCACAGGAAAATCTGGCCATTAATTGTCGCTTTGCAGGGCTTCATGATGACTTCATTAGGGATCAAATAGTGATGCAAGGCTCCAATGCAAACATTCAAGAGAACCTATGGGCGAAAGGAGAAAGTCCCCTGCGAAGGGTCATTGACATTGCCAGAAGGGCAGAACTTACTGGTAGGTGTGCCAAAGCCGTCATCGCGGAGAATAAAGATGGGAAGGACGAAGACATCATGGCCAAAGTAGGGGATATCAAATTCAAACAAGGGAAGAAAGGCATTAGTAGCAAGTCCGGCCGAGACAAAACTTTCAGTAGCTCCAGTAATTCAAAAACACGCTGCTACAGATGTGGCAATTCGCATCACCTGGCCGATGACAAAAATTGCCCAGCCAGGAAACAAAAATGTTCATTCTGTGGTGTCATAGGTCACTTCCAAAAAGTATGCCAAAAGAAGCGTTCCAAGTCAGTCAAGTTTGTAGATATTGATCAGGACCCCACTTCTAACTCATCTGATGAGGATGATGTCAACATGTTTGTACTTAATGTTGAAGATGAATGCATTTTACAAGTTGACACTCAAGTAGATCAGCACAGGAAAAAACCTGTATGTGATATGTCCATAGGGGGGTAGATATTTCAATTGTTGCGGACTCAGGTTCACCCTACACCATTGTCAATCACACTGTTTGGAAAGAAAATTTTTCTCCCTTCCTGGGTGATCAGTTAGGGGCACTGTTCCCTGTAACCTGCGCAGCGCGCTCGCGCACCTATTTGAATCAGAGCGCGCAGTGTCTTCTTTGCAGCGCGCACACACCACGAGAGGCAAGTATTCATGTTAATCGCAGCGCTGCGATTAACATGAATACTTGAAGAAAAGCAGACAATATGCCCCCCTCCGTGCTCTGTTAAGAAAAGTCATGCAGCAAGCCTAAAATCACGATGTGTGCTTTCACAATCATTAACATATATTAGTGATTGTGAAAGCACACATTGTGCTGTTGGGCTTGCTGCATGCTTTTTCTTAACATAGCGCAGCAGTTTGTGTGCCTTTTTGAAAGTTTCCATGTTAAATGCAGCCCCGAGTGTAAGCATGTCGGGCCCTGCAATTAACATGAACACTTTAAAAAATCATGCAATTTGCCGCTGTCCATTAACAAAAGGCACGCAACAAGCCTAACAGCACAAAGTGTGCTTTCACAATCACTAATGAATTAGCGATTGTGAAAGCACACGTCGTGCTGTTGGGCTTGCTGTGTGCTTTTTCTTAACAGAGCGCAGCAGTTTGTGTGCCTTTTTGAAAGTTTTCATGTTAAATGCAGCCCAGAGTGTAAGCATGTCGGGCCCTGCAATTAACATGAAAACTTTCAAATAGGCATGCAATCTGCAACGCTCTATTAACAAAAGGCAGGAAACAAGCCTAACAGCACAACGTGTGCTTTCACAATCCCCAATATGTATTAGGGATTATGAAAGCACACGTCGTGCTGATAGGCTTGCTGCGTGCCTTTTGATAATAGATAGGGTGACCAGAATTTTAAAGCCAAAAACCGGGAAATTTCACACGAACAGAAAAGGGACTACACATAGCTGCCAAGGTTTAGGATTGCTATGTGTGACATTTTCAAAATGTCAGTGCAATTATGAGTGCATTTCAATGACTATGAGTGACACTTTCTTGAGAGCAAAATCAGCCTTGCTCTACCCGGTACACTAGAACCCCATTCCCAATATGAACCAACCTGCCCCACCCAATGCATTCAAACACCATTCAGCCAACTAACTCCATTCATATCCACCAGAACCAACCTACTCCTTCGCAGTCCATCTTAACCACATTCATATCCGCAGTGTTCAGCTCACCTGTGCCAAGCAAGACTCGGGCCAGGTTGAGATGGGGCTAGGGGTCATTGGCGTTGCTTTGCTGATTATTGCTGATTATTGCAGGAGAGAGGCCGGGCCTGGCCTGGCCTTTCAGGACTGGCCTCAGACCAAAGGCTGCATGTAATACCCATAACGGAGCACCGTACAATAAGTGTCAGCAGAGAGGGGCTGCTGCCTGTGTGTCCTAGGGGCTGCACTGAGTCCGAGTCCTAACGTAAACTGCACTGGGTAGCTCTAAGTCTCAGCTCCCTGTCACCCGGGCCGTGATGGTGACCCTGGTGCCTGTACACTGTAACTGTGTCACGCGATTGAAACGGGGCATGTGGTGAACGGTTGTTCAGTCAACAACTGAACAACATTCAGCAAAATTAACCTGTCTGAGAGGCTGCAGGGGACTGAGGAAATGAGCAGGTAAGATTTTAATTAAATTAAATTATTTCATATAGCCATCCTGGGCTGCGCCACACTTTCTCAGTTTCCAACACAGTCTACCAAGGGCCTGCAAGTGACTGGCATGGCAGGCTGTACAGGAAAAAGCATTCATACGTGAGCTTTGTTTATTTAAATACCACAGTGCTGGGATAGTTTTAGCATGGTCCTCAGTGTGCACAGCCTGAGTTACGGCCGACATCCTTAGGCTGCTTCAAAACCATGTCTGGTATGAGTATGGGTGGGCAGGGTTTACTATCAACATACCGGACTCAAGGCTAGTTGCACCCCGGGGTCTCACCTGTGACTTTTGAAGATGCCAGCAACCGCCGCGACGACTTCCCCTGCGCAGGCCAGGCTGCGGGCAGATGCCACGGTCCAGGACGCGACGACTCGTGCAGGCTGTCTGCTAAACATGAAGTAGCACCACTCCCGCGGCGGCCGCAGTTTGGGTCGGGTTGCGGGCGGCCATAGGCATATTAGGGTCGCGCGGGTCGGCACAACAATGCGCGGTTCCCACTGCCAAATGTAAACTGACTGTCGTGCCACACGCTCGCACAGCAGGCGGCAGGGCGCCTATAGCTAGGTGCGTAATCGGTCTCAGTCTATCGGACATTGGGCGCAGGGTAAATCAAGCAGACACTGATTCGCTCGCGTTGTCATGTGAGGTCAGTGAAGCTGAATGCTGCGCCAGCCCACTATGGGTGAAGTTGTTACACTGTAGCCCCTAAAGCCAGCCCAAATCTAGCTGAGCCAACCCCCAAGTCTGCGCAAGCAGGGCTGACCGCGCTGTGCCAGCTTTCTGTAAGTGGTGCTAATTACCAGCTAGTTCTGGGCTTGACATCGGAGGATGATTCATAAATGCGTGACTTTGCATTTCAGTGCGGTGATGATGACCACCACACTAAAATGCGTTAGTCTAAGCCTGATGCGTTGTACTTGGAGGGCTGCAAAAGGCATGCAAGAAATGCAGCAGGAGATAAAACTCATAGAAGGAATGTTCTGTGGTTGGCTAAGGACAGGACACAACAATGCATTTTCTCAAATTCCATTGTGGTGCAATCTTGAATAACACAGACACCTCTCAGGGATTTAGCATTCCCATTTGACAAGTGTTAGTAAGGGACACATTCTCCATTAAAAGTCTTTTAATGTAACAATATGCTTTTGACTACTGTATCCTTTTTATGTTTGTTGTATGTTGCAAACCTGCCTTAAGACCCTTAATGTGGTGCTGTATGTGTAGAAATACACTGTCTTTTCACTTTATTAAGCAAATGTTTGAGTGATAGTTCCACTGACATTTGTCGCTGCACCCACACACACGGTTGGGTTCTTGGCGCACATAACCTTGGCTGCAGCGCACAGAGACCTTATACTGCCGCACACAAAGAAAAAAAATTAGAGGGAACATTGGTTAGGGGTACCTGATATTTCCATCAAAACTTTCACAGGGGACGCCATAGAAGTGAAAGGTTACAGGAGACTCAAATTTGATTTCAAAGGCAGGACATCACTTTGCAAGCTTTATGTCTCCAAAACAGGACCCTCCGTCCTAGGGTGGTTGGACCAGGGTAAACTAGGCATAGTCCTAAATCCCAATAGTACTGAACCTGTCCTCATAGTTCAAGCTGATGAAGAACTTAGCAACTCCATCCTCCAGAGGTTTCCCAAAGTATTCTCCAATACCATTGGCTTGTTGAAAGGTTTTGAGCACAAGATTTGCATTAAGGAGGGAGCCA
Source organism: Calotriton arnoldi (assembly GCA_963921515.1). Taxonomy (NCBI): domain Eukaryota; kingdom Metazoa; phylum Chordata; class Amphibia; order Caudata; family Salamandridae; genus Calotriton; species Calotriton arnoldi. Next base: position 3,707,610 of record CAWUFW010000098.1, on the reverse strand, counting down.
TACCCAAAATGCATAAAGTCAGGAACATTCCCTTTGTGGTCAAAGAGGGTGTCAAAGAACAATTGGACAAACTATTGAGTGATGACATAATTGAGAGGGTTGAGTCGTCTGAATGGGTCGCTCCCTTGGTTGTGGTCAAACGACCCAACGGCAAATTGAGGTTGTGTGTCGATTTGCGCGATCTCAATGAAAACATTATCATTGACCAGTTTCCCCTTCCACGCATTAACGAGATGTTAGCTCTTACCAGGGGGCTCAAATGTTTTTCCACCATAGACCTCAGGGCAGCATACCACCAGTTCCCCTTACATCCTGACAGCAGAAGTTTGACCACATTCATCGCGCCCTTTGGTTGCTACCGGTTCAAGAGGGTTCCCTTTGGCTTGGCGTCCTCTGCCCCCATGTTCCAGAGACTCATGCATGAGATTTTCAAAGATGTAGACAATAGTCTCCTTTTCCAGGACGATATTTTAGTCATGGGAAAAGACAAGAAGGAACATGATGAAAGATTGGGGCAAGTACTAGGCATACTGGAGGCCAAGGGACTCACTGCTGAGCACAATAAATGTAAATTTGCCTGTTCTGAGGTAACCTATCTAGGACATGTAATTACAACTGAAGGCATCAAACCCAAGAAGGAGCTTTTGGAGGCTATTCTTAATGCCCCTGAACCCAAAAGCAAGGACGAACTTCGTTCCTTCTTGGGTCTGGTCGAGTTTTACTCAAAATGTATTGAGAAATTCTCTGCTAAAACATATGACATGAGACAACTGCTAAACAACAAAAACAAATTTGTATGGTCTGATGTGTGCAAAAAGGCATTTTGTGAACTTAAAAAAGAAATGTGTTCCGCCCCTCCCCTCCAAGGTTTCGATCCCTCCTTATGCAACATTGTCACCACTGACGCCAGTGGTAAAGGTCTTGGGGCAGTACTTACACAGAAAGATTCCAAAGGCTCTGAGTGTACCATTGCCTTCGCCTCTCGCTCCCTGACGCCCACAGAAGAGAAGTAATCAGTCATTGAGCGAGAGGCTTTGGCTTGCGTGTGGGGCTTGGAACATTTCAGGCAATTCATATGGGGTAACAAAGTGATTTTACGCAGCGACCACAAACCCCTCACAAAGGTCTTGACCACTAAAGGACTTTACAATGCATCCCCCAGACTTGCCAGGATGTCCGTTAGATTATTTGACTTTAATTACGAAGTACAATACATGCCTGGTACAAAGAATGTAGTGGCAGACTTTCTAAGCCGCATGCCTGTTCTTGCGCAAGAGTCCAGGTACGATTCTGAGGAGAATGTCTGTGTGGCCAGCATACATGAGGAGGTGCACGTCATATTCTTAGAAGAGTGGGCCACAGAGCAAACAAATGATACTACATTGGTCAAAGTCCTCAGCATGCTTACAGAGGGTTGGCCCGAGAAGAAATTCATCACCAAAGACATCTATCCCTTCTGGGAAGTCAGACTTGAGCTTTCGCACGAAAATGGGTTTCTTGTGAGGAGTAGCAAGATTGTTCCCCCCTCCAAACTCAGACACAAAATCCTTAACATCTGTCATGAAGGACATTTAGGGATTAGTAAAACCAAGTGCAGGGTTAGGAACCTGTATTGGTGGCCCGGTGTAAATTTTGCTATTAAAAGAGTGGTCAGAGATTGTCTCAAATGCTGCAACTCGGACAAATCTCAGGTCACATTTAGGCCCCCCCTCCACCCCATCACATGTCCCACCATGCCATGGGAAAGGATAGGTATAGACATTAAGGGGCCTGTCATAGATCAAGGGGAACAAACATACGCCATTGTCCTCATTGACCATTTCTCGAAGTGGCCAGATGTTGGATTGGTCAGTAAGGCTGATGCCCCCAATGTGGTCAAATTCCTGGACGAAGTATTCATCAGGGAAGGGCTGCCCAAATGTATAGTCAGCGACAATGGCCCCCAATTCACTTCTGAAATGTTCATGAACTATTTGCACAGGATCAAAATCACCCACAAAACCACATCCGTCTACCACCCCGCTGGCAACAGGGCTGTAGAAAGCTTCAACAGAGTCATCAAAAGTATTGTACAACTTGCTAACAACAATAATATGGTGTGGAAGAGTGAAGTTTTCCAAACGCTATGGGCATACCGAATCACACCATGCAACAGCACGGGTCACAGTCCCTTTGAGTTAATGAGGGGTAGGACTCCCATGTCCAAAGACAATGTGGGTTGGTCATCCGCCTCCAAAAGGGTGGAATGGTCATCCGACCAAGTTATAGACAGGCTAGAAAAGGCCCAAGCTGAGACCAAGAGCCATTACGACAAAAAACATGGGTGCAAACCAGTACATTTGCGAGAGGGTGATGTTGTACGAGTAAAGAAAAGTGGGTTCACCCCCAAGGGGCACAGTAGATTTTCCCAACCCCTCACTGTAAGAAAGCTATTCTGCAATTCCTCCCTCTTGAGCGATGGGAGAGTATGGCACCTCTCCATGCTGTCTGCTTGTAAGCCCACATTGTCCCCACACCTACCTCTCAGGTCAACCAGGAAAGGCACGAACCTGTCTGTTCTCAAGCTTATGGTACATCAACGCCTATTGCTGGCAGGGAAAGGTGGTGGGACTACGGGGAAGAGGAAGATAATGTGGTTCACTTCTGTGCCAATCACCAGATTACCCCCATTCACCCTGAGGTGCGTGTCGCGGCCACCGATAATATTGATTCCCCAACCCAGAGACCTAGAGCGGGTCGGCATGTGATCCCTCCCAAGAAATTTGATGATTATGTATGTATGTGAATGATCTGTTTTCATTCCTCTGAAAAAGGGGAAGATGGGTAGTATTTTGCATTGTTTACCTTATCGTCCCTCCCCCTCTCCTGTACCCTCTCCTCTCCCTGTCATCACCTGTACGTTCTGGAATGTTGACAGACGACAGCTGATGACTCCAGAGACCGGACACCCCTCCCGGATCTCCTCATTGACCTCCTTTGATGTGTTGGAATTTACCTTACAATAAACCTTACAGCTTCCACTTTCTACGTGTGAATTTGCATCTTTACATGCTCCCACTACCATGGGGTGATATTAAGGGTGCGGGTGAATGGAAGGGTTTTTCCTGTGAGTTTTATTTGGTGGAAGTAAGTTTTAGGTACTGCTTTGCTCCATCCTGTGAGTTCAGGCTGAGGTCCGCATTCCAAAACACTCCTAGGTTTCGTGCTTTTTTGAGCACTAGTTAGCAAAAAAATGCAGGAGCAGAGCACATAGTATCAAGGTTCTTGAGCAGGTGTTCTAGGCCAAGCACCAGGATTTTTGGATTTGAACTGTTTAATCTGAGGCTGTTATCCTTCCTCCAAGCCTCAATGCTTCTGAAGCCGATGGGCAGCGGGCTTCCTATTGGTTCGGATACCCTGTGGCTCAAACGTACATCTGTGAGTCATCTGCGTAGGAGTGTAAATGGAAGTGGTAGGAGTGGGTCAGAGCTAATAAATATTGTATGTAGGTTTTAAATGGGAAGGGGGAAACGTGGGACCTCCCCCATGTGACGCAATGGGTATAATAAAGGCGTTCGCCCATCCTCCCTCTGCTTCTTGTGCGCTCCTCAAGGAAGGACACCACTGGAAGCCTTTTGGGAGAAGTTGTCAACGATTTGATGTCTGTGAAGCGGGCGGCTGTACGCACACAGACACTCACATGCGTACATGTACTACAACTGCGCACAGATGAACACACCCAATCACATGTAAATTTATTCAGGGGGATTTTTGTAAAGCATTGGTTGTCATCTTACGATAACTTCGGACCGCGTACTCTCAGAGACACATGAACATATTGTTTACGTACCTATAGGCACAGAACATCACACCTATACATGGCCAGAGATACATAAGCATACATTATTTATACCTGCAAGGGCTCACATAGACACGTGCAAGTACTGTGTACACTTACGTGGGCACTCGTGCTAGTACATATGTGGTTTCCACTTAAGGCGCATTCCTGGGCACATCATGTTTATTCAGGGGTTCATCATGCTTGTTCTGAGAGTATAATTTCTGCACATCAGTGCTGGGACAATGAGCCGAACTAAAAACAGCCCCCGTCAGCCCCAGTGTCTAACACTGCGTGCGAGCACCGCCTGGACGCTGCGTGACATGCCCTGTCAGACATCTGCGGCAGGATCAAAGCCTGCCCTGGTACTCTTAGATGCTGCGGTGTCAGGAGCCCAGGCCTCCTGTGCCCCCTCTGCCATCTTCTCTGGCCTGGCGCTGCTGTCCACGGTGCTGAAACGAGCAAGTGATGCACGAGCGCACAGCGCCAGCCCATCAGTGCAAAAGGAGAGCTGGCACAGCAGACTCAGCACTTCCTGCTGTGCCGGGCCATCCATCTATCGTGGATTGAAGCAGCCAGCCAACCGAAAGAGCACCCCGCCCCCGACTATTCGGAGTTAACACACTTGAAAAAAAGAAAGAAAGAAAGCGAACCGCCGGCCTCAGCAAACGGGATCGTGTCACCAGGCTGAAGGAGAGCGCGAGGAACAAGCAGGGCATTCATCACCGGAGAGATAACCGTGAGCCCGTCCCCGGCGCGCGTGCTCTGCGTGCTGATGCCAACTCACACGGCTTGGGAAGTTTGTAGCCGTCCTCATATCTGTACAGCGCAGAGGCTCTGGGCCCTTGGCCAAGGTTACAGACATTTCAAGGGCATATGTACTCCGCTGTGTCCACCCCCAGAGGCAAGAAACGAAAAAAAAATCTCACTGCACCATAATGCCACCAACTGTAGCCCCTGGGGGTGGACCAATGCGTACTGCAGAGCGGCAATTACCGGAGTGCAAAGGGTGACTCATGCTGTGGGGTCAGACCCCCAACATACTAATAACTCCCACTCATACGTCTCAATGCAGGTAGTTATTTATAACTTGGCTGTCTGTGGTGGTGATACCCTGCGCGGGCGGAATCGCCCCATTCTGCACATTCACAGAGGGCAGCGCCGGGGAAGCTGCTTATAGTTTCCATGGCAAAGATGGCCGAGCCCGCCTCCCTCCTGCCTTGGTGTTTTCCATCTGCCTCCCTCTCCTGCGAGGTGAACCCTACCTGCTCTCTCCAGCACACGCCATTGCTGCTGCACCGAGCGGGAACTGGTCCGCTCAGCCGGTCACCGAGTCCTACCCGCGGGCTGGGGTCGGCTGTCCGGGGGCGCGGGGGGCAGGCCTGTCTCCGCTTCTCTGCTGTGTCGATCCTCACACTACGCTACAGAGGAGGGTGTGTGTGTGCGCGCCCGCACGCCGCCTCTCGTCAGCCCTAAGAAGATTGCATTCAGCTCAACTTGAATGAAAAGAGAGAGGGAGAAAGAGCGAGAAATATATCCACGAGAGAAAGAGTAACGAGAAAGAGAGAGGAGGTAAGGAGAGGATAAGTTGAAAAAGAGAGTAAGTCGGTAGAGACAGTTAGGGAAGCCACAGGTCACAGGCATGAATGAATTGACCCGTGTGATGGAGTAATAAACGAGTTCAGTAAGGGTCAGATTTTTGTTCTGCACGAAAAAGGGTGATACGTCTTGGTGCTGATGTCGGCAGAAAGCACCTTCGAGAGCCAGGCTTCTGGGACGCAAAGTGTCCCTCCCTTTTGAGCTACCACATGTGTTACGTCAGTAATCACCACATGATAATGTTAATAAGACTTTATTAACAGACATATATATATATATATATGTGTGTACACACATATATACATATGTATATAAACATATATATATGTACACATATATAGGCAGAACAATATGAGCACGGAGCACTTTGGAATGTAAAGCAAATAAAATAAAAAATGTTTGTGGAACAATCTGGTGCCGTCTCCTGTTTGTAAGCGATGAGGCAGTGAAAGAAATAGGGGGGGGGGGGTTGATTCTATATATACACACACAGGCACACACACACCCACACCTTACTGGCGGTCGCCAGTAGGTAGTTATAGTTAGAATCTTGTTTCTATTCAAAAAGCGTTTTTTCTTTTGCCAATATCTTTGGCGCCGTTTGACGAATCTTCACGAAATGTTCAAAACTAATGCCCTGCTCAGGTCAGCTGCTGTCTTGAAAGTTTCGGGGTGATTCATCAAGCGGGGGCCAAGAAAAAAGAGGGGGTCCCAAGACGTGTTTTCTCCATGTTAATTTCCATAGGAAACTTTAGACACAGCTACAGCCTGAACTGCTGAACGGAATTACCGCAAATTTGGCAAAAGGTAGCTTTTGGTCCAGAAAGCACGCTTTTCTTTAAATGGTGGAAATCCGTTCAGTAGTTTTTGAGATATTTAAAGATTTACAGATATCGATATTTGAGAATTGTGAGATCTGATTGGCTGAACCCTACCGAACACGAGCTTGTTTCTGATTGGCTGCCAACACTTCAAACCAGGAAGTGTTGGCAGCCATCTTGTGACTCGGTACCGAGTGAGAAGCAAAAAGGTGAGAGAAACATTAAAAAACAAGAAAAGGGGGCAGGGTAAAAACACCCTGACCCCCTAGGCTTTGTTTTTTTAAAGCTCCCGGGTGGGCCAGGTCCCGGGGGCAATGTTTTATTATGGTACGGGGGCCCGCGGGTGCCCCCGCAGCCCCAGGGACCGCCACATCCCCGGGGCGTTAATGGAAAAATGCGTGGGGGGGCTCTTGCCCCCTCACGCTGCCCCGGGACCGCCACCTCCCCGGGGCATAACTTAAATTACATGCGAGGGGCCTCGCGGGCCCCCCAAGCCCAGGGGACCGCCACCTCCCCGGGGCTTCAATTTAAATAAACAAGTGTGGGAGGGGCTCCTGCCCCCCCTCACACTGCCCCGGGGACCACCACCTCCCCGGGGCTTTAAATCTGTTGGAGGGGAGCAGCGCGGCCCCCCTTGTGGAGCCCTCCTTGACCTCGGGGACCGCCACCCCCCAGGGCCGGCTCCAGCAATGTCCCGGAGTGCCCACCCCTGGACATTGCAGTTTGCTATGGCAGGGCGGGAGCAGAGCTCCTGCCCTGTCATAGCAAACACTGCTTTGCTTCATGGAAGCGAGAGCAGGAAACCTGCTCTCGCTTCCATGAAGCAAAGCAGAATTGCTTTTGGGCAAAGGGAGCTGCATGTTAGCAGCTCCCTTTGCCCAAAAGCAATGCCGGCTCCCGCAGGATGCGGGGAGCCGGCTGGGACCGCAGGGGCATTGGGGCTCCCCCCGCTGTCCCCACGAGGCCCCCCTCCCGTAATTAAATAAAAAAATTAAAAAAAAGAGGCAAAGCCCCGGGGGATGGGGTCCCCAGGGCGAAAAATGGCCTCAGGAGGCGTCCCCCCTCCTTTAAAATTAAATAAATAAATAAATAAATAAGTGACCATGCCCTGGGGGATATGGTCCCCGGGGCCGAAAGCGGCCTCGGGAGGGGGGCCACGCGGCCCTCTTCCCTTTTTTTTAAAACATGGCTCAGGCCCTGGGGGATGGGGTCCCCAGGGCCCACAAAATATTAGGAGAAGGGGGGCCACACAGCCCCCCTTCTAAAAAAAAAAAAGAAGAAAAGCCGGCATCTCGCCGGAGGCCCGCCCCCTCCCTGCACCACTCTGCAAACGCACCTCCTGACGCGCTCTTGGTTGGGGGATGAAGTCCCCTTGCCTCCTGAGGGTCCCTGGGGGCCAACTAGCCCTCTAGGTACCTCCAGTAAGCCCCACACAGTGGGAGTGCTAAGAGGTGGTCCAAGGCCACGCCTCTTTTTACACCACTCTACAAACGCGCCTCTTGGCGGCATTGTTGGTGGGGCAAAGAGGGCCTCTTGTGTCCTGAGGACCTCAGGACTAAAGTGGACTTCATCCCCCGAGCAGCAGTGCGCTAGGAGGCGCGTTTGCAGAGTGGTGTAAAAAGGGGGCGTGGCCTCGGACCACTCCCAGCAATCCAGCTGTGTGGGGCTTACTAGCGATAACAGGAGGGCTAGTTGGCCCCCAGGGACCCTCAGGGGGCAAGAAGACTTCATCCCCCAACCAAGAGCGCACCAGGAGGCGCGTTTGCTGAGTGGTGGAGAAAGGGGGCGTGGCCTGTGTCCACCTGTCAGCAATCCCACTATCTGGTGCATACTGGAGGTATCAGGTAGGTTAGTTGGCCTCTAAGGACCCCCAGCAGCAAAGGGGACTTTAATCCTCATCCAAGAGCACGCCAGGAAGCGCGTTTGCACAGTGGTGGGGAAAGGGGGCGTGGCCTGCTATGAGAACTTAGCAATCCTGCTGTGTGGAACTCACTGGAGGTAATAGGAGGGGTAGTTGGCCCCCAAGGTTGTCCTTGGGGGGCCAATTATCCCTCCAGTTACCTCCAGTAAGGCCCACACAGTGGGATTGCTAAGAGGTCTTCGGAGGCCACGCTCACCTTTCTCCACCACTCTGCAAACGCGCCTCCTGGCACAGTACTGGTTGGGGGATGAAGTCCACTTTACTCCTGAGGTACTTTGGGGGCCAATTAGCCCTCCTGGTACTTCCTGTAAGTCTTACGCAGTGGAATTCCTGAGCGCTAGTTGGAGGCCCAAGCCCCTTTCTGCACCACTCTGCAAAAATTAGCATTTAAAAAACCATAGAAATTCACTGAAAAAACTATAGGTTTCAGGGACGTTATAGTTTGAAATTAGCATTTAAAAAACCTTAGAAATTCACTGAAAAAACCATAGGTTTCAGGGACGTTATAGTTCGAAATTAGCATTTAAAAAACCCTAGAAATTCACTGAAAAAAACATAGATTTCAGGGACGTTATAGTTAGAAATTAGCATTTTAAAAAAACCTTAGAAATTTACTGAAAATCAGTGATGTCACCAGTGATGTCATTTGAGATGTCATCAGTGATGTCATCAGTGATGTCACTGACCATGTCATGAGTGATGTAATATGTGACGTCATCAGCAGTGCATTGCGGGGGCACGAGTTATAGTTAGCTCAACTAACTATAACGGCCGGTTTTCTCTGGTTTTGTACGAGTGAAATGTCCAACTAACTATAACGTCCCTGAAACCTGTGTTTTTTTCTGTGAATTTATATATATATATATATATGCTGCAAACCAGGCACACCTATCCGTGACCACAACGGACAGCACTCACGGAGTTCGTTGTTAAATACTTTATTGTGCAAAAACCTCCCTCCGACAGACGCGTTTCGCCACACGGCTTCCTCAATGTCGGTTAGTTTTTCATTAACGTGATTCTTTTAAAATACATCATACATCACGTGATAAAAATGAAAAACAAAAGATGGACTTACACTTCATTGAATAACATTTCATGGCGGCCATCTTAGAACGTGTAAATTATAAACAGTGCTTAATCCCAAAGTGCTAAGTGCTGTGCAAATTACAATTTAAAACCCAATATGATGACAAATAAATACATGTTACTACATTTCAGAATTGTATTATAATCAAATTCATATATATCACAATTTCTAAAAACATATATTAATGCTCTAAAACGTTATTTCATTATAAATTCATATATATACACACGTGTTCATAAGTGTCTCACCAACTCTATTAAAAGATTACATGTAATAAATAACATTTATAGCAATAAAAGAGTGGGAGACTATTTACGCCTTGTGTATAATATAAGAGCCAATGTCATCAGTATACAGACATAATTGTGCCCTGTATGGGCAATTAAAAAGTCATTCTATGGGAGCCAATAAAATACTGGATTGGAAAGCAGCTAGATTTTAAGATTACTATTCGTCTAGAGATATCTCTTCATCTTTTTGGTTATCATTTTTATTTTTGTTTTTATGTTTTATTTATTGTTTTACCCCAGATGTACCCACATCTCCTCATCATTATTCAGCCCAATCGGCATCTTGGTTTGAAGGTCAATGATATATTTAGACTCCAAGATACGTAATTGCTGCACTCTATTGCCACCTCTCTCCTTTTTATTGATCTGATCAATACAATAAAATCTAAGGAGGTCCCTGTTGCTTTGATGGAATTTTTCAAAATGACGTGCAACAGGGTACGTAAGCGTCTTTATTAGTGATGGCTCGCATATGTTCCAAAACGCGTTTTTTGTGGGATGAATAGTACTACCAATATAGCGCTTGGAACATGGGCATATTAGACAATAGACTGTGAAATCGGAGTTACAATTCAGGAATTTTTCAATCTTACGGGTGGGCCTCGGATCCCCTGGCCTACCTGGATAATTTACAACTTTACTACTCTGTTTGCAAGCTTTACATCGCTGACAAGGATAAAAACCCGCTATATTTAAGCGATTCATGGATTTGGGGGTTTGATTAAAATGACTATGAATCAGATGGTCACCCACTGATTGGCATCGTTTATATGTGATCATTGGTCGATTTGGGAGATTATTCTTTAAGATGTTATCTGTCTGCAGGATATGCCAATTTCTTTTAAAGATCTGAAGGATATTACTTGATTTTTCATTGTAGCTTGTTATCATTCTTATTATGCCCACTTCATTTTCTTTTGCTTTTACCATTGTGGGACATTTTGCTACTACTAGGTCCCTTCTATTGATCTTTTCAACCCTACTTTCTGCTAAATTAAGATCTGCATTCCCATAGCCTCTTTGCCTAAAGCGGTCTAAAGCCTGATCTTTGGCTTCTTTGTAACTCTGCAACGTAGTACAGTTCCGTTTAAGCCGCAACAGTTCTCCAAATGGTATGTTTTTTATGAGGCTTTTAGGATGATGGCTTCCTGCATGTAAAACTACATTACCCGCTGTAGGTTTTCTATACAAACGGGTTAACAAGGTAGAATTTTCAATATAGACTTCTACATCTAGGTAGGTAACCGACTTATCACTGATACAGCTTGTAAATTTCAAATTCAGTTCATTATTATTTAGTGAAGCAACATACTCCTCAGCCGAGGAGCGGCTGCCCCGCCAAATAATAAAAAGGTCGCAGATATACCTAACCCATAATATCATGTTTCCCATCCAAAAGTCCTGTGTCTCCCCCCAGGCCACGTGCTTCTCCCACCAGCCCACAAATAAATTCGCGTAGCTGGGGGCGAAGCACGTGCCCATCGCGGTCCCGCGTTGCTGATGGTAAATCTGGCCTGCAAAGGTAAACATATTGTTATGTAAACTGAAATGGATCATGTCCAACAGCATCTTATTATGTTTTTGAAATTTAAGCTGTCTTTTGTTAAGGAACCACTCCACAGCTTTTAAACCATCTACATGTTTGATGCATGTATATAGGCTTGTTATGTCTAGTGTAATTAACAACATATCATCATCCCATATAATTCCATCAACCAGTCTCAAAAAGTCTTGGGTATCTCTGACATAGGAAGCCAGATCTCTAACTAGAGGTGCCAGGAAAGAATCAATATATATGGCAGTATTTTCTAAAAGACTGCCTATAGAGGCAACAATGGGCCTACCTGGTGGATTACATAAATCTTTGTGCACCTTTGGTAGGTGATAAAAAGTGGGCAAAATTTGCATATCACAATATAAAAACATATATAAAAATGAGGCCCACACACAGGTGACAGTAAGACGATCTTCTCCCCCTCAGACAACAAGCTTATCTACCTCTAACATTCTATGACATCACATAAATACTGCTTAAACATTCTACATGCATTACATCACAGTACAGGCTAGTTTCAATTTGTTCATGGTGACAATACAACCAGTATAATCAGCCCAGTTAATGTGTACAGTATAATGGTGTGTGAACAGCAATATAATGTAAAACAATTAACCTATTATGTACAACATCTCCCTTCTTTAAATAAAATAAAACAATTAAAATAAAATAAAATCATCAAATCTCTTAGGTATTTTCAACATCCTGCCAGATGACAAAACTCTATCATCATTGGCATTACGGGAAAGAACATTAGGTTCATTGGGTAAGACTACACTCTTGTCTAAGTTGTGGTCATTGCAAATGTCATTGTTTTTTTGTGACGCAACAATTGGTTAGGTAGGTAAAACTACACCCTTGTAGAAGTTGTGGTTGTCATAAACTCCACAGTGATAATCACTTGCATCACCATACACCTTATCTCTCCCTTTCCTACCTGTGTTGTTCTCAATTAACATATCACAGGTAGAGCTACTTTCATCATTACTATCATGTTCTGTAAAATCCCAAACAGAGTAATCTCTTCCACTGGAATTGCTAGACTTTTTATCCATTAGTAGTTCTTCTTGGCCTGGTTTCAACTTAACATCACTTTTACTCCACCATCCCTTATCCTTAAACAAAACAGCACCGTTAGAAACCTCCACAACTAGAAATGGTGAAGTAATTACAGATTTGCCTTTTTGAACTTTCACAGGTTTTTTTATAACGACCCAGTCACCCTTTTCAACAACTCTGGGGCATATTCACAAGGACTTATCTCCGATTTATCTCCACCTTAACTCACCAAAAGTGGAGATAGATCTAACACCCAATTCACAAGCGGGTGCAAACTGCAGACATCGCCAGTATTCCCGAGAGAACTGCCGCAAAATTTATCTCCACGGTGGACACCCCCAACTAACCCTAATGAGATGCCGAGTAGGCGTTCCCGTGCAAAAACACACAAAAAAACCACAACACCACTTTCACAACGAACTGCCAGATCTGCGATGCGAACCAAAAACAGGCGATAAGCCGCGGTAGCACCAGGGAATTAAAACCTGCCTTTTGCTGGTATTAAGCTGGACAACTACCTGCAGCATGAAAGGGAGCACCCCCAAGAGCCACATCTGAAGACCCACAGATGCCATGTAGACAATGACCATGCAGCCCGGAGACCCATGAGGGCCACAACACCCACCACCACCACTCCCAGGCCCCCCCCCCGGACAAACACATACCGTGCACGACACAAGAACCACAAAAAGCGCATGACGTCGCACAATGACAACAAGAAACACACATGTGTGGTCAGAAGAACGAGAAACAGTCACTCATCATTGAAGTAACAACCAAAAACTTTATTGAATACAACACAAAACACCAATGGGGAAGACTCCTGTCGGGTCCGTCCGGGACAATCATGATGTCACAGCCTGGAAAATAAAGCACAAAATCAGAACGTGTGTCATGCGCACATCAAAGGTGCGAGACACAGAGAAACAGAGAAGGAAAGAAAGGCAGAGAGAGAAAGAGAGGGAAGGAAAGGAAGGGAGAGAGAGAGAGAGAGAAGGAAAGGAAGGGAGAGGGAGAGGGAAAGGAAGGGAGAGAGAGAAGGAAGGACACTGCCGCCCCCGCGCACCCAGGCAGCACTGCTCACCTGCTGCCACCGGGGTGTCTCCAACCACGTGCCGGTACACACTGCAAGCCACCAGGTCTGCAATCTGTAAACGAGGCCAGAGTCAATCATGGCAGAGTCCATCTCAATGCACACAGCAACAACGCCTGTCCGTCCTGCGCACACATGCAGCCACACCCTACCCCCTCCCGCCGCCCAGCGCTGTCTGCCCGCACTTGCGCACCCAGGCCCCACTGCTCAACCTGCCGCCAACGGTGTGTCCACCAGTGGGCCCACCATGTGCCCGTGCAAGCTCCAGGCCCCGGTCCCGCCAACATGGCATGCTCCACATCATGCGGACCCGCACCGCGGCCCAGCAGGTCCCACACATGACGCTGAGTCCTGAGGCATCAATGGCAGAGACCACATCAATGCACACGTCATCATCGCAGGCTGCACACCCGCTCAGCAATTTCGGTGCCACTAACCCTGTGCAACCCGAGTCAGCGCCACGTGGTGGTAGGCCCGTGACGGCCGTAAGGCTTCGGGTGCCACTAACCCTGTGCAACCCGAGTCAGCGCCACGTGGTGGTAGGCCCGTGACAGCCGCAAGGCTTCGGGTGCCACTAACCCTGTGCAACCCGAGTCAGCGCCACGTGGTGGTAGGCCCGTGACGGCCGCAAGGCTTCGGGTGCCACTAACCCTGTGCAACCCGAGTCAGCGCCACGTGGTGGTAGGCCCGTGACGGCCGCAAGGCTTTGGGTGCCACTAACCCTGTGCGCAACAACTCATGGGCCCTTTATGATTGAGAACCGTGGAGCGTCCGTCATCCAGTCACCACCGGCAGAGGGGAATGTGACGTTGTCGGCCCATTATATTGGCGGGGTCACATGGCCTGTGACGCCTGCGCCAGATGGGTGTGGTGTGTGTGCAAACCTGCCCTCAGGGAGTGGCCGCGACATGCTGACATCTAGACCAGCGACCTGCAGACCACTAGCCTGTAGACCTGCGACATGTGGTGATGTGGCCCCCCCCAGAGCGTAAGCGGAGTGGTCCATCATGGCGTACGCCGGACCAGCGCAGGGCTTGCAACAACGACTCGGGGGCACTGGACGTGGTGCAGTCCATGTCCGAACAAGGATGTGAGTAATGCGTGTGTTCCTGTTGTGGTGTCTACGGCACCCGCAATGCAATCGGCAACGTAGCACACTGTGACTGGAATCCTACTAGATGAGCATCATTGACGTTAGGGGGAATCACTGTCCCTACATTCATCCACACATTCATACTTGAATGATGAAAGACATGATTCAGCAGTGCGTTCCTGAATGTTTATTGCACATCCAGTGGAGTTCAGCAGCTGGAGCAGTACAGGGCCATGCCAACCCCACTTCACAATATGGGCCCGTGGAGGGCCAGCCAGAGTCCATCGGGGAATGACAAGGACAGAGGATGAGGAAGAGTACAGTCCGCAGTCTGGTCGCCGTGTCATTGGTCACCAAACAGGATATGGAAGTCCATGTCGTGGTCCAAGGTGAGTGCCGCAGAGTGCATCGGGGGTCAGTGGGAGGTCATGGGGCCATGTGCGGCACCAAGGAGCAACAGGCCAGGTGGCGGACATGAATGCTAGTACCTCCTTCTGAACTCAAGACCATCCATGTCCTCGGATGTGTGCCCTGCCCCACCTGTGGGTGGTGCAGTTCCGGCTGCGGCACTGTGTGCCACTGACACATCAGGGGCCGGAGGTGGATTGCCGGCCGCTCTGTGTGGCAGTGACACATCAGGTGCTGGAGGTGGAATGTCTGCCGCACTGTGGGGCACGGACACACCAGGGGGCGGAGATGTGGATGGTGTGTGGGCAGCAGCATTCATCATCGCCACGCCTTGTGGCAGCAATGCCATGATGAGGACATGCAGGGCCTGGTAGATCCCAGCTACATTCCGCTGATGTGCAGCGGTGGCTGCCATCCTTTCCGCCTCCATCCGCACCATGTCCTCCATGAGCCTCCGCATGCGTGCCATCTCCTGGCTGAGATCGCTGGAGCCACCCTGAGCGGACAGGTGCTCTTGTCTCCGAGTCATGACTCCAGCAATGTCAGCCAGGGCTCGTTGGAGACCATGGAGCGGCGTGTGGGTGTCCGTTAGGGACTGCAAGTGGTCCCTGATGGGACTCAGACACCCATGGATGGCGTCGAGTTTGGTAGCCATGAGGTCGAACCCCACCCGCACCTGCTCAGCCATCTCCCTCTGGACCTCCAACACACGGCGCTGGAAGGCCATGGGTTGTTCGGGGGGGGGGGTCTTGGGAGACAGCCAGGGTTGTGGGTGCCTCCTGCTGGGTGGTTTGTGGAGTGGGTGCGGTCTCCTCGATGCAGCTGGGCTGCCCTGGACCTGGAGGTGCTTGGCGGATGAGTTCAATGATGTCTTGGAGGGCTTGGGTGTCGATGCTGGTAGTGTCCTCCGCGTCATCAGTGAAGAGTGGCTGGGACTGCTCTGCAGGTGGCGTTGACGGTGCCCCTGCAATGTGAAGGGGAGATGCTGTGTTACAATGTGTCCACATGTATGTGGCCGCATGGTACATGTTGACATTCAGACAGCATGGCAATGTACATTGTGACAGTGTGTAGATCAGGGCCATGATCCAGAGTGATTGTGGGTGTGCACTGTACTCTGCTTGATTGTGCATGTGTGCCATTGTGGCCATCTCCCCCGTCCCCCAGTACCTGGTGGTTACTCACCCTGTTGCGGTTGTGTTGTGTCCTGTCGAGCAGTGTCCGGTGCCCCGACTCCTGCCACGGTCTCCACACTGATGACTGTCGACACCAGCTCCTCCATGTCATCCAGCTCCAGCTGTGGCGCTGGGCTCCCACCTCCAGTCTGCGTTGCTGCCTTCTGGTTGGCTGCGAGTTTCTCCTTGCTCTTGCGCTTGATGTCATTCCATCGCCTCTTGACCTCGTCCATTGACCTCTTGTGCTCTCCGACGGCGTTCACCTTGTCCACGATGGACCGTCACAATCCATTTTTGGTGCCCAATGACACATTGGAGGCGACGAACAGTTGTTGATGGTGTTCTATCACCTCCGTGACCAGAATCCGATTCTCCTGCGGACTGTACTTCGTCTTCCTCTTCTTCTTGTCCTTGCCCTTCCCTGTCACCGTGGTCCCGGGCTGATCGTCCGGGGTACTTGTGGGGTTGCGCTCGTCCTCTGCGCCTGCTCCGGCTGCCTCCATGGTGCTTCGGTGTTGGTTATTTTGTGTTTGTGTGTTTTTTCTCCTTTTGTAGTGCTTTTCCCGCCTGACGTGTGTGTATGGCAGGCCTGGCGCTGCTTTTCGCGGATTTCCTCATCGCGAATGGGCTCATCGCACGTTTTTTGGTGTTGGGCTTTGTGTTTTTATCGCCGTCGCGGTGGTTGTATCGCAGACATTGTCCGCGGTTTCAGGTGACTATCGCATGGTACCGCCGTGTTGTGAATTCCACGTTAACACTGGGTTATTTTCCCGCGATCGGCTGCAATGTGTGAAGTTGCGTTAACATTTTTTGGTGATATTTAGCACACGTTCTTGTGAATATACCCCTCTGTTTTTAGTTCTATTTACAGCATCATGATAACAGTTGGTCAACCTCTGTTTTTCTACAATTTTTTGCTGAACATTTAATTCACACTCCTCAATTTTAGCACACTGTATCTTTGAATTATACATCTTACCAAATTTAGGCGTGAGTACAGTATTTCCTCTCCTACCTCTCATCAAATAAAAAGGGAGAAGCAGTTATTCCATTAACAGTATTATTATAGCGGTACGCTTTATCACAAATAAATTCACTTACAGATAAATGCGATGCCACAGCCATCTGTACACCTTCTTTTCGGAATCTATTTATACATTCTACTTGTCCATTAGAAGATTCACTATATAAAGGTGTTTTTTTCCTGTTTCACTCCAAGTTGTTTTAAAAAAATAGTCATTTTATTAGACACAAGTTGTGTCCCATTGTCTGAGACCAATATGCTTGGTTGCCCTTCTATAAAAAAAAACTCTTTAAAAACTAGATAACTACATCTGTAGTAATGTTAGGAACTAATTTGTAATGAATCCATTTGGTGTAGTAATCTGATAGGACCACAAGATACAATTGGATACCAAAATGTTGAATGGGCCTGAAAAGTCAATGGCAATTTTGGACCATGGTCCTTCAGGAAAGACTACAAAAGGCATTTAATTTGTACACGTTTTCCAATGTTCGTCAGCTCTGTGCACATTTATCAACAAATATATTTACATCAGAATCCATGCCTGGCCACCCGTAATAACTTCGCAAGAGCCTCTTTGTAGCAGTGGTACCCAGGTGTCCTTTATGGGCTAAACTAATAATTTTCTTCCTAAATTGTCATGGTGATATGAACAAATAATAGCTTAACAAAATACAATTTTCAATAGTTAATTCCTCTGCTACTTGTAGGAAATGTTTCAAATTCTTGTCTAAATTTCTTAATGGTGACCATTTACAAGTCATAAACTCATAAACTCCATCACTTTCTGCAAAAGAGGCAAACTGTGCTGTGATGTGAGGTAGTGTGCTCCCATCTCTCTTCTGTTTAAAAAGGCTCCCTTAAACCAGCAAGGTTACCAGCTTTTGGAGATGCCCCTGTGCGCCAGTGAGAAGTACTGAGACCTAATAGGATTGTGGCAACATTCTTAGCAACCCCTGATGTAATTCGTTTTTTTGATCTTTACTGACGAAGGATAAAATCCAGAAACACGTGTCTAGAGAGGAACAGCACTGTCTGCACTAACTCTGGTGAAAAACTACAGCTTCTACTGAAGCACAAACATTGTACTGCATTTAACATAATGCTAAGGGGCTAACTGTGCTGTGATGTGAGGCAGTGTGCTTTCATCCCCCTTCTATTTAAAAAGGCTCAGTTGAGCCAGCAAGCTGATCATCTTTTGGAGATGCACCTGTGCGCCAGTGAGAGGTACTGAGACCTGAGAGGACTGTGGTAGCGTTCTCAGCGACCCCAATGTAATTAATTTTTTTGATGTCTACTGATGAAGGATACAATCCGGAAACACGTGTCTAGAGATGTACTGCACTGTCTGCACCACCTCTGGTGAAAAACTACAGCTAGTACTCAAGTAAGCGCACTTGCTCACTTTGCCACTGGATTCAAGCTAGCCTGGCTGATGAAGGGTGTTACCCAGAAACCGGTCCCAGGATGCTTGTTTCCGGTTCAGGGAAGACTTGGCTTGGCAGTTCGGGTTGGACTGTTCCCATGAGGCACAGGGTCAAGACTGATTTGCATATAGCTAAGTCTGAACTGAGGTGGCGAAGTGAGCTAAAGAATGATGCTGGATTCAACCCAGATCTGTGACTGGGGGTGAGTGTCTGAAAAGTTTCAGCGCTCCGTCCATCATCTCCTTGTGTTTGCTTTGTTCGCCCTAAGTTGGCAGGGTATGCCCAGACGTGGGTCCCTTACTCACTTTGCCACTGGATTCAAGCTAGCCTGGCTGATGAAGGGTGTTACCCAGAAACCGGTCCCAGGATGCTTGTTTCCGGTTCAGGGAAGACTTGGCTTGGCAGTTTGGGCTGGACTGTTCCCATGAGGCCCAGGATCAAGACTGATTTGCATATAGCTAAGTCTGAACTGAGGTGGCGAAGTGAGCTAAAGAATGATGATGGATTCAACCCAGATCTGTGACTGGGGGTGAGTGTCTGAAAAGTTTCAGCGCTCCGTCCATCATCTCCTTGTGTTTGCTTTCTTCGCCCTAAGTTGGCAGGGTATGCCCAGACGTGGGTCCCTTACTCACTTTGCCACTGGATTCAAGCTAGCCTGGCTGATGAAGGGTGTTACCCAGAAACCGGTCCCAGGATGCTTGTTTCCGGTTCAGGGAAGACTTGGCTTGGCAGTTTGGGCTGGACTGTTCCCATGAGGCCCAGGATCAAGACTGATTTGCATATAGCTAAGTCTGAACTGAGGTGGCGAAGTGAGCTAAAGAATGATGATGGATTCAACCCAGATCTGTGACTGGGGGTGAGTGTCTGAAAAATTTCAGTGCTCCGTCCATCATCTCCTTGTGTTTGCTTTGTTCGCCCTAAGTTGGCAGGGTATGCCCAGACGTGGGTCCCTTGCTCACTTTGCCACTGGATTCAAGCTAGCCTGGCTGATGAAGGGTGTTACCCAGAAACCGGTCCCAGGATGCTTGTTTCCGGTTCAGGGAAGACTTGGCTTGGCAGTTCAGGCTGGATTGTTCCCATGAGGCACAGGGTCAAGACTGATTTGCATATAGCTAAGTCTGAACTGAGGTGGCGAAGTGAACTAAAGAATGATGATGGATTCAACCCAGATCTGTGACTGGGGGTGAGTGTCTGAAAAGTTTCAGCGCTCCGTCCATCATCTCCTTGTGTTTGCTTTGTTCGCCCTAAGTTGGCAGGGTATGCCCAGACGTGGGTCCCTTGCTCACTTTGCCACTGGATTCAAGCTAGGCTGGCTGATGAAGGGTGTTACCCAGAAACCGGTCCCAGGATGCTTGTTTCCGGTTCAGGGAAGACTTGGCTTGGCAGTTCGGGCTGGACTGTTCCCATGAGGCACAGGGTCAAGACTGATTTGCATATAGCTAAGTCTGAACTGAGGTGGCGAAGTGAGCTAAAGAATGCTGATGGATTCAACCCAGATCTGTGACTGGGGGTGAGTGTCTGAAAAGTTTCAGCACTCCGTCCATCATCTCCTTGTGTTTGCTTTGTTCGCCCTAAGTTGGCAGGGTATGCCCAGACGTGGGTCCTTTGCTCACTTTGCCACTGGATTCAAGCTAGCCTGGCTGATGAAGGATGTTACCCAGAAACTGGTCCCAGGATGCTTGTTTCCGGTTCAGGGAAGACTTGGCTTGGCAGTTCGGGCTGGACTTTTCCCATGAGGCACAGGGTCAAGACTGATTTGCATATAGCTAAGTCTGAACTGAGGCGGCGAAGTGAGCTAAAGAATGATGATGGATTCAACCCAGATCTGTGACTGGGGGGGAGTATCTGAAAAGTTTCAGCGCTCCGTCCATCATCTCCTTGTGTTTGCATTATACTGCATTTACCATAATGCTAAGGGGTGAACTGTGCTGTAATGTGAGACAGTGTGCTCCCACCCCACTTCAGTTACAAAAAGCTGTTAGTCACTGTGTAGGACAAGTTGCATTTTCCTTGAACAGGCTTTCTTATGAATAAAATCACATTTTAATAAACAGACTTGGGAAAATGCTAGAGCAGTCAATGAATGTTATTTTCCACATATTTTAAAAATCTAATTCAATGGTGAAAGTAGATTTTTGTAAACTCTAGTAGAAATGGAAGTGGAAATCAATATGAGCATTCATAGAAGGGAGGAAACCTCAACTCCAAAGGGGAGTGCCTAGAGAGAGGGATTAGGCTCCTGTAACTCGGGTAATGTAGGGCCATTCTGGCTGAGAGATTTTGAGAACATCTGCAGTAAACTGAGAAAAGAAGTGCTGAAAAAAGAAATAGCAATTCTGCGAGAAAGGAGCCAGGACTGGGTATAGGGAATTCTCCCATCACTTGCCAATGCACAGTGTAAGGCTGGCACCTCACCACCACCTTCTCAGAGCATTCCAGGACCAGGGAAGAAATATCTAGAAGAAAAGATTCTGCCTGACTGCTGGGGAAAAAATACTGAATGACTGTCAGGAAGATGGGCAGCTTTATATGGCTCCAGCATGGGAGAGCAGCAATCCAAACCCGTTCACACTTATTTCCTTAAAGCAAAAGATAGGCTTGCAGTCATCGCGAAGTGTCGGTTCTGTCTGGACTGTGGATACACATGTGTGGAGAAAACTCTATGTGGCCAACAAGAAATTTTGGTTCCCAGCAGGTCATGAATTTTCCTATATTCTGGAGAGACAGCGGCCATTCTACATATCTGGGCCTAACTTCCCTTAAGGCCCACACATCTTTGCTAGGCAATCATCCTACAATATTGCTGAAGTCAGGACCACACTACACTGATCTTGGACTTCCTTGCCAAGACCTATTTCCTCCTAAGGATTTGTATTGCTGAACTTTGGGAACACAGAGACATTTTCTGAAAAGTCATGGTGTTGATGAAAATGAACTCTGACACATTTCTTGAACATTTATATGAACTGTATCGGAATTTGTATCTGAAGTCTATACGTGAGTATGTTACATCGTAGTATGGGTTATTTTGTAACGGGACAGGAAGGATTCTTAGACTGGACTATGTTGCACATCAATATATGAGTATCATGCACAAGGTATTAGAGTTCTAGTATGCACACACAAATTGATAGGTATAGGGAACAAGAGCATAGTAACATTGTTGGTTACCATGCAATTTTACAGAAGTCAACTAGAAATTATGGGGCAGATTTACAAGGCCCTTGCGCCACTTTTGCATAATTTTTAACATGGGAAAAGTGACGCAAAAGTGGCGCAAGGGGCTTGTAAATATGCCCCTATAACTCCTCTTTCACAAGAGATTTAGGAGCTCATTACGATCTCGCGCGGAATGCCTCTGCCAGACACTGTCTCGGACTCGGGACTGACCGACTTGCGGTAGGCAGTTCTGACCGCCGGATTATGATGCGACCGAACACTGTTCGGTCATATGCCCATTGTTTCGTATGGGAGCTTGTGTTACGCACGTGAACCGGCCGTAACACAGACTCCTATGGGGAAATGGAGTGTGTGTGTAAAACCCTGCACCCTGTCACAGGCACCCCATGGTGCCTGACACACAGTGCAGGATTTTACAACCATAGGCCGCAGGGGCTAGGGGGCCCTGCCAGGGGCCCCCAAAGTCACTTTCCAACAGCCTTTCTGTATCAGAAAGGCCGGCGCGGAAAGGCTGTTGGGCACCAACATCGTAATCCCAACGGCAGAAACGCCGTCCATAGAGGGTTACTGTGCGGTTCCGACTGACAGGAATACTCCGCGAGCCAGTCGGAACCGAGTCGGAATGACTGGGCGGTTTACGCTCCGACTGCGAACATCGTAATCGGGCGGTCGGACAGTAAACTGACCGAGTCGGTCGGAAGGGCTCAGCTTCCGACTGTCGGGTGGAGACTTTCCGCCCGAGATCATAATGAACCCCTAAATAGTGAAAAAGCTTGAGTTAGGATGAAGTGCTAGTGCATATGTATGTGTGTGTGTATATATATATATGTATATTCGCTGAAACAACAGCGGTTAAAGTGACATGTAGGAATTGAAATATTATCTTTCTTATTATTAAATAAAACCTTAGAAATTCACTAAAAAAAACAAAGGTTAAAGAGACGTTATAGGTGAAAATGTCAGTTAAAACAAAATGTTTTAAACTAACAAAACCACTGAAATTCATCTCAACTAACCATAACTTGTGCCCTAAACTAACTATAATTCGTGCTCACAGCATACACAGCATTGTTATTAATGATGTCATTTCAGGTGTTGCAGTGATATTATCAATGATGTCATAGAATATGTCATGAGTGATGCAATATGTGAGGTAATTAGCAGTGCATGGCAGGGGCGTGAGTTATAGTTACTTTAGGGCACAAGTTAAATTTACTTCAGCTAACTATAACTGGTGATTTCCAGTGGTTTTGTTAGGTTAAAATGTTATGTTTTAACTGACATTTTCACCTAACTATAACGTCCTTTTTTCCAGTGAATTTCAAAGTTTTTTTAATATAAAGTAACATATTATTTCAATTCCTAGTCTAACTTCGTTTCACACTTTGTTCTTTTAAGTTAATTTCTATGGTTTTTTTTAACGTAAAATCAGATGTCCATTACTGTGCAGCACCCCAATTTACTGGCCAGGAACTGCTCCCAACACCCTGTTGGCGCCCCACCCTGGTTGTGCTCCTCCTTCAGACGTGTGCAGCGTGGGGTTGGATACCGACCCTGCGAGCGGGCGCCCAACCCTCAACTGCAAAGGCTGTGCGCAACCCAACCCTCTGAGGGTGCCCAACTCCCTGCGGTGGCCAGACCCTGTGCCCAACCACCCGCAGGTACCCAACTCTCTCATTTTTCCAATATATAAATACATAAGGAAGGCCTATTGGATTTATCAGGAGGTAAGCAGGTCAACATATATAAAGCAGAACTATTTACTTAGTCATAAAGTCACCAATAATTATAATAAAACAGTATATTTTATAAGTGTACACATTGCAATTGCACTAATAATTATTGTCTCAAAATATTTTAAACAAAGCACTTTAAAAAAAAATAACCATAAATATGTCTTTGAGTCTTTTTTTAAAACATTTTTCAGGCTACAAGCAGCCATAGAAGCAACCACAAGGGGTCTTCTCAAAACCTACTGAAAGGATTTACACCAAACCACCAAAAGCATCCCATCTGGATGGCTGTTAGATTTGGGGGTCTCTAGTTGGCATAGGTAGGTACCTGTGACAAATAGGGACCCTTGCGTCTAGTCAGGGTAAGGGGCTACACTCCTAAAATAACCCCTGCTCACCCCCTTGGTAGCTTGGCACGAGCAGGCAGGCTAATCTCAGAGGCAGTGTGTAAAGCATTTGTGAACACATACAGTAATACAGTGACAACACTACAGATGGACACCACACAGGTTGTATTATAAAAATAGTATTTTTATATAGACTTAACACAAGACCAAACGACAAAAATTCACAATACTGTACTCAAAAATAGACTTTAAAATGTTATAAAATTAGTTCAGTTCTCTCTAGTTGTAAATGCGACACTTTACTCTCAATGTACCTTGAATGCGTAACGCAAAGAAAACAAAAGGGGTCGCAGGGAAGGTGATGCGTTGGTTCCTTACACGCAGGGGAGTGGATGCGTCGGTTCCTTACTGCTGCGCAGGGGAGTTGATGCTCGCTTCCTTACTGTGTGGGGAGTTGATGCGTCGGTTTCTTACTGCTCTCCGGTACGATGCGACAAGATGGCACCTCGATGCGATACTCTTCTCCGGTACGATGCGACAAAATGGCGTCTTGGTTGCGATGCGACAACGTTGGTATGATACGTGCACGCCCGACGGCCGTGCGGGACTCGATGATCTTTGGAGTTGCGACAGGCCCTGCAACGAGCTTTTCCGGTGATGCGGCGATGACCTTGGTGGCAGCGTCCCGCTTCTCCGGCGATGCGCCGCGCTTCGCCGATGCGATGATGACAGCGGCAGCGGCGTATCGCTTCCTCGGCGATGCGATGACAGCGGCTACGGCGGCGACACGCTTCTCGTCGTTGCGTCGCGCCTCCAGCTCCCAGCGACACGCAGTCTCTCAGAAGGCCCAGCACAACAGCTAGCACTTCAATTCCCAGCAAGGGAATTCAGGGGGAGCTGGTTGGTGAAGTCTTGTATCCCTGAGACCTCAGGCAGGAGGCAAGCTCTAGTTCAAGCCCTTGGAGATTCTTCTTCAAGTTGATAGAAAGCACACTCAGGGGCATATTACCAAGGATTTGCGATAATTATCGCAAAGCGCGCTTAGCGCTGTGTTTTTTATCGCCGTCTATCGCTGGATTTCATCGCGGAGATAACGCGTTATTATCAACGCTTAGCTCCAAGGCGATAAAAATCCAGCGATAGCGGCGAACCCAGCAATAGCGCGAGAAATCCAGCGATAAATTCACTGCGCTAATGGAAAGCTTGCTAATAGGCAGGTGAGGATTTAACCTTACAATCCACCTCCCATTGACAAGATGGTTAAGTCAAGTTTTTATCCGGTGTTAAATTCCAGCGATAATCGCGGTTAGCGCGACTTTTTTTATCGCTTCGCGGGCATTGCTAATAGGGGGTAGTTGTGTTAGCGGCTGTTTCTGTTGACTTTTGGTTGGGAACGCCTACTTTGCATGTCATTAGCGATAAATATCGCTGACATGCAAAGCGGCAACAAGACGGCCGCTATCGCCATTAACTGTCGCTAACAGCTGTTAGCGACAGCTTGCTAATAGGGCGATAAAAATATTGCCGCTTTATCGGCAAAAAGTGCCGCTAAAGTGGCGATACTGCCCTTGATAATATGCCCCTCAGTCCTTTTCTCCTCTCTTTGGTAATGAAGCAACCACTGCAGGCCAACCCCCAACACACAGCACAGGGGTAGTCTCCTCCTTCAGCTTCCTGGTTCTTCTCCTCAGCAAAGGTTTGTCTTGATTCCCAGAAGTGATCTAATTTCATGGGGTCTGGGCCCCAGTATTTATACTACTTTTCTCTTTGTTCTCTGAAGGCAGAGAGGCCTTTGCCTAGTCCAAACCAGTTCTGGTCAGTCCTGGAGCACTTTGTTTACAGGACTCCTTCTCTTCCTTTGACAGTGCAGGCCAGGGACATCAGACACACCACAGGAGGTGGAGCCAGCATTGTGGAGGAAAGGCACAGCCCTATTCAGGTCCCAGGTGCAACTCCTCCCTCCCATCTGCATGCAGATCTCTCTATTCAACTCTGTGCTGACTCACCCTGTCTCCTGGAATCCCCCAGCCCCTGTCACTCAAACTCCAGACAAGGAATACACAACCTAGCAGAGGCAGGCTTGGATAGTTAGGCAAGAAAATACCTACTTTCTAAAAGTGGTATTTTCAAACACAGAATGTTAAAACCAACTTCACTAAAAGGTGTATTTTATCATTCTGAGTTCAGGCATACTAAACTCGAATTTCTACCTAGCTCCCTGAGTCAGTTAGGATTATAAGATGTTATAATCTAACTGCCCATTCTAGCCTATGGGGAACAGGTAGCCTTGCAATAGTGAAAAACGAAAATTGCTGTAATTCACTATTAGGACATGCCACACACATCAGGGCATGTCCTACCTTTTACCTACAATGCACCCTGCCCTTGGGCCTACCTTAGGGGTGACTAATATGTATAAAAGGGAAGGTTCCGGGACTGGCAAGTGGGTGCACTTGCCCAGTCAACATGGCAGTACCAGACTGCACACAGGCCCTGCAATGGCAGGCCTGAGACACACTTTACAAGCTGCTCCGGTGGGTGGCACAACCAGTGCTGCAAGCCCACCAGCAGTATTGGATTTACAAGCCCTGGGCACACACAGTGCACTGTACTAGGGTCTGACAAGTAAACCAATCAAGCCAATCATGGAGTCACTAATCCATACATCAATTTACCATAGAGAGCATATGCACTTTAGCACTGATCAGCAGTGAAAAAGTGCCCAGAGTCATAAATCCACCAACACCATGTCTGAAAAAAGGCTAGGAGGAAGGCAAAAAGTTCAGGGATGACCCTGCAAAAAGGGCCAAGTCCAACACAACACCCTTCCAGCCAAAAACGCAGGGTAGACCAATCACTACCTTGATGGGCTACCCTGCTTTGGGCGATAGAACCTGGACCCTGGCCCACAACAGCAGGGGCATACTCCGGTTCTACGCCAATCTGAACCTATTGGAATCCCTCTGTCCATACTCTCAGGGCCCACCAAGCTAATCCATGGGGAATCCTTCTCCTCACCTGTGGACACCACCTGTGCAGCACCTAACCTTAACTTGCTCACAGGTGTGTCCCAACAGACAGACAGCAAGCCACAGTGGCCACTGACAGTTGTCAGGGATGAGACCCAGGCCTTATGCCTCTCAGGGCTCTCAAACCTCTGTGGCGTCAGAGAGCGGGGGGCAGTAGCCCCAGGTGCTTGGCACCCTTTGTCCACTCTCCCTCCTGTCAGGTCAGGTATGACATCCTGGCACTGACCCACCAGCCCCGGGCCTATACCCGGTGGCTGGACAGGAGACTGGGGTGGGCTTTCCCACACCCAGTCCTCCTCCTCCTTGTTGGGGCTCTGTACCCTCCCACCTGGAGTGGTACCCCCTTCCAGAATTGCCAGGGCACCTGTGGCAGGTGTCCTGCACAATTCGCCCACCAGTTCAGGGGTTCTATCCTGCAACTGGGCGTCCAGGTCAAGGGGGACATCCTGAACCTGGTCCTCCAATCTAGGGTCTAAACCCTCCAGTTGAACCGGGATCAGAGGCGAGGACTCCCTCCCTCTGCACCCCCTTCCAGAGTACTGCCCCCTCCCATCAGGAGCGGTACCCCCAGAAGACAAACTGGTAGGGGCACCGTTAGCAGCTGCCCCTTCCTCCAGGTCAGGGGGGACACCCTGAACCTGGCCCTCCAACCCAGGGTCTGTATCCTTAGGCTGGACCTGTACCTGGCAACCCAGGACTTCCGGGAGGGTACACCAACCCCCCCAAGGGAAACACACTCCTCTAGAATTGTGTAAGAATCTGCCTGGGCACCAGGACTTCCTGGGGAGCACACATGCCCCCCCAGAGGGTAACACATCTCTCATGTGTTGTGTGACAGTCTGCCTGGTGCAGATCTCCCGCCCCCTGTCCATCTGACAGCGCTTAAAGATCCCCCAGGACAGAAGTGGTGTCACCATGGTCATTCACCTGTGACTCAGCCCTTCTGGCTGGCCCCTGACCCACTGGTGCTTCTACTGGGGACTCTCTCCCCCTCTCACCCCTCACTCTGGACTTCTGCACCCTCCCAAGTGGAGCGGCACCGCCAGACACCAGAAACACTGGAGCTCCATTTACAGACGCTCCAGGTTCTCTAGACACTAGGAGATCCTCCTCGAATGGCCTACTAGTACAGTCTAGGCCCCCAACCTGGTGTTCCCTTAAAGAACCATCCAGCCCTGAGACTGGGTTTCGGGCACCTTGGGACACGCAGCCCCACACTCACTCCTTCTCCACTGAGACAGGACGTGAGTCCCTACACCCCTCCCACTACCACGGGACCTAGCTGGGCTACACTGAACCTCTCCCACCACTCTGGGTTGGAAGACACCTGAGCCACTCCTCTTAGGGTCACTCCCCAATGCCTCTTCAGATCCTCTGGAATCCACCAAAAGGTCTGCCTCCATTGTGAGCTCGCTGGGGTCAGAGAACTCACACTCCAACAGGTGTTGGCATAGCTCTGGAAAATAGGGACTTACAATATGCTCTCCCAAAATTGGATCACACAGACCCACCAAACTATCCTTCACCTCACCATCCAGTGCCTTGCACACATACCCCACACCACTCTCCTGAGACTGGCAAGACAGTATCTGACTGTCTCTATCACTCAACCCACACTCTTCTGGGCGGTCTTCACACTCACACACCAGGACTACAACCATGGGGGAACCCCTCTCCCTGCACTTCTCATCTAGAGTCAGTAGAGTGTCCCTCCCACCACTAGGACTATGAACCTCTGTGCCAGTTCCCCAATCCACCTCAGGGACACTGCGCACCACTGGAGCTACCTCATATCCTTGAACCTCCTGGTGTATATTAACCCCTCCATCAAGTCAGGCGCCACATCTCTGGGTGTGTGTACTACTCCCTCAGCACTAGAAAATTCAATATTGCTGCCACCATCTGAGCTGGATTCCACCTCCAACTCAGCCAAGCTCACTTCTTGAGCTTCACATATTTCTTTTGCTGGGCTGAGACACTCATGGCCTCCAGCCTCTCGAGCTCTAAATCAAGCTCCCTCATTCTCAACTCATGCTCCATTTGCATCCTCTTTTCCTCTAAGGCTAACTTCTTCATCTCTAATTCCATCCCAAGCTCTATTTTCTTGCTCTCTATGTCTTTCTGACCATCCATTTTGAGCCTAGCTAGCTCCAACTTATGCATCCTCTCCTTTGCTCTGTCCTCCAGCTCTCCTGGGGACAATCCCTTGGAAGAAACACTGCTGCCCGCCCCTGAAGGTGCTTTCCCTCCAGTTAGGCCCACTGGCCCTCAAGCTGCCCATTTAAATCCTCTGCCTCCATTGCTGGCTCCTCAGGATGCTCACTGGCATTCCTAGATTCTACCCAGGCCCTCAGCGCCTTCTGGTATTCCTCTTTCCTGGTGAGGCCTTTCACAGAGATTTTAAATTTTTTGTACAAAGCTTTGAGATAAGGCACAGTGTAAGTATCAATTCTCTCTTCTTCCAAAACAATGTCTACAGATACAATGAATGCTGACTTGCTCATGGTAGCAAAAAGACTGGCAGTTCTCAGGAATCAAAAATAGAAAAAGAAGTTCCAAGGAAAAACTCCTCTCAAAAAGTATGTGGTTGCGTTATGGTCTGCACTCACTAGTAGTGTACACCAATCACTGTATATGAATCACAAATGCAAGTCCAAATCCCCACCGCTGACCACCAATGTTAGATTTGGGGGTCTCTAGTTGGCATAGGTAGGTACCTGTGACAAATAGGGACCCTTGCGTCTAGTCAGGGTAAGGGGCTACACTCCTAAAATAACCCCTGCTCACCCCCTTGGTAGCTTGGCACGAGCAGGCAGGCTTATCTCAGAGGCAATGTGTAAAGCATTTGTGAACACATACAGTAATACAGTGACAACACTACAGATGGACATCACACAGGTTGTATTATAAAAATAGTATTTTTATATAGACTTAACACAAGACCAAACGACAAAAATTCACAATACTGTACTCAAAAATAGACTTTAAAATGTTATAAAATTAGTTCAGTTCTCTCAAGTTGTAAATGCGACACTTTACTCTCAATGTACCTTGAATGCGTAACGCAAAGAAAACAAAAGGGGTCGCAGGGAAGGTGATGCGTCGGTTCCTTACACGCAGGGGAGTGGATGCGTCGGTTCCTTACTGCTGCGCAGGGGAGTTGATGCTCGCTTCCTTACTGTGTGGGGAGTTGATGCGTCGGTTTCTTACTGCTCTCCGGTACGATGCGACAAGATGGCACCTCGATGCAATACTCTTCTCCGGTACGATGCGACAAAATGGCGTCTTGGTTGCGATGCGACAACGTTGGTGTGATGCGTGCACGCCCGACGGCCGTGCGGCGACTCAATGATCTTTGGAGCCGCGACAGGCCCTGCGACGCGCTTCTCCGGTGATGCGACGATGACCTCGGTGGCAGCGTCCCGCTTCTCCGGCGATGCGCCGCGCTTCGGCGATGCGATGATGACAGCGGTAGCGGCGTCTCGCTTCCTCGGCGATGCGATGACAGCGGCTGCGGCGGCGACACACTTCTTGTCGTTGTGTCGCGCTTCCAGCTCCCAGCGACACGCAGTCTCCCAGAAGGCCCAGCACAACAGCAGGCACTTCAATTCCCAGCAAGGGAATTCAGGGGGGAGCTGGTTGGTGAAGTCTTGTATCCCTGAGACTTCAGGCAGGAGGCAAGCTCTAGTTCAAGCCCTTGGAGATTCTTCTTCAAGTTGATAGAAAGCACACTCAGTCCTTTTCTCCTCTCTTTGGTAATGAAGCAACCACTGCAGGCCAACCCGCAAAACACAGCACAGGGGTAGTCTCCTCCTTCAGCTTCCTGGTTCTTCTCCTCAGCAAAGGTTCGTCTTGATTCCCAGAAGTGATCTAATTTCATGGGGTCT
This sequence comes from Calotriton arnoldi, assembly GCA_963921515.1. Classification (NCBI taxonomy): domain Eukaryota; kingdom Metazoa; phylum Chordata; class Amphibia; order Caudata; family Salamandridae; genus Calotriton; species Calotriton arnoldi. Next base: position 3,677,062 of record CAWUFW010000098.1, on the reverse strand, counting down.
GGGCCCCAGTATTTATACTACTTTTCTCTTTGTTCTCTGAAGGCAGAGAGGCCTTTGCCTAGTCCAAACCAGTTCTGGTCAGTCCTGGAGCACTTTGTTTACAGGACTCCTTCTCTTCCTTTGACAGTGCAGGCCAGGGACATCAGACACACCACAGGAGGTGAAGCCAGCATTGTGGAGGAAAGGCACAGCCCTATTCAGGTCCCAGGTTCAACTCCTCCCTCCCATCTGCATGCAGATCTCTCTATTCAGCTCTGTGCTGACTCACCCTGTCTCCTGGAATCCCCCAGCCCCTGTCACTCAAACTCCAGACAAGGAATACACAACCTAGCAGAGGCAGGCTTGGATAGTTAGGCAAGAAAATACCTACTTTCTAAAAGTGGTATTTTCAAACACAGAATGTTAAAACCAACTTCACTAAAAGGTGTATTTTATCATTCTGAGTTCAGGCATACTAAACTCGAATTTCTACCTAGCTCCCTGAGTCAGTTAGGATTATAAAATGTTATAATCTAAACTGCCCATTCTGGCCTATGGGGAACAGGTAGCCTTGCAATAGTGAAAAACGAAAATGGCTGTAATTCACTATTAGGACATGCCACACACATCAGGGCATGTCCTACCTTTTACCTACAATGCACCCTGCCCTTGGGCCTACCTTAGGGGTGACTAATATGTATAAAAGGAAAGGTTCAGGGACTGGCAAGTGGGTGCACTTGCCCAGTCAACATGGCAGTACCAGACTGCACACAGGCCCTGCAATGGCAGGCCTGAGACACACTTTACAAGCTGCTCCGGTGGGTGGTACAACCAGTGCTGCAAGCCCACCAGCAGTATTGGATTTACAAGCCCTGGGCACACGCAGTGCTGTACTAGGGTCTGACAAGTAAACCAATCAAGCCAATCATGGAGTCACTAATCCATACATCAATTTACCATAGAGAGCATATGCACTTTAGCACTGATCAGCAGTGAAAAAGTGCCCAGTCATAAATCCACCAACACCATGTCAGAAAATAGGCTAGGAGGAAGGCAAAAAGTTCAGGGATGATCCTGCAAAAAGGGCCAAGCCCAACAATGGCGATATAGCTTTCTGCCAAATTTGGTGTAATTCTGTTCAGCCATTTTAGCAGTGTCACTGTTTAATGTTCCGATAGTAAATTACATGGGGAAAACGAGTTTTGGGACTCCCCCTTTTTCTCCCCCCGCCCCCACACACACTTGATGGATCACCCCATAACTTTCCAGGAAGAAGCTGAGGTGGATAAGACTTTTTTTTCTTCAAAATTTTGTAAAGATTTGTCAAGCGGCACCAAAGTTATTAGCGAACCAAAAAATAAATTTTCTATGGAAACGTGGTTCTAGCAATAACCAGTGGCGACCGCCACTGGTTAATATATATATTTGAGGTGTTCATTCTTTGTGTGCCAAGTTTTCAGGAATTACCAGTTTCACATCGAAGTACAGAACGTTGGTCACGCAGAGATATTGGTAAGTTATATCTGTTCACTACTACTGCTAAAGCATAGAACCCTCTATTGCAAGTTGCTTAAGATTTGTCTTATCGGTATCGGCTAAATCCCACAGATATCCTTGACCAAAAGGAGTGTTGTATCTCTTATTAAGACCATTCTATCTTTCCCACTTCTATTACTGCCCCGCATATTCCTGTGTACGTGCTCACTGGTGGGGTTGTTGAGCAATGCAAAAGTGCATCTCTCATGTAGGATTCTGAGAACAAAGTTTAGTGTGTCCAGACAAGAACTCCTGCTGACCCTCAGGGACTGGAAATGTTTTCAAAGGGTCAAGTGGTTGGCCTCCTATTGCTGCTAAAGGGACTCAAAGAGAATGCGGGCTTGCTGTTCTCGAAGAAGGTGTGGTGATCACTTAGGTCTGTACCCGATGAGAGCACTGGAGTCAAGCTTCATCCAGAGATATAGATCCACTGAGAATTCTAGCAGTCCTTGAGTCTCTCAGGAGGTATTGAGAACTCTAATACCTCACAAAAGAAAGAAGGAGAAAACAAGGAAAATAAGACACAGGAGTGCTTGCTGTGATGCTGAATCATCAGGAATTAGGGGTCTGGACTGGTGTGTGCTAACAGACTGATGAGCTGAGTCTCAGGCAGTAGGTGAAGTGATTTCTAGATGTATACGGTAAATGCTGAAAAATCAATAAAAATACAATACAAAGCAAGATCTTGTGTGGTGAGACATGCCCCACTATCGGGGTGAGTATGTATACCCTGATACAGGGCAGAAGAAACAATAGCACAACCAGATGTCAACCAGGATATCTGAGCTAATCCCCAGGATGCCAAAGAGAAGGGAATTTAAGATTGGGTGGATAAACTAAGTGAGAATGGAGAGGCAATATGACTACATATTGTTGTTAAAAAAGAGCTATTTGTACAGTGTAGCTAAGAATTTGCTCTACTATTATTAACCAGGAAGTGGAATCTTGACTTGGGAATTCCCCATACATAGTACTTAGGGGCAAATTCTCAAGGACTTATCGGCGAGTTAACGGCACGCAGCCAAAGATATCACCAGTATTCCTGCGAGAGCAGCCGCAAAAAGCATCGCCACTGATGACACCGGCAACTAACGCTAATGAGATGCAGAGTAGGCGTTCCCTTGCAAAAACCCACGGAAACACCACTTCGCAACATTCACAACGACCAGCCAGATCGGCGATAAGACCACAAAACATGCGCTAAGGCTCGTTAGCAGCAGGGATTTAACACCTGCTCCTACCTGGTGTTAAGTCGGACGACAACCTGCACAACAAAAGGGAGCCCAGCCCACAGCCACACCAGAAGAACAACAGATGCCATGGAGCTACTGACCATGCAGCTCGGAGCCCCAAGAGGGCCACAACACCTACGCCACCCCCCCCCCGCCACCCCCCCAGGCCCGCCATCCCCCCCAGGACCCCCCTCCCGTGGCCCTACCCCGGGCACCGCCCCCCCCAAAGATATCTCACATCTACGTCACAAATTCATGAACACAACAATTCGCCTGAAGTCGCACAGGTACACCAACCAACATCCATGTGTGGTTCGAAAAAGGAAAAACATACATACATCGCAGAATTCCAAAAATAATCAATTTATTCAAATTCCAATCAACAACAATAGTTGGAAGAGTCATGGCGGGTCTTCTCCGGACAAACCGTAAGTCACAGCCTGCAAGACAAAATTGAAGATAAGAAGGTGTGTCATGCGCACAACAAAGGACAGAGAGAGAGAGAAAGAAAGGGAGAGAGAGAGAGAGTGAAAGAGAGGGAGAGAGAGAAAGAGAGCAAAAGGGGAAGAGAGGGAGAAGGAGAGAGAGAAAGAAACAGAGGAAGAGAGAGAGAGAGACAGCGAAAGGAAGAGAGGGAGAGAGAGAGAGAGAGAGAGAGAAAGATAGAGAAAGAGAGGGAGAGAGACAGTGCCGACACTGCGCACCCAGGCAGCTGCACCCCAGCCCCCCCGCCGCCCAGCGGTGTTTGCCCACCCCTGCGCACCCAGGCCTCACTGCTCACCTGCTACCACCGGTGTGTCTCCAACCACGTGCCGGTTCACACTGCAGGCCACCAGGTCTCCAATCTGAAACAGAGTCCAGATACATGAATGGCAGAGTACACATCATTGCACACGGCAACATCGCATGGCCGCCCCTGCGCACCCAGGCCGCTGCACCCCAGCCCCTCCCGCCAACCAGCGCGGATTGCCCTCCCCAGCGCACCCAGGCCGCACTGCTCACCTTCCGCCACCGGCGTGTCTCCAAGAGGGCACACCACGTCTCGGTGCAAGCTCCGAGCCCAGGGCCCGCGAGCTTGGCAGCCTCCACATCAGCGCGGGCCACCAGGCGCACACTTGACTCTGGGTCTTGATTTTGCAATGGCAGATATCACATCAGTGCACACGTCATCATCGCAGGCTGCACACCCGCTCAGCTCTCTAGGTGCCACTAACTCTGTGAAACGCGAGGCAACGCCACGTGGCGGTAGACCCACGCTGCCCGCTGGCTCAGGCCTACATTGCGGTCCACCAGGCGCACACTTGACTCTGGGTCTTGATATAGCAATGGCAGAGACCATATCAGTGCACACGTCATCATCGCAGGCTGCACACCCGCTCAGCACTTTAGGTGCCCCAACCTCAGTGCACAGTAAGTCACCGTCCCGTGGCGGTAGGCCCGTGCCGGCCGCAGGGCAACCGGTGCCACCGACTCCGTGCAACGCAAGTCATGGACCCTATATGATTGAGCCTCGTCGTAGGCCAGGCGGACGCAGCCATGTCACCTCAGGCAGTGGGGAAGTACTGGGACACGTAGCGTCCGTCCCCCCCTTTATACGTACGCCGAGTGGGCTGGGTCGGCGTATGCCAGGCCAGCGTAGGGGTGTGAACAATTATCCCTGGCCCCTGGGCGTGGTTCATATCTGGGCTGCACAGGAAACCAACTGATGCACATGTCTCTGTTGCAGTGTCTGCGCCACACGGCCCGCAATCAGCAATGTTGCAATATTGCATGCAGCCGGAGGGCGTCCGCGCACGAAGGGACTGTACAAGGAGTGCAAGGCCCCTCGGGTTCTTGGCTCATACATGGCAACTGGTGTGTGTGTTCATCGCTTTTGGTGCACCATAAGCCCAAGGCCTAGCCTCAATTACAGCGCGATGGCCACATCACGTACCCAGGATACAAGCAGTGTTCTGACTAACAGGGATGAAAGCCCCCTTGTCTCAATACAGAAGGCGGAAGGACATCTGCACCCCCGACCTTGGAAACGCATGCGGCAGGCACCCCCTAAGAGAGATACCATGGCAGACGAAGACGACTCCCACACTACACACGGCGCCAATGAAAGATCAACGTATCCACACCCCACACACAGAAGTCCTTGCCCGAGGTACTCCTGCATGGAATGGCCTTGACACTTACGTACAGGACAACCCATACGTACAAACTTTGCACACTCATACGACTCATTGCTCCGAGCTGTGGCATATCATCCACATAACAGCCGCAGGTCAGAAGAGTGCCGGTTCTACGAGTGCGAAAAACGCAATGTCAGAACATCCCGAGCACATGCACAACCCCTGTCACATGGAACTGTACCGTGACCGAATGCTGCATTTGTTGGGGGCACTGCCACTGGCAGTGTTCCGCATCAGTTACCGTCTGAGCTGCTGTCTTGCGTACGTCACCTGCGTCCAGCCCTGGTTCCACTGCCGATCATGCATATTCGAGTGGCCCATGGATGTCTGCCTATCCAACACAACGGTAGCTGAACTGGATTATGACATGTGTGTGCACCCCCTGTTGGACCACGACCAGGAGTGTAACCGTGATACCCGTTCATGGGATGCCTTGGAATTGGGCGTATGTGCTGGCAGTTGGGCATGTGAGATCGCACAATTCCTCGTGTGCAGTGACCACATCAAAGCGCTCCCCTATTGGGCTGTGTTGCGGATTGGTGAAACGGCGTGGATGGAGCACATCTGTCCGGACCAGCTAATGGATTGGCTCGCCCCTGTGTTCGTTGAAGTCGACAACGACGTACTCTTGGAACTGATTGCCCATGAAGCTGCGCTCGCTTTCATGGACGAGTAACTACGTTCCTGCAGCCACAAAAGATTGTAACCCATGGCACATGTCCCAACCCCCTTTTGCATCTTGGGGAAATGGACACATATCCCACCATGACAGTGGACATGTCTGCATTCGCCTGGACTCAGAATGCATGTGCGTGCAGGACTGCGGGTTGACACACACCTGTGCAAGGTGAGTGGACAGCGGCGCCTGGCAACGTTCCTCAACCTGACACACCGCTGGAGGGAGAGTACACACATGGCAATGTAGTACTACATGTGACCTTGTTGGACTCCTTCACCTGCTCACTGTCAGCAGAGCAGGCAGTCAGCGCTGTCCGGTGGTACAGGACTATGCAGATCCCATGGGCTGTGAGTGGTGTCCCCTGACACGGTGCAATGAGCATTCGCCAAACACCACATGACTCGTCCAGCAGGGCAAGGTGGGCTGAGACCGTCGGCATCCGTCATGGTTGGTGTTCATTTGTGCCTCCCCATGTCTTGCACCTCTACATGTTCCTTGGCTGCCTGTTAGTGTATGATGCATTGGTCTGCATGTTGTGGCCCTTGTCTTGCCTGTACTGACACGCACATGCTAATAAAGTCTACGCAGCTTCACTAGTGTACAACTGTGATGAGTGTTGATTTGCATGCCAAATCGTGTGCCCCAATGAGCATTGTATGTACACAGGGAGGGACTGACTGACGGATTTCACTTAGGGGTGAGTCCCTATTGCCAGCTCCACCTCTGTGAGCCAGACATTGTGTTCGGGCTAGTTGCTGGTCGACCTGTGCGCTTACGTGTCTTCAGCAATGTGAGTATGGTGTCCAACTTCTTGCCATGTGGACCAATGTGTTCCATCAAACCAGGCTTTGTCCACACAGTTGAGTGTGTGTAGGTATGCGAAGAGATGTTCTGTTGTCACATGTGATGTGGGACACTACTTTAGGCCTCCTACTGACTCTGACATATTTACACACAGCCCTATTTAATACATGGACGTGGGGCTGCGTTGGGGGGTTGCGAGATTGTTGTTCATGATCAATGAGGCCACAGCTAGTTCACACCTCCACAGTTATGTAATTGGCCATGTGTGTCACGGTCAAACATGCGCATTGATGTCATTTCCCAGGGTGTACCTTTTTGTGCAATCAATGTCCCTACAGTCATCCATACTGTCATACTTGATTGGACATAGACATGACACATCTGTGTGATTAGGAATGTTTTATTCACATCCTGTGGAGTGTTGGAGCTGGAGCAGTACATGGCCATGCACACCCCACATTACATGGTTGCCCAGTGGAGGGCCAAACAGAGTCCTTTAGGGGATGACAAGTTAATCGGTAGAGGAAGAGTTGAGTCCGCAGCCTGTTTGCTGTGTCATTGGTAACCAGAGCAGATATGGCAGTCCATGTCGGGGTCCAGGGGAATGTCGCAGGGTGTTCGGGGGACAGTGGAAGGTGTTGTACCAGGGCATGATGCAGAGGGCTGTACCAAGCAGAAACAGGCCATATGGCGGGGGATGAATGCTACAACCTCCTTTTTGACACAGAGTCATTACCGTCCGCATCTTCGTCCTCTGATACGTCTTCTGTGTTAGGTGTGCCAGGTGTGTGTGGTGGTGTTATGGCTGCATCACTGTGTGCCACAGACTCATCAGGGGGCGGAGGTGGTATGGCTGCATCACTGTGTGCCACTGACACATCAGGGGGCGGAGATGTGTGTGTTGAAGTTCCTGCAGCAGTCATCTGGGACAGGCTCTGTGGCAGCAATGGCAAGATGAGGATCTGCAGGGCATGGTAGATCCCAGCTACATCTCGCTGGTGTTCAGCCGTGGCAGCCATCCTTCCTGCCTGCATCCGTTCCATGTTCTCCATTGTCCTCCGCATCTGTGCCAACTCTGTGCTGTCGTCGCTGGAGCCTCTCTGCCTAGACAGTTCTTGTATCTGAGTAATGGATCCAGCGAGGTCAGCCAAGGATTGTTGTAGGGCATGGAGCGGACTGTGGGTGTCCGTAAGGGACTGTAAGTGGTCCCTGATGGGACTGAGACACCCACGTATGGCATCTAGTTTGGCTGCCATGAGGTCGAAACCCACCCGCACCTGTTCAGCCAGCCCCCTCTGGCAGTCTGACACACGGCGTTGGGATGCCATGTGTTCTTGGGTGAGGTGCTGGGAGCCAGCCGTGGTGGTGGGTGCTTCCTGCTGTGTGGTCTGTTGAGGGGGTGGTATCACCTCGATGCAGCTGGGCTGCCCTGCTCCTGGAGGTGGGGTGCGGAGGCTGTCCACGAGCAGTTGGAGGGTGTCGGAGCAGATGGCCAGGGGTTCCTCCTCCTCATCACTGAAGAGATGTCTGGTCTGCTCTGCAGGAGGTGTTGATTGTCCCTCTGCAATGTGAAGGGGAGATGCAGGTTAACAGTGTGTTCCATGTATGTGCATGCATTGTACATGTTTACATACTGACTGCATGTCAATGTACATTGTGACTGTTTTTGAGGAGCTGGGAATTTGATGGGGGACAGTGGACATTCCGACTACATGAAGGATATGAGGTTGTACTCGTACATTATCATCTGACAGTTTCCTGCTATGCCTGATGGGATTGGCCTTTTTCTACACACATGCGGCACCAGTTGTGTCCTCTGTTCTGTGGTGTTGGTGTGGCACTTTGTACCACATTGTCGTCAATGTTGATGTGCTGTGATTGCTATGTGTGTGTGCTGCATTGTGGGAGAGTCGCCCCTGCAGCTCTGATTTAGCGGACCATTGTCCCTTTGAGGCGGTGTGCCTTTGGCTTCTGTGCTTTTACGGTGCTGAGATGTTGGCGACTTGGGTCATTTGTGCTCTTGGACGGATTTGGTACTCTTGTGCATTGTTTGTCTGCAGATGTGTTGTTGACGTCAGGAGTTGTATGTGCACGTGGATGTGTCAGAGTGTGACCTGCTCCTTTGAGGATGTTATCCACACTGGGCCACCTCAGTGTTGTGTCGTGCACCATGTCATGTATTTTGACTGCAGCCATGCTATTGGTCATGCAGTGTCACTTGCATTGTCAGTGTGGCTCACAGAGCCGCTGCTTTGCTGGGTTCAGCACATGTGCATGGGTAGGTTGTGGGATTGGTGAGGGGGGGGGGTGCATTTGTGCACATGGTGGACGGGGGTCTACTTGGTGTTTCTATGTGTGCTGTAGTGTGCCAAGGCCATCAGGGACAGGTTCCACAGTCATTGTGGGTGTGCAGTGTGCTATTCTTGATTGTGCATGTGTGCCATTGTGCCCGTCTCCCCCGTCCCCCCAGTCCCTGGTGGTTACTCACCCTGTTGCTGTTGGGTCAGGTCATTTCGGGCAGTGTCTGGACCCCCAACTCCTTGCACCGTCTCCGCACTGATGACTGTGGCCACCATTTCCTCCAGCTCATCCAGCCCCTCCTGTGGCGCAGGACTCCCACCTCCAGTGGCCGTTGCTGCCTTCAGGTTGGCAGCGAGTTTCTGCTTGGTTTGGCTTTTGACGTCATGCCAGCGCCTCTTGACCTCCTCCATTGACCTCCTCGACACTCTGACTGCATTCACGTTGTTCACGATGGACTGCCATATTTCCGTTTGTGTTGCCGATGACACAGTGGAGGTGACGTACAGTTGTTGGTAGTGTTCGGTCACCTCCGTGACGATGATCCGGTTTTCCTGCGGACTGAACCCCGTCTTCCTCTTCCTCTTCTCTTTGCCCTTCTCCAGCCCCGGGGTTCCTGGCTGGTCGTCTGTGGGGCTTGTGGGGTTCGCGTTGTCCTCTGCACTGGGTCCGGGTGCGTCCATGTTGCTACGCAGTTGCATTTATTTGTCTTTTTTTTCTCCTCTGCTTTTATAGTGCATTCTCATGCATGGCGCGTGGGAATCGCATGCCTGTCGCTGGTTTTCGCTGATTTTTGTATCGCCATTGGGGTCATCGCACCTTTTTTCGCGTTAGGGTTTCGCATTTTTTCGGCGTCGCGTTGATTTTAACGCGGGCATTTGTCTCGTTATCGTGGGGCTATCGCATGGTGCCGCCGAGTTGTGAATGCTGCGTTAACACAGTGTTATTTTCCCGCGATGGACTGCAATGTAAGAAGTTGCGTTAAGCAATTTTGGCGATAGTTAACACGCGTTCTTGGGAATATCCCCCTTAGTTGCTTATGGTGAATCAAAACAGGCCTTAATTTGAGAGAGTGACTCTGTGACCATTCCCCAACTCGCTTTTCAACTGAAGTCCTGATGCCTGGCTGGACAGAAACCTGGTGCCTCTGAGCTGGCCCTGAGGGTGGTAGAAAAGACCAGGAGAGATTTTCCCAGTATCATACTTTTGGGACTTTTGGCTGTAACACAAATCAGTAGCAGAGAGGCCTGTCTAACCCTTAGAGCTGTGACTGGAGTACCACAGAAAAGCACCCAGATTTCAAGCACTGGATTTTGCAAGAATGTAAGAAAACTGACTCTGCCCCTGAGCACTCAGCCTCTGTGAGGCAGGATAGTTTGCTGGTAACGTTTCCATTTTTTTGGATGAAGAGCAATCATTTCTGGGTAATGGATATAGACTGAAAGAGAACTTTATATCTCCATTTTTCCTATGGGAATTTTGTTTTGATCAGCAGGTGTGTATTATGTGGGTGACTCTCATCCCCAATGTACTTTGCCAATTGATGGCCAGATTCACAAAGGTTGACTTACATTTTGTATAAGTATATGATTGTTTCCTATTCACAAATATATTTAACTTGTAGTATCTTTACGACTGCAGAGTCTCCACACATAAATTGATAGTGCTGTCTTATCTTTTAATGTGCGGATACTCCACAGTCGTAAAGATATTACTGGTAAAATACCTTTGTGAATAGCAAACAATCGTAAATTTACATAAAGATGTAGGTTTATCTTAGTGAATCAGGCCTGAGAGTGTGATCCGTATCCTTATGCTACACTCTCCCAAAAAAGAGGTGAATAATATAAATGTTTAGCTGGAAGTGAGTTCCAATTAATGGACTGAAATTAAATAATGCTGCGGCACAATGTTGAGGCCTTGGGGTTAGAGGAACACTGCATCTGAAGACACTCTAGACTGCATGTGCCAACATTCACGGGAGAAAGTCGCCTCCTGCCCTGCATCATCATAGGGAAGTTTTTACTAAATTATAGAGGTTATACTTATATTAAGAAGAGCCCCATCAGTGAGAAAACACAGTGGAAATGCACCAAATATTATTCAATGGCAGGTAACATAACCACCTTCCTAATATCACTAAAACAGAAGTCAGACATATTTTACCGGATTTAAGAGGCCAGTATGAGCTCGCAAGAGTCAACAGGAATGATACTTAAAATATTATGTCAAACGTTCTCGAGCAAGCAACAGGCCAAATCCCTGGCATACCAACCCTAAAATGATTAATAAGCCAGAAGAGGTAGAATAGCCAGAGAAAACCAGTAGCACCTAAAAACATGAAGATATAGACATCTCGTTACACAACAACCTCATTAACAATAAAGAATTGTTTTAGACCCTGTCACTAACAATCTACTAAACATAATGCAATGAACACATGGATGATGTATGGCAATTTTAAGTTTTTGCCACCCACCTAGTTAAATATGCACAATACATGGTCAATAAAAATGCTGCCCCACTTGTGTGGCTGGGCCTAGTGCCCGCAACAGGAGCAGATCAAACCAATGTCAATGGGAGTCCTTATCACGGGCACAAGCTCCAGCCACACAAGTAGGGCAGCATTTATATTGGGAAAAGTGGGGGAACACTATGTGGTAGTCATTTTGTAGACTGTAATGCTATTAAAATGTGCAATTTCCGGCAAATTTTGAGGTTTGTAGGGCATTGTGTGTAAGAAAACTTTGTGGGATCCACGCAGGGCACACCACCCTGGACTTCCCTGGGTGTCTAGTTTTCAGAAATGCCTGGGTTTGGAAGGCTTCCCTGGATTGCTGCCGAGCCTGGGCCCAAAAGCCGCAGCTATCCCTTTTGTTGATGTTGCCACATGACGTCTTGGACCCCTTCGTACCATTTTTATTGGGAGACATGTGGAAACGCTGGGCGGTAGTAAATTTGTGTGGCTCCCCGCAGATTCCAGTTACTTTGACTCCCAGAAATATGAAGGGAATGTGTGTTTTTAGCCTGTGTTTGAGGTTTGCACAGGCTTCTGGGTAGGAAAACCTTGTGGGATCCATGTGAGACACACCACCCTGCAGTCCCCATGTGTTTTTAAGTTTACAAAGATATCTGGGGTTAGTAGGTTTTCACTAGAGACAATGTACACCCCGATAGTGAAAGACAGACATAACGAATATTACTGCACAACTATCTACTACTCAAATACGCACATATACTGACTGGATTTGGCACGAGGGCGAGTGAAAAGTTAAAAATTTAAATTTTATTAACAAAAGAGCTGAATATGGCAAGAAGGAGGATCAGGAGACAACCAAAAACTGTTGTCATGCTTCAAATGCACACTGTAAAGTCTCTTACCTGTGTGGGATTATAGGTGTTGCATATCACACCAATATAAAGGTTTTGGCATTTGTGTAGATGAGTTCATTTCTTTAGGGAGTTTTTCCTTTGATTATAACTTAGGGGGATATTCTCAAGAACTTGCGATAATCACCGCCAAAATAGGCTAACGCAATTTTTCATATCGTCATCTATCGCGGGAAAATAACTCCGTGTTAACGTCGTATTCTCAACACAGCGGTAACATGCAATAGTTTCCCGATAACGCGTCAAATGTCCACGATAAAATTACCGGGACGGCGATAAAAATCTAAACCCTAACGTGAAAAAAGTTGCAATGGGCCCAACTGCGATAAAAAATTCAGTGATAAGCAGCGCCAGGCCTGCAAGTCCCACAAGTCAGGCGGGCAAAACCACTATAAAAGCTGCAACAAAAAACACAAACAAAACACAAACAACTGCGAAGCACCATGGAGGTATCCGGAGCAAGTACAGAGGACAACCAGAACCCCACAAGCCCCACGGAGGACCAGCCTGGGACCTCGGGGTCAGGGAAGGGCAAGGAGAAGAAGAAGAGGAACCCGCTTTTCAGTACGCAGGAAAACCAGATCCTCATTATGGAGGTGATAGAACACCACCACCAACTGTTCATCACCTCCACTGTGTCATTGGCAACTAAAAATACAATATGGCAGTCCATCTTGGCCAAGGTGAATGCAGTCGGAGTGAAGAGAAGGGAAGTGGACGACTGCAAGAAGCGCTGGACTGATGTGAAGCGCAAAACCAAGCTGCAACTCGCAGCCAACCTGAAAGCAGCAATGCAGACTGGAGGTGGGAGTCCAGCGACACACCAGGAGCTGGATGAGATGGAGGAAATGGTGACCCGAGTCATCATTGGGGAGACGGTGGCAGGAGTTGGGGGACCGGACACTGCACAACATGACCTGAGCCAACAGCAACAGGGTGAGTAATGACCAGGGACTGGGGACGGGGGAGATGGGCACAATGGCACACATGCACAATTAAGTATAGCACATCTGCGGACAAACCATGCCCAAGAGTCACAACTCCGACCAAGAGACCAATTTACCCAAGTCTGCAATATCTCAGCACTGTATAAGCACAGAAGTGAAAGGCAGACCGCCTGAAAGGGATAAGGGCCAGCCAAATCAGAGCTGAAGGGGCAACACACCCACAATGCAGCACACACACATAAGAATCAGAGCACCTCAACACTGACAACAATGTGGTACAAACTGCAACACTTTCACAACAGAACAGAGGACACAACTGCTGCCGCTTGTGTGTAGAAAATGGCCATTCGCATTTGGCATAGCAGGAAACCGTGAGATGATAATGTACAAGTACAACCTCACATCCCTGATGGTGAAGAAATGTCAACTGTCCCGCATCAAATAGGCATCTCCTCACAAACAGTCACAATGTACATAGTCATGCAGTCTGTTAGTAAACTTGTACAATGCGTGAACATACATGTGAACACAATGTCAATCTGCATCTCCCCTTCACATTGCAGAGGAGAATCAACACCTCCTGCAGAGCAGACCCAACAACTCAGCACTGATGATGAAGAGGACCCCCCCAACATCAACACCGATGCCCTCCAACAGCTCACGGACAGCTTTGGCACCCCACCTCCAGGAGCAGGGCAGCCCAGCTGCATCGAGGAGACCCCACCCCTGCACAGACCACACAGCAGGAAGCACCCACCACCACGGCTGTCTCCCAGGACCCCCACGACCAACACATGGCATTCCAACGCCGTGTGTTAGGGTGCCAGGAGAAGATGGCTGATCAGCTGCGGGTGGGGTTCGACCTCATGGCAGCCAAACTAGATGCCATACGTGGGTGTCTAAGTACCATCAGGGACCACTTACAGTCCCTAACGGACACCCACTGTCCGCTCCATGCTCTCCAACAATCCATGGCTGATATCACTGGAGTCATGACTCTGAGCCAAGAACAACTGTCTAGTCAGAGTGGCTCCAGCGATGTCAGCCGGGAGTTGGGACACATAAGGAGAATGATGGAGAGCTTGGAGCGGATGCAGGCGGAAAGAATGTTTGCCACGGCTGCACACCAGTGAGATGTAGCTGTGATCTCCCATGCCCTGCAGATCCTCGTCATGGCATTGCCGTCACAAGGCCTGGCGCGGATGAATGCTGCTGCTACTACTCCATCCACATCTCCGCCCCCTGAAGTGTCAGTGCCACACAGTACGGCAGACTAAACACCACCACCCACATGTGAGGCACCTGACACATCAGAGGACGAAGATGATGATGAATCTGGCTTTGTGGTAAGAATGAAGTGGTAGCATTCATCTCCGCCATAATGGCTTGTTTCAGCTTGGTTCTGCCCTCTGCATCATGCCCTGGAATAACACCTTCCACTGTCCCCCGATACACTCAGCGACACTCACCTTGGACCTCGACATGGACTGGCATATTTTGTTTGGATACCAATGACACAGCAATCACACTGCGGACTGAAGTCTTCCTCTTCCGATTAACTTGTCAATCCCTAAAGGACTCTGGCTGGCCCTCCACGGGGCAACAATGTAAAGTGGGGTTTGCATGGCCCTGTACTGCTCCAGCTTCAACACTCCACTGAATGCGAATAAAACATTCTAATTCACACAGATGTGTCATGGCTATGATCAATCAAGTATGAAAGTATGGATGAATGTAGGGACAGTGATTCCACAAAAGGTACTCCCTGGGTAATGCTATCAATGTGCATGTATGGCCGTGACCCAGATAGGCAGTGAGACACACATTGTCATTCAAATCAACACTCATCACAGTTGAATACAAGTGAAGGTGCGTAGACTTTATTATCATATGCGTGTCAGTACAGGCAAGATAAGTGCCACAACATGCAGACCAATGCTGCAGTATGTCAGAATGAGGAACGTTGCCAAGCGCCGCTGTCCACTCCGGGGGAGTGCCTCACCTTTCACAGGTGTGTGTTAACCCGAGTTGTTGTCCGCTCATGTATTCGGAGTCCAGGCGAATGCAGCCATGTCCACTGTTGTCGTGGGATATGTGACCAGATCTCCAAGATGCAACAAGGTGTTGGGACATGTGCAATGGGTCCCATTCTGTTGTGGCTGCAGGTACGTAGTTACTCGTCCATGAAAGCGATTGCAGCATCGTAGGCTATCATTTCCAACATGCGGTCGTTGTTGACTTCATCAAACAGGATGGCGAGGCAATCCATTAGCAGGTTCCGGACAGATGTGCTGCGTCCACCCCCTTTCTCCAATTAGCACTACAGCCCAATAGGGGAGCGGTTCAATGTGGTCACTGCACATGAGGAGTTGTGCAATCTCCCAGGTCCAGCTGCCAGCATGTATGCCAAGTATCAAGGCATCCCATAAACGAGTAGCACGGTGACACTCCTGGTCGTGGGCCAACAGGGGGCGCACACACATGTCAAAATCCAGTTCAGCTACCGTCCTGTTGGATAGGCAGACATCCATGGACCACTCGAATATGCACGATCGACAGTGCAACACAGGCTGAACGCAGGTGACGTTGGCAAGGCGGAAGCTTAGCCGGTAACTGATCCGCAGCACTGCCAATGGCAGTGCCCCCAGTAAATGCAGCATACGTGCACGGTACAGTTCCACGTGACAGGGGTTGTGCATGTGTCCGGGATGTTCTGCCATTGCGTTAGTGGCTCTGGTTGAAGCGGCACTGTTCTGACCTGCGCCAGTTCTGTGGATGAAACGCCACAGCTCGGATCAATGAGTTGTTTTAGTGTGCAACGGTTGTATGCCTAGGATGGTGTGGGAGTAAGTGTGAAGGCCATTCCATGCAAGATAACTTCGAGCAAGGACTTCTGTGTGTGGGGTGCGTATACGTTGGTCTTTCGTCGGGCTGTGCGAGGTGTGGGAGTCGTCATCAGCCGCTATAGTATCTGTCAGGGGGTGCCGGGCACATGCAATTCCGAGGTCGGAGGTGCAGATGTGCTTCCGCCTGATAGTTCAGACAAAGGAGCTTTCATCCCTAATGTCAGTTTGTCATCTGCTTGCAATCAGGAAATGTGATGTGGCTTGTTGGGGGTGGGGTGGGGTGGGATGTGTGCGACTTTGGGATTCATGTTTGACATGTCTTGCATGTGGCAAATGAGCGGCATCACTGTGTGTTACGTTGCCTCACAGCTGCTCCTCCCTCCCCCCCGAGCCTATTTACTTGTGTGCGCTGTGCCGTTGCATCACTTGCACTCCTACGGCACACCATTGTCATGCCTGTCTGCGCATGTCCACAAGCCTGACAACGACACTGTGATGTTGGCCGTTGAAGGTGGGCGGCCACGTGAGTGCAGGCCTATGGTAAGGATAGGGCAGACACAGATGTAGAGTTCATGCTTGGCTGAACTCGCGCTGCGATTAAGCTAGGTATTTGGCTCATGCTGCGGCAATACAGATACACACAACACTTGGCATGTATGAGCCAAGACCCCGAGTGGTCTTGCGCTCCTTCATTTCTCCGTTCGTGCGAGCCCGCCCTCCGGGTGCATGCTACATTGCAACATTGTCGATTGCGGGCCGGGTGGCACCGTGTCAGGGTCTAAATCCCTTTTGCTGTCTGAACCACACAGGAGCAGAATGACGCTAGGTCCCAATACCCTTCTCAGAACCAACCCTGCTAGGTCTTTTAGTATTCCATTGCAGGTAAGTTCTAAGGGGGAAAAGGGGTTGGGGACAGAGAAGAGACTGCTCCAATATTCTGCCTGTTCAGCTACGTCTTCTTCTTCTTACTGGACTGCAACATTAACATGTAAAAACCTTTATTTACTGTGCCTTTTAACTTACTGTTTTTTCTATGGTGTATAAATAACTTATCTTACCAGAATGTTTACTGAAGCTTACTTCTCTTCTACTTCTCATGTATTGTTTGCTAGGTTGTATGAGAAGTCTTCACTCAGATCTCTTTCCTTTTCGTTCTCAGGTACAATCTGCACTTGATCCTGCTATTCCTTAATGTAAGAAAGATAAGGTAAGTATTTATTTCTGTATTCCTAATTTATGTATTATTTGGGTTTCTCTTTCTTTCTATTAACTCACTGTTAAGAGACTGGAGTGGGCCTTGAACTGGGGTTTCTGTAGTAGGATGACTGGTTTTCTGTCTTTAATTAGTTTTTAAACAATGCTTCAGAACTTAGGTTAAATGTTAAAAGGAAGCGTTCCTTTTATTCAGGCCTTTGGTTTTAATGTTTGCTGGAAGCACAATTTATTCTGCCATACGTGAGGAGACGAAGGAAAATATATTCTGACTTGTTTCCTTTTTTCTCTTTAAATAGAAATTTACCTCTGACACGATAACCTTTTCTCACAGAATGTTTTATATTAGCTACAAGTTTAACACTAACCTGATTAGTGAGGAAATGTAGTTCCGACGAAGCTAACCCCGATTTTATCGCAACTACCCTAACTGACTTCCACGACGCTGGGAAAACAGGTGCTCTTCAAATTATTTCTTCAGTGAAGTGCACAGTGGAATGTTGAAGCACACTTCACCTGATGTCATGAAGCCTAAAAGACTAGACTGCTAACAGTGGTGTGCTGTCGCAGTATGTGCATGTTGGCAGCCATCTTGGAGTTCCATCGGTGCCAACAAGCACTCCAGCTTGAGGGATTATCTGACTTTTGGTAAGTTTGTAGGGGAAAATGGTAGCCAGCATACAGTTAGAAGGAGGAAACCTCCCGTGAGTCCTGACAGTACCCCCTCCCAACGGGGTTTCCTCCGGTCGTGGTTTGGCAGGGAATTTGGCATGAAAGGCTCTAATTAAACGGGGGCATGGACATTAGTACTCTTTTCCCAGGAACGTTCATCAGGTCCATAACCTTGCCAATCAATGAGGTAGAAAATTTCATTGCGGATGAGTTTTGAATCCAAAATTCGTTTAACTTCGTACTCCGCCTCACCATTAACCATCAGAGGATCAGGAGGGAAACCCTACGCAACCCCGGTTGAATTGGTTTAAGGAGAGAAACATGAAATACTGGATGAATTTTGGTAGAACCAGGAAGAGATAGTTGATAAGTGACTGGATTTATGACCTTCTCAATTGGATAAGGACCCATAAAACGAGGCTGAAATTTACGGGGACCTTTGAGTCTGAGATTTTTGTACTCAACCAGACTAAGTCTCCTACATGAAGCTCAGGTTCTTTTTTACGTTTTCGGTCAGCAAAGTGTTTGTAACGATCCTTCGCGATCGACAAATTCTGGGTTACTGAGTGATGAATTTTAGTTAACTGTCGGGCAATATCTTGAACAGCAGGAACATTAATATCATCAAAATTAGCATGAGAATTGGGATGTCTGCCTGAGTTTATAAAGAAAGGGAGTGGCCAGTGGATACATTTAGAGCATTATTGTGAGCATACTCCGCAGTCCATAAGTGGTCAGGCCAGTCACCCTCCTCATCTAACAAATAAAGTCTGAGGTGTTGTTCTAGGTCTTGGTTAATGCGTTCAGTCTGACCATCAGTTTCTGGGTGAAAACTGGTGGAATAACGATGGTCAATATTAAGGCCTTTGATGTAAGCCTTCCAAAATCGTGATAGGAACTGAGAGCCCCTGTCTGAAACTGAGGACCCTAGGAATCCCATGAAGGCGAATAACATGTTGATTGAAAAGTTGGGACAATTGTTTAGCAGTGGGTGTACCTTTGAAGGGTATATAATGTGCCATCTTACTAAAAGTGTCGACAACTCCAAGAATGGTATCATACCCATGGGAAGAAGGTAGATCAACAATCAAATCTAAGGAGACTGTGTGCCAAGGATATGGGGGGTTGGCATGGGTTGTAGGAGACCTTTAGGAGCTTGTCTGTCCGATTTTCCCCGTGCACAAATTTCACAGCCTAACACATATTGACGGACGTCTCGGCACATGTATGGCCACCAGAAACGACGTTTGAGTAATTCTTCGGTTTCACAACACCTTTGTGGCCAGCCAGAGGGTTGTCGTGACATTCCTGCATTGCCTTCAGCTGAAGCTCCTTGGTGGGTAAATACAGGGTGGTACCTAAATAGGGAGGCCATTGCGAATGAAACGTTGTGGATCTTCTGTGGCCCAGTTCTCCATTTCAAGGTCGGTCATCAAATTTCGAACGTGATGTTCAAAAGGTTCTAAGGAGATAGTTCCAATGAATTTTCCATCAGGTATGATTTGCTGGTTTTCAATGACTGAAGTTTGATTTTCTGTGTCGAGTCTAGAGAGGACATCAGCCTTTCCATTCTTGGATCCGGGACGAAAAGTGATAACAAAATCAAAGTCCGCGAAGTAAAGAGACCAACGCAGCTGACGTGGTGTGAGAGTTCGAGCAGATCGCAAAAATTTTAGGTTGCGGTGGTCCGTAAACACCGTTACAGTGTGTTTTGCCCCCATTAAGTAATGCCTCCAATCTTTGAAGGCATCTTTGATTGCCAAGAGTTCTTTTTCAGTAATCGTATAGTTGCATTCCGCAGGGTTGAGTTTGCGGGACCGATATGCCACCGGGTGTAACTGTCCCGTGTCCTTGTGCCTCTGAGAAAGTATTCCCCCGATGGCTAGGTCCGATGCGTCTGTCTCCAAATAAAAAGGCTCAGAGGGATCTGCATGAAGCAGCACCGGTGCTGTGGTGAAACTGTCCTTCATCAACTGAAAAGCTTCTTCTGCTTCTTCTGACCATTGGAACGGAACTCCTTTCTTCAGAAGACGAGTCAGCGGAAGTATCTTATTGGAGAATCCATTAATGAATCGTCTGTAAAAATTAGAGAATCCGATAAAGCTTTGAACCTCTTTGATACTGGTAGGAGATTTCCAGTCTGTTATCGCCTTCACTTTTTGCTCATCCATTCGAACTCCTGCAGGTGATAACACAAAACCTAGGAATTCTACTGTATCTGTGTTGAAGAGGCATTTCTCCAATTTAACGTATAGAGAGTTCTCTCGTAGACGTTGTAAAACTGCTCTGACCTGGTTGTGATGTTCTTCAACCGTGTTGGAATAAATCAGGATGTCATCTATGTATACTATAGCGCATCGGTCAATGAATTCACTTAAAACATCATTGATAAAGTACTGGAAGGCCGCTGGTGCGTTACAGAGACCATATGGCATCACAAGATACTCATAAAGGCCAAATTTGGTCCTGAACGCAGTCTTCCACTCGTCGCCTTCCCGGAGTCTAATCAAGTGGTACGCTCCTCGTAGGTCTAGGCGAGTGTATATCTTTGCTTCCTTCACTTGATCAATTAGTACCGAAATGAGAGGCAATGGATAACGATTCTTCACAGTTATCCTGTTAATCGCTCTAAAGTCAATACAAGTCCTGAGATCTCCCCTTTTTTTCGGCACGAAAAAAAGTGGGGAAGAGACAGGGGACTGCGACGGTCGGATAAATCCGTTCTCCAGATTCTTAGCTAGGTATTCCTTCAAATGGATGTTTTCCTTCTCCGTTAATGCGTAAACTCTGCTGCATGGTAGATTAGCCCCTGGTTCTAGATCAATTTTGCAGTCATAGGGCCTGTGGGGGGGTAACGTCTCTGCCTTTTTCTCATCAAAGACGTCTGCAAAGTCTTGGTATTCATCTGGTATCATGGTAGTTTGGATCGCACATACCGAACCTCCACCTTCACACAATTGGGTGGCAGCGCAGATTACAGAAGAATGTGTCTGGTCGTCGAAACAATTTTTGGTGCAGTAGTCTGAATTTAATTGAATAGTTCGGGCTCCCCAATCAATTAACGGGTTGTGTTCCGTTAGCCATGGTAGACCTAGAATCAGTTGAAATTGGGGGCGTCTATTAAATTAAATTGCAAGGTCTCTTGGTGTCCTTCGACAGTAGTCATGTGTACCAATTCAGTATGACTGGTTATGGGCCCTGAAGTTAAATCCGTACCATCCACCGCTCTGACCTTCTCACTTTTCTCCTTCTTGATAGCTTGTAAACCGATCAGGCTAGCGAATTTGTGGTCGGAGAAATTACCTGTTGCCCCAGAATCTACCATGACGATGATTCCTGTCAAAACCACATCTCTAAACCTTAAGGTCACAGTCATAACCAAATGGGGAGAGGAGACTTGTAGTGTGTTTGCCAATTGGTGATTTGTTGGAGTCGTTTTTCCATTCGCATCCACAGGTCCAACTCCCTTACCTGTGGTGCCTCTAGTTTTCCTTCTCCTTAGCAGGCAACTTTGGTCTTTTTAAGCAATTCTTGACAAAATGTCCACTTCTTCCACAATATAGGCACAGTTTGTTCAGCCTTCTCTTTTTTTTTTCTTCTTTAGAGAGTGGACCTCTGACTACACCGATTTGCATGGGTTCAATTCCCGAAGAACTCTCTACTGTCCGTGTGGATTCTGTTTTGACACGGTCAAAACGAGGAACACTTGGTCTAAGCTCCTTCCGCCGTTCTCCTTTCCGCTCACTTTGCCGATAATCGATCTCTAAGGTTAAATCCACTAAGGCAGAGATATCGGTGGGTCGATTAGGGATTTGAGATAGAGCGTCCTTCAATTCCTCTCGCAATCCTCTATAGAATACTGCTGCTCTTTTATCCTCGGGCCAGTTGGTCTCGACCACTAGTTTATTAAATTGGGCTAGGTAAGACACGAGTTCTCGGTTTCCTTGCTTTAATTCCAACAGTTCGTTGTCTGAAGCTTGAGATGCTGTTCTTCTATCAAAAATTCGGAGAAATTCCTTCTTGAAGTCATCTAAACTGTACAAAATTGGGTCATCCTTGGTTACTAGTGGCATGGACCATGAGGCGGCGTCCCCACTAAGGTAGGACAAGATAAACGCCACTCGGGATTGAGCATCGGGGAAGATCGTTGGACGGCACATAAAATGCAGAGAGCATTGGGTCAAAAAAATTGCGCTTTCTGCGGGTCTCCATTAAATCGCTCTGGAGGGGCAAGAGGAATTACTGGGGATAATGAGTGGATTACTTGTGTGGGGGCAAAGGATGAAGTGCTGATGTTAGGACTCTGGGTTTCAAAGGATGCGGTGCTTGGCCTAGATCCCAAAGCTGGTGTTCCCGTTTTAAAGGTTATTATCTCCTGTCTTAGTATTTTATTTTCCTCTCTGACTGCCTCCAAGTCCCTTTGTATATTACTCAAAATCTCGCCCAAATTTTTTAAATCAAGTCCTTCTGCCATTCTGCTCAGGTGCTTGTACCAACGTGGGCACTTCACTCTGTCAGGGTCTAAATCCCTTTTGCTGTCTGAACCACACAGGAGCAGAATGACGCTAGGTCCCAATACCCTTCTCAGAACCAACCCTGCTAGGTCTTTTTAGTATTCCATTGCAGGTAAGTTCTAAGGGGGAAAAGGGGTTGGGGACAGAGAAGAGACTGCTCCAATATTCTGCCTGTTCAGCTACGTCTTCTTCTTCTTACTGGACTGCAACATTAACATGTAAAAACCTTTATTTACTGTGCCTTTTAACTTACTGTTTTTCTATGGTGTATAAATAACTTATCTTACCAGAATGTTTACTGAAGCTTACTTCTCTTCTACTTCTCATGTATTGTTTGCTAGGTTGTATGAGAAGTCTTCACTCAGATCTCTTTCCTTTTCGTTCTCAGGTACAATCTGCACTTGATCCTGCTATTCCTTAATGTAAGAAAGATAAGGTAAGTATTTATTTCTGTATTCCTAATTTATGTATTATTTGGGTTTCTCTTTCTTTCTATTAACTCACTGTTAAGAGACTGGAGTGGGCCTTGAACTGGGGTTTCTGTAGTAGGATGACTGGTTTTCTGTCTTTAATTAGTTTTTTAAACAATGCTTCAGAACATAGGTTAAATGTTAAAAGGAAGCGTTCCTTTTATTCAGGCCTTTGGTTTTAATGTTTGCTGGAAGCACAATTTATTCTGCCATACGTGAGGAGAACATTACTGGAGTTCTTTAACACATGGCATGAGAAAGAAACATGCCGGGCTTTTGACCCTGACTTCACCTTTTAATTAATTCTCAGAAGAGTGAACAAGTTTCAGTCTAAGAAGACACTGCATGTTGAAAGGTCACACCTGCGTCTGACAGATTCTGGAACAGCTGAAAAAGACAGCTGTTTCAAAAAGCTTTTATTTAATCTTCTCAGCTAAGGAAAGCAATTACTGAAAAAAGTATTTCCAGTTTTCAAACGAAGGAAAATATATTCTGACTTGTTTCCTTTTTTCTCTTTAAATAGAAATTTACCTCTGACACGATAACCTTTTCTCACAGAATGTTTTATATTAGCTACAAGTTTAACACTAACCTGATTAGTGAGGAAATGTAGTTCCGACGAAGCTAACCTCGATTTTATCGCAACTACCCTAACTGACTTCCACGACGCTGGGAAAACAGGTGCTCTTCAAATTATTTCTTCAGTGAAGTGCACAGTGGAATGTTGAAGCACACTTCACCTGATGTCATGAAGCCTAAAAGACTAGACTGCTAACAGTGGTGTGCTGTCGCAGTATGTGCATGTTGGCAGCCCTCTTGGAGTTCCATCGGTGCCAACAAGCACTCCAGCTTGAGGGATTATCTGACTTTTGGTAAGTTTGTAGGGGAAAATGGTAGCCAGCATACAGTTAGAAGGAGGAAACCTCCCGTGAGTCCTGACACACCGACACTACAACAGAGACACACTCATTAGTTACTTCCTTGTCCAGTCCAGAACTGAACCACGCCTAGAGCCCCGGGCAAATTCTTCACACACCTACGCTGGACTGGCGTACGCCGGCCCAGCCCACTCTGCTTACGCTTACGGGGGGGGGGGGGACAAAGCTACGTGTCCAAGGTCTTGCCCACTGCCTGAGGTGACATGGTTGCGTCCGCTGTCCACAGCACAATGTAATGTGGTAGGGCCTGGGCCCATCATGCATACATAATGACCACACGGACACACTTAGGGGCATATTCTCAAGAACGTGTGATAACCACTGCAAGTTTAGCTTAACGCAACTTTGCATATCGCAGTCTATCGCAGGAAAACAACGCCGTGTTAACATAGTAATCCCAACCTGGCGGCACCATGCGATAGTCCCACGATAACGCGTCAAATGACCGCGTTAAAATTAACGCGACGCCGCAAAAATGCGAAACACGAACGCGAATAAAGTTGCGATGAGGCCAAACCCGATACAAAAATCAGCGATAACCAGCGACAGGCCTGCAATCCCCACGAGTCATGCGGGAAAATGCACTATAAAAGCTGAACAAGAAAAACACACCGTAAATAAAATAAACTGCGTAGCAACATGGATGCACCCGGAACGAATGCCCAGGTCAACGCGAACCCCACAAGCCCCACCGACCACCAGCAAGGAACATCGGGGTCTAGGAAGGCCAAGGAGAAGAGGAAGAGGAAGACGGGGTACAGTCCGCATGACAACCTGATCGTCGTCACGGAGGTGACAGAGCACTAACAACAACTGTCCGTCACCTCCACCGTGTCATTGGCAACACAGACGGAAAAATGGCATTCCATCGTGAATGCAGCCAGAGTGTCGTGGAGGCCAAGATGCGCTGGCACGATGTGAAAAGCCAAACCAAGCAGAAACCCGCTGCCAACAGGAAGGCAGCAACGGCGAATGGAGGTGGGAGTCCTGCGCCACAGGAGGAGCTGGAGCAAATGGTGGCCACAGTCATCAGTGTGGAGACGGTGCAAGGAGTCGGGAGTCCGGACACTGCTCGACATGACCTGATACAGCATCAACAGGGTGAGTAACGAACAGGGACTGTGGGGACGGGGGGAACGGGCACAATGGCACACATGCACAACGATGTGTAGCACACCGCATACCCACAATGACCCTGGATCATGTCCCTGATCCCCGTGGCACACAGCAGCACACATACAAACATCAAGTAGGCCCCCGTCCACCATGTGCCCAAAGGGGTCCCACCCCACATATCACCAGTTCCACAACACACACATGCACCCGTGCGAAACACAGCAAAGATGCGTATGTGAGAGCCACACTGACAATGCAAGTGACACCACATGACGAGCAGCATGGCTGGAGAACAATCACCATGACATTGTGCACGCCTCGAGACTGAGGTGGCTGAGTGTGGACCACATCCGGAAAGGAGCAGGTCACATTCTGACACATCCACGTGCACAAACAACCACTGACGTCAACAATACATCTGCAGACAAAACAATGCACAAGAGTACAAAAACCGACCAAGAGCACAAATGACCCAAGTCGCCAACATCACAGCACCTTAAAAGCACAAAAGTCAAAGGCACACCGCCTCCAAGGGATAAGGGGCAGCAAAATCACAGCTGCAGGTGCGACTCTCACACAATGCAGCACACACACATAGCAATGACAGCACATCCACATGAACGACAATGTGGTACACAGTGCAACACTTACACTGCAGAACAGAGGACACAACTGGGTCCGCCTGTGCGTCGAAAATGGCCAATCACATCTGACATAGCAGGAAACTGTGAGATGCAAATGTACGTGTACAACCTCACCTACGTCATGTAGTCCAAATGTCCACTGTCCCGCATCAAATAGTACGCCCCTCCCGAACAGTCACAATGTACATTGTCATGCAGTTTGTATGTAAACTTGAACAATGCGTCAACATACATGCCAACACAATGTCAACAAGCATCTCCCCTTCACATTGCAGAGGGACAAACAACACCTCCAGCAGAGCAGACCAGACAACTCTACAGTGATGCTGAAGAGGACCTCCACACTTCCGACACCGACGCCCTACAACAGTCCATGGACATCTTAGGCAATCGACCTCCAGGAGCAGGGCAGCACCGCTGCATCGAGGATACCCCACCCCTGCACAGACAACACAGCTGGACGCACCCACCACCCTGGCTGGCTCCCAGCAGCCCACCCAAGCACACATCGCATTCCAAGACCAAGTGTCAGACTGCCAGAAGGGGGTGGCCGAACATGTGCGGGTGGGGTACTACCTCATGGAAGCTGAACTAGATCACATACGTGGGTGTCTAAGTCCCATCAGGGACCACCTACACTCCCCAACGGAGACCCACACTGCGACAGAGACACATGCCTTTGCACATTTCCAGTACTGAACCACACCCAGAGCCACGGGATAATCATCCACACCCCCACGCTGGACTGGCGTACGCCGGCCCAGTTCACTCATCTTACGTATTGAGTGAGGGACGACAAAGCTACATGTGCAATGTCTCACCCGCTGCCTGCGGTGACATGGCTGCGTCCTCTGTACACGGCACAATGTAATGTTGTAGGGCCCGGGGCCCTAATGCATACATTATGAGCACACGGACACACTCAGATAGTTCGTTGAACTGGCTACGGGCACGTGCGCCCGACACCTTTATTGGCATGGTCACATGTACAGTGACGCATGTGCTGGATGTGTGTGGGGTGAGTGTAAGCCGGCCCTCATGGAGTTGTTGGTGCTGGCAACAACTCGAACAGTGATTACAATTAAAGCGGAAACAGAAAACACCAGCATAACAGAAACAACTGGGAAGCATCATGGTGGTAGCCGGAGAAAGTACAGTGTTCACCCAACATGCAAGCAGAATGGTCCATGATTTGTGGTGCACTGAGTTAGTGGCACCTGAAGAGCTGAGCAGGGTATCAAGCTGATGATGGCACCCACGACAGGTGTGAGCAAGTCTGGCAGTAAGACACTTCCGACTCTGGCACCTGTTGTTTGGAGTTGGTCCTGGGGGTGGTGGCGTGTGCATCCTGCGGTGATGCTACGTCCGGGCAGGTCAGGACTCGATTTGATGTGTGAGCCCAGGTGGACCGCAGTTGAGGCCGGACGCAGCGGACAGCGCAGGGCCACAGACACATGGCCTTGATGACCCCCAGTCCATCAACCCAGAGGCCATCCAATATGCTATCAGACAGGGGCCATGACTTGAGCTGCACAGAGTTAGTGGCCCCAGATGCACTGCGGCCGCCACAGGCACACCGCCACTGGACGGTGACTTGCGGTGCAGTGAGATAGGGCCAAGCGAGGTGAGCGGGTCCTCGTCGATGTCGAAGGTGAATGTAGCGGAGGTTTGCGGGGGACAGTGGAAGGTGTCCTCCAGGGCATGATGCAGAGAGCAGAAGCCTGGCGGAAGCGGCAAATGGAGGAGTGGAATGCTACAGCCTCGTTTTTGCCACAAGGTCAGTATCACCGACATGATGATGAAGACAACCCCCAGTCCGTAGACTCAGTTGCCACCAAAGTTCAACCAGAAAGTGTCCGTGGATGTCGGGGAACAGACTTAGTGGCACCGGAGCCTAAAGGGGATGCAGTCTGCGATGAGGCCAGTACAATGATATCAAGTCTGCCATAAATGAATCATGACTGAATTCCCAATGTGTGGCCTACTCGACCGCAGTGTAGGCCCGAGGCAGCGGTCAGCAGGGGCCCACAGCCACGTGTCGTTGGCCCGCGATGCACTGAGTTAGTGACACCAGAGCAGTTGTCGGCAGTGTTCGATCACCTCCGTAACGATGATCCTTTTCTCCTCCGGACTGAACCGCGTCTTCCTCTTACTCGTCTCCTTGCGTACAATGATATGAACTCCGCCATGCAGAAATCAAGACTCAGTTCCACATGTGTGACCTACTCGACTGCAGTGTAGGCCGAAGGCAGTAGTCAGCAAGGGACCACAGACAGTAGTAGTTCGAATGCTATGCACAGTGTTGGTGGCACCACATCGAATGGGAGTACAGTGATATAAACTCAGCCATGAAGTGTGTACTCTGCCATTGCATTATCAAGACTCAGTTCCAAATGTGTGACCTACTTGACCGTACTGTAGTCCGGAGGCAGCGGTGGAGTACTTCAACGAGAAAGGAGTAAAGCGGGCCTGTGTCGCGGAGCCCGTGATGGTCTGAGGAGGCTGCCAAGGTCGCGGGCTTCGGGTTTGGAGCTTGCGCCGGCACGTGGTGGGCCCTCTTTGACACACGCCGGTGTCGGCAGGTGAGCAGTGAGGCCTGACTGCGCAGGGGCGGGCATGACGGGTTCGGGGACCAGCGGCCCGGGGTGCAGCAGGCGCACAGGATTTCAGGCGACACCGCTCACGGCGACGGCGTCTGCCTCGTGGCGAGGTGGGAGGCGCCGCCCTGGCAGACACGTTGGGCATTCCGGAAGAGATGTCTGAGGGCGGGTGAATGAATGCGTATAGGTGGAGGAGACACATATCGGTTTTCGAGTAATGCAAATTTGGAATTCAGGGTGTTTTTCTTATCTAATTTTTTGTACTGTATTTGGGGAGAGCACCATGATTTTTGTTTATTAATGGGGGAGGCTATGTAAGTGTTTATCAGTAGTTTTTGGTTTTTTGAAGATTTTTGACACACACGGGGTGTATTACACGTCAGATGGATTGTGGTTATTGTAGTTGAGTTGTAGGAGAATCCGGGAGGGTGGAGCACATGATCAGGTGACACGGATTGTTTACGGCTGGGGAAGGTTACGTGTGGTTTTATAAACCGTTACGCGGGGTGATTCAAATTTGACTATGTTTGAGCATAGAGAAGGAAAGCACGCTGTTTGCAATGTGGCAGGATTACCGCAGGTGGGAACCGGGGACTGAAACGTTTTAGATAGCAGATGTTGTTAGCTGTAAATCGGGGAAGATCCTTATAGGTGGCATCAATGGTTTATATTAAGTTCTATCAGCGGAATTATTGCAAGTTGCACATGATAGTTATGCTAGCACTTAAGGTTATGGAGCACTGCTTAGTGGGTTGTGGTTGGTAACTAATGGAGGACAGGGGGTGATTGGCACTGTAGAAGATAGCATTAAATTAAGTTCCAGTAACACTGAATTTTTCGTTTAAGGGGTAGGGGTTGAAGAAGGACAGTTGATTAATTTACTGTTTCTGTACAAGAACCATTTCGTTTGGCTGACAAATATTTATTAATTATTGTAGCTACCCCTGGCGATGGTCAAAGATGACCGAAATGCATTGGGTGAATTCAAATGTAAATGGAGGATTCGAGTTTCTTAACATGCCTGCGATTAGGCCCGGATGGGCAATTCCTGAGCAAATAAAAGGCATGAAATTATGGAACCTCGTACCTTTGATGTGATGGACAAACATTGAAAAATGAGTAAATAAACAGTTTGAACTTTTATGAATACTTCTGAGTACGTGTATAATGTGGATCACAAATGTGCATAAGGCTGTGCAACTCCTAGATGACTTGCACATCGCGCGTCATACCTTTTCTAAGAATTTACATTTGTGCACCTGGGACGGGGCACATAAGAGTGCATGCACGCCAAATTTGAGGAATAATAAAGGGTAAAGTGAACTACAAAACAAACATGGGTGTGCTTCAGGATACTTTCAGATCATTCCGGCGTCGGCCTCGTGGCGGGGTGGGAGGCGCTGCCCTGGCAGACACGTTGGGCATTCCGGAAGAGAACCACGCCCAGAGCTACGTGTTTTTTATTCACACCCCTACGCTGGCCTGGCGTACGCCGAGCCAGCCCACTCCGCACACGCTTACAGGGGGGACATCACAAGCTACATTTCCGCGATCTTCCCCACTGGCTGGGGTGACATCGTTGCGTCCACTGTCCACTACACTCCAAACACCAGCAGTGCATGTAGACATGGATATGTCTGTGGTCTGCATACTGCAGTCTGTCCCGCACATCTCCACCACACTTGGCATTGTGTACATTCTCATTCATGGGTCACTTGCCTCCTTCGCACATGCCTGGTTCCCACCTCTCCCCACATTCCTCTATTGTGTGGCTGAGGTGCCACACCGTTGATGGCTCATGTACATGGCTAACCAAGGTTGCCACAGTAAGTTGTGCTGTCGTGTCTGGTGGGCGGGCATGTTGTTTGGCATGTTGTATGTGATTTTCTGACGTGTGCAGTGCCAGAGTTGTGAGTTGCATGATTGTGGAGTTGAGGTGTGTGGGGTGTTCATTTGGTACTTGCCAATGAGCAGTGCATTCCCATAGGTGCCATCATGGAAGCGCTGGTTGATGTTGGACTGTCGGAAGGTGAAGGGATCATGCACACTGCCTGGGTAGTTGGCTATGACATTGGTGAAGAGTCCCCTGTGGTCCACTATTGCCTGCACGTTGATGGAATGCGTGTGCTTTCTGTTGCGGTAATTTTGTGCAGTGTCGGCAGGGGGCACAAGTAGGACATGTGTGCAGTCGATTGCCCCAACACGTGCGGGAATCCAGCTATGGCGTATAGTCCTTGCTTGGTCTCCAGACGCGTTGGCCATCCCGGAAGTGAACCACGCCCAGAGCCCCGGCCTATTTATTCACACTCCTACGCTGGACCGGCGTACGCCGGACCAGCCCACTCCGCTTACGCTTACAGGGGGGGGGACACAGCTACATGACCGAGGTCTTCCCCACTGCCTGAGGTAACATAGTTGCGTCCACTGTCCACAACACTACAAACACCAGCAGTATATGTCCACATGGACATGTCTGTGCTCTGCATACTGAAGTCTGTCCAGCACATCGCCGCCACACTTGGCATTGTGTACATTCTTTTTCATGGGTGACTTGCCTCCTTCACACATACTTAGTTCCCACCTCTCCCCACATTCTGCAATTGTGTGGCTGAGGGGCCATGACGTTTTCGGAAGGTCAGCTGTCTTGTTCTGCGCTGCCTAGGTGGTAGTCCGGGGGGGTGGGGGTGGGGGGTCCTGGGGGTGGTAGCGGTGGGTGTTGTGGACCTCTTGGGTCTCCGAGCTGCATGATCAGTAGCTCCATGACATGTGTTGGTCTTCAGATGTGACTCCCTTTCATACTGCAGGTTGCCGTCCTTCTTAACACCAGTAGAAGGCAGGTGTTAAATCCCTGCTGCTAACGCACCTTATCGCCTGTTTTTGGATCGCATCGCAGATCTGGCTGGTCGTTGAGAATATCGCGAAGTGGTGTTTTCGTGTGTTTTTGCACATATCATTAGAGTTAGTTGTCGCTCTCATCCGTGGCGATGTTTTTTGCGGCAGCTATCGCTGGAAAACTGGCTATATCGGCAGTTTGCACCAGCTTGAGAATAGGGCGATAAATCTATCGCCACTTTTGCGGCACTAAAGTGCCGATAAGTCCTTGAGAATATGCCCCTTAGTCTATAATGTCTCTGATTTGCTTCATATATTATTTACTTCTCCACACTTATCATGCCAATAGTCACAATGCTCACTGTGGCTTCCAAGATGTTTTATGAGCACAACATCCACCATATTCAACAAGAAGAAAGCACTTGCTAAGTAAATCATTTTTTGTAGCTTGATTTCTTTGAAATACTTATGTGCATTTATTATTTCACAATCATGTAACTTCCAATTGTTTACACTGTCAATCTGGCTTTCAACCAATCTACAGAATAATCATGTTCTGAATGAACTGCGTTTTTTTCGTTACAACTGTACCATGCCTTTCTCATTTTTTAAACCCTTGTTGCTGTCCACAAATACAAAAACTTGTTGCTGTCTCTGAGATTTAGCTTTGGTGCAGTTTATGCTCTTGTTACGAGCGCTGTGCGTAGAAGATGGCTTACCGTGATTCAGACGGCTTAAATAAGACGACTGTTGTCCGACCGCTGCCAGGATCGAGGTTCAGCGCTAATCATGAGTGCTGGACCGCATGAAGGATAGCATTAAATAGATTCGCTGGTTCCAAGATGGCGGCTGCGACGTTGCTAAGGATGCGGCCGCGTGACTACAGAGCAACTAGAACACAAACGCTACAGTTAGTGGGGGCACTAGTATCGGTATGCACTTATCACGATCTATAGCAGGACGACAGTACTTGGTGACACATCAAGCACAGGCAAAAACAAGGTTCCTGCAAGTATCTACACACATGTACACACAATGGTGGTTTTTGTACAGACAATATAACACAGGGGCTACAGAAGGTGTCATCTTGTCTTGGGATGCCACCACACATCTATCAGCCTGCACACCAATAACGTGCGAGTCATCAAAGAAGACAAGATGCCTGAGGGTTAGGACTGATACATGCCTGAAGGTTAGGACTGATACTGGGTGATCATGACAAGAGTTCACGAAAATGAAAACATAGAACTCACTGTTAATAAGATAAGGAAAAGTTATATACCTGTATGTATAGTTCTGCATCGTAGGTATCTTCATTGAAGTCATAAACCTTGAATAATTCCATGCTGCCTGTGCGGACCCCGGAACATCTAATTCCATATATGTAGAATGCCCCGGAAAAAGATCTGTATAGTGTTCATCAGTGAAAGACATTTTCCATTGATTTGTAGTGTAGACTGTCAGCGTTGTATTTTCCTGGAGCATGCTGGCAGAGACTGCATGGGCAGGAACTGCAAAGCTTACACCACTTTTCATAGGAAAAGGGACTATGTCAGAAAGCCTAGAATGCAAAGGAAAAAAACAGCCTGATAGGCTAACACTAGAAAGTACAAAATGTGACCTGTACCTTTAAGAATCCCAGTGGGACCCCATCCCACAATGCCCTGCAGTGGCAGTTTGCCTGTGAGAGTCGGTTCTTTTTTACAGGAAGAACAGGATAATAATACAACCTGAAACCCGGGGAGGAGGGATGGTGTTTATGACTTCAATGAAGATACCTACGATGCAGACCTATACCTACAGGTATGTAACATTTCCTTCAGCATTGTAGGATCTTCATTGATGGTCATAAACCTTGAGTAGATTAGCGAGCTAATCAAACTCCGTAAAGCAGCTGTAAGGTGTATATATATATATATATATATATATATATATATATATATATATATATATATATATATATATATATATAGAAGAAGAAGCCGTCACAAGACAGGCGTGCCCCCTGCGACCCACGGAGAACTGCGAAGTGAATTACTAACCGGAAGGGAAGAAGTGACTGCCGCGGGAACCGGAGGGCTCCTGGCGACGACGCTTGTAATCCCCGGTAAGCATTACGCCGTGGTGGGAAGCGGGAGTCAGTAACCAGCTGTTGGCTCCTGAAGACGAGAGGGACAGATACAGCAGCGAGGATAAGTGGGGGCGAATCGGCGACTAATCCAATATGAGTGAGGATGAATGTGTATTACGGGAACAAGAGGCATTGAAACTGTTCGTGGATTCCGCCTCTCATGGGACATTTAATGATGGAGGAAGTACCTCCTTGCAGGCAACTAACAGTGATGTGGGCAGAACTTTACAAACATTGGAGAAACTAAAGAAAAGGAAAATCTCGCGTTGGTGGGAAATAGCTTCCCTTAAACAATATATACAAGTAGGTCGAGTACCCCGAGGATTAAGAG
Source organism: Calotriton arnoldi (assembly GCA_963921515.1). Taxonomy (NCBI): domain Eukaryota; kingdom Metazoa; phylum Chordata; class Amphibia; order Caudata; family Salamandridae; genus Calotriton; species Calotriton arnoldi. The sequence continues at coordinate 3,643,714 of CAWUFW010000098.1, read as the reverse complement.
TAATGATCACCCCCACGTACGAAAATCCGCACCCAGGACTATTAAAAGAGTGGGCGGAAAACAATGCAGAGAGCTCAGCCAATATGATTAAAATCTTAATAAAATATGCGGAAATTGAGAGGGCTAAAGTGATGAATGAATTGAAAGAAGTATTATCTGCATTAGAGGGGAAACGGATCAGACAAGAATCAACAAATTTAAAGGTGACATGAAGAACCGTTTGGAGAAATATGAGAAGAGAATAAAAGATAGAAAGGCAACGAAGTTTCTAAGAGACAGACTGGATTATGATAATGGGCAGATTTACACCTTTGCCAGGAGGTTCGATAATACTAGACGACAGAAAGTACAAAGTGGCCATTTGAACAGAGAAGTGAGCTCACAGAGCGAAATGAGCTCAGATACTGGATCGGAGGTTGAACAAGAAGAAAATGCAAGAAGAAGGACAGGGACAATGAAACTTACAGTGTCAGATGAATTAAGTTTTTACAGATGGACCAGAGGACAGATCACCGCCCAATGAGAGGGAGAGGAAGACCAAGAGGAAGAGGAACCAAAGGAGAAAAACCAGGGATATCAATGCGATCAAATACAAAGAAGTAGAGCAAGGGAGAATGAAGAATAATACCATAATTAATTTAAGCTCAACAATATTAACAGAAAATGACAAGGAAACCCTGGAACTTGGTTTATCATTTTGCCAACAATCTGATTTCAACTATGCCAATAGCAGAATGGATCTATATCGCTTTATTAGAAAGTTGAAACTGACAAAAGTGCATAAAATAAGAACGAAGGAGAACAATCACATTGAGATAAACATACAGCCGCCCCAAATACCGGAAAATCTACTGGCCTCGGATCTCACAATTGTAGAGGATATTTGGGAACTAGAAAATGATGAAAACATTGGCACTTCATTGACCCTGGATCAGGCTAATTACATTACCGAATATCGTCTTATTGGATGAAGATCATACCCCATATCGCCCACGTTCCAGATTTGTCCCCCAAACGACTAGAGACAACGTGGACATATTCTCAGATAATGTCACTAAAGATTCGAGAGATCTCTATTTAAAAGGAGAAAAATCTGAAAAATATTGAAAAGCACAGGAACAAAAGATTTTTCAAACAGTGAACAAATTAAAAAAGGCTCAGGTACTATCATAAAACCCTCCGACAAAGGAGGGAATGTAGTACTCTGGGGGAAGGACTTGTATGAAAAGGAGGCCCTACTTCAGTTGAATAATATAGAGTGCTATAGACTAATTTCAATGGAAGAATATGAAGGAGTGCAAGAGAAATTCAATGAACGGTTAAGCTACTGGAAGGAACAAGAACTCCTGACATGGGACGAATATCAATTTTTAAAGCAGAAACATCCAGTCATCCCGGTATTTTATATGATCCCAAAGATTCATAAAAATGTGATTAATCCTCCCGGGAGACCAATAATATCTGCCAAACAGAGTATGTTTGAAAATGTCTCTAAATACATGGACTTTTACTTGAACCCACTAGTAACAACTTTGCCATCATTTTTGAGAGATTCAACTGATTTTTAAAAAGATCTATGATATAAAGTGGGAGGAGGATATGGTGCTCGTGACATTAGACATATTTACCCTATATACAAGTATTAGGCACAAGGATAGACTTAAAGCCACGGAGCACTTTCTCAAGACGAAACCTATGAGATTTGCCAACCACAATGGGATGATTCTCGAAATGATGCACTGGTGCCTAACCAGGAATATTTTTCTGTTCGGGAAAGAACTGTTCCAGCAGGAACAAGGAACGGCCATGGGCACCTGCTTCGCCCCCAGTTATGCTAATCTACATTTGGGCTTGATGGGGGGTAAATGGAGAGACACTGCAGTGGTCACACATGGCTTACCAGCTCACGAGAGCAAGACCTGCGCTCTGCACGTTCTCTTGAAAGGAAGGAACAACGATGTCAAATACAGTAGCACTTTATTAAGCAATTCAAACCCACAGGAAACAGTTCAACGTAAATGTGTGTTCATCAACACATGATCAGGTCAAAGCATAAAACAATTCAATTTAAATGTTGCCCAACAACATTTGAGCAGGATGAAAAAATAAATGCATCGACAATGTTCAAACTCAGTTGTTCAAAGAAGCAAATATATGACCAAAATATTATGCTATAAGCAGCTGCCCAAGGAGCAACCCTAACTCTAAAGAGGATGGGTAGGCTAGTGCCTAGAAGGCTAATCTTTTCTTAAGAAAGCAACACCATTCAAGACTACGTAGTTTAAACTAAGTTAGATGCAATGGCTTGGGTTAGAATGAACTAAATTAGATGGGCTGTCAAAGCCAAAAGGCTAAATTATTAAAGAGGCTGAATAAACTAATGATGAAATAATCAGATAGGCTGACAAAACCAATAGTGAAATAATCAGATAGGCTGACAATGCCAAGAGGCTATGCCATTAGATAGGGTGTTAAAGCCAAAAGGCTAAATTATTAAGAAAAGAATATTACCACCTTGAAAGTTTGAAGCTCTAGCCCAGTAGTACGGACGATCGATCGCACGGGAACCCCCCAAGTGCAGTCTGCAATGGAGAGTTCAAGCTTATAGTGTGGGCGAGGCTTTTTTATATAGTTGAATGCAGAACTTTATCGTTAAAATGCAGAACCTACGTCTACGTGTGCACGAGGCTTGACACGAGATGTGACGCAGGCCACTCGGCCACCTGGTTTACTGGAAACTTTTATATGAGAAGTGGTATCAGGATAAAACAGAACTGGTGGCAGTAGGTCAGAGTTCTCTGACCGCAAAAAGTAAACAAAGGATAACTTTTACCGTGAAAAATGCTTTAGAATTAATATTAAATATATTAATTCTTGGTCAAGTTCCTGCCTTGGGTTCCAGTTTAGCAAGTGCGGAAAGTCCCATAGCTAAGAATATCACAAATCTTGCATGTGACACTGCCAGATGTTCCATCAAGTTGTCAAGTGGGTGGGGGCCACCCTTGCTCTTGTAACTGTGGAAAGTTACAAGACAGGCTAATGTTGTATCTGGGTGGATGGGACAGATTTCTGCTAGCAGATCAGTGAGGCCTACGAGGTCTGTTTCATTATTATTATGAAAATGAGAGCAAGAGTCACTTCCATTTGGGCCTACACTTTTGTATCTAAGAAGGTATGCTTGGGCCTATGTAAAATATGGTCTATCTAGGGAGCTGGGCTTGGGCCTATATGGGATGTGCTACCAGGGCAAGGGAAAGTGGACAAATTAAGACATTCTATCTGAGCCTGCCTGGTAGGGCCTATCTAGGAGTATCATGTTTGGTGGGTAGTGCCAAACCAGTAATGGGTTTCTTGTTAAATGGTAATACGGGACTTTCGGGACCCTCCAACATCTCCCTCCTCTTGTTCATTCTTTTGAACAAAATTCTTGCACTTAGTGTAGTCCTATTGTTGTTACTTCTACAACTTCTATAAGTGCTAAGTTACTCACATTCCCTGTTCTATCCTTGCTCTCCCTTAGCTAATTCTGCTATTCTCGGGAGGTGCAACTGCGGACATGGTGTTCTGACTTGAAGAGCATTTTGTACATTAGGACACAGCCCAAGTATTTGGAGACAGGTATGACATTGTAACACATGCTGTTTTCTGTGTCTGTAGGCCGGTGTGTAACATCCTGCCCTGTCAACTGTCCCTTCTTTATCAATGGCTATTTATTCACTTTGGTACAATATCTCTGTGTCATTTAAGCAGTATCTCAGGTATAATACTGTGATCACAACACACTTTTAAGGAGCGTAGTCATTATAATGGCAGGAATGGGGGTCAATGCTGCTAGCAGCACCCATGATCATTTTCTCTAATTGTTCTGAAAGTCTTGAGGCATTGTTCCAATCGTTGGTACGTGTGGCTAGTGTGACTAGTTGGAAGAATGTCTTATCTTCTGCTGTACTTTTACTTTTTTCAAAAAGTCTGCTGAAGAATAAGGTAGAGCCTCAGAGATGATACCTGTAAACAGAAAAAGTAACCGTTGGTGCCTGTCTTCAAGTAATTTGAGAGGTTACTAGCACTTCTATTACTTAGGCACATTCGATATGAGGAAAACAAAGTGATGAAAAAGGTAAAGATGTCTCGTTGTCACAGGTTGTAGACTGAGGGGTTGGGGCATACATTTTTCCAGACGTCTTTAGTTGATGTATCGTTGGTATCCGCTTACACACTCTTCCTTTTTCTTTAGCACATGCAACCCTTCAGGATGAGCTTGGGATACCATTCCCACTTGGTTGTTTCCGTGGAACACATGTATTTTCTGTGTGGCTCCTGGCCCCTGCACAACCCCTCAATCACATGTGAGATGAACGCCGGTCCATTGTCAGAACCCAAAAACATAGGTACTTTAAAGCGCGGTATGAACTCTTTCAGGAGCCATTTGGCAATAATTTGTGTATTGCCGTTCTTGGATTGGCATACCTCAGTCCAATTGCTGATCATGCACACAATAACCAACACGTACTTGTAGTTTGAGTAGGGGTCATGTTGATGAAGTCCATTTAATGTGGGGAAATGAAGTGGCCTGGGGCAGCGGAAATACAGCATTAGGAAAACAGGCTGATCTTCCCATCACGTCCTACAAGTGATGAACCATGAAAAAGACGGGCCATGGGACCAAGCATTATCGTTGGTATACATATTTTTCCATTTGGGCCTAACCGTATTCCTTTTCTTTTTGCATACATCCTCCCCTGTTCCCTTCTTCCTTTTCTCCCACCCAGGCCTTTCAATAATATACTTAGGGTCACAGTACATATCATCATCCTTTATCTTTATATCACGATATCATGTGTAGTAGAAGCAATCTGAACCATTGTATACTCACAACCAATTAATGCTATTCCTTTTTATACATCTGCATCAATAAATTATTTACCAATTGATACATAGTCCTTGGAGGAGGTGTGTGCAGCACATTCTACAATTGAAACTTTGATAGCAACATGTCTAGCAATAGGTGAGCTATCAATGGTGCACGCTGCATTTGTTGGCCAGCTGAGGTAAGGAGGGAACTCCAAATGAAGGAAAGAACCTAAAAATTATATTGCAATCACTGTACAAGACTTTAAAAAGAAATTCATTATCTCCAGAAGCAAAAGAAGACTTAAAACATTGCACTATAGCTTGTCCCAACAGCAAACACAGATGAAAATCTTTTTTCTCTCTTGGGACAAGTAGGCCCAACCCCTACAGCTCAAACCCTTTGGCTGTTAGTTTGCAGTACCACATTATGGATCATGTAAGGGCACTGTCTGCAGTGAAGGTAATATTTGTGTCCATGTTATAATGCTGTTCAAACTTGTATTTACTGTTCATTAATTGAAAGCCTCTATTATTAGAGTGAGCGCTCTAAGTAAATGTTGTAAGCTCAGACTGTACTACTGACAGTCATTAGAATATAAAAATGTGTACACATATGTTCAATATTTAGCAATGTGAGGCTATGTATACTGCTCTCAGAATGCTCAGTAAACTACTGGAATATGGTAGGTACCATTTCTTTGCAACATATAAATAAGCAAGCATTGGCAAAGCCAGTAGGTCCGAAATTGTTGGTCAGCCCTTTGGCTCTGTCAATGCGCAACCCATCCTTTTCTTACAATATTTCTGTGGGAGCTGCTGGGCCCTCACCATTATAACAAACATTAGCAAAAAATAAAAATTGTTTTAGTGTCAAACATCACACATTGCACAGTCGTTACTGGCACAGAATGAAACAACTGGGTGTCGATATGCTCCTTGTGAAAGAACAGAATGAAGTCACTCACAGTGAAGCTAGCCAAGTAATAATAAATAAAGTGCACCCATGTCCTTGGATTTGTGCAGATATACAACTTTTGTGAATTCACAAGACTACAGAAGTAGGCCAAGAAATAGTACTCCTAGAAAACATATATGTGAACTTCATTTAAGCATGAGCAAATATGTAGGTGTACCAACTTCGCAGCGCGTTGTTAAGTCAAACACATTTCCTCTTATTTTTGTTCATAAATACAAAAGAACTTTCAGTGTCAGTTTTAGGTCATGTCGGTTCTATGTATAGTTGCTGGTACTTATATATTTATTAATTGTTCAGGGACAAGCTGATGGGGCTTTAAGTGTTGATCAGAACTTGGAATATGCCTTAGTGAAAATAGGGTGATCCCTAGGCAATAAACCATTTTTATTTTGTCTTAAATATTTATTTGTTTATTTCTTTCTTTTAATTGTAGTACTTATCTTGCCTACCTTATTCCTAAGTAGTCCGTTCAGGCACTGCTGAGATTTGTTGCTGCTTTAATATCACAGTGGGCACATGGTCCAGCTTTGATCCAAACGTGTGGGAAACTTATGGTGACGTAACATTTGATCTAATATAGACCCCTTGTGTATTTTAAAGTAATTTTGGAAGGATTGGTTGTGTAACCCTCAAAATCCCCCCTCATACACGATCAGCAGTATATAATTTTGGATAAATAATTGATCAATTGTATGAATGTTTGAATGAGGGAAGATATATATGTTTTTGAGTATGATGAATTAAAAAGATGCATGAACCTCTATATAGTGAAATGAACTTTTATCATGTGATGTAATGGGTTATGTAGGTCTGTGTGGTAATGCTGGAACCCATTTAACAACTAAATGGATGTGAACGGATTTAATGGTAAAAACAATACTTAATGAATATGTAAAATCATTTATAGGATTATGTTTATTGTATATTTTCGTTTTATTAGGTACATCTACCCAATATGTTGTCTACTCTTCACCAAACATTCTCAGTCTATGACCTGTGGCTAGGTGCGCAACAGTAGCTGTGCCCTTGTGCAGGCACAACATTCAGAAATAAAATATACAAATACACTGAATTTAACACCTATAAAAAACATTCAACACATTGGTGTGGCCCTATCTTTTTGTGGTACTGACACGGACAGGGCTTCCTGGCCTCTTATTGCTCTAGATCTAGTTATTATATATACTATGGGTGGCCAGTGTTCGTACCTGGTAGGGTGTATTCAACTGGATGACATTTTTTTCAGGGGCCCCAGTGATCACCACCCATCATATGTCTGGAAACTTTAAAATATCGAGGAATCCAAATTTATTTCATAGAGGTAAAGTTGAAGGGTGGCAATCTAGATAGATGTGTGTCTGGAATTCGATGGTGGACCATATTCTGGACAATGCTACTGCTGTCCCCTTGGGCAGAGTGTCAATCATTAAAACAATTGTGTTACTTATACTCCTTTATTTTTCACAGCACGCCTGTTTGTCCACCCCGTGCTCTTACTACCAAAATCTAAGGCCTATCTTGTCAGAGCTGATCAGCCCTCAGCACAAGTGATGTCTCACTCTCTCCATAGAAAAGGTAATGCACCCAATACATGCCTGGGGAATGTGGTCCCCACCTTTGAAATATACACAACTTGGCACTACAGATGATATTTATAGCATGATGGCTGGCTGTGGACACAGACCCTGAGCCACTAGACCTGCTAAATGACCTGCTAAACATTGATGGAAACCCTGAGTTACATGTACTTTATGCCAAAAGCGGACAATATCTGTATAGGCTCATTCTTTACCAACAGTCTGCTCTTGTTGCCGCAACTGAACAAATAAGCTGGGATCAGTTGCATCATACACACCGTCCCTTGTTGGTGATACCCCAGCTACTTTTAGTGGCCAAACAACACTCTCTGAAAAATGTGTCACTGAAGGACTTGCGTATATCTATATATCCCTGCACACTCAGCTGACTTTACCTCAAGCAGTGGTGATGCACGTAGTAAAAAAACTATTTTGTCTTCCCGCTGCCGCAAAAAACCCACTATTTTCTTCACCACCACTTCAACCCAGCACAACCCTTTAAACTGATGCCAGGCAAAGATGTTGCCAGTCAGTAGTGTGTCTTCAGTACAGTGGTCATAGAGGAACGAAGCATATATATATATATGTATATATACATACATACATACCCAGTTACTAAACTTCATAATGCGAGACCTGAAACCCTGTATCTAATCTCGGCTCCCCGTCCACCAAATTGTGTGATCTTAGACATTTATTTCTCATGTTCCTCTTTTCTAGCTTTGTTCAATATAGGCATGTCTGCCATGGTGGGGAAGAGACTCAGTCTCTCCTAATTCATTCTTTAAAACTTAAAAAGTGTTCACAACGCACTTGACATAATCTGTTGTACTAAACTGGAAACTCATACACTAAAACTATTATTTTCTTTTATCAAAAATGTTATTCCATTCACACAGCTCTCCATGTTCTGCTAACTGTATACAGATATATACATATATTTTAATTTCCTGTTCGTTCGTACCCACAGGAAGCTATTGCATTGTGTCTTTCTAGCCTGGCTCAACGCCCAGACTCTGCGGCCAGCGTTAATATAACGGCAGCCCAAGAGAAATCCTTTAACCCTTCAATACCTCGTAATATCCAGACACGTGTTGTCTTTAATTGTACGTAAAATATAGCTTATTATAAAATAATATGGCGTTTTTGTAAAGTGCACGTTTACTCAGAATGGTATTTTGACGCTAAACAGCAGATCCTTATCGTTCCCTCAACTCAATGGTACTCATTTCATCCACCTCAGAATGATGAAGGGTTGATCAGACCCCGCATCTATTCACTTCAGAACGATAAAATGCTAAGTAGACCTGGTAGCATCTGAACTTATGACCATGAAGTCAAACACAGGCTCAAGCACATTCTCTGTGTGTCATGCATGTTGTGTAAACGCCGTATATTCTAGTCTTTTCTCCTAAAGGCCTATAATAATTGTATTGAACCTATACTTTTAATCATATTATTGTTGTATATAGCTGAATTAATCTGTGTATTTGTATCAAAGGTAAAATAGCTCTACTTTCCTATGGAAGTTGGTGGTGTGGCCTTCATTAATTTGTTTCTACACTTTCTAATGTCCAGGCAATAACTGACCTTTAACCTTCTTTGGGTAGCAGTACATTTTCTTTGAGAAGGACAGGGCTGTTAACATACCATTAGATGAAATGCAATTTCAGTCTTTTCTATTCACTGAAAGCCACAAAACATTTCCCATCAGACAAGTACAAGTGGTGTCTCATTTGGTGCTTGCAAATTATTCTCCTAATTTGTCCAGTTTCAGAGGTGGACCCTAATGTGCACTACCTCTCCCTCCTCTCTCATGGTACCGCACTCCTGTTCCTTGGCACTTCATCTTCTCTACTCCCCCATTAGTCCTGCACAAAGATTACATCCCTTTCATAAACTTATTTTTACATTATCATTTATTAAAAAATGGGTGTAGTTAGTGTGCATTCCATTCCATCAATTTGTCTCCTTGTCTCCTCTTTTCTCTCTAATAATTACTATCTGGTCCGAGATGTATGTTGCTCTTAGTCCAATGTCACTAACTTCCTTGGCCACGAGACACAATTTCAAAATCTTTGCTACTAGCTAACTCCAACTATGTGTGTTCTGTAGCTGTACTTCCTAGATCTATGCTTGTACTTGGGCTACCTGCCCGTGCCTGAAGAGGTGGCACTTTTCACTGCCTGGGCTGTTGAATTGGACGCAGGTAGGAGTAAATTATTTGGGTCTTAATTGCCGTGTGTTGCGGCTGTATGTGGGGTGCAACACCTGCATGTTGCCTACTAAGGCACATCATGGTACTTGTAGTGTAACTGCATCTATATGTCTGTTTTTCATGATCGTTATCAATCATTACGTGTGTGAGCCTTCCCAGTGCTCATCAACAATGTAAACCGAGTGGTAGCCCTCTGGCTGCGCTCCAATGTTCTCCTCATAAGTACTTCCTTCCACTCGTGAGCTTATTATAGTAATGCCTAAGTTTTATTAACAAGAATTGTAGGCCTGTGTTTCCAGTTAAATGTAACAATGTATTTCAAAGCATTTATAACCTACCCTCATGACATGGAGCAGGGGGTGTCTTTGTGTGTTTTAGCGAATCAGAAAGTTTAGCTACTTATGGGAACGCAAATGTAATATTAACTGTGATACTGCGCCACTGTATTTATTTAATTTCATTTTTGTTTTGGTATTCTAACTAGCAGGGTCTCATCGCCATCGAATAATGATTAGACTTCAGCAACACGTAATGCTTTGAAAACAGGATATACTGATATAACAATAATATTCACGGTGAACTCAAGCACTCCCAACTCACATGTTTAAAAATACATTAGCAGGCCCAGGTATTCCTGTCTCGCTAAAACAGATCAAAATACTGTTAGATGATCAGGCCAAAGCATAATATGGGGGGGTCAAGGGACATACCTGAGAGGAAGGGGCTTAAGGGAGCTAACAGGAGGAATGGAGATACGACTCCACCCCCACTTTGGCTACCAATTGGCCTGGACAAATGGTAGGCAAAACATGTGAGAGACAGAAGAAAAGAGGCGCAATGTATGGATAATGTGCAATGAAGACAAGTGCAACTACTTAGCGGGATTGCGGCTACGTATTAAAGGCAAGACAATCCAGACAACAGCTACCAGGCGCAACTGCCCGTAATAGTGAGGAAAAGTGGGGGCAATTGAGTCAACAATAATAACTAGCAGTCGGCCGCTTGGCTAGTGAGTGTAAAGTCGGCAGAACAGCAACAGATGTTGGGTGGGGGGGTGAACTGCTGTGAAACAGAAGGACTAACAATATCTAAGAAATCGAGGCACAAAAAACAGACACAACGGACAACAAATAAACAATAATTAAATAAATGAAATGCATTTCAAAAAGGAATACGTATCAATGTAACAGTGGTGGCTGAGAAAGCAGCCTGGAAGGACAGAGGAAGGAGGGGCGAGGTGGGTCTACAGTGGAGCTGCAAGGCTTACTTCCCCATTCAGCGCAGAGGAAGAAGGCAGGAAGGTAAACGGGAGGCCAAACTGTGCTAGAGACTTCAAAGTGGTGAGTTCCTCCTTTCGTAGTGGCGCACGGAACAGCAGTGAAAAGCGCCGATGAGAAAGCGAGAGAAATTTAAGAGTCAAAAGAGAAGAGCACCCAAGCAACGCAAAATAGAATCAGAGAGGGATGTACTAGAGAGAGTGAAGAAAGGGTGTGTGAACAAACAGGAGAGACACCGAAGGAAAAGGGCGCATGGACGCCTGAAAAATAGAATGGTGTTGCAAGGCGGGAAGGAGGTCAGGAAAGAGAAACATATGAAGAACAACAAATCGAGAAGGAAGGGAGTGAGGGAAGGAACCAAACTAAATATAGATAAAAAGCCAGAGAAGACGAAAGTGTAAAGAAAAAAACCGAAAAATGCACTGTTGAAAGAAAAATACAAAACGGCGGCAAGAGCATTCAAAATGGCGCTGAGACACACCCAAATTCAAAAGTGCAACAACACTACAGATACGCGTGCCACTTGTGCACCGTGTCAAGGGCGCAACAGCCCACAACTAAATCCAAATAGTCAATTGAAAAACAACGTCAAAGACCTGCTATAATGAGATACAAAAAATGTGCGCCAAATATGGAAACCAAGTGAAAGCGGCAAACGCAGGTGCACAGTGCCAGAATTCGAAAAACAGAAGTGTTTTCCAGGACTCAAACCTCAAGCAGAACGAAGCAAATGAAAAACCCCACATACTATAAATACCAAAACATAAAACGCTGCAGAAGCACCTGTGCACACGCCAGAATTCGAAAAACACACAGAAGTGTCTTTCAGGACTCAAACCTCAAGCAGTAACCAGAAGCATATGCAAGGGAAAGGGCAAAGATAAGAACGAGGAAGTGAAAATGGCAATGAAAGTGAGAGCACAATATTTCTTAAAAAGGCATCGACAAAGAGGCCAAAGACAGAATGGGCAAGAGAACGCAGCAAAAAGGAAACCACGACAACTAAAGAGCAGAGCACCAAAGAGCCCCGGGGAGATGTGACCAGCCACAAAGAGGGAAGAGGGCGGCGGTCGTGGCACGACAGAAACTACAGGGGACCAGGGAGGGGCACGGCGACACCCCGGAGGACCCAATCCACCGGACCACACACACCAGAGACCGGAGGAAAGGCAGGGGAAAAAAGTGTCCCTGACTCACCCGGGCGGTGGAGGGGAGAGGCGGGGAGAGGCCATGGGCAGCCGCAGGCGTGTCCCAGGTCCACACTGCAGAGGAACCGTCCGCACGAGACCTTCGCGGTCGTCAGCTGATGGGGGTAAATGGAGAGACACTGCAGTGGTCACACATGGCTTACCAGCTCACGAGAGCAAGACCTGCGCTCTGCACGTTCTCTTGAAAGGAAGGAACAACGATGTCAAATACAGTAGCACTTTATTAAGCAATTCAAACCCACAGGAAACAGTTCAACGTAAATGTGTGTTCATCAACACATGATCAGGTCAAAGCATAAAACAATTCAATTTAAATGTTGCCCAACAACATTTGAGCAGGATGAAAAAATAAATGCATCGACAATGTTCAAACTCAGTTGTTCAAAGAAGCAAATATATGACCAAAATATTATGCTATAAGCAGCTGCCCAAGGAGCAACCCTAACTCTAAAGAGGATGGGTAGGCTAGTGCCTAGAAGGCTAATCTTTTCTTAAGAAAGCAACACCATTCAAGACTACGTAGTTTAAACTAAGTTAGATGCAATGGCTTGGGTTAGAATGAACTAAACTAGATGTGCTGTCAAAGCCAAAAGGCTAAATTATTAAAGAGGCTGAATAAACTAATGATGAAATAATCAGATAGGCTGACAAAACCAATAGTGAAATAATCAGATAGGCTGACAATGCCAAGAGGCTATGCCATTAGATAGGGTGTTAAAGCCAAAAGGCTAAATTATTAAGAAAAGAATATTACCACCTTGAAAGTTTGAAGCTCTAGCCCAGTAGTACGGACGATCGATCGCACGGGAACCCCCAAGTGCAGTCTGCAATGGAGAGTTCAAGCTTATAGTGTGGGCGAGGCTTTTTATATAGTTGAATGCAGAACTTTATCGTTAAAATGCAGAACCTACGTCTACGTGTGCACGAGGCTTGACACGAGATGTGACGCAGGCCACTCGGCCACCTGGTTTACTGGAAACTTTTATATGAGAAGTGGTATCAGGATAAAACAGAACTGGTGGCAGTAGGTCAGAGTTCTCTGACCGCAAAAAGTAAACAAAGGATAGCTTTTACCGTGAAAAATGCTTTAGAATTAATATTAAATATATTAATTCTTGGTCAAGTTCCTGCCTTGGGTTCCAGTTTAGCAAGTGCGGAAAGTCCCATAGCTAAGAATATCACAAATCTTGCATGTGACACTGCCAGATGTTCCATCAAGTTGTCAAGTGGGTGGGGGCCACCCTTGCTCTTGTAACTGTGGAAAGTTACAAGACAGGCTAATGTTGTATCTGGGTGGATGGGACAGATTTCTGCTAGCAGATCAGTGAGGCCTACGAGGTCTGTTTCATTATTATTATGAAAATGAGAGCAAGAGTCACTTCCATTTGGGCCTACACTTTTGTATCTAAGAAGGTATGCTTGGGCCTATGTAAAATATGGTCTATCTAGGGAGCTGGGCTTGGGCCTATATGGGATGTGCTACCAGGGCAAGGGAAAGTGGACAAATTAAGACATTCTATCTGAGCCTGCCTGGTAGGGCCTATCTAGGAGTATCATGTTTGGTGGGTAGTGCCAAACCAGTAATGGGTTTCTTGTTAAATGGTAATACGGGACTTTCGGGACCCTCCAACAGGCTGGTGGGAGGAGCAGGTGCTCGGGGGCCAAGCCTTTGAACACTAGTTGGAAAAACTCCTTATCTGGTCGAGATTCATTGATGACGTCTTCATGCTGTGGCAGGGCACGGAGGTGGACTTATTCATCAATGAACTAAATAACAATGACTTGAATTTGAACTTTGTGGGTCAGAAAAGTAAACGTTCAGTAGAGTTTTTAGACATCAGGGTGTGGGTAGAAGGGGGAAAACTTGAAAGTACTATCTTTAGAAAACCCACCGCTGGAAATACTATTCTGCATGCGGGAAGTTCCCACCCTTCGCCCCTTATCAGGAGTATCCCCTTTGGGGAATTTTCCAGAGCCAGAAGAGCTTGTAGTACCCTTCAGGAATATGACAGAGTAGAACAGGACATGAAACGTCGGTTTATTGAAAGAGGCTATTCTATTGATAGTCTAGAAACAGCATCCAAAAAAGCAAGAAATCTGAATAGAGAAAAGGTACTGTTTCAACCCTCTAGGACGACAATAAGGAAAAAGAACAAAAGTCAAAATAGCACACATAGGTTTATAACAACATTCAATGTGAGACACAAGGAGATCAGACAGGTTTTAAACAAGCACTGGCACTTTATTACAGAAGACCCAATATTGGGACAAGAGGTGAAAAGGAGACCAGAAATCACTTACAGAAAATCCAAGTCCCTTAGAGATTTTCTAGTAAAGAGCGAATATGTAGACACAGCCCCACAAGAAACTTGGCTTAAAAAGAGAGAAGGTTTTTATAAATGCACAAAGTGCAAGGCATGCCAACATGGGGAAAATCTGTCATCGCTAGATACTCCCTTCAAAAAAACTGTGAAAATCAGGTGTGTTGTCATGTAAATCAAGCTTTGTGGTTTATATTTTAAAGTGCCCGTGTAGAAAAATGTATGTAGGGAGCACTACATTACCTGTCCACAAAAGAATTCTACAGCACAGAAGAGCTATTATCAACAAGGATAGAAGCTATCCAATAGCCAGACATTTTGAAAAAGAACACCAAAGTGATCCAAAGTCTATGACATATAGTTGTATAGCTCAAGTACCCAAGAGAAGAAGAGGAGGGGACAGGGAGAAAGAATTGAGAAAACTGGAGACTTTCTATATCCTTGAACTGGATGCTAAAGAACCAAAGGGTTTTAATCTGGACGAGGAATTATTTACATGCCTTTATTAAAGAAAGTATTTTAAATTCCCATATGACACTTTCATCAGGAAAAGCAACATAAGATGAATTGGAATAATTGACTGTTTTTAAGTTTAGTACGTAATTTTAGAAAACAACCACAAGTAAGATAATGAGCATTAGCACTTTAATTAAAAAGTTATGAAGCACTTTAGACACAGGAAGATTAGTAGAGAAAGATTCAAGTGAAAAGATATTATAGAGAGGTTTTATCTCTATTTAATTATCTGGCAATAAGTCCGAAAGAGTTTGGAATGTATTTTATCAGATAACCATCAAGTACTTGAATAATGAATAGATCTGCACTTTAGAAACTTTAGTACAGCACTAGCACTGTGAAAAATCAAAGAAAAAAATAAATTAAGCACTAGCACTTTATGAAACCAAAAAATGATATTCTGGACTTGTGGTAACGTAGTTAATGATGTCTAGAGAGTTTGTCCCCCTTGCTTTTAAATATAAAAAGAAGGGGAAAAAATAAAATGTGGCAGTAAAATATTAACAGTATGCACTGAAAGCACTTTAAATGTATTATACAACCAGAAATTGAATATTTATAGAGAATCAGGTTGTATAGTGTTGGGAACTTTCCGCTTTGCATTTAAACACATTGGGGTATATTCACAAGAACGTGCGATAAACATCGCCAAAATAGCTTACCGCAACTTCTCACATCGCAGTCCATCGCGGGAAAATAACGCCGTGTTAACGTGGCATTCTCAACACGGCGATACCGTGCGATAATCGCACGATAACGCGGCAAATGTCTGCGAAACAACTACCACGACGGCGATAAAAATGCAAACCCCAACGCGAAAAAAGTTGCGATGGGCCCAACCGCGATAAAATCTGTGTGACAACTAGCGAGAGGCCAGCAAGTCCCACACGTCATGCGGGGAAAAGCACAAGAAAAGCACCCAAAAAGATCACACCAAAAACAAGATGAACTGCAGAGCACCAAGGATGCACCCGGACCGAGTGCAGAGGACAACGTGAAACCCACAAGACCCACGGAGGCCCAGCCAGGAAGCCAGGTGTCGTGGAAGGGCAATGAGAAGCGGGAGAGGAAGATGGGGTACAGTCTGCAGGAAATCCGGATCCACGTCACGGATGAGATAGAACACCACCACCAACTGTACGTCACCTCCAACGTGTCATTGGCAACAAAGACGCTGAGATGGCATACCATCTTGGACCATGTGAATGCCGTTGCCGCGCCGAGGAGGACAATGGAAGAGGACAAGAGGCGCTGGAATGATGCGAAGGGCAAACCCAAGAAGGAACTCGCTGCCAACATGAAAGCAGCAACGCACATTGGAGGTGGGGGGCCAGCAGAACACCAGGAGCTGGATGAAATGGAGAAAATAGTGGCCACAGTCGTCAGTCGGGAGACGGTGACAGGATCTGAGGACCGGGACACTGCTCAACATGACCTGACACAACATCAATAGGGTGAGTACCGACCAGGGAGTGGGGGGATGGGGGGAGCTGGGCACAATGGCACTCATGCACAATTAAGCAGAGCACACTGCACATCCACAATGACTCTGGCTCATGTCCCTGATCCCCCTGGAACACTGCAGCACACACACAAACACCAAGTAGTCCCACCTCCACCAAAGGGGCCCCCACCCAACACATCACCAATCACACAACCAACACATGCACACGTGCGAAACCCAGCGAAGATGCGTATCCGTCAGCCACACTGACAATGCAAGAGACACTACATGACGAGTAGCATGGCTGCAGTCCAACTATCATGTCAATGTGCAGGCCACGACACTGAGGCGGCTGAGTGTGGGCCAGATCCGCAAAGGTGCAGGTCACACTCGGACACATCCACGTGCACAAAAAACCCCTGACGGCAACTACACATCCGCCGACAGACCATGACCACGAGTCACAACACGACGAAGGGCACAATTCACTCAAGTCAGCAACATCTCAGCACTGTAGACGCACAGAAGTGAAAGGCACACCGCCTGAAAGGGATGAGTGGCAGCCAATTCAGAGAAGCAGGGGCGACTCAGCCACAGTGCAGCATACACACATAAGAATAAGAGCACCCCAACATTGTCAAAAATGTGGTACATACTGCAACACTTTCACAACAGAACACAGGACACAACTGGTGCCGCATGCTTGCACCAAATGGCCAATCACATCTGGCATTGCAGGAATCTGTGACATGACAATGGACGAGTACAACCTGTAACCTGTAATAGTTTTATTTACACATGCAGTGCCAGTGGACATTTTGTACTGTCCCATGATTGTACAGGACGGACACAAAGTGACGTGCTCAGGTGAAGAAATTGGCAATGAGGGTGTTCCTGCTGCAGCTGCAGTGGGGTGTGGGCCACCTGCCCCATCGTCCTCATCATCGTCTGGTGCATCTGGCACTGGGATCCATGGGGCATTGGAGCGTACACAGATGTTGTGCAAAACACAACATGCAACGATCATCTTGCACACGATGTCTGGCCTGTACAGGAGCCTTCCGCCTGTGATGTCCAGGCACCTGAAACATGACTTCAACACGCCAAATGTGCGTTCCACGATGCCCCTGGTGCGTATGTGGGACGCAGTGTACTGCCTCTGGGCATGTGTGTTCGGGTCTCGGAGGGGTGTCATCATCCAAGGGCAGAGTGCATAACCCTGATCACCTGTGACAGTGCAGAGAGAGATGAGTCAATAGGTGGTTCGGCATGATGTGTTGGCAGGCACACTAGTCCAGTGACGCATGTGCTGGCTGTGCGTGGGGTAAGACAGCCCCCAGGGAGTGTTTGGTGCTGGCAACAACTACAACAGTCATCACTCAATCAGAAGTTCAAAGTACAAACAGCAAGGGACCATGACTTGAGGTGCACAGAGTTAGTGGCCCCGGATGCACAGCGGCCGGCACGGGCACACCGCCACGGGACGGTGACTTGCGATGCACTGGGTTAGGCCCATGAGAGCTGAGCGGGTCCTCATAGATGTCCAAGGTGACTGTCGCTGAGTGTATCGTGGGACAGTGGAAGGTGTTCCCCCAGGGCATGATGCAGAGGGCACAACCAAGCAGCAACAGGCAACATGGGGGATATGAATGCCACAGACTCATGCCAAACACCAAGTCCGTACCTGCCAGATGATGATGACGACAACCCCCAGGCCACAGACTCCGACGCCACCAAAGTTCAACCAGAGAGTGACCATGACTCACGGCGCACGGAGTCAGTGGCACCAGGGCTGCAAGGGGATGCAGTCTGCGATGAGGCGTGTACATTGGTGTAAACTCAGCCATTCAGAAATCAAGACCCAGTCACAAATGTGGGACCTACTTGACCGCAGTGTCGGCCGGTGGCAGCGGTGTGCGTGGGCCAACTGCAGTTCTGCCAGCTCCTCCTGGAACTCCCACACACGGCGTTGGAATGTCATGTGGCGATGACGTGTGGCTCACGGAGGCTGAGGCGCCAGAGCGGAGCATGTGTGCAGCCTGCGACAATGCTGTGCCCTGGCTGGTCCCGCCTTGATGTGATCGGTGTGAGGCCGGCTGGCCCGCAGTGCATGCCGAAGCCAGTAGTCTGCAGGGGCCCACAAACACGTGTCGCCGGCTTGCGTTGCACAGGGTTAGTGGTACCACGTGTCGCCGGCTTGCGTTGAACAGGTTTAGTGGCACCACGTGTCGCCGGCTTGCGTTGAACAGGGTTAGTGGCACCACATGTCGCCGGCTTGCGTTGCACAGGGTTGGTGGCACCACGTGTCGCCGGCTTGTGTTGAACAGGGTTAGTGGCACCACGTGTCGCCGGCTTGCGTTGCACAGGGTTAGTGGCACCACGTGTCCCCGCTTGCGTTGAACAGGGTTAGTGGCACCAGGTCAGTTGTTGCTAGTGTTCGGTCACTTCCGTAACGAGGATCCGGCTTTCACCCGGACTGAACCGCATCTTCCTCTTACTCCTCTCTGTGCGTTCACTGGTATGGACTCTGCCATTCATGAATCACGACTAAGTGCTGGATGTGGGACCTACTGGACCACAGTGTAGGCCGGGGGCAGCGGTCAGCACGGGCCCACAGACACGTGTCGTGTGCTTGCGATGCAGAGTTTGGGACACAGATCGAAGGGAGTTTAGTGATATAAACGCTGCCATAAACATTTGGTCACTGCCATTCAAAACTCAAGAATCAGTTCCAAATGTGCCACCAACTGGGCCGAAGTGTACGCCGGTGGGGTATGTCAACGAGAAAGGAGTGCTGTGGGCCTGCGTCGTGGAGGCCAGCGATGGTCTGAGGAGGCTGCCAAAGTCGCGGGCCTGGGGCCTGGAGTTTGCACCGGCACGTGGTGGGCCCCCTCTTTGACACACGCCGGTGTCGCCAGGTGAGCGGAGCGGCCTTGGTGCGCTGGGGCAGGCAAGACGAGTCTGGGGACCAGCGGCCTGGGGTGCAGCAGGCGCACAGAGTCGCAGGCCCCGCCGCTCACGGCGTCGGCCTCGTGGCGGGCTGAGAGGCGCCGCCATGGCAGACACGTTGGCCATTCCGGAAGAGAACCACGCCCAGAGCGGCCTTTTTATTCACACCCCTACGCAGGCCTGGCGTACGCCGGGCCAACCCACTCCGCCCACGCCTACAGGGGGGGACGTAACGTACGACATTTCCGCGTTCTACCCCCCAGCCTGTGGTGACATGGTAGCGTCCACTGGCCACTACACTCCATGCACCAGCGGTTAATGTCCACATGGACATTTCCGTTGTTTGCATACTCAAGTCTGTCCAGCACCTCCACGCCACACTTGGCATTGGGTAGGTTCTCATTCATTAGTCACTTGCCTCCTTCGTACATGCCTGCTTCCAACCTCTCCACACATTCTGCTATTGTGTGGCTGTGGAGCCATGCCATAGCTGGGTTGTGTACATGGCAAGCCCCGGTTCCCAATTGAGTCGTGTTGTCGTGTCTGGTCGGTGGGCATGTTGTGTGGCATGTTGCATGTAGTTTTGCTGCGTGCCCATTCCCAGAGTCGTGAGTTGCATGACTGTGGAGTTGAGGTGTGTGGTGTGTTCATTTGGTACTTACCAACGAGCAATGCATTTCCATAGGTGCCATCCTGGAAGCGCTGGTTGATGATGGACTGTCGGAAGATGAATGAATCATGCACACTGCCTTGGTAGTTGGCCACAACATTGGTGAAGAGTCCCCGGTGGTCCACTATTGCCTGCACATTGATGGAATGCGTGTGCTTTCTGTTGCGGTAGTTGTGTGCAGTTTCGGCAGGGGGCACAAGTAGGACATGTGTGCAGTCAATAGCCCCCAACACGTGAGGGAATCCAGCTATGGCGGAGAAGCCTTGCTTGGTCTCCACCTACTCCTGCGCAGTGTGGGGGAAGTGAAGGTGCTGGGGTACCAGGCTGATGATGGCATCCAGGACAGATGTGATGAACTTGGATGGGGCTGGCTGTGAGACTCCTCCGACTCTGGCAGTTGTGGGTTGGAAGGTACCAGAGGCCAACATGTGCAGCACAGCCAGCAGCTTTGTCTGCGGAGGGATGTTGGTTCTCTGCTGTGTTGGTACCGTCAGCCTGTGGGCGATGTGGGTCAGGATGCGGAGGATGGTTGTCCTTTTGAGCCTGTAGTGGGCAATGACCTCCTCTGGCGTTAAGTCTGTGAGTCTGGTGCGTTTATGGTAGGTCCGCTGTCTTTGTCTGCGCTGCCTCTGTGGTAGTCCGGGGGGGGGCAGGGCGGGTCCTGGGGGTGGTGGCGGTGGGTGTTGTGGCCCTCTTGGGTCTCTGAGCTGCATGATCAGTAGCTCCATGGCGTCTGTTGGTCTTCAGGTGTGGCTCTGGTCTGGGCTCCCTTTCATACTGCAGGTAGTCGTCCTGCTTAGCACCAGCAAAAGGCAGGTGTTAAATCCCTGCTGCTACCGCGGCTTATCGCCTGTTTTTGACTCGCATCGCAGATCTGGCTGTCCGTTGAGAATCGCGCGGTGTTGTCTTTTCGTGTGTTTTTGCACGGACACGCCTATTCTGCATCTCATTAGCGTTAGTTGGCGGTGTCAACCGTGGCGATGTTTTTTGCGGCAGCTATCGCGGGTTATGTGGCGATGTAGGCAGTTAGCACCAGCTTGCGAATGGGGCGGTAAACCTATCGCCACTTTTGCGGCGCTAAAGTGCCGATAACTCGACGATAAGTCCTTGTGAATATGCCCCATTGTGTGCAAGTTTAAAAGAACATGTTTTAAAATGGCCGCCACATTTTCTTATTAGGACTGCACCATACGCAACTACGAGTAATAAGTGTCCTTTTTTAATGTCTATGCTTAAACATTACAGTTTTTTTAATGTATTTAAATGGAAATCTGTGTGTAGCTTGACATCGTGAACAAGGCCGTGAGGCAACGGCTGAAACGCGTTGATGTAACACTCGAAAAATTAAAAGCAAGAAAAACAAACTCACTGAGTGCTGTTACTGCTTTCACAAGGAATGGAAGGCGTTTGTTGTTATAATATATATATATATAATATTCATACAAGGGAGGCTATCCTGAAGCAATCAGTAGAATAGCATAGAAGGAGAAGAAAACCTATTTGAAGAGGTTTCTTAAAGTCTCTTGCCCAAACTTAGAGTAGGCTTGAATATCTGATTCCAAACAATAATGCTTTGTGAAAGAGTGCAGAGAGCTCCAAGTTGCTGACTTGCAAATTTCCTGAATAGGTACTTGACTCACCCAAGCTGTGATTCAGCTTTTCCTTTTGTTGAGCGAGACCTAGGTTTGCCTGGTAAAGGTTTATTGGCAATCTGGTAACATAGGGTAGAAGTGGGATTTGGAAAAAAGGAAGAAAGAGTGACAGATTGATTGAGATGGAAATCTTAGACTACCTTGGGCAAGAAAAAAGGGTGTGTAAGCAAAAAAAAACTATTGTGGTGGAAAACTGGAAAACTGTAAAGGGTTCTACACTGACTCTACGAGCCGAGGTAATTGCAAACAAAAAGGCTGTTTTCCGTGATAAGTGTTGCAGAGATGCTTTATTAATCGGTTCAAAGGACTGAGGGGCATATTACCTAGGATTTGCGATCGCTATCGCTGGATTTCATCGCGGAGATAACGCGTTATTATCAACGCTTATCTCCAAGGCGATAAAAAATCCAGCGATAGCGGTGAAACCCAGCAATAGCGCGAGAAATCCAGTGATAAAATCACTGCGCTAATGAAAAGCTCGCTAATAGGCAGGTGAGGACTTAACCTTACAATCCACCTCCCATTGACAAGAATGGTTAAGTGAAGTTTTTAGCAGGTGTTAAATTCCAGCGATAATCGCGGTTAGCGCGACTTTTTTGATCGCTTTGCGGGCATTGCTAATAGGGGGAAGTTGTGTTTGCGACTGTTTGCAGTTGATTTTAGTTGGGAACGCCTACTTTGCATGTCATTAGCGATAATTATCGCTGACATGCAAAGCGGCAACAAAACGGCCGCTATCGCCATTAAGCTGTCGCTAACAGCTGTTAGCGACAGCTTGCTAATAGGGCGATAAAAATATCGCCGCTTTATCAGCAAAAAGTGCCGCTAAAGCGGCGATAACGCCCTTGCTAATATGCCCCTGAATCATTAATTTGGATAGTGCTATGTTTATCTCCCAAGGAGGAGAGGGGTTTCTGCGAGGAGAAATTACCTTTTTGAGGCCTTCAGGAAAGTCTTTAATGACTGGAATCTTGAAAAAATATTCTTGTGTTGGAGATTTGCAATATGCAGTGATAGCTGCTAAGTGAACTATTATAGAGGACAGCTGTAGGCAAGGTGTAGTAAATAAGGTAGAATGATGTCTTCCTATACTGTGATGGGATTATAAGGGTATATCAGCAACAACTTGCGATAATTATCGCAAACCGCGCTCAGCGCGTTTTTTTTTTATTGCCGCGTATCGCTGGATTTTATTGCGGAGATAACACGCTATTAGCAACGTTTATCTCCAATGCGATAAAATATCCAGCGATAAGCGGTGAAATGCGTGAATATCGCTGGAAATCCAGCGATATTCACGCATTAACACCATGGGGGACTTAGCCTGACAATCCACCTCCCATTGAACAAACAGGTAAGTCATGTTTTTAGCAGGTGTTAAATTCTAGCGATAATCGCGCTTAGTGCGAGTTTTTTTATCGCTTCGCCTGCGTTGCTAATAGGGGAAGTTGTGTTAGCGACTGTTTTCAGTCGCTTTTATTTGGGAACGCCTACCTTGCATGTCATTAGCGATAATTATCGCTGGCATGCAAGGCGATGGGAAAACCGGCCGCTATCGCCAGAAAGCTGTCGCTAACGCCTGTTAACGACAGCTTGCTGATAGGGCGATAAAAAAATCGCCGCTTTAGCAGCAAAAAGTGCCGCTAAAGCGGCGATAAATCCCTTGCTAATATGCCCCTTCGGGGGATATTAGCAACAACTTGCAATAATTATCGCAAACCACGCTTAGCGCGTTTTTTTTTATCGCCGTGTATCGCTGGATTTTATCGCGGAGATAACACGCTATTAGCAACGTTTATCTCCAATGCGATAAAATATCCAGCGATAGCGGCGAAATGCGTGAATATCTCTGGAAATCCAGCGATATTCACGCATTAACGCCATGGGGGACTTAGCCTGACAATCCACCTCCCATTGAACAAACAGGTAAGTCATGTTTTTAGCAGGTGTTAAATTCTAGCGATAATCGCGCTCAGCGCGAGTTTTTTATCGCTTCGCCTGCGTTGCTAATAGGGGAAGTTGTGTTAGCGACTGTTTTCAGTCGCTTTTAGTTGGGAACGCCTACCTTGCATGTCATTAGCGATAATTATCGCTGGCATGCAAGGCGATGGAAATCGGCCGCTATCGCCAGAAAGCTGTCGCTAACGCCTGTTAGCGACAGCTTGCTGATAGGGCGATAAAAAAATCGCCGCTTTAGCGGCAAAAGTGCCGCTAAAGCGGCGATAAAGCCCTTACTAATATGCCCCTTAGGGGATATTAGCAACAACTTGCAATAATTATCGCAAACCGCGCTTAGCGCGTTTTTTTTTATCGCCGCGTATCGCTGGATTTTATTGCGGAGATAACACGCTATTAGCAACGTTTATCTCCAATGCGATAAAATATCCAGCTATAGCGGCGAAATGCTTGAATATCGCTGGAAATCCAGCGATATTCACGCATTAAAGTCATGGGGGACTTAGCCTGACAATCCACCTCCCATTCAACAAACAGGTAAGTCATGTTTTTAGCAGGTGTTAAATTCTAGCGATAATCGCGCTTAGCGCGACTTTTTTTATCGCTTCGCCTGCGTTGGTAATAGGGGGAAGTTGTGTTAGCGACTGTTTTCAGTCGCTTTTAGTTGGGAACGCCTACTTTGCATGTCATTAGCGATAATTATCGCTGGCATGCAAGGCGATGGGAAAACCGGCCGATATCGCCAGAAAGCTGTCGCTAACGCCTGTTAGCGACAGCTTGCTGATAGGGCGATAAAAAAATCGCCGCTTTAGAAGCAAAAAGTGCCGCTAAAGCGGCGATAAAGCCCTTGCTAATATGCCCCTTAGTTCTTTGAATGACACCACATGCAGAAGCGTTTCCACTTAAAAGCATAGCAAGTCCTTGTGGAAGGGCGCTTCGCTTCTTTAAGATTGTTCATGCAATCTTTTGGAAGATTTAGATGTCCATACTGGATGACCTCAGAAGCCATGCTGCCAAATTCAATGATTGGATCGAGGGATGGAGAATTCTGCCCTGATATTTGGAGAGCAGGTCTGATCTGAGCTGGAGACGCTTGTGGTGGGCTATGGATAAGTGGAGTTGGTTCGTGTACCACCATTGTCTCGGCCAATCCGGAGCTATGATGATCATTGTGATGTGTGATCTCAGTACTTTTGGATCACCTGCAGAATTAGTGGAATTTGCAGAAAGGCGTACACAAATGCAGTCGACCAGTCTATCAAAAGGGCATTGCACAGAGACTTCGGTTCGGGAGCTCTGGATGCGAAGTCTTGGCATTTTGAGTTTAGGGCTGTAGTGAACAGATCCAGAGTTGGGGTGCCCCATTCTTGGAAGATAGCATCTACGACTTCATCGTTGAGGACCCACTCATGGTTTTCTTCGTTGAAGGGGCTGAGGAAATCCGCTTCCACATTTAAAACTCCTGGGATGTGAAAGGTTGTGATGGAGAGTCCTCTCACTAGAGCCCACTGCCATAGTGTTTAAGCCTGGTAAGACAACTGTCTGGACCTTGTTCCACCCTGTTTGTTGATGTAAAACATTGTGGTGGTGATGTCTGTTTTAAGTTTCACTCATGAGGTCCTTCAATTGCAGAGACGGAAGAAACACTTTGAGGGCCAGTAACACTGCTTTCAGTTCTAGAAGACTTATGTGGTATTTCTTTTCTTTTTGGGACCATGGACCTTGGATGGTCAGATCGTTCATGTGTGCGCCCCATCCTGTTAGAGATGCATCTGTGACCATCGTCTGAGATGGGGCTGATTTTTGAAAAGGAACTCCCTTCAGCAGATTGCTCGAGTTGATCCACCATGCAAGGGACTGGTGTGCATTGTATGTCAGGAGGATCCGATCTTCCTAGAGTCCTGTGCTTTGAGACCATTGATCTTTCAGACATGCCAGTAGAGGTCTCATGTACAGGCGTGCGTTCGGTACAATAGTGATGCAGGACGCCATCAATCATAGTAGAGTCTCTACCTTGTGAACCGTGGGCCTGGTCTGTTGTAGAGTTTGGGAGCATTTCATTAGAATTGAAATCACTCTCTCCTCTGAAGGATAAACGCTTTCTTTTGGAGTGTCCAGAGTAGCTCCTAGAAATGTGAGGCACTGCACCGGTGTTTCGACTGACTTGTGTGGATTGACCTGGAAACCTAATTTTGCCAGGAGAGATACTGTGGCGGCATAGTCCTCCTTTGCTTTGTGGAAAGACTCTGCTCTGATGAACCAGTCGTCCACTTATGGATATATATGAAAATACCTTGGGGCATATTACCAAGGGCAGTATCGCCGCTTTAGCGGCACTTTTTGCCGCTAAAGCGGCGATAATTTTAACGCCCTATCAGCAAGTTGTTGCTAACAGCCGTTAGCGACAGCTTACTGGCGATAGCAGCCGTTTTTTTCCCGCTTTGCATGTCAGCGATATTTATCGCTAATGACATGCAGAGTGGGTGTTCCTCCCTAAAACAACATGGGAACAGTCGCAAACACGACTTCCCTCTATTACCAATGCGGGCCCGGACCAGCGAAGCGATAATAAAAGTTGCGCTAAGCGCGATTATCGCTGGTATTTTACGCCTGGTTAAAACCTGACTTAGCCATCTTGACAATGGGAGGTGGATTGTCAGGCTGAGACCACACCTGCCTATTAGCAAGCTGTACATTAGCGCTGTGAAATCATTGCTGGATTTCACACGCTAACGCAGGTTTTCACATCGCCATCGTGCTGGAGTTGGCGGCAGTTTTCAGTGCAGCTATCGCCTGTTAGCGACGTGTTGATAATACGTCGCTAACAAGGCGAATGTAAAAGGCGATAGACGGCGATAAAAAACCTAACGCTAACCTAGGTTAGCGATAGTTATCGCCATTCCTTGCTAATTTGCCCCCTTGTTTTCTTAGTTGAGCCGCAACCACTGCCATACATTTAGAAGAAGTTTGTGATGCTGATTTGAGTCCGAAGGGTAGCACTGCATATTGATAGTGGTGAGAGCCCACTAGAAATCTGGTAAAATTGTCTGTGATGCAGAAGTATTAGAATATGAAAATGCACGTTCTGTAGATCTACTGCGCAGAGCCAATCGCTCTTCCTCAAGTGCAGGAAGATTTGGTGCAGTGAAAGCATTCTGAACTTCTCTCTCTTTATAAATTGGTTAAGGAACCTGAGGTACAGGATTTGCCGAAACTGGTGTAGGTGATTTTTCTGCTTGACCAAGAAGTATCTTGAATAGACTCCTTTGTCCCTCTAATGTAGTGGGGAAATCTCTATGGCCTTCTTGTGCAGTAGTACAGATGCTTCTTGTTTGAGATCATGCAAATGGGCCATTATGGTTTGTTGTGGAGGTAAGGCTCTGGTGAAATGTAGAGCGTCTCCGTTCTGTATAATATTTAGGACCAATTTGTCTGCTGTTATTTTTGTCCACTCTTCCCAATGAGACTGTACCGCTCCCCCCACCTAAGTGGGTAACTGTGGAGGGGGTATGTGATCCTCATTGTTTTGATTGAGAACTTTTCCCCTTGGTTTGCGACAGTTGACGGTTTGTGCAGAGAGGATCTTTGTATTTTGTATCGGCTTTCAAAAGACCGTTGAGGTTGTCTATGTTGTTGTTGGTATTGATAAGGCCACCTAGAGGTTTGAACCCTATGGTAGAAATTTCTTTTGTCTTTAGGTTTGAATATTTTCTGTTCTTCTAAACCTACTTCCTAAAGCGTTTCCGCTTAATTTGTAATCCGTAACATTTCTGTGTGCTATCCGAATAGGGAGGATCCAGAGAAAGGCAGATTAGCAATCTTCAGTTGTGCATCTGGCTTTAAAGATGAAAGTCTCAACCAGGACAAACATCTCAGGGAAATACCATGGCAAAAGGCAGTAGCGGACAGATCAACAGAGTCAAGTGCAGCGCTGATGGATTGGTTGGAAATGAGAGAACCCTCTCTGATCAATGCTATATAATCCTTTTGTCTGTAAACTGGTAGATCGGATATGAACGACTTCATTCATTCTCAAATCTCCCTATGATATCTGCCCAATAGTGCTCCTGAATTGGCATTACATAAATGTGTAGATGCTGTGCCACACATCTTCTTTCCAATCGCATTGATTAGTTTGCTTTCTCGGTTAGGTGGAGCCGTGGTCTCTGAAGCAGAGGCATGTTTCCTGCGAACTGCTGTGACAATCACAGAGTCCAGTTCAGGATCAGCCATATGCAAATCACTCTTGACCCTGTGCCTCATGGGAACAGTCCAGCCAGCTCAACCACAAAAACCTGGAAGCGATCCAAGGTAGGGAACTAGAGGCACGGGGTATTAGGAGTAGGCAGCCTCCACATCAAACTGATTAACACAAGAAGCCTCTCCTAGTTATTGACCTAATTGCTATTATGTCTTCTATATGAGTGTAGACATCTCACAAAAGGTAAAAGACTGGTCTCACACACCACCTGGTGTCATGCTTCATCATTGACCAGTCCTCGCCCTCTAAAAACTTGGTTTGATAGAGGGCGGGCATACACCTGAAGACAGGGATGCACTTCTAAGACTAAGTGGGGGCCCTTAACAAAAAAGTGAAATTTAAAAAGCCATTACGGATGTCAAACCTCTTTTTAATGTGACTGACATCTGTATGGTGTTTAAAAGGAATGATCGGTGTGTTGGGGATATTGTAGTCCCCCACCGTATAACTAATGGTCAACATGTTTCTGCCTAGTGGCCCAACCGGGTCCGCGGCATTCATCAGGACCTATCATACACCAACGGGCTCCTACCTTACCAATCAATATAGGTGAGGTATCCACTAAGTGAGGTGATCAAGATCACACACCACAGAGTTGCGGCTAAAATGTTCCAGCCTGTGTAAATAAGAAAACAATAAACACTTGAAAGAATAGCAACATAATCACACATTTTTTGTGAAGGTCATTCAAAACGCCACGTACACATGCAGAATGAGTGAGTGGCTATAAGTGCAACAAACTGTGTCAGTCATCTGTGCACTAAAGAATAATAAGGGATGCTTGGTCCCCAACGCTTACCCTATTCCCTGGGACCTACTTGCCCCATAGGTAGAGTGAGTAAGGAAGACCCATTAGGTCACGCGCCCTAAAAAATGAGGAGAGAACGGAGAAAAAAGAGGGGGGAGAACATCCATAATGATCAAAATAAATAAATAAATAATCCGCTGTAGAGCGAACTCAAGCAAAGTGATCCAAGGTCGCTTGTAATGGAAGAAAAAAGCACAATGTGCATAACAACAGAAAATGCATACACCCACACGAACCGTTCATACTCTTACTGTTAATGAAAGGATCTCCCGCTGCTGCACCTATGACTGCATGCCTCACCTCCTCGCTGGTAAATGAGGAGAGTCAGGGAGCGCTCTATATAGTAATGGCGCAAGGCGTGACTGTACTAATTGATGAGTAATTAGGGTTAATTAACTAACTTACAGTGTCTCGGATATCCAATAGTTATTGCTGCCTGACCTATAATGACTGACATCCGGTGTCTCTGAAATGCCATAGAGATAGCTGCCTGACCTGCCTGGCAGCCAACTAGGGGAGCGTCGGCGCAAGAGAGCAGTCGTATTGGTCAGTGTTGGATGACGCCGTCCGACCCAGTGTGGGGATGTATTCAGTGTGCGCATGCGCATGCGCAGGTGATGGTACTATGTTCCTAAGTAAACAAAAATGGCGCCGCCCAACGTGGTCTCGATGGATGTAGCGCCACCCAACGTGATCGCGACCTACTAGAGTATGTACGTGTATTCAAACTCTGCAAATACTGAAGATTAAAGATGTTGATCATTCCATAGTGCGCATACATAATGGGTGATTCTGGACTCCAAGTACTTTAACGATGCGAGTCTCATAAGCCCATAGTTAATAGGCGGGGGTGACGTTTTGAATCTAGGCAGCCTGATTAAGAAGCCCAAAAATGGTAGGTGCTCAAGGGGATAAGAATATGGTAAATGTATTTATCTTATTTGGCGCGATCTACTCGATTATATGCATGTATTCAGACGCTACAAATTTTTAAGATCAAGAGTATTAATTATTCTATAATCGCGCGATGTACAAGAAGCGCGCATGTGCAGTTGGTGATTCTAGACTCAAGGGTCTCTATTAGTGTGAGTCACATGGCCCATAGTGTATAGGTGGGGATGACAATTAGAATCTGAGCCATGCCTTATAGCATAATGTAAAGGCCGACTTGGGTGCAAATATGCGTATCTTGTTTAATACCAAGTGTCAACCTAGGGATTATAATGAGAATGCATAATTTATAGCACCATTTGCAGCCAAGGAATTTCATCGTTCAGTCCTTTATCCCAAGTCCGTAATCTGTACACCCACCGTTGCTCTCTAATGTGGAGCGGTCTGGTCAGGTCCATTCTATGTTTTTTCATAACCTCTAGAACCACCCATTTGAGGTCATTCTCCTTATGGTTTAGTTCTAGGAAGTGCCTTGTGAGTTTGGTGTTACTTTTCTTGCACCTTATTGTGCTACAATGTTCATTAATTCGGATTTTAATCTTCCTTGTTGTCATGCCCACATACATGAGACTGCAGGGGCATGTGAGAAGATAGACCACGTTTTCTGTATTACAGTTACTAAAACTGTTCAGTGTTCAGTTTCCAGTTTCCATGCATTCCCAGTTCCTATATCAACTTCTTTGGTGGTTATGGTCAAAGGGCATGCAACACAGCCTCCACATGCATAGTGACCTATTGGTCTCTGGGTGTTCCACAGAGTAATCTGATTTTCTTCTGTTCGCGGGGGATCTTTGGCATGTACTACTGTGTCCCGGATATTTTTGCTTCGTTTGAAAGCAAACAAAGGAGACTCCCAGTGGAACACCCAGAGACCAATAGGTCACTATGCATGTGGAGGCTGTGTTGCATGCCCTTTGACCATAACCACCAAAGAAGTTGATATAGGAACTGGGAATGCATGGAAACTGAACAGTTTTAGTATAATCGAGTAGATCGCGCCAAATAAGATAAATACATTTACCATATTCTTATCCCCTTGAGCACCTACCATTTTTGGGCTTCTTAATCAGGCTGCCTAGATTCAAAACGTCACCCCCGCCTATTAACTATGGGCTTATGAGACTCGCATCGATATCCTGCAGGCTATTACCTCGTCCAGGGAGACCCTTGAGGCGAAAATCGACGCCATTGGTGTGGATCTCTCCCTGCTAAAAGATGACCACAGGAAACTGAAGGACAGAGTATCGGCGGCGGAGAAAACAATGGAGGGAGTGCCGGACGCGGTCTCAATCCTGCAGAGATCCTTGACGCAGGTGGAAGCCAAGGTTCGGATCTTGGAACTCCGGGCAGAGGATAGTGAGGGACGATCCCGCAGGAATAACCTCCGCTTGGTGGGGGTCCCGGAACGGGCAGAAGGGGATGACGCTGTCCGATTTCTGGAGGAGTGGCTCAGATCTGAAGTGGCCCCGGAGGGGCTATCCCCATTCTTTCCTCTTGAGCGGGCCCATAGGGTGCCGGCGCGGCCTCCTAAACCGGGTGCTCCCCCGCGGCCGCTGGTGGTGAGACTGCTGCACTATCGGGACAGGGATCACCTCTTGCAGCGTGCTAGAGAAAAGCAACAGCTCCAGATTGACAATTCCAGGGTAATGATATTTCCGGATTTCACTAGGGAGGTTCAGAAACAGCGCGCCTCCTTCATTGCGCTTAAACGGAAACTCCGCCAGCTTGGTCTACAATATGCCATGCTCTTCCCGGCCCGGCTGCGGGTGGTGGACGCCACTGGCACACACTTTTTCACTGAGCCGCAGGAGGCCTGGCACTGGCTTGAAACACGACGGACGCGATCCAGGCGAAGCTCTGCTGCAAGCCCTGTGGAGCGTGGATCCCCTGCACACTCGAGTCCGGTGAGGCCACCTTTGATGCCGACTCTCCGCCTAGAACGGGACAGAGCGGTACAGGCGGTTGCAGTGATCAGTCAGGGTGAGGTGAGCCCGAGTGCTGCTACCCCTGGCCGACACCTGGGTGGTTCCGAGACTTCTGTCTCCTGTAGTCCGACAGCGAGTTCTGACATCGAACTACCTGTGGTCACTCCGCAGACGGCGGACCTGTTTGGCTGAAAGGACGACGGCTGCTTGCATGAACTGAGCTAATAACCTGGTTTGGGTTTGCTTATTGTGTGTTTTTGGGCCTGCGGTGAGAGAGGGCGATGTCTATTGTTTATTATTGACCGGGGGCCCCCTATTGGTGATGTGCAGGGGGGACCTGGCGGGGCTTTGGGTCCTGAGGGATCGGCGCACGTCTCACTGTTGCTGTGTGCACAGTTAACGGTTGTATTAGTTTGGATGGGAACTAGTTTCAGGGAACCTGTCCTGGGGAAGGGGAGTTGGGGGTTTAGAGGGGTATTGGGAGGGGAGGGAGAATTCGGGACCAAGCATGCCGATGTAGGAGGTAGGGACAATGGACTACGAACTGCCACCTTATGGGAACCGCCGTAGGTATCCGCTGTTTGTCCTGGAACATTAGGGGGATGCATAATATGACACGTCGCCATAAGGTCCATGCCTATCTTAGGAGGAGAGGGGTACAGATTGCATTGTTGCAAGAGACACATTTGACCAAGCAGGAGGGTTTAGCTTTACAGCGCAGGTGGCGAGGGCAGGTGTTCTGTACGACATACTCGGCTTACGCACGAGGTGCTCTGATCTGGGTCAGGGCTGGAGTCCCGTTTCAAAGTACTGGCCAACTGGTGGACCCTGAGGGCAGATTTGTAGTAGTGTCAGGGTGCTTAGATGGTAGAGACATAGTGCTGGGGAGCATTTATGCACCTAACCCTGACCAGGTATCATTTTTTGCGCATCTCTCAGCGAAATTGGCCCCTCTGCTGGTGGGATCTGTGCTCTTGGGGGGCGACTTTAATTGTATTACTGATGTCCATTTAGATCGGTTACATCCCCCTTAGTGGATGCTCCGGTACACAGACTGGCGGCGGCGCGAAGGATCTGGCAACAGCGTTGGGGGTTAACGGACACGTGGAGGGCCCATCACCCGACTGACAGGGATTACTCTTTCTTCTCCTCATTACATGACCTGCATGTTCGCCTGGACTCAGTCCTTTGCTCTCCGGATGTCCATGGGGGAATGATGCATAGCGAGTATTTGGCCAGAACCTCCTCGGACCATAACCCCTTGCTGGTGCAGGTGCACTGGTCACGGGATCGCCCGGCCATTCCCACATGGCGGCTGCGGCCAGACACACTGGACGACCCAGTGTTTAAGGACATTATAGGGTCGGCCATTGAGGATTACTTTAGGACCAATGCAAATTCGGCATCCACTCTGCTTGTGGAATGGGACGCCTTTAAGGCGGTGATCCGAGGGCGCTGTATAGGAGAGATGGTGGGGGTCCGCAAGGTACTGCTGCAAGATGTGGCAGCTGCGGAGCAACACTTGCGTGTGTCAGAGCGAGAGCGCCCAGAGCGCCCAGATACACATGATACGCTGCTCGCGGCCAGGGAGGAGTTCACGCTTCAGCTCGAGCGCTTGCGTTGCTTTGATTTTAAGGCGTACACAGACAAGATGCACGCGGAGCGGGATAAATCTGGGTCCCTGCTGGCCTGGTTAGCCAATCCGGCGCGTAGAGGGACAGCGATAACGGAACTGCGGGAGCAGGAGGGTGAGGTGGTTTATACTCAGAGAGGAATAAACGACCAATTTTTGCAATTCTACTCCGAGTTATACCGCACCAAGCTGGACCCTGGCCTCCCTGGTGACGAGAGGTTCCTGTCGGATGCTGCTCTCCCTAAGCTTAGCTCTGACGAGGCGATTGCTCTTGGTAGGGACATTGAGGCGGGTGAAATACGCAGCGCCATAAAGCACATGGGCAGGAACAAAACCCCGGGAACTGATGGGCTGCCGGTGGAATTTTATGCGACCTACGCAGACACTCTGGTGCCCTGCCTGGTGGAGCTGTATAACAGAGCGTATCATGAGGGTGTTCTCCCTGTGTCCACCCGTGAGGCCATCATAGTTCCTCTTCTCAAACCGGGCAGGCCTGCGTGGGACCGATCCTCGTATAGGCCTCTCGCGATGCTCAATATGGACTATAAGGTATTGAGTCGGGTGTTGGCAAGCAGGCTAATGCCCCACATGACGACGCTGGTGCACGGAGATCAGGCGGGCTTTATTCCGACCCGGAACACCGCCATGAATATTCGTCGGCTTGTGCGCATCCTGGGGGCTGACACGTATGATAAGGAGGAGGCCTGCATTTTCGCGTTCGATAGGGAGAAGGCCTTTGATAGCCTCGAATGGCCCTATCTTACTGGTGCACTGCGGGAGTTTGGGCTCGGGGAGCGGTTCGTCCGATGGACAGCGCTGCTGTACAGTGAATCTACCGCCAGGGTCAGGACGGGGGCTTAATTTCTGCTGCCTGTGAGGTGGCCCGAGGCACGAGGCAGGGATGTCCGCTGTCCCCGTTGTTGTTTGCTCTGGCAATGGAACCAATGGCTGCACATGCCAGGTCGGGCAGTTATTATGCAGGGCTTTTGGTGGCGGAACAGGAGCACCATATTGCGCTATATGCGGACGACTTGCTCATGTTCCTGCCTGACCTTCGGGATGCGCTTCAGGGGGCGAAACAGCTATTGGAGACTTTGGGGAGAGTGTCGGGACTTCGTGTGAATTGGGCCAAGTCGTGCTTGTTTCCTACCAAAGCAGGCGGGTGCGATAGGCAGACTGTGGGGGCAATACCGTGGGAACCTCGTTGCCTCTCCTACCTGGGAACCCGGATTTATCATGACAGTGCTGATCTGATGGAGGGTAATGTGGGGCAAGCGTTGCGTAGTGCCAAAACTAATTTTGAGTTCTGGGGGTCCCTCCCGCTCTCTGTCGCGGGTAGGGTCGCCTTGGTGAAGATGGTCACCTTACCACGGTTCCTTTATTATTTTGGGACGCTCCCCGTTTGGATACCAACTAGGTTCTTTACACAGCTCAATTCTTTAATCACGGGGTTCCTGTGGGGCACAGGGAGACGGAGAGTCGCGCTGCTCACTATGAAACGGTCCAGGGTGGAGGGGGCCTTGCGCTGCCACATCTGGAGGGCTATTATCACGCTGCGCAATTCCAATGGTTTACGCAGTGGGTGGCGGGTTACATTCGACATCCGGAGGCGGTGGGGGATTGGATCCTAGCTGGCGCCTGCTGTCCTGTGTTCTGCTGCGGGTGCACCCGGGAGGCGAGGCGCTGCCGTCGGACTTGGCCGTGGTGCAGCGGTGCTGGATGCGTATGGCCAGGAAGGTACGGGTCAGGACCCTGTATGTGCCTGAAATCCCGCTGACAATGTGTGAGGTATTGCCTCATGGGGGTTACTGGAGCAAACTGCAGTCCTGGGCGGAGCTGGGCATACTCACTTTGGGGGATCTATACGAGGAGGGCAACCTCTTACCGTTTAATGACCTCCTGGAGCGTCATGATCTCCCGCGTGGGGATTTCCTTTTCCATGCGGCCCTGGCTGCGGCAGTGAGGAAACATTGGCGGGGGGGTCAGTTGGAACCGACTACGTCCCTTGCGTGTCAATACGTGGTGATGGCTGCGGGTACTTTTAAAGCGGTGACCTGTCTTTATCACCGGATTACTCAGGACCTGCGTCAGCCCCTGACGGCGCTGCGGCTTAAGTGGGAGACGGACCTGGGGAGCCCTTCTCGGACAGAGCATGGGGGGCGGTAGTTGAGAGGCCATGGAGGAGTTCCCGAAATGCGCGCTTCCAGCTCATTCAATTTTATGTCTTACATAGGGCTTACTTAACGCCAAAGAAACTGAACGACTATTTTGGGGGGTCGTCTGCCTGTCCTCGTTGTGCTCTAGTGGGGGCGGGGTTCCTGCATATGTTCTGGAGCTGCCCGCAGTTGGAGGACTACTGGCGGGAAACAATGGCTGTCTTAGCGACTGTGACGGAGAGAGAGCTGGCACTGACGCCAGGGGTTTGTCTACTACGTGTATATCCCCACACTGCGAAAACCAAGGTCACCAGTAAGTTCATTGACCTGGGATTAGTGCTCGCGAAAAGGGAGCTTACTAGCCGGTGGAAGGCGAGGCAGGGACCTTCTCTTGAGCGGTGGAGACGGGAGCTTGTAAAGTGGGCGGAGAGCGAAGGTAATTGCAGGATGGGCATGGCTATTCGGACGGGGAACGAGAACTCAATGGAGCTGGCCAGGGCATGGGTGGCGCTTGTGGAATTGACTAAGCATCCGCCTGGTGCGGAGGAGAGTGTGTTGACTGAGACGGGGGGCGCTCCAGACACCTGATATTGTGAGCCCTAAATGACAGGGAGGGATGTTGCAGCCGCTGGCGGGTCTGCGGGGGATCGCCTCCAGTGTTTCTGCCCTATCAAGGATGCGGATTTGAGTGATGGGGTACCGGGCGGTCCATGGGGAAGACCTGGGAATACCTGGAACCCTTTTAGTTAGTGGCTAGCGGCATGCTTGGGAGGGTGGGTAGGGTGGGAGGGTGGGTAGGGTGGGGGGGGGGACCAAAGGGGCTTTGAGGGGTAGTTGGGGAGGGGGGTTGTTGGGGCTGGGGGCTTTATTCTTTTTGTTTTTTCCTTATGCCTATGATGACCCTGCACTCCGAATGATAATATGCATGGGGTTGCTAGGGATGGTATAATTGCATACAGCGGGGGCTGCGGGTAGTGGGGCATGAGGACCCAGGGGAGTCGTTGAGCGGCACCCTAAGGGAGGCTGCAGCTATGTCACTAATAGCACTTGTAATATATTGCTCCCCGAATCATTAATGTATGCTGTCTCTGAAGCTTTTTGTTTGCTTTCTCAGAAAATTAATAAAATTCTGTTTTAAAAAAAAATCACCCTTCATCAGCCAGGCTAGCTTGAATCCAGTGGTGTAGTGCGTACGGGACCCAATTCTGGACATACCCGTCCCACTTATTTTTATTTTTTTTAAACAGTTTTTTATTATTTTATCAATCCAGACATAACCATCATACATTAGCAATTTCACCATTGTACTTTACATCCGTCTTCAATTTCTAGGCCCCCGTTTGTCCCTGTAACGAGATTTTTTTGCCATTCAATCTATTACACTGTAGTTGCCTGCACATTCGGCATCAGGATGTCACCGTTTTCAATTCACTGAGTGCCTAGCACCCTACTTACTACATTTTTTATTTAACAATATAGGCCATAAAATACCCATCCGGCCATCGCATTCAAACACCCTCCCCCCTCCCTCCCTCCCTCTGCCTCCGGTGTGCCCAAACTTCTAGGTTCTTAGTCTAACAAAAATACCTAATCCTTCAAGTCACGTGTCAGTGATAACGTATGGGACAATACCTGCTGCACTCAGTGCCTCTCGCAAGATCCCACACACCCCCCTCAGGGTTAGGCCCTTGTTGACGGCTTTGCCCCGTGAACGATCAGGGGAAGCCCACTGGATCATCCCCAGCCAGGTCCGCCTCCGGGTCAGTGTCAGGTATTTGTAGTGCTATCACTAGGGCCTCCCACGCCCTTGTTGCTTCCCTCGCCCCCTCATTGTTAGTACGTATAGCCTGTTGCAATCTAACGGTGCCCTCGCTTTTGGCCCATTTAAGTAACTCCGACTTCCACTTCCCCATGGTAGGTCCACGACTCGATTTCCATTGGGCCGTGATCTCTCTCTTAGCTAAGAGCAGGCCTAGGTCTAGAAACTTGCTCGTGGTTTTCGTCTTAGTTGTATGTGGAAACCAATGTAGTATACAGGTACCCATGTCTGTGTCTATGTGGCGCTCTGTGATTCCGCAAAGCAGTTCGACTACCTCCTTCCAATACGTTCCCAACCGCCCACAGGTCCATAACATATGCAATAAATCTGCCCCCTCTAATTGACAGCGTGGACACCGGGCGGTATCCATCCGATAATATCGGTTAATCTTGGCCGTGGTTAAATAAGCCCTGTGCAGTATGAAGAAGTGTATTAATTGAAACCTGGCATTCCGCGTACTCCTCCAGGCCCTCTGTACCAATTGGGTCCATGTCTCTTCCGGTATGTCCTTCCCAAGGTCTTCCTCCCACTTTCCCCGTAATTCCGTCAGTGGGCGCAATTCTTCCGCAACCAATCGCCTAGACAGACATGTAATTACCTTAATTGTCCCTGCCGCCATCCCTACATATTGACACGCCATAGCAGTCCGGGGTTCCAAAAGCCCCCCCTTCCAATGGCGCTGGAGAGCTGAGATCAGGGCTGCATGCAACAAATAATCTCCTCGCGGCAGGCCGTACCGTTCTTGCAAAGTCTGAAAGGGCAGTAATACCCCATTTTCGTACAAATCCCCCATGACCTGGACCCCCAGCGTCTCCCAGTCTGCTAGCGCCGACCAATCTCCCCCGTGGGGGAGGGCGGTGCACATGCCCAGGGGATCTCCGGTGCATACGGGTTGCCAATACCGGCCCTGCGGTGGCACCGGTTCCAACATTGCCTCAACGTTCGCTCCTCGGCAGTAAGCGACCCAATTAGCAAGGGTTGCCGCAGTACGATAAATGATAATACGTGACGTTGTATCCACCGACCCTCAGGACCCTCCGGTCCCCGAAATTCTCGAGCCACCGCCTGTGTAAGCCACTGCAGCTGAGCTGCCAAGTAATACAATTCGAAGTCTGGCACCGCCAGTCCTCCATCCACCCTGGGTCTCATCATGGTGTGTAGTGCCACTCGCCTTCTGCCAGTACCCCACAGGAAGCCGCTAACCATGGATTTGATCTGCCTGAAGATCGCCCCGGTATCCAAATCGGCAATGTCCTAAAATAATATAGCAGGCGGGGGAGCGCTACCATCTTCAGGAGTGCCACCCTCCCCGCAACCGAGAGTGGCAGCGCACTCCAAAAGCCAGGCTCCCTCGCAATCCTCGCAAGGCCCTTCCCACATTCCCTTCCAACAACTCCGCATGTGTATGATATATGTTAGTCCCAAGATAAGGCAAACACGATGGTTCCCACCGAATTCCCGCTATCTGATCAGGGCCCGCTACCACCGGGAGCACCGGGAAGAGACAGGTCTTATTCCAATTAACCCCCAGCCCCGAGATCTCTCCGAACACCTGCAGTAGGTTTGTCGCTCCCTCCAGCGCCGCCCCTGTATTGGCCAAGAAAATCAATAGATCATCAGCATAGAGGGAGATATATTGTGCAGCTCCCCACAGAGCCAGGCCCCGATAATGGCACCCCAGTCTGGCCCGTACCGCCAATGGCTCAATGGCCAATGCAAACAACAGTGGCGACAGCGGGCATCCTTGTCGTGTTCCCCTACCTACCGAGCAGGGAGAAGATATCATTCTCCCTGTCCTTACCCTAGCTATCGCATCTCTGTACAATAATCTCGTCCAGCCCGCGAAAGCCTCCCCAAGACCAAATGCGCTCATAACATGGTACAGATATGGCCACTCCAGGCTGTCAAATGCCTTCTCAATGTCCACTGAGAGCACCGCAGCATCAGGAGTGTCTCCGTGGTCCGCATCCAATATGCGGAGGAGGCGCCGCACATTAACCGACGTGTTCCGAGTCGGAATAAAACCCGCCTGGTCCCGATGGACCAAATGTACCATGTGGGGTAGGAGCCGAGTCGCCAAAATCCTACTTAATATCTTATAGTCAGATGTCAGCATAGATAACGGGCGATACGCCGATCTGTCCAGAGCGTCCCTTCCCGGTTTCGGAAGTGGGACAACCATAGCCTCCCTCATAGAAGCTGGAAGCCTCCCCACCGTCCGCGCTTCTTTATAGACCATCAACAATTTTGGGGCAAGTATATCAATATAAGTTGAGTAAAACTCAATAGGAAGGCCGTCTGAGCCCGGCGTTTTGTTACGCGCCATGTGCTTAATGGCACCCCGTATTTCCCCCAACGTGATGTCCTGCCCCAGCAGCTCCGCCTGGTCCTCTGCCAGCTGGGGCAAGTCCATACCCGCCAAAAACCCCTCCAGTGCCTCATCGGAGCCCCTCAGGCAACTGCTATATAACCCAGCATAATATTCTAGGAACAGGTCGTTAATCCCTCTCTGGGTATACACCGGCGCTCCCAGTGAAGAGTTCAATGCCAGGATAGGCGTGCCCCGGGGTATTGGATTAGCCAGCCAAGCCAGTAAGGCGCTCGCCTTATCTCCCTCCGCGTGCGTCCGTGCCAGGTAAGCCCTGTGATCATAGCAACGCAACCTCTCTATCTGACTCGCCACTTCCTCTCGTGCTCTCAGTAATTCCTCCTGCACTTCCGGGCGCCCGGCCGCTCTCTCTCTATTTCTCTCAGCTGAGTTTCCGCTGCTTCCACGTCCCTAAGCAACGTCTTCCTTACACCCACCTGTTTGGTAATACACAGTCCCCTCACCACCACCTTAAACGCGTCCCACTCTATTGTTATGTCAGACGCTGTCCCCTCGTTCTCAGCAAAATATTGCTCAATGCCCGTTTCTAATTCCCTACGGAAAACAGCATCCTCCATCATCTCCGGCCTCAAGTTCCACGTCGGAATCGCAGGTCTCTCCTGTGTCCACCTAATCGTTAGTATTAGAGGGTTGTGGTCCGATATCGTTCTAGACAAATATTCACTATGCAGAACTTTTGCATGTATGTCAGGTGTGCACAATATGGCATCCAAACGCACATGCAGGTCGTGCACAGCAGCGAAGAAAGAGTAGTCCCGGTCTTCAGGGTGCTGCATTCGCCATGTATCTACTAGCCCCCATCTGTCCTGCCAGTCTCTCCTGGCCTTCGATATTCTATGCACAGGGGCTTCCTGCAATGGCGGATGAGACCTATCTATTTCGACATCAGTTATGGAATACCCGTCCCACTTAGGGCGACATATTCAAAAGAAACAATTGATGGACAGAATGCTGGACAATGCAAACATTCACCCCCAGTCACAAGGATCTAGGTTTAATCCATTATTCTTCTGCTTACCACACCACCCCAGTTTGGACCCAGCCATATGCATATCTTTCTTGACCCTGTTCCTTGTGGGAACAGTCCAGTCCGAACTGCCAAGCCAGGTCCTCCCTGGACCGGAAACAAGCTTCCTGGGACCAGTTTCAGGGTATCACCCTTCATCAGCCAGACTAGCTTGAATCCACTGGTGTAATGAGCACGGGACCTACATCTGGGCATACCCTTCCCAATTAGGGCGACATATGCAAAAGAAACAATTGATGGACGGAATGCTGGACAATGCAAACAGTCACCCCCAGTCACAAGGACCTGGGATTAATCCATCATTCTTTTGCTCACCACACCACCCCAGTTTGGACCCAGCCATATGGAAATCAGTCTTGACGCTGTTCCTTGTGGGAACAGTCCAGCTCGAACTGCCAAACCAGGTCCTCCCTGGACGGGAAACAAGCATCCAGGGACCGGATTCAGGAAATCACCCTTCATCAGCCAGGCTAGCTTGAATCCAGTGGTGTAGTGAGCACGGGACCCACGTCTGGGCATACCCTTCCCACTTAGGGCGACATATGCAAAAGAAACAATTGATGGACGGAATGCTGGACAATGCAAACATTGACCCCCAGTCACAAAGATCTGGGTTTAATCCATCATTCTTTTGCTCACCACACCACCCCAGTTTGGACCCAAGCATATGCAAATCAGTCTTGGCCCTGTTCCTTGTGGGAACAGTACAGTCCGAACTACCAAGCCAGGTCCTCCCGGGACCGGTTTCAGGGCATCACCCTTCATCAGCCATGCTAGCTTGAATCCAGTGGTGTAGTCAGCACCTGACCCACATCTGGGCATACCCTTCCCACTTCGGGCAAAATATGCAAAAGAAACAATTGATGGATGGAATGCTGGACAATGC
Organism: Calotriton arnoldi; assembly: GCA_963921515.1. Taxonomy (NCBI): domain Eukaryota; kingdom Metazoa; phylum Chordata; class Amphibia; order Caudata; family Salamandridae; genus Calotriton; species Calotriton arnoldi. The sequence goes on along the minus strand of CAWUFW010000098.1, from coordinate 3,602,244 downwards.
AAACATTCACCCCCAGTCACAAGGATCTGGGTTCAATCAATCATACTTTTGCTCACCACACCACCCCAGTTTGGACCCAGCCATATGCAAATCAGTCTTGACCCTGTTGCTTGTGGGAACAGTCCAGCCTGAACTGCCAAGCTAGGTCTTCCCTGGACCGGAAACAAGAATCCCGGGACCAGTTTCAGGGCATCACCCCTCATCAGCCAGGCTAGCTTGAATCCAGTGGTGTAATGAGCATGGGACCCACGTCTGGGCATACCCTTCTCACTTAGGGCGACATATGCAAAAGAAACAATTGATGGACGGAATGTTGGACAATGCAAACATTGACCCCAGTCACAAGGACCTGGGATTAATCCATCATTCCTTTGCTCACCACACCACCCTAGTTTGGACCAAGCCATATGCAAATCAGTCTTGGCCCTGTTCCTTGTGGGAACAGTCCAGCCTAAACTGCCAAACCAGGTCTGCCCTGGACCGGAAACAAGCATCCAGAGACCGGAATCAGGGCATCACCCTTCACCAGCCACGCTAGCTTGAATCCAGTGGTGTAGTGAGCACGTGACCCACGTCTGGGCATACCCTTCCCAATTAGGGCGACATATGCAAAAGAAACAATTGATGGACGAAATGCTGGACAATACAAACATTCACCCCCAGTCACAAGGATCCGGGTTTAATCCATCATTCTTCTGCTTACCACACCATCTCAGTTTGGAGCCAGCCATATGCAAATCAGTATTGACCCTATTCCTTGTGGGGACAGTCCAACCCGAACTGTCAAGCCAGGACCTCCCTGGACTGGAAACAAGAATCCCGGAACTGGTTTCGGGGCATCACCCTTCATCAGCCAGGCTAGCTTGAATCCAGTGTTGTAGTGAGTACGGGACCCAATTCTGGACATACCCTTCCCACTTAGGGCGACATATTCAAAAGAAACAATTGATGGACAGAATGCTGGACAATGCAAACATTCACCCCCAGTCACAAGGATCTAGGTTTAATCCATTATTCTTCTGCTTACCACACCACCCCAATTTGGACCCAGCCATATGCATATCTTTCTTGACCCTGTTCATTGTGGGAACAGTCCAGTCCGAACTGCCAAGCCAGGTCCTCCCTGGACCGGAAACAAGCTTCCTGGGACCAGTTTCAGGGTCTCACCCTTCATCAGCCAGACTAGCTTGAATCCACTGGTGTAATGAGCACGGGACCTACATCTGGGCATACCCTTCCCAATTAGGGCGACATATGCAAAAGAAACAATTGATGGACGGAATGCTGGACAATGCAAACAGTCACCCCCAGTCACAAGGACCTGGGATTAATCCATCATTCTTTTGCTCACCACACCACCCCAGTTTGGACCCAGCCATATGCAAATCAGTCTTGACGCTGTTCCTTGTGGGAACAGTCCAGCTCGAACTGCCAAACCAGGTCCTCCCTGGACGGGAAACAAGCATCCAGGGACCGGATTCAGGAAATCACCCTTCATCAGCCAGGCTAGCTTGAATCCAGTGGTGTAGTGAGCACGGGACCCACGTCTGGGCATACCCTTCCCACTTAGGGCGACATATGCAAAAGAAACAATTGATGGACGGAATGCTGGACAATGCAAACATTGACCCCACAGTCAAAAAGATCTGGGTTTAATCCACCATTCTTTTGCTCACCACACCACCCCAGTTTGGACCCAAGCATATGCAAATCAGTCTTGGCCCTGTTCCTTGTGGGAACAGTACAGCCCGAACTACCAAGCCAGGCCCTCCCTGGACCGGAAACAAGCATCCCAGGACCGGTTTCAGGGCATCACCCTTCATCAGCCAGGCTATCTTGAATCCAGTGGTGTAGTCAGCACCTGACCCACATCTGGGCATACCCTTCCCACTTCGGGCAAAATATGCAAAAGAAACAATTGATGGACGAAATGCTGGACAATGCAAACATTCACCCCCAGTCACAAGGATCTGGGTTTAATCCATCATTCTTTTGCTCACCACACCACACCACCCCAGTTTGGACCCAGCCATATGCACATCAGTCTTGATCCTGTTCCTTGTGGGAAAAGTCCAGCCCGAACTGCCAAGCCAGGTCCTCCCTGGATCGGAAACAAGCATCCCGGGACCAGTTTCAGTGCAGCACCCTTCATCAACCATGCTAGCTTGAATCCAGTGGTGTAGTGAGCCTGGGACCCACGTCTGGGCATACCCTTCCCACTTAGGGCAATATACGCAAAAGAAA